>CM072820.1:7419678-8163507 GCA_036937905.1 Salvia rosmarinus | reverse complement strand
AAACACAATGTCATCAACATATATCCGCAATGATAATAGTACTACCACATTTCTTAATGAACAAAGTCTTGTCAACTCGACCCCTAGTGAATCCAAACTCAATGAGAAACACAATGACGCTCAAACCAAGCACGAGGGCTTGTTTCAATCCATATAAGGCCTTTTCAGCTTTATAAACATGCTCAGATTGTTGGGATCCTCAAAGCCTTTAGGTTGTTCAACGATGCCTCCTCGCATAACATTCCATTTAGGAAAGCACTCTTAACATCCATTTGCAACAAAGAAATTCTAAGTTGAGAAGAATAGCAAACAAGAGTCTAATGGATTCAATCCTAGCAACAGAGCAAATATTTCATCAAAATCTATTCCTTCAACTTGAGTATACCCTTAAGTAACAAGTCTACTTATTTCTAACGATATCTCCTGCTCTCATTAGATTTTTCTTGAAAATCCACTTGTACCTATCACATTTTTATCACGTGGTTCAGAACAAGATCCCACACATCATTGAACAAACCGATTGAGTTCATCATGCATAGCATTTATCCATAACATCTAGTAAAGCCTCCTTAATATTCTTAGGTTCAACGAAGATAAGTAACAAGCAAACTCAACTTCTTCACACACAATGTATATGCATGCAATTTTACCATATCAAGGTAGTTCACTGTCCTTTCTTCCTCGCTCAGATTTCAATCTTAGGCTTCACCAATGATTTGATCTTTGGATGGTTCTTCCTAATTCTTCCGGAGGGTCACGCTGACCGGATCATGAAGAAAATCTTCACCATTATCATCTCTATATCACCGCTACAACCACTTCTTGTCTTCATTCGATGTTTGTCACCACGGACGCTGACCAACATCCGTCAACATGTTGTTCATGAGCTTGCTTGGGCATAGATTGATCCTCTAGTAAGTCGAAACATCTTCTTCATCGCACTGCCTGCAATACTCACCATATGGTCAAAACCACATTCACCGCTTTAATGGTCATAGTCCGGTTGTATACCCTATAGGCACGGTGCAGTAGTAGCCAAGGAACATTCCTTTGTCACTTTTAGAGTCAAGTTTGGTCAAATGATCCCTATCATTCGTGATATAGCAAACACAACCAAAAACATGAAAATATTTGAGGTTAGGTTTTTACTCTTCAAGATCTCATACGGTGTCAACATTGTACCGTGTCTCAAAGACTGCTGATGATGTGACATGCAATGTTAATCGCCCCCATAGCCTTGGAGAGATTTTGGTATGCAACATTGCTTACCATCTCCTGAGAGGAGATTCTTCCTCTCAAAGAACGCCATTCTGTGGTGTCTTCGGAGAAGAAAACTCATGAAAGATACCATTGTTATTACAAAAATCGAGAATACATCTCACTTCCTCCCATGACCGCCCGATCCCGATAATACCTCACCATATCGAGTAAGAAACCTTTATGAGTTTTTGAAACAAAGAAGGTCTCATATTTTCACGCATGAACTCAACCCAAGTATACCGAGAGTAGTCATCAAGAACACAAGGACATACCTCGCCACCAAGGTCTCAACTTCAATGGACCCATCAAGTCCATGTGAAGGATTTCAAACATCTTGTCCGCATGTTGATAACATTGGACGGAAGTTCGACCGCCCCTCGACATGGTCCACACACAACATCATTCTCGATCACCCTTTGGGAGTCCACGAACAACATCATTTGTTATGAGCTTCAAGAGATTCTTCGTTAACATGTCCGCCTGGTGCCATAGATCCACTTCACACATCTTTGCACGACAAGATGTTGTCATTGTCGGCCTTGTAGCTTGTCGAGGACCGCTACCTACCATCACACATTTGTTGGTTATGTCAAACACTTCACAAATGTTCTTGTCAAACTTGACAAACATCCTCGTCACATAATTGGTCGACATCGATCATCGATTAGCCTTCAAGCCTTCAACATGGTGAACATTCTGAGTTTGGGAAGTCTTTAACATTCAAAGTTCCTCACAACAATTCGCTTTCGCACCTCCAAGGTAACATTTCCACCATTTGTTAGCATAATCGATCAAAACTCCTGTTGCATGCATATGCCCGAACAACCACTATCAAAGTACCAATTATGAAAGGTTAGCATGAAGAGAAGTGAAAACAACATTGCATTTGTTGGAGAAAATGTTGTCAATATGATAGAAATATTTTCAAGGAACTCCCAACATCGATCGATATTCTTCAAACATCTCCGAGTGATGTTAAGAACATCATTCAAATACTTCTCACAAGAGGTTTGATATGCCCTGTGCTGACAAGAATGGCACATAGGGTTTCCTTTCAAATTGTTCCTCTTCTTACTTTGGGAATTTTCCTCCATTCGACCTCACAAACACATTAGCATCTCCTTCCCTAACAAACACAAGAGCAATCAAGTTCTCATTTAACATGTTATGTTACCTAATCAAAACCAATACCATGACTCCCAGATTTTCGAGATAACAACTCATCAAGACAAGCAAAGGTTTTGTTAAACCTATCAAAGTTTTTCTCGCTTTGTAAACTTTACCTTTCAAGTCAAAAGCTCAAGATTCTTTTGGTAAGGAGAACTTCCAACCTCACGACACGATCCTTCAAAGTTTGATTTTCATCCAACAGACAAGGATGTCCTTTCTGTTCCTCACATTGAGCATCAATGTCATCACAAAGAACTCAAGATCACTAATCGCTTTGGAGGATCAAACCTTTCCTCGTGGACCCAACACAACAAACGCTCCTGGGCAACATTAGTTTCATCAAGAAGAGTCATTTTATACCGCTTGTTGTTGATGTTGAGAAGACGTGTCCATCAATGTTAACCATGGTGTTCTCGTTTTAACAACATCTTCTTACGACTTCATCACATTATCCTTATCGTAGAGTTCTTCCTCATAACATTCTTCGTCGCCTATGGCTTCAATCATTTCATTCGACTCATCAACATCATCGATCTGCAATGAGGATAACTTTCTTCCTCTCGGTTCGAAGTCATCACTTAAAGAAGCAATACGACCGCCCCGAGCAACATCGTTGCTTCTTTCTTGCTACGTAGGCATTCATTAGCACAATGTCCCATCCCTAAACATTCCCCGACCGCACATTGTCAAGAACGTTATTCTCAAAGATAGATTGTTGAATGTTCGTGTAACATTGGGAATGTTAGTAGGACTAAGATTTCCCGCCATGCTTCCGATATCCTTCTCGATTTGAGCTTTGTTTCATTTTCAAGGATTTAGCCGATTGTTGAGTTGTTTGGTCAACATGGCAATGTTAAGATCAACCTCATCGTGCTCATGTTCCCGATCCGAATACTCAACATCATCAAACACATTAGAGACCACTTTGGAGTTTTCAAGATGAAAAGCAACTTGTCTGACTTATTATAGCTAATCTTGTTGGTCAAGATTCATTTCAAAAGTAATCAATCTACTCACAAGATCACCTATCCTCATGGTTGTAACATCGCATCTAATCTTCAATAGAGGAAATTTTCATGTTATACCTTTCCTGCAGAGACCTCATCATCTTGCTTACCAATCTCTCATTTGCAATGGGCTCTCCAAGTCCAACAAATTGCTAGCAATTTCACTCGCCTTTTCATAGATGGTATGGTCTCATCTTCGCATCCTCAACATCTCAAACTGTAGTCAACATCCTTCTCGCATGTGCTTTAACACTTGCCGATCCCTCACATTGTTCCTATAGAACACAAGATCTCGAGCCTCAATGCGCTAGAGATCGTAAAACAAAGGACATCAACACGTATAAAAATAGCATTTAAAGCTCTCGCATTGAGATTAGAGACGAGTCTCTTCAAGAGTCCACCGGTTCTCATGTTTGTCGATGACAACATCATTTACCGCCTCACACGGATTGAGTCCACCATTCAACACCGCAAGCCACGCACGCTCATCTATGGATCGACGTACATCATTACAGCGATTTCCACAAGGCGAAGTTCTTCGCATCACTATCAAGAGTGGAGGTCGAACAGCATTTGTAGGCCCATCGCAGTAATATGGCACACAAGAAAGATCTTAGTTCAGTCAAGAACCCGCCTGACATAATTGAAAGAATTCAGGCTCAATTACTACTTATTAACACCGTGTGAATGTTAGAGTAATGTTACTAGCAATGTTAATAACACTCCAAGTAACACGAGTGGAAAAGTAAAACACATAAGATAATTTGGGCTATGAAGATAACCCGATTGTCTCGCCATAACCAGCTCTATTGATAACTTAGAATGATTACAAGTGTTATACATGAGGACCTATCTACGGAGAATCCACCTATGATAAGTCACCTAGTCTAACACAAGAAATCGAATGTTAACAACAAGCAAAACAGCCAATACAAAGATCGACAAACAACCGAATGTAAAGACGACTGGTCTTCAACCCTACTCTTGCTCGCTTAGCAATACCGTGGTCGATGTTTACAGATTCGCCTAACACCGCCCGCCTTTAAGCATGGTTAAATGCTTCTTCTCGCTTCGTAAAATGACGAGTCGATCTGAGTGTCGATTTTGTAGGAAAACATATGTTTAGCCCTACGGGATCTATCTTCGATATTTAATTCACCATACATTGATTATATTCCAGTACGCGCCTATATAATTAATTGCAACACGTAGGGTTTCTCGTGTTTTCAACTGCCGGGATGAACGGACGATCGGATCGAGACTGCTTTGATCTTCCTCGACTCAGATCCCTGCCCAATCCTAACGTCGAGCGAGGACGATCTATGGAGAATGCTCGAAAATCACCCAATGCCTTCTATCAATTTCTAAAATCCTCACTAATCACTATAGTGATTCTCAAATTTTCTCACTATGGACGAAAAATATGTGGTTAATAATGAGCATTAACCTAGACTTTATCTCATACCTTATATTTATAATGCACTACCTTAATCCCATATGGAAATTATCATAATCCTATATGGAAATTACCATAATCCCATATGGAAATTACCATAATTTATATGGAAATTACCATACCCCGTGATTATTACCATACTCCTCGTGATTATTTCCATATCTCGGATTATTACCATAATCTTATATGGAAAGGATCTATGCATATACCATAAATATAATAACATCCTCATGGGATAAAGAGAATAAAATCTCACAGAGAGATATAGGGACCGATTTTCTTGTTAAGCTATGCTGACGGGCCACCAGTGATCAAATGCAAGAATAAAGATTAGCCTCAACAATTAATTATCTTATGTTCAAATTTCTCATAAATTAATTTATAAACATTTATTCATGCCACTAGAGAATAAATGCGACTTACCCCTTTATTATTAAGTTGAGTCCTTGCACTTAGACATTACGAATCCCCGTATTTAAGATATCGAACGTCCATTAATTATTTATAGCAATCGACCGCTTAAAATAATTAATATCTTTAATTCCTTAAGCGACCACTCAACCTTATTATTGTACTTGAGCTAACTCAACCGCAGTGGTTTAGTACAATAAACCTTTGAGCTCCTTAAGGACGCCATCATCCTAAACGGATACTGACTGACATGATAACCAGCGACATACAAGATCGCCACCACCCAAGATCGCGAGAATCTTGGTTAGAAACTATAACCCTCACCCATAACAAGTCAAAGTGATGGTCAGAACTCATACTCACCTAATACCTTATCGAGGTTTAGATCATCGAAGTCACCGAGATCGTCTTCACGACGGTCGAAAGAACACATCTCACCGTGATCCTTCAATACCCGTAGACGCATCAAGACAGACAAGCAACCAAGTCAAGTCACTTCATCCATATCAGAATTCATACCGACAACCCGTCCTCAAGTTGTCTCACCAGAAACTTTTTATATCTCATTAAGTCGACCAATCATACAAACTCGTGATCTTCTACAATCAATGATGATCTAACTTATATATGAGATAAAGGACACGATATATGCAATCAAGTATTCATTTCAGATAGGAGATTGTAATAGTGGTAACAGAAACATTGTACTAAGTTCAACCAAACCGCCAAGATACAACCAATGATTTCTCCTAATTCAGCCTTTCAAACGTAGGAGAGAGCTATCTTGCAGCTTTTATAGAGAGTGTTTCGTGGTCTTCAAGCTTCAAATCCCACGCCCATAAACCTCCTATAACTATCGCAATCCACACCTGTAAATCGTCAGATGTTAGAGCGAGATCATGCTCCTAGAAAATAGGAACTAACTTCCCATGATCTCAGAACCATGATCTAACTAACCTCCACTTATTCAAACTTGTTCCAACCGCAATCCACGCTTATTAGACAACAACAAAAACATAAAACGTAGCGAATGGAAAGATTACTTATATAGCTACGCCCTCGAGAGTCGTTTAGCTTCGGCCGACCTGTGAATGTCGATCGCACTCTGTGATGTTATTAACATCGAATGTTACCAACATCCCATTCAACATCGACCGTAGTCAACATCGACTTAACATTATTATTATTATTATTATTATTATTATTATTATTATTATTATTATTATTATTATTATTATTATTATTATTATTATGTTGAGGAAGAGTGCATGGATCACATAATAAACAATAAGTTTTAATGCACAATTCCAATTTAATGTATGTCTGCTTATTTTTTTTTATTCCTTTACATATTTGTTAGATCTTAGAAATTTAAATTTCAAATATATTATTTTTGCAGCATTTTAAGTTTATATATTTTTCGAATTTAGATTTAAAATACATTATTGATTAATAATTTGATTTAACAAATCATAACCTTTTATTAATTTGTAACTTCTAACATCGAATATTAAGACATATTAATCGTGTTCTGAATAATTAATTATTAGCTATATTGATAATTGACTGTAAAATATTTATACATTTGATATAATTTTTCTAGTTTAAGTTTTATATATGTTTTCATTAATTAATCTTATTCATTGTTTGCTTTATAAAAAAAGTTTTATGCTATGAAGGTTTTAACTTCATCTAGTTGATCTTTTTACTCTGTATCATAATTAAAAATGTTATAACTGGATTGAATATATTTTCAACATTTGACTTTACTTTAAAGTTCTTCATACTATTTTTAATATTATTAATTGCCCTTCAAGATAATTTTTTTTGGTCTATCATTATTGACAATATTGTACCTGATATTCCAAAATAGATTGGTGATCTTTATTATTTATATTCATACAAGACAAAGAATGGAATACTGCCACGAAGTACAACAGAAAAACTAATTGCTTTAAATTAAGCTAAATCTGTCAACTAATTGCTGACATGGCAAGATATTCTAATACAACTCAACTCGAAGATGAATTGGTCCGATGGGCTGGAACCTGAAGATCCTCCTCGGTTAGTGGGCTAGCCCGAACCAGCCCATATTTGAACAGACTTTAGACTATACATTTTGTGGCCTGAAAATCTCACAGCCCAACCCAACCCGAAAATAACAATGGTTGACGAGCTTGGCTTGGGTCATTGGACACATCTAGCATAAAGGAAAGAAAAGGAAATAATAATGTCCCCAACAAATTCAAATTCAGCATGATTCATTATAAGTCATGCGTCGAACCCCACCAAACGCCTCTACGAGCTTGAGCACACACCTAATTTTCCAACGTATTTGATCCTAGTCAGATGAGCACCTAAGATAGCGCTCATATTGTATCCAAGTGGTTTCGATCCTATCGACAAGAGCACCCAAGATAGCGTATCATATTGTACGAAGCTGAGTTTACCCAAGATAGCAGCTGATAGGATATGCCCAATCCTCGGTGCCCAACAACAGTCTAACCCAGTGGGCCTAACCTAATGTCGTTTACTACTTACGCTTAAACGACGATCCCCAAACCCTAATTATAGGTAATGGTAATGAGGTAAAGGTAGAATCACGGGTAATAATGCGAGATCATGGTACAATATGAGAATGATCGCCAATCGATTGATTGCGTTTACGTCTGTATATAACAGAGTTAGATCTGGGAAAGGGTTAGCACATCAATACTAGAGTTCTTCGAGATACTTCAGAATCGAATTATAGTAAACATCTTGAGGATCATCCTCCCCGGACGAGATCTTATTCTCGATCAACCACGAAAGTCTCTCGTTTCTTTATCGCTTTATAAATCTCGATACTAGATTTATCATTGCGCCCGCCTCGAAACTTCAACAAAAATTGGTTTTCTACAATCTAATGGCAGGACACGCAAACGCTAGATCCGGGCGATGTCGGGTAATAACCGCGGGAGGATGATCGTGTGGTCACACAACGCCGGGAAAGGGATTATGACGCCACCAGCGGTCACACACCGAGGGTTACATGGAGAATGCTTCCATACACCGTGATCGCCGCCCAACGGGGAGGACACCGACCTCAAGACCGTGCATGCGAGGTTCACCGCCCCACGAGGTCCTCGGCCGAGCAAAGGTCCGAGTTCCTCAATGCCAACCTCAATCAATTCCGAGTTTCAACCAGAGACAAACGGAGCGGGCCCTCAAGAGTGTCCGCGAAGGTGATGTGCAATCGGTCGCCACCTCCAAACAATCAACGCTCACCACGGCATAATGATCGCCCGATACCAGGTTCATTCGCCTCACCTCCGCATGGAGCCGCTCCACCTCGACGTGATACTCATGTGAATGGACGGAGTTAGCG
This sequence comes from Salvia rosmarinus, assembly GCA_036937905.1. Classification (NCBI taxonomy): domain Eukaryota; kingdom Viridiplantae; phylum Streptophyta; class Magnoliopsida; order Lamiales; family Lamiaceae; genus Salvia; species Salvia rosmarinus. The sequence continues at coordinate 8,154,836 of CM072820.1, read as the reverse complement.
AGGAAAGATGAAGTCGAACTCCCCAAGAGACGATGATGTCATATCGATCTCCACTCCGAGAGGATGGTAACGAACTCCCGGATTCGACCGACACGACTAATTATCTCATTTTCAAGGACTCGATACACCCTTCCACCGATACCGGCCCAAATATTGCCGACACGATGGCCTTGGAGATCCTTCCGACTTCCTATTTGCCTATACCACCAATATGGCAAACCAAGGATGGAAGATTTCATACGTAAGGTCTTTCCCGATGATCTCCAACGCCGACGCTGGTTCACTCCGCTCACCATAACAAAGATCCATTGCTTCAAAGACCTCAGGATCTTCAAATAGCTTACCGTAAGATGCCCCAACAACCTTCGTCCGACCGCCACAACTGGCAAGGACGGACGAACAATGTCGATTTCGCCTGCATTCATGGAATCCTTAAAATACAGAGTAACGATCTCTACATCATCAACGTATTCAAGAACGGGATCCGACCGAGCTCAATAAAGAGATCACCCGTGAATGCCAAAGACCGCTTAGTCGCCTTGACCGCTCGACAACTTTGTCAGGGACAAGTCGGACCCAAGAGAGAGATCCGACAGCAATGGACGAGAGAAGTGAACTGAGGATCGGGTCGAGGTGCCGCAAGCGCGCTCAAAAGAATAAAGAAGGGCCAGAGAATCAAGGCGGACCTCGCAAAACCCAGAATAACGACGCCTCTATTTAAATCCGTATGGAATATTTGAGCTTCACATCGAGCTCTTTCCAAAACCTCATCCCATGAAAGCGAGGATCCAAAAAGTCAACGGAAAGTATTGTGACTACCACCGGTAACGGTCACGATATAAGATTGAAAGTCCTCGAGCTCACAGTATCGACGAGCTCACACAAGCGAGCCGGTAGCACACCGCCGATCCGGCCGGGTAATAAAAGCGCAGAGGGAAAAGAGTGGTAACAATCATGACGACCTCAACGGCAACCCGACCAAGATGACGAGGACGAAGGTCCCAATGCAATGGAGCAGGTTTACGCTTATAATCGATCGCTACTATACGACGAGGTCGCCGCTAGAAACGAACTCGAGGTCGATCTCAAGAGTCGAAAACAAGCGACCCGGATGGAGAAAATATCGTGTTCTCCAAAGACGACCAAGACTCAAGATCATGCCTCACCGGATGCCATTACAATACAAGCCGTGTGGTAACAAGAATGTACATCGGGTCACATTGACCTGAGCCTCCGTTAGCATCATATTCCGTAGCGCTCGGATAAACTTGGCGTCGAGAATTGTACACCCCGCACCTTCCCGGCCATGAGCTTTACTCAAGAGGCGTTCAACCCGGTGTGTATTCACCTTCCGGCCACCGTAGCGCGCCTGTGCCTGGCACCAAAGCCATTCAATTTTTCCTCGGTCCGAGCTCCTCTCCATACAACATTATCCTGGAAGAGATCAGATGCACCAGAGTCATTCGCTCTGTACCACCTCACCATTAAGATACCCACCCCTGGGAGTGTTACATTCGTGGTGACCAAACGGCGCTAAAGAATGCCTACGAGTCTCAACCCAAGACGCGGCCTTACCTCGTGCCTAGAATTACATAACCCTCCGTTGCCACCCTGGACGATCCGATCGAGAATCTTCAATCATACGATTACTATCTTCCAAAGTTGTCAAGGTTGGTACCCAAGTTTCACCAATATTCGCCAATGTCATGCAAATCTAGGGATATAGAGATGTATTTGCATGGTTCCATTAGATATGACCTGGTCTCGCCAAGCTCATAACTCATCGCTCAACATTGATCCGCCACTAAACCAGCCGCGTGTAAGAGAAGTTTTGCCATGAGCTTAGCCAGTCATAAGAGAGCAGGTAACCCAACCTCGGAGGCTAAAACTCAGACGAGGTTAAATACCCAACTTGACGGCTAATCCCTGCTAGTTCGAAGCCTGAGGGATGGCGATGTGTCGACTATACCGACCAATAAACACCGCCTAAAGGATCACCCTCCCGACATACGATGCAAGGAAGCACAAGGGTATGAGATCTTCGCTTCGGATTTATACAGGTACCACCAAGTCTTGATGAGTCCAAGACGCCCCAAAAATAAGTTACTCGACTTCTGCTTCGCCACCGAAAGATGCTCGTCCTAAAAGCTGAGCTACCTACCAAAGAATGTGGACGATCTTCAAGGATCACATAGAGAAATTGTTGAGGTCTATGTCGATTTATAGTAGTCAAAAGCAAAAGTCGAGAACCGCGCATCGACTCAAACTATCCTTCAACTCCTCGTCGGCCAACCTCAAGCTCAATCCTCGTAAGTGCACATTCGTAGAAGACGGGTAAATTTCGATGCTGGTTTCTCAAGAAGGCCTGAAAGCCAATCCTACCAAGGTGAAAACGGTGCTCAATGCGCATCCCAAACCATCCGTGAAATACACAAACTCACCGGATGCCCGCCGCCTCACCGATTCCTATCTCGAGTGCCGAGTAGCCTTCCCTTCTTCAAGATCCTTAGGAGAGCTCCAGATTTCACCGGCAGAAGAACACCAGTCGCCTCGACAACAAGGAATATCTCACGACCACACACTATCTCGCCCCAAAGCAAGGTGAAACTCTATCGCTATATTCGCCACCCCTTGACGGGCAATTAGTGTCAGATCAGCGAGATGAGACGGGACGCAACTCCCCATCTACTTCATTAGCCGGGCCTCAAAGGACCCGAGACGAGGTACACCAACCTCGAGAAGGTAGCTCTAGCCTGTGAACGCCAAGCCGTCCGCCCACTTTCAAGCTCATTCATCTGTGACTAACGGACTTACCTCAGCACAAGTCTTGTCAAACCGAGTCATCTCGACGAATAGCTGGGGCACCTGAGCCTGCGACACGATATCTCACTCCCCCCGCCATAAAGGGCAAGCCTCGCGGATTTCCGTGGAGATCAAACCACCGAGGTCGCCTACCAATGAGGTCACTCCCACCCCACGCGGAGATAACTGCCCTGCATCACCCGCTGAATGGCGTCATGTGGACTGAGCTCATGCAAGATGCGTAGCGGAGCTGCATCCTCCTCCCGCCCGAGCAAGCAGAAGTGACACCCCGGCCACCTTCCCGACCACCAACAACGAGTGGAGTACGAGGCCCCGATCTCCTGACCACCGCCAAGGAACTGGGTGGACAAGATCCAAATCTTCGAGATTCCTGTGTCGTGAACCTGTGTTAGGCAAATACGAAAGGAAGACCGAATGAAACAATACCGAGAAGGCAGAGATACGACTGCTCAGTACTTCAAGATCCATCAAATCCCACGAGAAGAAAATAGCCGAGCCGACATCCTTAGTAAATTAGCTTCGCCCGATAAACCGCCAAGAGAGAAGTTCATTCCGTAAGATTGAGGCGCCCCACATCGTCATATCTCGGAGGTCGAACCAAACGGACGACGCCCTAAAAGATACCGGAAGTTGGCACACTACCTCGTGATCGGCCAGGAGCCAAAAGAGATGGTGAAATCCTTAAATATCTGAGTAGAGGGCTCTCTACCTGGAAGTCTTACCTTCAACCCTCCCTGCCTGCTGACCGAAGTTTACCACGTGCTTAATGAGATTCATAGAGGATCTTGCGAGTCACATCGCCTCGAGCTCTTTCAAAGAAGCTGAGGTCGGATATTATCGCCCACCCTTATTCAAGATTCAAATGAACTCAAAATGTCCGGTGTCACTTCATTCCACTCAAGAAGCTACCCTGCACCGATTTGAGAATTTACAGAGCCCATGGCCTTTCATGCAAGGGGATCGACATCGCTGGTCCGCTCGACCGAGCACCGGGTCGCCTCGATATTTAGTCGCTCTAGACTACTTCACAAACGGGTCGAGGCCGAGCCACCATCGAGCCTCACGAGCGGAGGATCAGACCTTCGTGGAAAAATATACCGCCGCCGCATACCGCACGCTCGTCTCGACAACGGCACCCAATTCATAGACAAAAACTTCAAGGAGGGGCGAAGAGCTTCAGATCGATCAACGCCACCCCGGTCGACACCCACAAGCGAATGGCCGCATCGAGGTCACCAACCGCACGATCGCACAAGGATTGAAGAGGCTGGACCGAGCTAGGCGACGGGCTGAAAATCTCCTCAAGTCCTCCTCGGTCCCACAGACCACACCCTGACGTCCGACGGAAACCCTTCACCGGGTTCACGTGCACCGAGGCCGCCACCGCCGAGATCGGCGCACCAAGCCTGCACTCTTCACTCGACCAGGCCGAACGAGGAAGACCGGCCAACCTGACGCCCGAGGAGAAGTCAGCAGCCTCCCTTCATAAACGGCAACACAAGGCCTGTGTCGCACCACAACAAAAGGGTCAAACCTCGCGCCCAAGTAGGCGCACTCTCCACGAAATAATGGTCAGAGAGCCGAGCGCTTCAACAAGTCGGATCCAACATGGGAAGGCCCATACCGTGTTCACGAGAACTCGGGTAAGGGCTATAAGCTATCTCACTTATCCGTGCGCTTATCCCTAACCGGTATATTTCTCATTTGGATGACTTTACATAGTTTCAATTTCAGATCACTTGTTAGCCACCTTATCCTTGTGTCAAGCACATATATTTGTTGAATAAAATATTTATTTTTCTAATGAATATTTCATTTCATCATTTTATTCAGATGCTAACATCTATTCGATATACCGCATTTAACCTTCACGAGTGACGCCTCAGAAGATGAAAACCCACTAAGAGGTACTCACTGCGCTGCGTCGCACTCAGAGATTACTCATCGAATCAACGCCTCAAGGCAACGATACGCACTACTCACTAGTTTGAAAGTCTACAGCATGCATATAGATTACTCATTGTTGAAAAATCTACATGTATAAGACATCCAAAATGACCTTACTAAATTATGACTATATAAGATAAATACATTTACTTAATCAAACTAAGTCCTGTTATGTTTATACCTCTTAAGAGGAAAACGACACTCAAACGAGTCTAAATACATTTATACCTATATACAAAGTCCTACACTATATACCCTCATTCGGTTTCCCTCGCCGAGACTCACCGTCGAGATAGTTCAACAAAACTCGATGATGAATACCCGAATGAACTCGGTCCCTCCACCTAATCTATGAGGACGGCACCACCGGCCCGCCCAGTGCATTCCGACACGACACAGCGGATTCGGTTCGGGAAGTGATCTTATGCCCGAGGTCGCACCTCGACCCGTGAGCCTAACTCCGCCGTAACCATGCCCTTGTCCCGTAAATACCCTTCCACCGACCAGCCGCGCCGGCCACGCCTCCGACCCGCCAGCCCTCTGTACCTCTTCGTGGACCCATTAGACGAGCACTGCATGATCGCAGAGCCTCCTCCTCGTGCTCTTCAATTATCGACCGTAGACGCCACCGACGTGTCATGGATGGGGCATACGCCGCTTGTAAACCATCTCGACATTTGCATGTATTTCGTGATGTAGTCGAAGCGCCTCAAACTTCGCTATTTGGCCCTCCTCATCCCTCAAGACCATGCCCTCGCCAACAAGCTCAACTCGTCGTCGGCAGATATGGTAGTTCCACCAATCCCATGGATTACTTTCTCATACTGCATGCTCTTCCGAGATCCGAGCCAACTCCTCTGTCACCGCTCGCCTCGCATCAGATCGCCGCCTCGATTACATCCGCAGAGCAACCGCCCCGACTTTAGAGTAATCCTTAACTTTAACGCCTCATTTCAAGAGGAGGACCACTGAGTCGTACCCTCATGTAACTTCCGCTTCATCGCGACGATACCAAGTCGACATCCATACCGCCGTAACCCGAGTCACCGCAGACCGACTCCTCCAAAGGATCACCTCTTCATCCTTCTCAAGAGCACCCTGACTTCTTCACTTTTTAGCAACTCATGATCGAGTCCGTATTGAGATGAAGAATGCTAGAAATAAGACAACACACAAAGCATTTTAACAAGATATGTCTATTATTCAAATGGAGTTTAGACAACATAAGGTCCTATCGACCCGCAAATCGCCTTATTACATTAGGTCCATCGACCAGTGCTCATTGCCGGACTCTCCGCCTCCCGCCGCTCGCCGCTCCTCCACTGTTGTCGATCTCGAAGGTGGCCGATCTCCCAAGGAATGTCCGATCTCGACCCGCTCCGCTTTCGCCTCACGCAAGAATGCTTGAAGCTCCAAGTCTTCATCTTCCTCAGACTGAAGTTACGGCCCGCCGGAGCGAAAGTATGCCAAGGCATCCACCACGGAAAAGAGGTCGCCCAACGACATGCGAGCATAATCTTGATACCTCCCGACATGACTCAACCCAACCGTGGTGGGCCTTGTCAAAATCCGTCTCTCGCCGCCAACTTCTAGTGGGCACAAATCACCCTGGCCATCACAAATGCTGTCTGAGATGAAAGAGGAAAACTCTCCGACTGAGCATCGCCGCTAGGCCCTCAAGATAGGTCCTCGCCCAGCCAAGAAGGCTGTCTCTACGCTGCCTCCTCACCGGGCCTCCTCGCGCCCACTCGGCACGGGCCACTGCAGTCCGGTCCTTCTTCTGAGGGCACTCCGCCATCTGCCACTGGTCCTTCGCCTTCCTTAGCAGTTCGGCCCGCCCGGCAAGATCCAACATGGATTCACCACACCCCGCTTGTCCGTAGCGCCGCCTTCTCCATGGCCTCATATCATGGCGCCTCAACAACAAGCCCGCCATTGCATCTCACCGCCATCGAGGCCGATCCCAATATGGAACAATTAGCAACACGTAACAACAAACTTACAAGGAGAAGAGAAGCGACTTATACCTTGGGAAGGATAAGGAGTTGAAGCCGGCACCCTGGGCAGAGGGCGGGCATGGACCTCGATCTCCATCGGCCCGAGGTTGTCCGAGGACCGGTCATTGTTCTTCAGCGCCCACCACCACGGGCTGCGGGTGGACTCGCCTCTTGCCTTCTTCCTCGCGGCCCCTTCGCTCGTAGTGATGCAGGCGCCGAGATCGCACATCGACTCTCCGTAGGGTCAACCTTCACCGCATACAACATGAGAATTTCATTAGCACCACAAAATCGATTTAGGGAAATAAAGATAAGAGTTGCCTCACCCAAATCGCACTCGACACGAGCTTCCGACCTATAAACACTCAACCCAAAGATCGCTCAAGTCATCCTCAGATAATCGATCGACAGATCTCACCCATATCGCTCAATGCCTTCCATAGGCCCGGATTAATTTTCACATCCTTCATCGCCCGAGGCCCCACTCATACCCTCGGATACCCCTCACCCAAAGAAGATCTATTTCAATGGGATACCTTCACGGGAAGCTATTTTAAACTTCGCACGATCGATGTAATATACCTCCCATAGACTTGATGCGAAAACACATCAAGACTTCGAAGAGAACTCCCGCCTATGCCATAACAGTCAACCTAGCCCAACCGCCGACCTAATAGAATTGGAGGTCACTGGCATAGGATCCGAAAATACTCGAAAGCTAAGGAAATGGGGCAAATGAAATCTAAGCCCACCTATTGCTATCTACAAAATGGTAATAAACCTCCGAGGGCCATCGCCTATCATTTCAAAGAAGCACCACCATGCATCCTCCTCGACGTGGTATTTCTCAAGAACCACCAAAAGCTCCTCTCGTCAAAGTTGATCCGCCCCACCAACTCGAGGCCATCCCATACCGAAGACACCGGTGAAACCCTAGAACTAAGTCCATGGATTTACCAGCAGCGTTATGGCATATATAATCCTCACATCGATCTGACGCGTAACCCGCCGAACGAGTTATCGAGCGAAGAGGAATAGAAGGTGAAGAATACATACTTACTTTTTCCGAGCGGGATTTTATTTCTTCAACAAAGGTGAAAGAGATGATTTCTGGTTATACTGGATTCAAACGTCAAGGAGAAAATGAACATGCTTCTTTTAGACCTATTTAAGGATAAATGGCGCCAAAATCCGCCGCTTCGCTTATTACACGTGCTCATCTACGATTGGATGACCGACGACGCACGCAAGTGCTCAACTACCCCGCGTGACGACTCTCGAAAATGCACCGCCACCGATCACGTAATGATTATACGAGCCCGGACATCGGACCACCACCATGTCCTTATACCGCAGTATTTGTGTGGACCTCGACCTCCCGACATCGGACCTCGATCGCTAGTCCAATCATGAATGATTTCGACTTGGGCATCGGGTGCGCCCAGTCCACCTCGACCACCAGATTCGTGCTCGACCTCGATGTCCTTAAAAAAAGTGAGCATACAAGAAAAGACAAACCTTCAACGAAATCTCAATAAGTAATATCCCGCCCGGCAAAGACATTCTCCGCTCACCCTGCAGGCTATTCGACTTTTCGTGGGCTATGATAGGATAGGCCCAACCTCTCGTGCCCAACAATAGTCTCAAACGATGGCCTAACCACATGTCGCCTACCTCACGCCTAAACGACGATCCCCAAACCCTAATCAGGGTAACGTAATGAGGTAACGTAGAAATCATGGGTTAATGGCGGAGATCATGGTCTTATGGAGAATGACGAGCCCGCCAATCAAGGGATTCGTGGGCGTTTACGCTTTGTATAAATAGGAGTTGATAAGGTAAAGGGTTAGAAATTATCGAATACTAGAGCCCTTCGAGATACTTGGCGAATCGAATTATAGTAAACATCTGAGGATCATCTCCGTGGACGAGATCTTATTCTCGATCGAACCACGAAAAGTCTCTCGTGCTTTTATCGCTTTTATAAATCTCGATACTAGATTTATCACATTATCAGACAAGTGAACTTGAGGTTTACCAGCGCACTCAAGATAACGTCATGTAGTTCCCATGATACAAAAATGAAATAAGCATCAGCACCCATACTTTAACAAATCAATAATATTTGATGCAATGCTGAATAATTAAAAATTAATTTTATATTTTATATTTTATTATTATTGATCTAATCCATCCAATTTAATTTACGGTTTAAACCAAACTACAAACACCCTAATTATATACATGCAATTGTAACACGGAATAAAAACTCATCAGATGTTATGACCAAGTGCATTACCACACAGCCACATCTTCCATCTATGCAACCAAACCGATGATTGAAATATTGCTTGATCATCTTGGCCCAGATAGTTCTTCTTCTATTGCCAGAATAGAACTTCCTTGGACAGCTCGGACCCCTCAGCCGCACCACCAGCAGCTCCCAACATCCTCACAACCTCCGACATCCTCGGCGTTTGTCTGGATCGTACTGTGTGCAGAGAACAGCTATTTGCACCAGCTGCTTCACCACTAAGTTCATGAATTTACGTCCACCACTATCTTTGTTCAACCATCAATTCCCAACTCTCTCTCTTCGTAATTTCTTTTCACCTGAGATGAGATGTATGAGATGAGGTGGTTGTGAAAATATTAAACATCACTAAAATCATCACATAAAAGGCAAGACTCACCCAATCAGCACACATCATGTCTTTGTCAGTCGCTATGTGAAGAAGATCGATAGTTCTCTTCCTGTGATGAGCTCAAGAAGAAAGGCCCCATAACCAAAAACATCAGTTTTATCCGAACACTTACCACTAGCAAGGTACTCGGGAGCTATATGACCATTTGTTCCTGTTACGACCGTGGTAATATGAGTATTGTCGCAGTGGATGAACTCGGCCATCTTGAAGTCAGCAACAACTGCGTCAAAGTTGTCATCTAACAAAATATTTGCAGCTTTGACATCGCGATGAATGATTTTCTTTCTGGATTTATTATGCAGAAAAGCTAGACCCCTTGCAACACCTAGTGCTATCCTTTTCCTTTTAGCCAAGTGAGTGGAGGCCGTGATTCGTGTCTCCCTGCTCATTTAGTAAATTCAGAGACTTTGAGTTAATGCAACATGTAAATTGTAACATTGGTGCAATAAAATAAGAAATTGTAATTTAACACTGTATGATGCTCTTGCAAAATATCACATCAAGCAATGTTAATAGGTGTAATTTTCGATAAGTGGAAAACATTTTTTTTTGGATCAATTCAGAATTTATAAGTCACACACGGTGGATCCGAACCCCAGACTCTCTCAGATTAACCACTTCTGATTGGCCAACACACACACAATAAGTGGAAAACATTGATGTGCTGTGTTGATATTAGAGTTGTGCTAAATATAACATTATCGGCATGCTCGAGTTACAACTTGCAAAAGGGGAAATGAATCATGTACAAAATTAAGAAAACGGTACATTTCTCGTACATAGTTATTACCATGCATCATGAATCGCTATAATATACAGATTCAAATGAACTTTGTATAAACAATCAGAACCTAATAAAGTAAGGGTTAATTGCCAACATAAAATCACCAACTTTGACCCAATTTAGTTTTAGACACGATTTGTGAGGTCATTATTGAATTTCTATTTTACTACCATCAAAAAGTGAGGTCATTATTGAACGTTTTAAAAGTTGTGTCTAAAACCAAAATCTGATCAAAGTTGGTGGTCACGTCTATGAACAAAATAAGCAAATAGAAGATGCAAGTATATCTCAAGAGATCACAGTAATGCCCTCTGTGTTCATAAACATAGAATCATGATATTCATACAAATATAGAAGAGAAATTAAATAACAGTAAGTCAAGCTTACCCTTAACCATGATTCGACACTTCCATTGGCCATCAACGGGAAAACAAGCAGCCATTCCTCTGGTCTACGGCAATATCCAATCACACGAACAAGATTTGGATGAAAACAAGTTCTGCCAACCTTTAATTCTCTTTCAAAATAATATTCTAGGCTTTGAGAATTGTATCTTTAACTGCGACAGGAGAGCCATTTAACCAGCCTTTGTAGATCATATTGAAACCATCTTTACTGATAATTTTGTTGCCAAAATCCTCTGTTGCAGCCTGTAGTTCATCTAGAGTAAAATTCCGACATCTCCATGTTCTGGAATATCCTCCTCCTCTCAGCCAAGTCATATTCACCTTCTAACATCTAACATCCAACATTGTCGGACGTACCTCTGGATCAATTATTGTGCAGACGAGCTATTCGCAACAACCCTTCCACCTCTTTATCTATGAAATCACCTTTAAGGTCTGTATCAACCATCATATTCCATTCTCTCCTCATAAATTCCTTCACCTGATTTAAGATTATAAATCCACATGTAACAAAATTATAAAAGATAATACTAAGTTTAATTGAGGAAAGTAACAACAGGGCACTTGAAATTGCTACTACAAATGCAAGTATTGCCAATATTCATTACCACAATTAGTACATAATGATACAAAATATCTCTTATCACCACAGTATTTAAGCATCCAACTATTTAAATGATTTGCAATCCCTAAGCTTTGCAGTTAAGAGCAGGGCTCACCCAATTCAGTAACTTCGTGTCAGCATCATTGGCGAGTCGAGCAAGATCAACAGCTCGCTCTCCTGAGATGAGCTCAAGAAGAAAGAATCCATAACCAAATGATAGAGTGAAAGGCGAAGGAACGAATATATGAAATCAAAATAATAAAATCCTCAAAGAGGCCTACGGCAAGTCATCCACAAAATCCTGATATCAAGACCCTTATCTCTATCCGAAAACAACTATAAATATAACCCTAAACTAGATAAAGCCCACCATGCACACGTTGGGCCGACTCATGCAAACAACCCTCGAAATAGTAAAAGAATTATTAAACTAATATCAATAATCAACAATGCCACGTTTGCCATGAGCATAAACCACCCAAGGCTGCTGATGCTATCAATAGCCCCACACCAAACAAACTTGTCCTCAAGGCGAAAGTATGGAAATTGACCACCAACATCAACCACATCCATCCAAGTTGCCTCATCGAGACGCACCCACTTGATCAAAACTTGATCAATGATAAATCTAGTTACGGAAGTGCGAGATTTATGTAAAGCAACAAAGAACACAGGCTTTTACGTGGTTCGATCGTTAACGAGATCTACGTCCACTGAGGAGTGTTTCTCAATACTTTCACTATAATTTGAGTACAGGAGTGTAGTTAGCTCTTAGTATTCGATAAGTTGTCAACCCTTCTATCACAATTTTCCTTCTATTTATACAACCCCGAGCCCGCAACGCCGCTCAACCTCCATCGGTCGCGACTCTTCCTCCGCTGCCTCCATCGGGCCGGGGCTCTTCCGGCGATCCTCCATCGTCGGGCTCTTCTCGCGATCCTCCAGTCGGGCAGGACGCCCCCTGGTGCCACGTGGCGTGGCCCACTTGGTTCTCCTGGGCTGGGTTTCGTAATGACAGGGTCCTGGTTCAACCGCGGGGCTGCTACAAATATAGCCCACCGCTGGCTGCAGTGGCCCGATCGGTCATATATCCCATCATAGCCCCTTCCGGTACGAGGGACGCGATGCCGGCGCCGAGTGAAAAAGCGCACGCGAGAGCGCTGCCGCCGTTGTTTGTCAAGGTGTTGTCTTTTGATGCGAGGGTTTATTTGGCGATCCGCCGAATCGAGTCAGTGGTCCGTTGTCCGCCGCTTGAAAAGACGTATACCGGGAAGTCAAAGTCCGACCGATATCGACCTCCGCGAGGTTACGCCGAGGTCCGATCCGAGTGGTATTGTCCGTGGGGTGTCGATGTCCACCCGAGACCGCCTTCTAGGATGCCGAGGTACGCCGGCGGCACCAAACTGGGGCCGGTTCGCCGAGTCTGATCCGACGAGACGTTTCCGAAGCGGCGGCGTTGCTGACAGGAGCCGAGGTCCGATCCGATCCCCTGTTATTTGGGGGGCCGAGGTACGACCGAGGACGCTTATCCAGGACGCCGGTCCGATGATGATTTAGGTCGATCAAGGGTCATCTTACGCTCAGCGACGCTCATACGCGCCAGCGGTAGTAAGCACTCAACGCGAGCGCGTGACTCCACATCCAATCACGGGTAGTACGTGTCGGTTGAAAAGGCGCTTAGGCGCCTTGTCCTATAACATAGCCCAAACGAGGCAATCGCTCACTTTCCCTCGACGCCTTGTTTGAGATAAAAATTGAGAAATTTTCCGACTTGATCCCGATCTCCCGGGCGAGCCATATACTCCGTGAAAAGTAAGTATGTTTTCTTTATCTTCTTCTCCGCCTTCGCCCGAAAGTTCCATTTCGCCCGGCCCGCCATCGCCCCGACGAAAAGACTATATGTGCTATAATGGTCGGGTAAGTCCATAGACTCGAGTTCTAGGGTTCCGCCGTATCCTGGATGGACGGATTGCGGCGTGGCGGTCGGGCTCGATAATCGGAGGAACTTTTGAAGTCGTAAGGAATACCGATCCCGGAGGAGGCGTTGGTGTCGGCAATGGACGATAGGTGTATGGTCCCTAGGGTTTATTACCGGTATGTAGATAGTTTGGAGGCGGGTCTTGGTATCCTCCGCCCCCATTTATCTTAGCTTTCAAGAGTATTTCCATCCCCATTTGTCAATTGACTTAATTCCATTAGGTCGGGCGGGCTAGGCTCTTGCTATGGCATTGCCGAGGAGTTCTCCTTCGAGGTAACGATGCTTTTAGTGTCAAGACCATAGAGGAGGTACTATCCGTCTCCCCGAAATTTAAGGTAGCTCCCTTCCAAAGTGTCCCATCGCGCATAGGTATTTTTTCTCGGGCCGGAGGCGCGAGGTATGAGGCAAGATCGTGACGGTGGCGGACTCGAAAATCAAGCCTCGGGCCATATGGAGGAGAGGCCGAGAAGCCTTGTAGATTTATCCATAAGTTACACCGAGGACCACCCGGCACGGGCCGAGTATTTACGGGAAGTCGGATCGGGTCCGATCCGAGGGCATCCCATCTTCTTAGTCCTTATACGTCCGATTTTCGTAATACGTCCAATGAAGCCGATCGGGCAAGAGTGGCTCACGATGCCGAGAGCGAGCTGCAGAGAAGATGAAGCTGGCTGACCTACCAAGGTCCAAGAAGGTCGACAATACGGGCAACTGACGAGTGGGCCTCAAAGTGGTCCCCGCCCAAGATCGGAGTCTCGCCTGTGGCCGCTGAGTACGGGTACCCCTCAAGCTTGGCCGCACCCTCCCCGAGGTACAAAAGTTCTTCCACATTTAGATTTGACGCCCGTCGATCCGAAACTCAGGCCGCTTTTTGTGTGGGAGCTTGATCGGGGCCCCGCAGCTGTTGCCGAGCTGCGAGTGCCGCGGCGGTCAGCCGAGCTCACCGATACGTCGGAATGGGAGCTTGCGCGCGGACGGACGCCGGACCACGCCGTCACGCTGGCGAGGCCGAGGCGGCGCTTGAGACCGAGGGCTCGCACCGAGGCCGCCTCAAGAAGAGGGCTTGGGCACTCGAGGCCGCCCGGGAGGTCAAGAGGTTCGGAGAGTGTGCCGGGCGAAAAGGAGCTCGCGAACGGAGGTGCTAGCGGCCGACTGTGGACCTCTTACGAGGGCCTTCACAAGAGTTTATCGAGTTAGAGCTTCTGCTTTATTGCCGATCTTGCCTGAGCCAAAGGCTGTCGATCACTGGGAAAGCGTCGCCATGCCCGACTGAAAGGGTCAAGTACGGGCGGACCGAGGTCGACCTCCGAGAGTCGAACAAGGCTTACGCCCGGTGATCTCCGTGGTCTGGTCCTTCCTGGCTTCGAGGCTCAAGGCCCACCACCTCCCGACGGCCGAGGTCGCCGCCAGGCAAGGAGGAGAAGATCCCGAGCTTCGCGAGCTCCTCGCCGAAAGGGCGGCCGGGCGGATGGGGAGGAGTGGCGAGGCGGAGCAGAGGCGGTGTTGAGCTCCACCGAGGGGCCAACCGCAGAGCATCGTGAGGTCGGGCGAATCCAGAACAGCCCGAGGTCAGTGGACCGATGAAATAGTTCGAACCGAGGTCGACAGGACTCGGTCCTTGTAATACTTCCCACTTTTGAGTAATAAACGCAACATTTTGAAATGTGTGTTGTCTTGTTTATTTACAAGACTCCACACCGAATGCCTTGACTCGATCTGCAATTGTTGACCGCAAGAGGTCCGAGGCGCCTGGCGGTAAGCGAGAAGAGGTGCTCGAGTGATGGCTCTCACCGAATGACCCAAGTTTCGTCTCCATGGATGTCACCGGCCGTCCCCCGACCAAGAAGAGGTGCACGAGGCTGATCGAAGTGGCCCGCCTCCGGCCGAGAACGAGGCTCAAAGTTGAGGATCGCACGGACTAAGTCCGGCGGACTTATCTCGCCGACGCTATCCAAGGCGCTGATACAAGTGAGAGCGACTGAATCGATCATGGAGAGGCTAGCTTGGGTTCGAGGAGCATCGCGGAGTACGAGAAGGCAATCCACCGAGCTGGTGGAACTACCATATCCAAGTCGACGAATCGAGTTCGTAGCTTGGCAGCAGTGGGGTATGGTGCCGAGGGACGAGGCCCAACAAGCAAGTTCAAAGATCGTGTCAACTCCATCGAAGACATGGAGATGTATGAGATCGTCCGTGAATGACGCATGCCCCGCCCCACTGCCGAGGTTGACAGCTGGCTCCACCGTCCGATCATAGAAGAACCCGTGAGGCGGCGGCGGCGCCCGATCATGCCGCCAGTGCTTTCCGGTTGACGGGTCCGGCTGAGGCGGATCATTCGTGAGGCGATCCTCCGAGGAAGGCGACCGAGGACCTCAGTCGGCGGGAAGAGCGACGGTAGGGCCGAGGTCATACTCCCACCTGGTGTCCGGTGGGGCCGGTGTGACCTCCTGTGTATCCCCATTCTCAAGCCGCCAGTGTTGCGCTCAAGCAGCTCAAGTGTCCCCGGAGGGGAAGGTGACCCCCGAGTCGTGAATCTCGGTCCGGCTGCCCCGAGCCCGCATCGAGCACTTCGAGTAGGCGTGGTGATTCCGGCCTTATCGACCGGGTTGAAGGCACGAGTTCGCTCTGCATACACCGCCGGCCCGAGACTTTGTGCGTAACTGGTACATTTCAATGAGTCCCGCTGGTATGAGCCGGAAGTCCGAATGAGGTTTGTATAGCGCAGACTTTATATGTAGATATAAATGTATTTAGACTGTTTCAAGTGTATATTTTCCCCCGAGAGGTACAAACATAGCTTAGGACTTCTTTTTGGTCGTAAATGTATTTATGTCAGATATGTATGTATATTTTCCCAAATAAAGGGTATAAACGAGCTCGAAGCCCGCTGACTTGATATGGCTTGGAACTCGGTTTGTAGTCGTTAATGCATTTAGACTTTGCACCGAGTGCATATCTTCCCAAATAAAGGGGTATAAGTTCAAGTAGATCGGTCCGATGTCGCATGCATGTAGACGCCCAACTTAATGGGTAATCAGATGCTTTGCATGTAGACGCTCAAATTAATGAGCGATCAGATGCGTACCTCTACTTAGTGGGATTTTCATCTTCGTAGTAAGGCCCCTTGTGAAGGTTTAAATGTGGTGTATCCAAACAGATGTTCACATATGTGTGAGGTAAGTGAAATATTCATTAGAAAAGCAGATGTTTTATCAATATGTAATCAACATCGCACTTTGGCAAAACAATGGCGGACTAACATGATACCGATTTTAAATCGAAGTATGTAAAGTACTCCTTAAATGAGTGATGTGCTGTGTTCGGGGATAAGTGCAACGGATAGGCGAGCCACCTTGTAAGCCCTTTGCCGAGGTCCCGTGAACGCTGTATGGGCCTTCCCATGTCGGATCCAACTTGTTAAGACGCCTTCATTCTCTGGTTTCATTATTTCAGAGGACGAGGTCGCCTACTTGAGCCGGAGGCTTTGACCCTTTTGTTGTAGCACCGTGCGATCCGCCCTCAGACTTGGCTTCGTTGATGAAGCGAGCTCATGCTTTCCCGAGGCGCCAAGGTGGCACGCAGGTCTTCCTGCCCCCGGCCTGGTCAAGTGAAGAGCGCGCGGGCTTGCACGCCGATCTCGCCGCAGATGACGGCCTCGGCACCGTAGACCAGTGAAAGGGGTTTCTCCGCGAGGTCCGAGGTGTTGTCCTCAGAGACCCGGAGGACTTGAGGGAGATTTTCACCAATCGCCTTTAGCTCGGTCTAGCCTCTTCTTCAATCCTTGTACGATCATGCGGTTCATCACCCTGGCCCGACCATTCGCTGCGGTGTGCGACCGAGGTGAAGCGCTGATCGATCCGGAGCTCTTCGCACCACCCTTGAAATTTTTGTCGATTTAATGGGTGCCGTTGTCCGAGACCGTATCGTACGGTATGCCGGCGGCGCACTATATTCTTCCACAAGGTCTCGAATCCTCCCGCCAGGAGGCTCGAAAGTGGCTCGGCCCGACCCATTTTGTGAAGTAGTCTATGGCTACGACTAAGCATCGAAGCCGACCGGTGCTCGGCCGAACGGGCCAACGATGTCGATCCCCACCGCATGAAAGGCCACGGCCTCGCAGCCGCTTAGATCGGTTTGGGGTAGCTGACCGTGGAGGAAGTCGCACTTCGGACACTTTTGACGAGCTCGGCCGAATCTTGAACAAGGGTGGGCCAAGAATATCCCGACCTCGGTGTCTTCTTTGAGAGAGCTCATGACACGATGCGACTCCACAAGACCTCCGTGGATCTCATTGAGCACGTAGTCGGCCTCTTCCCGCCCGAGGCACCTCAAGAGGGGTTGAAGGTAGGACTTCCGCAGAGCTACCGTGTATGAGGTACTCGGGATTTCGCCATCGCTTTTTCGCTTCGAGCCGATCTTGAGGTAGTCGCCATCTTCCGTGTAGCCTTTATGGGAGACATCCGCCTGCTCCATCTCGTGATGATGCCGATGTGAGACTCCGCTATGCTCGAATGAACCCTCCATCGGTGGACTTGTTGACGATGCAATTAACTTGCCGAGAACGCCACCGGCTGTTTTCCCTGGGATCCGATGAATATCGTAGTACCGAACGAGGTCAAGATCTCCTTTCGCTTTCGAGGTACCGCCTCATTCGGTCCTCCTCGCCTCAGATCTGCCCAGACCGGTTTACCACGACTGGAATCCTCAAGATTTGGACATTGTCCACTCGCCTTTGCGAGGGTGAGTCCCGAGATCGCTCATACTCTACCTCGTTGTTGGTGGTCGAAGGTAAACCGGAGGCGAGGGTCACTTGATTGTCCGGCCGAGGAGGAGAATTCGCCCGCGCCTGCTTGCACGAAGCTCCGCCCACGATATCCGCCAACAAGCGGTCGGGCGGTGCGGGACCGAGTCCTCCTCCGGGGGGCGGGTGGGGTGACCTACTGGTAGAGCCGACCGTGAATTTGGCTTCCACCAGAAGTCGTGAGTCAGCCTTTTATGGCCGGGTCTAGGAGAGACGAGATGTCGTGCCGCCGAGCTCCAATGCCCACTGCTGGCGCGTCCGGATGACTCGGCTTGGACAAGACTTGTCTCAAAGGTAGGCCGCCATAATACCGGACGTAACGAGCCCGAAAGTGGTTTGAGGGCCGTCATGCTCACCAAGGCCAGCTACCTTTCGAGGGTGGTGTACCTGCCTCCGGTCCCTCGAGAGCTCGGCTAATAAAGTAGATGGGGAGTTATCGTCCTCCTCATCTCGCACCAATACCAAGATCGATGGCCTCGTCCAGGCGGCCAAATATAGATAGAGGAGTTCATCTCGCTTGGCGGACAGGTCGGCAGGTCGGCGAGGTACTCCTTCACCGTTGCAAGGCGACCGTGTTCTTCCCGCCAGCTAAGTCCGGAGCTCTCCTTAGATCTTAAAGAAGGAAGCTGCCGCGGCTCGAGATAGGAATCACGAGGCGGCCAGCACCCGGTGAGTTTGTGGATCTCACGGATGGTCCTCGCACTGCATGTCGAGCACCGCCTTCCTTGGTGGGATTGGCCTTCAGCCCTCGAGAAACCCAAAGATCCCGTGAACTTGCCGGTCTTCAACATAAATGTACATTTCTGGGGTTGAGCTTGAGGTTGGCCGACCGAGGAGTTGGAGGATAAGGCGAGGTCATCGGCAGCTTTCCGCTCGACTTTTGACTACGATGTCGTCGACGAGACCTCGACGATCTCCCGATGTGGTCTTTAATGTTGCATCCACCATCCTCTAGTAATAGCCCCGCGTTCTTCAGGCCGAAAGGCATCTTTCGCACGCAAAGACGCCAAGTCGGTGATGAACGCGGTCTTAGGGGCATCCTTTGGGCTCATCAGATTTGGTGGTATCATTTGTATAGATCTAGGAAGTTTGAACATCTCGTGGCCCACCAATGCCTCCACCTTCTTGTCAATGTCGGGAGGGTAGCAATCTTTGGCAAGGTTTGTTGAGGTCGGTGTAATCGACGCACACGCGCCACCCTCCCCCCGGCTTCGGACCACGAATCGATTAGCCATCCGTGTCGGGTATTCGACCTCGAACAAGATCTCGCCTTCGTGGTTGAGTCACCCGCCCTTATGACCGCCGCGTTCGCGCCGAATATTCTTTTCTTCACGGACCGCTTGGTAGCCGGGTCAATGTTGAGGCGATGAGTTATGAGCTCGGGCGACACTCCGTCATATTGAGCGGGACCACGCAAACACGCCCCTGTATTCCCTCGTGGTTGTATGACACGCCGTCGGATGTCGGTTGGGCTCAGGTGCCGACTGACGACCTTCGAGGGATCGCCGCATAGTCGGGGCCTTTGTCAGTCATCCGGGCGCCGGCCTCGGGGTTCTCAGAATTGCTATGCTCGGGCGAGGCCGCATCTTGGGTCGAGACTCGTAGGCATTCTTTGCTGCCGCTTGGTCGCCTACGGATGCCGAGCACTCCCACCGGGTGGGAATCTCGACGGTGGAGGTAGACCGAACAGACGGCCTTGGTGGCGATAGCCAATCTCCCCCTGATGACGTTGTCACGAAGGGGCTGGACCAGAAAAATTTGATGGCCTTGGTGACCGACCGGAGCCCGTCCCACGGTAACCGGAAGGTAATGACGCCTCAGGTTGGACCGCCTCCCGGTGAAGCTCCGAATTGGGACGGCACGGGAAGTACACGGAATACCTCCGACCTCGAGTTTGTCCAGGCAGCTCCGGAAGATGATGCTGACGGAGGCCCCGATGTCGACATAGACCCGATGGACGTCTTATTACCCACCACGGCCTCGTATGGTGATGGCGCCCTGATGCGGCATGATTTTGGGTACCGGGTCCTCCTGGAGAACACTATGTCCTCACCGCCCGAGTCGCTTGTTCTTCGCCTCGACCGCCTCGAGCTTCGTTCTTTAACGACGACCTCGCCGCTCCGGCGGGCAGTCCGGTTATAACGTAGACCGCTCCATAACATTCGGGACCTTCATCCCGCCGTCTTCGTGGTCGTCGCCAAGGTCGGTCCACGATTGTTGCCACCGCTATTCTTCCCCACGCTTCGCTTCCGGTCCGGCTCGGCCGAGGTACTTCTCGAGGGCTCCACCTTGACGAGCTCGCCGATCTGCGAGCCTGTGTTCCTCGCAATCCTCGTGATCATGACCATACCCTGGTGATAGTCACACACTCCTCTCAGGACCTCTTCTTCGATCCTCCTTTCATAGGAGGGCTTCGGAAGAGCTCGGCGTGGAGCTCGAATATTTCCGCCTTGATTTGAGCAGCGAGAGGCGCCGCTGTGGTTGGGCCGTGGTCCGAGCCCGGACTCCAAAGATGGCCTCTCTTGATCTGGCCGTCAAGGCGCTTGCGATCGCCCGACTCGGGTCATCCGGCTTTTTCTTTCTGACCGCCGCCCTAGATTTCCTTCTTCCGATCCGACTGCCTCCTCGACGAAGTTGTCCACCAGTGTTCCAAAGCTTACTCGCCGCCTTTGGTTTCTCCCGGTGATTTCTTTGTTCGCGCGCCGGTCGGATCCCGCTGAACGCGCTGATGATGTAGAGATCGTTCGCCGTCAATTTTGAGCGACTCTTTGATGAACCTCGAGACGAAGTTCGACATCGTCTCGTCCCGCCCTTGGCGGATTGTGAGCAGGTCGGAGGAAGGCTGCTGAGGTGGCATCTTCTGATAGAAGCGCCATTTGAACTGATCCATGAGGTCCTGGAAGCAGTGTATACTGTTCTGGCGGAGCGAGGTGAACCAGCGTCGTGCGTTGGAGATCAGCACCTCGGGGAAGATTTTGCACATGTGAAAATCTTCCATTCCTTGATTCACCATGTTGGTAGTGTGGCGAAAAGAAAGTCGGAGGGGTCTCCTAGGCCATCGTGAAAAGAATATTGGGTGCCGGTATCACGGGGCGAGTGTCTAGAATTTCTCCGAGAAAGGGAGATGATTCTCCGTGCACGGCCGAACCCCGGAGATCGTTGCCATCTCTTTCGGGGGGGGGATCGATGGCGGCACCTATCGCCCCTCCGAGGGAGTTCGACCGCCTTTCTTCCTCCTGCTTTGCTCGGTCCTCCGGGTCGACATGACGAGGTGGAGAGCGGCTCGCGAATGGCAAGGGGGCGATGGTGGCGGCTCATCCGTGATGAGCGGCTCAGAATGGGGGCGGCTCGGCGCGTGAGCGGCTCCGCACGTCGGGTGTGATGCACGTTTCGCTATCACGCCGAGGCTGGGCGGGCTGTTTTGGAGGAGGAGCGACCTCGGCGCCGTGGCATTCGGTTCGGGGCCTTGAGGGCTCTTTCCTTTATCCTCCGTTGAGGAAGTTTTGAACCGCCGAGGTTGGCGTTGAGGAACTCGGTCACAGCCGGCCGAGGGCCTCGTGGGACGAATGAACTGCTTGTTCGTCCTCGCTGAGGTCGGTATTTCCTCCCACGCTTGGGAGGCGATCCCGAGGTGTACGGAGACGTTTTCGTGTTGCCTCGTGAGTGTGAACGCCTGTGGCGTCTCGCGATCTCCTTCCCGCGACGCCGAGTGACCACCGGTCGCCCCACCGGTGTTGTTGCCAGCGCCGACGGCGGTTGTGCGTGTTCTCGCCATTAAGTTGTAGAGGAAACGAAGCTTTTTGTTCGGGATGGTTCCATAGGCGCGCCAATGATAAATCTAGTTACGTGAGTGTGCGAGATTTATGTAGCAATAAAGAACACAAGGCTTTTACATGGTTCGATCGTTAATGAGATCTACGTCCACTGGAGAGTGTTTCTCAATACTTTCACTATAATTTGAGTACGGTGAGTGTAGTTACAAGCTCTTAGTATTCGATAAGTTGCAAACCCTTCTATTGTCAATTTTCCTTCTATTTATACAACCCCGAGCCCCGCAATCGAAGGCGTGCTCAACCTCTCCATTGGTCGTGACTCTTCCTCTGGCGTGCCCTCCATCGGGTCGGGGCTCTTCGGGCGTATCCTCCATTGGCGGGGCGGGGACGCCGCCCTCCGTGTGCCACGTGGAGGTGCGTACCGACTTTGGTTCCGGGGCTAGGGTTTTCGGGCTGATTAGGGCTCGCCTTGGGTTCAACCATGCGGGCCCGCCATTAACGTTAGCCCAACTCGCTTGGGCTCGTTAGTGGGCCCGATCGGTTGGGCCATATCCCATCAATCAACTTGTTGACCGCGACGACTCACCGACCGACGGCACAAGACTGTCTCGAAGAAAAGAGGGTCAATGACAACAAATCAGCCCTAAGGGTCTGATCGACCGTCGCAGCACCGATAGCCTTTTTAACAAGGAACATGAAAGACCGGATGCACCGTGAGTCCGGTGGTAACTTCAAAATATGCCACGCTTCCCACTCGTGCTTCTACTCAAAAGGCCCAAAGAAACGCGCGCCAACTTGCGGTTTGTTCAAAGCAGAGAACAGACAATTGACGGTAGGGTCGAAATTTTAGATGACCGTATCCCTACTCGAACTCGACGTCCCGACGATGCTTGTTTGCCTCTCGAATCATCCGCCGGGCATGTTCGAGGTGAAGACGTAAGTGAGCCAACATATCATCACGAGATTGTAAAGAATATGTCACGGCCCGACTTCAACCTCGCCCGTGAAGAAAATGCGTAATGGTGGGGCGACCATAAACAATTTTCAAAGGTGTTGTGCTGCCGCGTGTGGTAACTCAGATATAACAATATTCCACCCATGCCACCATTTGCTCCAATACTTGTGTCGCTCGGACGTGAAACAACGGGAGTAAGTCTCGAGCAACGACTTACCACCCATTTCTCCGTCTCATCTTCGATGATATGCCGAGCTCATCTTCAAGGTAGTGCCGCTATATGAAATAACTCTCGCCAAAAAGAGCTAAGGAATATGGGATCTCGATCGAGAAAATCGAACTCGAATACGTGCAATCTCACCACTTCACGATAAAGACCTCGCCGTGGTCTTAGCCGTAAAAGGATGTTTCAAAGCTAGAAAATGGCCATACTTTGAAAACGATCCACCACGGCCAAAACACAATCCACCCACTCAGAGCGTGGTAACCCGAAATGAAATCAAGGCTAATGTCCTCCCAAATACGAGATGGAATAGCGCAATGTAACAACAACCCGCAGGAGACTTCGTCTCAGATTAATTTTTTCGCGATAGCGATGTCGCGACAAATCGCAGAATACGTCGCATCATACCGCCAATAGACGTTAGCGACTAAAGGACGATACGCTCGAATGCGCCAGCATGGTCAGCCTCGACGGTGTAACATGGAACTCTACTATGAGTTTAGAGATCCATGGAGAATGTGCGCAGAATCACCGACGGCCTTATAGAATAATGTCCCATGCACTAGTGCGTGAGTGCTTTTGGGGCCGCTTGTCCCCTTCTAGTCTTGTCACAATTTTTGCAAGTGCGGAATCACCGGACGTCATGGTGTAATCTGCACCATTCCACCCAAAGTGGTAGAAACTGCCATGAGCTCGCCTTCCTCGTCACGGCGAGACAAGGCATCTGCTGCGCGGTTGAGGATGCCTTCCTTGTGGGCTATAGTAAAATCGAACCCAAGTAGTTTAGCAGCCCAATTTTGTTGTGCCGGGGTAGTCAGGGGTTGAGTCAATAAAGAGCACAGGCTACGCTGATCGGTGCGTACGATAAACCGACGGCCCAGTAGATAAGGTCGCCAACGCTGAACTGCCAAGACAAGTGCCATCAATTCTTTTTCGTAGGCTGATTTGGCTAATAAGTTGGTAGATAAACTCTTACTAAAGTAAGCGATAGGCTGCTTAGTTTGCATCAGAACCGCACCAATTCCTCTACCCGAAGCATCACATTCTATCATAAAGTCTTTGGTAAAGTCGGGCATACCAAGCAAGGGCGCCATGAGGGCCACTTTTAGAGCTTGAAAACTCGTGTCGCTGCAGCTTGTCCACACCCTTGGTCGTGGGTTATCCTTCTTCAAGAGGGCGAAGTGGTGCAATGATTTTCCATAGTCACGAATGAATCGTCGGTAATAACCAGTGAGTCCCAAAACCCTGAGACCTCGCAAGACTTCATGGCCATCTGATAACCACTGAAACTTTGGCAAGATCCATCCGTACTCCTTGTGCCGATACAATATGCCCTAGATACTCCACTCTGCTCGCTTATGAGACACTTCTTAAGGTTTATCACGAGTGTGTGATTGTACAAAGCGTAAACCCGCCGCAGATGACTCAAATGTTCGGTCCATGTGCGATCAGATATGAGGATATCATCAAAAACACTAACACGAAATTACGCAGGAAGGGTCGGAAGATGTCGCTCATTAAACTTTGAAAAGTGGTCATGATTTGTCGTCGAATGGCATAACTAAAAATTCATAATGACCCGAGTGAGTGCGAAAAGTCGTTTTGGGCACATCAGAGCATGCAACTCAGATTTGATGATAACTCGCCCAGAAATCTAATTTCTTGAACCATTGGATGCCATGTAGCTCATCTAACAGCTTCTTGGATAACCGAATAGATACTTATCCGAATGGTAAGCTTGTTAAGTTCACGGTAATCAACGCGAACGCCAAGAGCCATCCTTCTTTCCGACCAAGAGAACGGGCTAGAATATGGACTAGTACTTGGTGAATAATTCCCGCCGCTAACATCTCTTGACCAAGCGCCCATCTCGTCTTTACGGGTATGATTATAGTGATATGGTCGATCGAGACCGGTTGAGCCCCAGGCTGCAACTCAATACTGATGATGAGTCAGCCGTGTAGGGGAAGGTTTGCCAATGGTGCCATCACCGATGGGTATTTGGCAAAACGGTCTTTAAATCTTCCGATCAGCCTCGAGATAATGTTGTTGACATGCCATTTGAAAGACACGTAACGCTGTCCATTGACTGTAGAATCTAACACACATCTTCCGGTTCCAACAACCGTAATTCCCGGCACGAGCAAGACACTGCAGCAAGAGTAGGGTCCTCGCAAACACCGGTGGCGCCCTTAATTGAGAACTCCATGGTAAGAGTTTTCCAATTAGCCTTAACCTCTCCCAAAGTCGCAAGCCAAGAAACCCCAAGATGATATCAATGCGCAAGAGGAAAAACATAACAGATATAGAAAATAACTGAGTCCAAAGATCAAGGAAACTTTCTTACATATCCCTCTCAAGACGAACGCGTGTGCCATCGCCGAGAACCATCGAGAATCGGGTGGTTGGTTCGATGACCCATTCCGCCTCGTTGCCATCTGTTCGACACAAAAAGCGGTGGCTTGCTCCACTATCAATCATTACTTTCACTCGCGTAGACGCCCACCCTACCGAACAACTTCATGGTTTGTGGCCCATCAAACCCGCTCAAGTTAACTCCGATAGTTGTAGATGTTGGCATAGGCGTGGTCTCCGAACTCCAGCTCGCCGGTAATACCCTCGGTGGCGTGGGATCGCCCTCTGGTTATCCTCGTCTCCGCCAACCATCACATGCGGCGTTTTAGGAGGCGGCGATGAGTCGGGCCGAATTTTAATCCACATCAGCAAGGTCTGCAGCAGCGATGCTTGTACTCGCCCTCCATCATGTTTCGAAACGCCGAGGATTTCGTGGGCGGATGAAGCCTATGAACGGTCTTTGTCGTTGGAGGATGTGACGAGGCTTGGGATATAGCTTGCGTTGGACGTTGGTGAACACAGGCGAGAAGAAAAGTTTCCAATTGGTGTCGAACACGAGATACTGAGTTGGAAATAACGCAGTCCACCTTTCGAGCTATTTGAATGGCTTGGAATAATCTGTAATTGTGGGGTCCTCAGATTTGTGCGGATGTGCTCTTTAGGCCACCGGGGAAGAACCCTAGGTATTGCTCATCCGAAAATTCCGTAATTGAGAAAGTCGACTCGAAAGTCGAAATATAATCCTCCGGAGATCCGCTCACCGCATTTGACTATTGTATTTATGAGAGCTTCAAATCTATTGACAGACGCCCATCCGAAACGAATCAATAGCTCGTGAGAAACGGACCATCTGTGGTCGGAACGTCGCAGAACAATTGTATCCACGACATTCTTTGGGCCATTCACGGCTATCGGGGCTAACTTCAGCGCTTATTCATTGGTGTCTCATGCACCGAAAATATTGCTCGGTGAGCCAACCATGCTAGAGCATCAATTCCATCAAAGTTTGGCAAATCCATCTTCCGGAGTATTTGTGGGGAGCATCCGTAAGGTTATGCGGCTGGTACGTATCATGATGGCCTCCATTCTTCATCGCCGGATCCTCGAGGAACTCGGCAGCTTTTTTCATCAAGGCATCTAACTTGGCTTCGATCGAAAATTTAGACGCTTGAATCTCGCCGACGGCGACAACAGATCCTCCACCGCCTTCTAACCCATCCAATCTACTCTCGTGCATCGCGTATTCACCATCGTCGGCGGGTCGGACCAATTTGATAGAGTGAAAGGCGAAAGGGCGAATATATGAAATCAAAATAATAAAATCCTCAAACGAGGCCTCACGACAAGTCGTCCACAAAATCCTCGATATGCGAAGACCCTATCTCTATCCGAAAACAACTATAAATATAACCTAAACCTAGATAAAGCCCACCATGCACACGTTGGGCCTGACTCATGCAAACAACCTACTGAAATAGTAAAAGAATTATTAAACTAATATCAATAATCAACAATGCCACGTTTGCCACGAGCATAAACCACCCAAGGCTGCTGCATGCTATCACCAAAAACATCATTTTTCAATGAACACTTACCAGTAGCAAAAAACTCAGGAGCTATATGAATAAGTGTTCCTCTTACTGGAGTGTCAATATCATTATCGCAGCAATCAACGAATTTTCCCAAAGTTAAGTCAGCAACAACTGCTTCAAAGTTCTCATCCAACAAGATTTTTCCAGCTTTAATATTTAAATGAATGATTTCTCTGGGACATTCATAATGCAAGTAAGCTAGACCCTTTGCAGCCCCAACTGCTATCCGCATCCTTGTTGGCCAGTCAAGCGGAGGCTGTGGCTCATGTCTTTCTGGAATCAGTAGGTTTATTAGAAATAATAATGTATACATAAAATTCCCAAACAATCAATACAATAAACACAAAGACTTTAAAATATAACAAACAAAACTAAATTTGTATATACAAACTTTCCCTCAATAACTAACTCCTACAGTCTGAGAAAAGGCCACTCTGAGTTCTTAATGAAGCATAATATCCTTACCAAACAAAAGCAGATTGAGTTTTACCTCTTAACCAGAACGCCACACTTCCATTAACCATGCAAGGATAAACGAGCAGCTTCTCTACTTCTGTAATGCAAAAGCCACGAGCACGAAGTACATTATGATGTGCAACAATGCTTGCAATTTCCAATTCCATCCCAGTTACTCCTTGCCGTAGTCTTTTAACTGCCACTAGAGATCCATCTCCTAGTCGACCTTTATACACTTTACCAAGTACGCCACATCCAAGGACATTTTTGTCGCTAAAATTGTTTGTCGCAACAAGTAGCTCGTGCAAGGAAAAGCTCTCAAGTTCAAAATGATCCACTTCATCAAAAGTTGAAGAAAAATAAGTTACTCTGTTTATTTAGCTACATCCAATATGTATACAAAGTTTATTCAAGCCATTTTGCAACTAAACAGGAATACCAACCAAACCTTGTAGAAATTAGCTTCCTTGTAATAAGTCTAGAAGCATTTTTTCTAGCTGGAATTCAATACCATATAATTTAAAAGAGACTATTAGCTATCGGTTCAAACTAGACAATGAGAGGTTGAGGTCCGAGGTTCAACTCCCACAGTGAGTGTAGATTGTTTTTAATTTGATATGACTGGTGATGAACCTATGTTTTACTGGGTTTCTCTCAAAGTTTATATTGATCTGATTGGACACTGATTTGTTTACGAATTCTAAAATCTTATAAGATATAAATTCTAAATAAATGATAGTCAAACATCCTCCCTGTTTTATCCCATTACACAAAGCACAAAACTATAATTTCCCCCAATTATACAATAACAACATGATAGCAATTCCAAGATCATATATTCTTATCCCGCTAACGACTTCTAAATCGAGATACCTAGAATACACCTATGAGCAGCGATCGTAGACGAACCTTCAAGGCTAGAAGCGCTAGCAACCGGAGGATGATGCGCGGTGATCTGAAGAAACGCTCCGATCGATTCTTGAAACATTGAAACATTTTGTAATCGAGGAATATTTTTCTTAGAAACATCACTAATGCGGTAATTTACAACCAAAATTGACATTGTTAAGTTAGTTCAGTTTCATTAGCGCTTATCTTTCTGTTATTAGTTAGTTAGCTTCAGTTTGTTTGTTAGTCTGAGTGATTAGTTCGTTGCTACGTTAGCTTGCGTTTCACTTTCCTTTGTAATCTTTTGTATATAAATACATGCACTTCAGCCTGCATGAGGTTAATGAGAAGTACAACAGTTTACATTCTCCCTCTTCTCTTTACATTCAATATGGTATCAGAGCAAACTGATTAATCCTCTTCATCTCTGTGGAATGAGCTCAGTCTCTCTGATTTCACTTCTCTGATTTCATCCTCTTCTTTCTGCTATGGATTCTCCAAATCTTCCTCACTTCCCTTCGATTATCAAACTTGATAGATCAAACTATTCGTTTTGGCGAGCACAAGCTATCACAGCCATCCGTGCTCACGGCTATGGAGAATTTATATCTGCAACGGCAATCGTTCCTTCGATGTTCATACCATCAACATCTTCTCCTGAAAACAACACTCCATCACCAGCTTACGGAGCTTGGATGAGCAAAGATCAGCTCCTACTCAGCTGGATGCTTTCCTCAGTAAGCGAATCTATGCTTGGACACGTTGTAAGGTGTTCCACATCCTGTGATTTCTGGTCTGTTCTTGAGCGACTGTTTATGTCACAGTCGAAAGCAAGAGTCATGCAATTGAGACTTCTTCTTCAAACCACAAAGAAAGGAGCAATGACAGTAGAGGAATATTTTCTAAAAATGAGAGGTTATGCGGATAACCTCACTGCTGTTGGCCAAATCATTTCGGACGACGAACTGGTGAACTATCTTCTCTCAGGTTTTGGTCCAGAGTATGAAGCTTTAATTGTCAATATGATGCATAGAAGTGATTCTCCTAATCTGCAAGAAGTTCAGTATGCGTTTCAAGCATATGAACTTCGTATTCAGCAACAAAACTCATTCTCAATGTTCGAACCTACTGCTCATGTTTCGTATCGTGGTGCTTCTCCTTCTAGAAACCGTGGTCAGGGAAGGTTTATGGCAACAGGAAACCGTGGTTCTGGAAATCGTGGTGCGTTTGTCTCTGGAAATCGCAGTGGTTTCAGAAATAATGGTGGTGGATTTTCAAAAGGAATTGTTTGCCAACTTTGTGGCAAGCCAGGACATGTTGCTATCAAGTGTTTCAAGAGGTTTGATGTCCATTTCACTGACAATTCCCAAAATACATCTCAAGCATATATTGCAGATTTCAAAACCGATCCTACACAAGAAGATGGATGTGCGGTTAACGTTGCTCATACGTCGGAGATTGGCTCCTGAGCTACATGGTACATTGACGGTGGCGCCACCACTCACATTACCAACACCTTGCGTAACTCGGATGTGAGCAATGAATACGTGACAATGAAAAGCTCATGGTTGGAAATGGTAACTCTATCCCTATCTCTTCTGTTGGTTCATCCATGCTTACTTCAGTTCAGTCTTCGAATATACCTTTATTACTCAACAATATCCTCTACGTTCCAAAAATAACCAAAAACCTCTTGAGCATCTCACAGTTAACAAAAGATAATCGTGTAACTATAGAGTATAACTCTACTTCTTGTTTTGTCAAGGACAACAAAACACACAAGATTCTTCTGAAGGGCTTCCTATCCAAAGGATTGTACAAGCTTGATCTTTCCCCTTTCTACGTCAAGAAAACCATCGGTGACATTCAGCCTGACACTATAAATGCTTTCCTTTCTTCTGTTCATTCTGCTTGTAAGGGTACGTTGAACCCTAAAAGTTGTACAAATCTTGATGTTTTACATAGATCCTTGGGTCATCCTCGCCCTCGCATTGTAGCTCAAGTCTGTAATAAACTTCACATTCCTTTCAATTCGAGCATGTTAAGTTTTTGTGAAGCATGCAAAATAGGAAAACTACACCAAAAAGCTCACACTCTACAACAAATAAAATCCTCTTCACCTTTTGATCTTGTGCATTCGGATCTCTGGGGTCCAGCGTCCAAGCCATCCACAAATGGTTATCTCTATTATATCATATTTGTGGATGACTTTACGCGATATACTTGGATCAATCCAATGTCACTCAAGTCTCAAACTGCACAAATAGTCAAAACTTTCATATCTATGATACAGTGTCAATTTGTTGTTCAAATAAAACGTTTTCAGTCTGATTGGGGTGGGGAATTCAGGCCTCTTGTCTCTCATCTTCAAAATCTTGGCATTCACTTCCAACACCCTTGCCCATACATTCATCCACAAAATGGAAAAGTTGAACGCAAACATCAACACATTGTTGATATCGGGCTCACTCTCCTCGCTCAATCTACTCTTCCTTCGAGTATTGGTGGTATGCTTTTCACACGCCACATTTCTCATAAGCAGATTACCTACTCCAACACTAGACATGTCATCTCCTTATTCGCCTTTACCAAAACCACCGATTACTCCATGCTCAAAGTTTTTACTGTGCTTGCTTCCCTTATCTCAAACCCTACAATCAACACAAGCTCCAATATAGGTCCACAAAATGCATATTTCTTGGATACAGTGACAATCATAAGGGTTACAAGTGCTTAAGTCCTATGAATCGCATTTACATAGCTGATACGGTACACTTCAAAGAGTATGAGTTTCCTTATTCTCATCTATTTGAATCTTCCGTCCCTTCTGCTTCCACTCCCAATCCTCCTCATCCTCTTCCACTCTTACCTCTACCTGACTTGCCATCCACTCGTTCCTCACAAATCCATGATACTACAATGACATCCTCCTCTATATCACCTATAATGCACTCTTTATCTCATGAACCCGACTCCTCTTCTTCACCCTCTCATAATTCAGCTTCTCCTTTCCTCTCAACCAGTCACACTCCAAGTCAAAACTCTCCTGCCTTATCTACATCACCATCTCACTCATCACATATTTCTCCCACCGGAAACACTATCACACCCCCACAGCCTCCCCCTCTCACAAATACTCACACCATGATTACCCGAGCCAAGCATGGTATTTTTAAGCCAAAGAGTTACATTGCTCACATCCCTTCTGATCCAGTGGCTTTAATCATCATCGTTGGCCAAAATAACGAAGCTTTAACTGCCATGACTACTGCCAATCTACCATCGGTTCCCACCACTATTGATGAGGCATTGTCAGACCCCGACTGGTTCTCTGCCATGGAAAAAGAATTGCAGGCTCTCAATATAAAAGGTACTTGGATTCTTATTCCACCTTCACCTTCATACAAGGTAATAAGCAACAAGTGGGTTTTTCGTGTCAAGACTTTGGCTTCTGGAGTTTTAGATAAACTCAAAGCGCGATTGGTGGCTCACGGGTTTGAACAACTGGCTGGAGTTGATTTTCTTGAGGTGTTCAGTCCAGTTGTCAAGTCAACTACTATTCGACTTGTTCTTGCTTTGGCTGCTGCAAGAGGTTGGTTAATACAGCAGATCGACGTCAACAATGCGTTCTTAAATGGTGATCTTGAAGACACGATCTATATGTCACAACCAAAAGGGTTTGAGGATCCTGCCCGTCCGGATTATGTGTGCAAACTTAAGAAATCCCTTTATGGTCTGCGGCAAGCTCCCCGAGCGTGGTATGACAAGCTTAAGAGTTGTTTAACTCAGCTTGGTTTTCAACGTTCAGCATCGGATTTCTCTCTTTTTCACACTTTTTCACAAACGTGAAAACAATGTGCTTACTATCATCTTGATATATGTAGATGATATTCTAATTACAGGTGATAGTCAAGATGGTATCCGTGAACTTATTGCTGTTCTACATGATCAATTTGCTCTTTCAAGTCCTGGGGAGGTCCATTATTTTCTTGGCTTTGAAGTTACTCGCACCAACTCCTCCTTTGCTGTATCTCAGACGAAATACTTAAAAGACTTGTTGCTGAAAACCAACATGAGCTCGTGTAATCCGAGTATCACTCCCATGACTCCTACCACGAAGTTATTCAAGGCTGATGGTCCGGTGTTTCATGATCCTACTTTGTTTCGAAGCACCGTTGGGGCTCTCCAATACCTCACTCATACTCGTCCCGACATCGCCTTCTCAGTGAACAAGCTAAGCCAGTACCTTCACAATCCCACCATTCATCACTGGGCAGCCTGCAAACGGTTACTACGATACCTTCAGGGTACTGCAGATCTTGCGATGCATTTTACTCCAGCCTCGTCTACAAATCTTGTTGGGTTTGCTGATGCTGACTATGCCAGTTGCTTAGATGACAGAAGATCAACTGGGGGGCATTGTATCTATTTTGGTGAGAATCTCGTGTCATGGAGCTCGAAGAAACAACATATTGTTTCCAGGAGCAGTACTGAATCCGAGTATCGCTCCCTTGCAAATGCTGCGTCTGAACTCATTTGGTTGAATGCTCTTTGTGCTGAACTTGGTCTGGCTTTATCTGCTCCACATCAGTTATGGTGTGACAATACTAGTGCTGTTGCTCTTTCATCAAATCCTGTATTCCACGCACGCACCAAGCATATTGAAGTAGACGTCCATTTTTTTCGTGAAAGAGTTCAAGAAAAATTTCTTGACGTTGGGCATGTTCCTGCCGTCGATCAAGTGGCTGACATTTTTACAAAACCACTTGCTGTGCCGAGATTCTGTTTTCTACGTGATAAACTTCAGCTCCATCCCAGGAATGATCATGGTTAATCAATGAAGTGATCCTTTTCCGGAGCATGTTAAGTTAGTTCAGTTTCTGTTAAGCAGTTATCTTTCTGTTATTAGTTAGTTAACTTCAGTTTGTTTGTTAGCTGTAGCAGTTAGTTCGTTGCTTTCTGTTAGCTTGCGTTTCAGCTTTCCTTTGTAATCTTTTGTATATAAACACATGCACTTCAGCCTGCATGAGGTTAATGAGAAGTACAACAGTTTACATTCTCCCTCTTCTCTTTACATTCAATAGACATGAACACAAAATTACCTGAGAATTTCTCCACTGGAATTAGAGTTTGTTTGACTATTAGAAGGAGTGGTGGTCAAGGAGTCCTGGTGGAAGAGTTGACATATCTCATCTTTCTTCACCACCGCCGCCACCAGCCTCTCCCAGTTGTCTCTCGACGACGACAGCATATCTCTTCAGTTTTCAACTATATTATTACATGGGATGGGATGCTGCTAACGAGAACGGAATTTTCGCGCAATTTGGGTGAACGCAAAAAGTTTGAAAGAATTTAGTCAACGGTCGATTTTCGCTTACCTGATTGGTGTCTGTGTGAAAATGAAATTGCAAGATAAGATCATAAGATCTCATAAAGTCATCCCTCCGAGGAAAAAAAACCTCATAAGTGAAAAGTTACATGTTGGGCTTTCACAAAAAATTATATTTACTCTATATAGTAAAAATATATCATTTGATGGATGACACGAATTCTGATAAAATTAGTAATTCATCCGTGTGTGATGCATGGAATATTTGTCTTTCAATTTTTTTCTAAAATTCATTATTGACAATAAATTTATAATTATATATGAAAATTTATTTGATATTCATTTAGAATGTATGATGATGACTCTATTTAAAAAAACGTGTATATGAAAGTTTTTACTGTACCATATTTATTAGCAAAATATGAGAGTTTGTATATGTAAATAAGTTATAGTTCAATTTATCTTAAATTGTGATATATTGGTAATAAATAAATAATATGAACCACTCAATAATAGCAAATCAAGTTATTAATCCAAGTAAAATTTAAATTTGAATATGAATATTTAAATCCTTAAATTTTGAAACACTTCCTTATACACAATATTCGTAGTACATGTACTGTTGTGATCATCTTTATCACATATCAAAATTTTGAGAACACTATGGCTTCGTACTATTAAAACAAAAAAGTAAAAGCTAATCATGATGAAAATTGATTTTTTAAGAAAAAGTGTAACGTATGACAGCGATTGTCATTGACTTTTGTTGATCGTCATTACATGCAAAACAATAAGAGGGAATTGTTGCCATTCGAACTCGAAAGGGAGATGCGAATCTAATAAAATTAGTCACATTCTCGAAATCAATACATTTTGGCCATAATTATTTCAAGTCAAACTCTTAGTCTTCAAAATATGGTTTCAAAGTATAATGACCACCAAATATTCAAATAAAATAAACTTGGCAATAAAGGACCACCTAGTCATCTAGTCTATTCAATATATATGATATATCAATGTTATATGTAATATATAATAGTTTTCCAATACATTTTTACACACACACACGATTATATAGATTTAATAATTTTATTTTAGGGGATATATATTTAATAGTTATAGATTGATAGATATATTCACTATATATAATTTAGATCATATAGGAATACATATGTTGGTGAGAACATTTGAATATTGTATTGAACGTATAGTGTTGTTGCACTAAACGTATAAATTATTACACTATGATGACGTTGACCGATGACATAAAGTTGTTGCACTGAATCAGTATAGTAACTGTTGGGACATCATGTCCTCATTCATACTTAGGAAAGAAACAAAAAATTAGGAAGAAAAGAACAACAATCACAACACAAGAATTTAACGTGGAAAACTCCAAAACCGGAGAAAAAACCACGACCCACAAAGGAAAAATTCACTATATGATAAATTTCTACAATAACACAGTATACCTCTCCCTCTCGACCCCCCTACACTATTACAAGCCTTTGACAAACTCTTGCCCTTCTATCAAGATTCTCACAAGAGAAAAAGAAATGAATTTAAACTAGAATTTAATTACAAGATTATAATATAGTGATTGGTGCACTTGTAACAAAGAAATTTATGCTCCTTATATAACACTAAGGAGCTCCTCACTTTGCTTACAAAAACAATGTGGTACAATATTCTTTTTAATTTAGCATTAGGAAATTCTAACAGTAACTTTATACGTTAAGTGCAACTATTTATTCATCCAATCGATGTTTTTACATTCTCACGATAAATGTGTAGCCAATAACTCATCCATATATACATTTTATATAGTTACTACTAAGTAAGAAGATATGAGAACGCGAGTAGTTGAATTAAACCTTCTCAAAAACTAATCTCTACAATATGAGGACTTCTTTAAGCAATTCGGCTTTGGTCTTGCAAATCTTAGCATTGATAACTACAATCGATGTCATGTTCTTATCCTTTTAAAGGAGCATTGTAACATGGAATAATAGTGTAGAAGTATTAAAAGTAATTAAATTCCATATCAATGTAAAATAAACCAAAACCTGAATGGGGATTCAATGCCAGCGTCCATGGAACGTCGTAGAGGGGGATCCAATTTTGTTGTAATCAATATATTATTGCACAAAATAGTAAATAAATACATTTTCCAATGGTGAAATTGTAACAGCCCACTATCCCTAAAGACGGATTAGCAGGGACTGTTACTTGAAATGAGAATTAAGAAGCGGAAAAAGAAAAGGGAATATTGAAATATGAAACATTCATCAAGAAAACGTCTATAAACATCAAAGTCATGAAGATCAAAGTGGACCTAATTAATTTACATACAAGAGATTTGCCTATCAGATTCTCAACAAAAAGGCTCAACTGATCGAATAGATTATTTAGTTCTCTAATCAAAATATAACTTAGTGTTCTTGCAGCGGAAAACATGTGAGGTACACATATGAAGATGTGCACTCAAGGCTCTACTATCAGCGACAAAAGATTCCTACTGCTCAACACCACTCCATCTCATCACCAGCTCAACCTGTACATTTAAAAACAAACATGCAGGGCTGAGTACAAAGACTCAGTGGACTTATGCCAAAAACATACACCATAACTTTGAATTACACTGCCCCATCAGTAACACACGGAGTTTTATTTGAAAGTTTCGTGCTTACTAAACATTTTCTGTCATTATCCATAAACTTTGTCCGGCGAGACATATTTTCTGTCTGTATGATCCATATCCAACTCATCTTGCGCCGTAGAAGGAGGCCTCCTTCCACGGACACCGTGAACAACCGAGAAAACCTTTCAGCACACAGTCAACCTGTAACTGGCTGAGCAAAACTTTCAGCAACACCATTACCTAGTATACACGTTAACCCTTGCTATGAATTCTCCCTCTAGCATAGTATCCGAATTCGATTAAATTTACGTTGGCGAACCAACACTGATAGGATCCATACATAAAACATAAACATTTGGGGTACGTAATTAAATAATAGCATTTCATCATTATTTTCTCAAAAGAAAAGCATCATGAATAAAATATTTGTCATTTTATTTTATTCTTGAGGAGAAAAAATCCACCTGATATATTCTCCTTCTCAAAACGAGTTTCTTTCTTTACTTCAGTACTCACCTTCGTGCTCCACCTTTACGTAAGAAACTAATTTAGTACGTCGGTCGCATCCTTGAAAATCGTCAAAATTTAATGGAACTCGATAACTTTAAAATCTTATCAATATTTATTAACCGAATATAGTCCATCTAAGGCTTTTGTATATTTAACCAATTTGGTTCGTATTTTCATTTTCTACTTATAAACTCTCGTTTTTAACTGATATGAAACATTACTTTAGACCTCATACTAATAAATTAGGTCAATCGTTGAACTTGTATTAGCTATTTTCTGATAAAATGATTTCAATTATGAAATAAATTCTTAGAAAAGAGATATTGTTATGTGTCTAATTCGTCTCACACGTTCTAGTTTATCTATTCAGAGAAACTCATATTTCTATTAGGCGTAAAACATAACTCTGTGCGTTAAACATAACTCTACTCACGTACTAACATGTTTCATATATTCATACTTTAATCCAATCATTTCAACTTCAAACAAATGCATTTTTCAAAATTCATCTTTAGAACAATTAACTTGCATATATACTCTAATTCTAATTTATTACTTGTCATACTCCAATAAATCTCATAATTTCACTTTAACATGCAATCATGCCCAAACATATACATATGAAACTAATTTAAGCATAACACTTTATATTTCAAATTTCTACGTCACTTAGCAAAACGTCTCAACGTAAAAATATTATATCTCATTTTAAAAATCACATATAAATTCATAGCATATCTTAAACATATTTTTAGGCCTAAATATGTGATCACATATAATAAAATAAATTTGAAACTCCAAAACTTCTTAACTTTAATCTTTTTAAAAAAAATTGAAACAATTTTAAAAACCTTTCCATAAATTCCTATAAATTCAAATAACACACTATATTAACATAGGATCATTAATATCTAATAACATTAGACATAGAAAAATTTGACATCAAAAACCTCCATTTTATGGTTTTCGAAAATTTTGAAAATTACCTAAACAATTTTCAAAAATTCTAATTAATTCACACAATACATTATTCTCATCATACATCAATAATATAACTAATATCCATCATATACAAATAATACCTCAATAATCCATGCTCTATAGTTTTTGAATTTTTTTTGAAATAATTTCCAACATTTTTCAAAAATTATGAATTAATTCATACATGCTTAAACAATACTCACCATTATTAATTCATGCTCAAAAAAACCAACAAAATTCAAAACATGATCATAAATTCTCAAAATAAATCGTTCATTAATGGAAAATTTCAAACATTCTCAACTTGGTGCTAAACTTGGAATCTAAGCTCACAAACATCATATCTATAACTTTAATTCATAAAATTAAATTATCTACCTTGATGAAATTCAAAATTTCTTGTATATCTAAGAAGGTTAGATGATTATCTACCTCTTTGTCGGACTAGATTTGCCGATACATTGAGAGTTGATCTTGTTCATGAGAAATTTGATGAGGAAACCCCCTCTCTATTTTTTTCTTTTGCTCTAGGAAATTTTGAGTGAGAGAGAAGAGAATATAATGTGTTTGATCTTTTCTCACTTAGTAATTAAGTTAAGAAAAAATAAAAAAATAAATAAATAATACATGACTACAATTAAAGCAAAATTATGTCCATTTTTTTCTCTCACTTTTTCGGTCAACTATAATAGGTAGAAGATAGATAATTATCTTATCTCATAAAAAAAATAAACACCTCTCACTATCAAAAAAAATAATATCTTATCTTATCATCAAATAATTATCTTATCTTATCCTCAAATTAAATACCTTTTATTTTCAAATTAAATACCTATCACTATCAAAGAAGATGAAATATCTTTCTTTCTTTTTCCACTTGAAATTTTTGGCCAACACTTATAAATAATACATGTCTCCATTTTTTTCATTTAATAATAATATAGTATAATATAGACCTTAGGTGATGATATAGATTATGAAAAAAGAATAAGAACAATTCTATGTCTCAAAGTAATAATTTTAACCTATTATTATAATAGAAATTAATTGTCCAATCTCCCTTTCTTTAATATATAAAAATATTTTAGAGAAGGAATATATATAAAAAAATACTCTTGTTTCTTAAAACATTCATAGAACTTTCAAGATTAAAATTCTTTAAACTTTATACTAAAAATTTCGAATCATGCAAAAACGTTAATAAGAAAGTCGTACTCACTTTATTTGTTCTTCTTTAATATGGTATTAAATTCTAAGCTTCGTCGCTTAGAAAATAACGTAAGATTAATTATCGAAAATTAATCGTCGTATGGATAATCGAAATTGAGCTTCGATAAATTACTATTCCGATTATCAAAACAAAAACTCTAATTAACGACTCAAATTATCATAACCTAGTTTTAAATAATCAGGATATTATAGAAATTAAACACTATGAACACATTTAATGAAGGGAAATTATTGGATTAAATCCTAAACTATTTGGTTTGTCCCAAAAATATCCTGAACTTTCAATATTATCAATAAACTACCCGAACTATCAACATTGTACCAAAAATATCCTCTCTAATGCTTTTGATTAATAGAATGGTGACTGAAATATCTACGTGACAAAAATAACGTTGTTCACAACAAAATAATTTTAAAAATTTATAAAGGCCTTGTATGGTCATTCTTATTTGTGAACACAAATATATTTGGTGTTTATTTTTTTTGGTTATTATTTGATGACCATCAGATGACGAATTTAATGGGAAGACTAAATATAAACACATTTGGTATTTTTGGGTAATTATTGGTGAACATATGATTGTATATGATATCTCTTTTGTATAGTTAAGGTTGGTGTATGACATGAATATTAAATTTATATTTTCTAGTTACATCCATTTTGTTGATGTAGAATTTGGATGATTTTGCCTACTTATTCAAAGGTTTGTGAAGTGCCATTATTGAGTCTCACCAGCCTACAGTTAATAATAACTCTTGAAATGTTTACTAAAGATGAGATTAATAATTTGAACTCGTGAAGTTATTTGATAACAACATTTCAATTGATAAAGAAAGTACTTCATGGTTCATTTTATCAGAAAAAAATACTGGCTTTGATGAAACCAAAATTAGAATCAGGGTATTGTTTCTACAACAACAAAAATCCCAATGAAGTATTATACAATTTAAACTTCATTAGTTGTATTGTATTATATTGTGTTTACAAATTTTTTTATCACAGTCCTTAAATATCTTCATGAAAGCTATTACTTAAAAATTATATATATTTTTTTTGTCAATAGTCATTCATCAGATATCGTAAAATAACATTATGGTATGATCAAAATAAAGCTCACTTTTAATAATACCCATTAACCTACTAAAAACATGTTCTCACTTTTACCACGTGAAAATCTCAATCAATATTCTATTAATAAAAAATATTAGGGATGATATTTTTCGTATAATATTGATAGTTTGGGTCTTTTATTAATATTTGAAATTTTGGGATATTTTTGGGATAAATCAAATAGTTTAGGATATAATCCGATAATTGTCCTTTTAATCAATCCTCAATTTACATTTTCATAGCTGGAGGATACTAAAACAATATTCCTTTTATTCAAATGTCAAGAATCTAGACGTGCAAGACTACATCAAGATCTATTGAGCTAATACTATACCTCAATAAAACTAACTACTATAATCTCATGTGCAAACTAACATCATCCAACGGTCTATCCATTAAGACCTCATTAAACCTCATACCTACCCAACCTCAAAAAATCCGCAATAGTGAAACTCGCCAATAAACTCTCCCAGGAAGCTTCTCGTTTTAGCCATTCAATCCACCAGTGCAATAAGAATCAGTTGCATCGTCCACTACAGACATCTCAATGGTTAAGATAGGTTCCTCTGATCGAGAGATCATAGGTTCGAATTCCATCAAACGTCTTTATAGGTTTGAGTCTGTCACACCTGATTTTCCAAATGTGGTTTACATGTCCTGTGTGATTTGTAGGTTATTGCATAGGAACATGGGGTTTACCCAGTGCGCATCGTAGGTAACGACTGTGGATTCACTATTACACCAAGAAAAAAAAAAAAGAATTCAGCTGCATCAAACAAAATTATATCATCATTTAGTATCAAGATTGACAATCTAAGGATCATACATGCATTAAACACTATGAACATATGGTCTAAAGGGGGGACAAAATTTAGGAGAAAAACAAACAAACATGTAGAAGAATATCAGAGTGCCAACAACACATAAAAACTAAATTAAATACCCATCTAGGTCGATCCAAGGTGCAATTAGGTGGTTTGATAGTATAGATCCACAACTTCGCAGCTAACTTCTCAGACCCAATACAAGTGATTCTTCGTTCTTTTCTTTCGTAAAATATTGATTAGTACAAT
This sequence comes from Salvia rosmarinus, assembly GCA_036937905.1. Classification (NCBI taxonomy): domain Eukaryota; kingdom Viridiplantae; phylum Streptophyta; class Magnoliopsida; order Lamiales; family Lamiaceae; genus Salvia; species Salvia rosmarinus. The sequence goes on along the minus strand of CM072820.1, from coordinate 8,113,673 downwards.
TGAGAGGGGAAGATGGAAATTAAGAGTTAGGGATGATGAGAGATGAGGAACAGAACAAAAAATGTCATAGGAGATGATGAAGAACGACAGTCGGCAGGGCGATTTAACGGCAGCCGGCGATCAGGCCAGAATTGACAAAAAAACAATCAAGTGTTGACGGAATAGAAGGAGATTCGTAGAAAAACTAATTTTTGCTTGAGAAAGAAAGATAATTCATCGGCCAATGGTTAAGGTGACTTCATATGGTCAAGATGTCACATGTTAGAATCCCACCAAATAGTTTTTTGGGTTTGGGTTTGGGTCTGTCACACCTGATTTTTTAAATGTGGTTTACATGTCCTGTGTGATTTACAAGCTATTGCACATGAACGTGGGGTTTATCAGTGCACATCGTAGGTAGCGGCTGCGGTTCCCCATGATACAAAAAAAAAAGATAGATAATTCATAGGCAGATCAGATGCTCTATATGTATACTATAACTTATATTAATTAATGCTTATAAATTTATTTAAATTTAATTTCTGATTTGAAACTACCTTATATATCTATAGTTGACATAGATCTTCCAAATTTTAATGTATCACATAAAATCACATCGATTGATTGACTATAACGGTTAAATATATAAGAGTACTGGTTAGTAATTATTTAAGTTATAAACGATAGATTTCAATGATAAAAAGAACAAAAAAATAAAATTACTATATTCGACAATCCGATATTGTTATTATATATAATATATATAAAGATCACTCTTAGTTTAAACTTCTCCAAAAAAAGAAACTCAGTCGTGGTCACTACAACAAAATGTTACAATAGTGATATGATTTTTGAAGAATTGTTTTTTTTTTTGGTCAATTAATACAGAAATTTTAAAGACTGCGTCACGGTGGACTCGAACCCGAGACCTTTGGTCTCGGGCATTAACCACTCTACCACTAGGCCAACACACACACACTATTTTTTTTGAAGAATTGTGACACCTATTGATGTCACTAAATAAATTTGTGACATCTTGTGGATGAGTAACTATTATGCATGTCACAAAAAAAAAAAGCATGTCACAAAATTTAGTGAAATTTATAAGTGTAGCTATTTTTGTTACATATGTACATGTAACTATTTTTTGTGACATGTGAAAGTGTAACTATTTTTTGTAGTTCCTAGTTTCTCATATTTGAACTTTTTCTCTCTCTTTTTTTCTTTACCTTTCAATATTTTTTGTTTGGCCTTGATGTCTGTTATATTTAACAAATTAATTGTCTATTATATTGGAATAAATTATCTCTGTTATTTTGAAAATATTAAGTCTAAAAAAAGATCTCAATTTGGAACATCAAAATCGAAAACTAATTGAATATATATATATATATATAGTAAAATTTGAAACTCTTGAACTATAGTAAAATTTAGTTATATTCCTATATGTAACAAAAAAAATTATTATGACATGTTTAAATATAGTAAGATTAATTACATGGATAGATGTGACAAATTTTACTACATTTTCAAGTGTAACAAAATTTATATATATTTTTATGTGTTACAAAAATTTATTAATGCATGTATTGGTGTAATTAAATTTTGCCACATCTAAAGATGTCATAAATTTTGTAACACTTCTTTTGGTGTTACTAAAAATATGTAACTACAAGACATTTTTTTTGCAGTGGGTACTATTTTTTCCAACCACAACTTAATGCATTAATCGAAGGAGAAAAATAAAAATAACAGACAACTTGCTAACAAAAGGAAATATTACCAGAAAAAGTTTATATAGAAGAATATTTTATACCAAACATATACATAAATACTTGTAAGGTTGGTCTCGTCTTTAGATCCATTTGTTATGATACTGGGAGCTGATACAATAACGTACTCAATATTAATATGAACACATATTACATTTAAATTGAGGAATACATAAAGACAAAAACTTTGGGTGTCACCACCATGAGTGAGCTCACACCTTTTTTTTGTTAAAATGATTATATATTAATTATGGTGACTAAGGATTATTAGATTTTATTAATTTTTAATTTAAAATTAGATTTTATTAATTTTTAATTTAAAATTAGAATTTATTAATTCATAATTATGGTTTATTAATTCATAATTGGTGTTTATTAATTCATAATTAGGGTTTATTAATTCACAAGTAGGGTTTATTAATTCATATTAATTCAAAGTTAGGGTTTATTAATTCACAATTAGGGTTTATTATTCAAAATCAGGGTTTATTATTTTCAATTAGGGTTTATTAATTCAAAATTATGGTTTATTAATTCCAAATAGGGTTTATTAATTCAAAATTAGGGTTTATTATTTTCAAGTAGGGTTTATTAATTCAAAATTAGGGTTTATTATTTTCAAGTAGAGTTTATTAATTCAAAATTAGGGTTTATTAATTCAAAGTTAGTGTTTATTAATTCACAATTGGGGTTTATTATTTCACAATTAGAGTTTATTAATTCAAAATTAAGATATATTAATTCAAAATTATTATTTATTAATTTACAATTAAATTTTATTAAATTAATTAATTTTAATTAGAAAGAAATAAATAATTAATTAAGATTAATTAATTAATAAGTAATTAGTTAAGATTGATTAATTAATTAATTAATTAATTAATTAATTAATTAATAGGGTGGTCTCACCGTGTCTTCTTGGCATGTGAGACCATCCCATACATACATAAAATAAAGCTATAGAGAAAACCCCAATGAAATTGAAGGATGATTCAATTTTGATATAAATATAAAGAATATTTATGTTCATTATTTTTTGGTCAATTGTCTCAGAAATTTTAAAGGTGCGTCACGGTGGACTCGAACCGAGACCTTTGGCCTGCATTAACCACTCTACCACTAGGCCAACACACACACACTGTTCATTATTTTTATTCTATTCAGCGACTTCTAAGCCAATATATGAAGAACAATTGCAACTCCCAAGCTAATTTGATAAGATCAATTTTTTTTTGTATGGAAGATGACGTTGGAACCATAATGAGAATTTCCTTCGATTTAATGTTCAATAAAAATAAACTTATGATAGAGTCTACCTATAATTTCTGATAGAATAGTTGACGTGAGAAAATGTGTTGTACCCTCTATTTATAATAGTAAATTACTTCAAATTCTTGAGATTTATTTATCTTAATTATGAGCATAAAATCAGCCCCATATTAATATAAATCACGTAGTTTATGATTAGTCACCAATTAACAGAAATCCCAAATATAATACAAAACTTGTATATAGTAATGTAGTCATGTATGATTAGTTATTGTTGGGAAAATTCTATCTTAATTATGTATTTTGATTATATCCCAAAACTAGCTGATGATTGTCCTACTGATGTAACATAGTGCTGCTCATTTGTTAGGGAGTTAGCATATTGTTTACAGGTTTCAGCAGAAGAACTTCCCGTTTAAACAGACCCAAAACTGATGGAGTTCAAGCGGTTCTAAAGTAAGTCGAATCGAAAGAAGTTTCAGATGCAGTAACTAAAGAGAAACACTATTGAAGATCACAGACTGAAGACTCAGTGATGTTGAAAACAAAAAAGTCGAGAATATGACTAAATGTTATGCCAGCAGCTGAAAAGTCGAAGTTGTTGAGAACTACGTCAATCTGAAGCGTCAAACTGATTCAGGGTTACCAAACTGAGAAAAGACGGAGTCCGACCTATTGATAAATCTTGGAACAAACTCGACTGATGCGACCTGAAGTAACTTACTGAAAAGACACAGAGTCAACCCAAGTTACCCAACTAAAGAAACACGAAATTATTGAAACCTTGAATGTTTGACTTGTCACGTGTCGTAAAGTATTTGCAGAAGATCCTAACATGTTAGAACTATTGTTCAGAGTTGCAGAGCTACAATATATGATGATGCAGATACCGAAAGCGACGTAAGAGAATTCAAATGGACAGATCTTAAATGACAAATAGAATGATGTAATACCCCATGAAATTAAAACTTTATTTATTAATTTATTTAGCTAAATCGAGATTTGAGTTTAGAACAATTATTAAAAATTTATAACGTCGATGTTTCAACTTTGTTTTCGAACGAGAAAATTTAAACGAGTGCCGAAGAACGAATACAATTACAAACTGAGCCAGACATTTTCTACTGGATAAATTATCACATCACCTCACATCATTTCAAATTCCCTAAAATCCTCCTCTTTTCCCTACTTTACTCATCTTTTTTTTAAACTTCATCATCACCTCTAAGTATCCTAGGGAAACTTTACAACAACACACCTTTTTCATCTCATGTAATTAATCAACCCACATCATTCTTCATCACTACCAATCTGCACACCTCAAGAAAGAAGAAGACAACGAGCCAAGGTAAAACTTCCTCTCAAAATTCTCATCTTCTTTCAATTACCGAAACAATAACAACTTTTAATACTTTGTTGTTTCAAGAAATTGCTACCCTCTGATCAAAACAGCAACAAAGCAAACTCATACAGCCCTACTACATACAGGTGCAATATCACTCAACCTATCTCTATTAAAATTCTTATGCTTTCCATTTACATACCCAGAAACGGAAACACATGACCAACATTTCTCCACAACAACTAAAAAATCCATTCACATAGTTTGTAGCCTAGGATCAAACATCCCAATCAATAGAATTACATACTGAATTGAAAGCATAAAAGAAATCGAAACAAATGAAATTCTAAATGCATAAGAGATGCTTTTGAACCTAGAACTGTAGTGTTTGGACCGAGCCACTTAAGGCTCGGCCATTAACCAACGGCGACAGTAGCCAGAGCAGGGGCTACATAGCCCATCGACGATGACTAAGACTAAGAGTTGTGAGGGCGGTAGCTGAGCAGAGACGGCGCAGAGGAGGCCCTGGGTTAGAGCACGGCGACACAGCTAGCCGGCGGCTCTACACACGGTGATGCTGCATGCGACGACGATGCAGCGACAGTGGTAGTGGCTGGGCATAGATGACGCGGCGTCAGGCAGAGAGGGAAGGATGTGGCCTTGACGACGGTGGTGGCATCGGAATTGGAGATGGTGATGGTAGATTCGCCGAGAGAGAAAGAGAGTGTGCATGTGTATCTGTTGTGCGAGAAAGAGGAAACAAGAGGGAGTGAGACATGAGGGAAAACGTTGGACGAAGGGTCAGCGAGGCGGCCATGGTGTCGTCGGCCGCGATTGCTCACCGGAGAGGAGAAGACGACGGCGGCAGAAAGAGGAGTGGAAGAGAGTTGTGTTTGTGTATGTGTGTGTTCACTAGAGAACCGAGAGAAAAGGAGGTCTTGGCGACGACGGCGGTTGCACAGCTCGCCGACCGGCGATGTGACCGGCCGGACATTGGGGCGGCGGCAATCGCGTGTGTGTGTGTGTGAACCGAGAGGGAGGGAGAGAGATGTGAGAATGGAGAGGGGGGCGGCTAGGGTTAGGGTTAGGTAGTCAGTTTGGTTTATTTCTTTTGTTTGACCTTTGATGTGTGGGCCGAAAAATAAGAGGATGGGCTTTGGACTAAACAAATTAATTAAGTGTTGGGCTTGGATTCTTTATTCTGGTGGGCTGCTAATTAAATGTCGTTGGGCTCAGTTTTAGGTTTATTTCCTTGGGCTTAGTTTAGGTTTGATTGTTTGGGCCTTAAATTGATATGGGCCGAAAGTAAAATAGAGTTGGGCCTAATGTTAGATGGGCCGAGAATAAAAAAAGGATGGGCCTCTGGAATAAATGATTAATGGACCGAAAATAATAGAATGGGCCATGGGCCGAAATTAAATTGAAGATGAGCTTTGATTTATTTTAAATATTGGGCTAAGAATTTAAATTGATAATGGACTTGAATTAATATTCCCATGATATATTAATTAAATATGAGGTTTTAATTCTAGTAATAAATTTTGAGATTAATTCTTAATTAAATAAATAATAATCTAAAACCAATTATTTAGATTGGGTTATTTAAATTCATTAGATTGAATTGATAATTACTAGTTGGACTAATTTAGTTTTTATAATTAAATCGAAAGATGGAACAAATTTAATAATTAAATAAAATCTAATTTGTAGAAATTGAATAGTGTAATTAATTAATTATGTTAAGAGATAATTTGAGAATTATTCTTTTTAAGTGATTTATTTATGTAATGAGATGGACTTTAAGTAAATTGCTAAAATGTGTGATTGGAAATAAATCCTATTTAATGGATACCTAAGATGAATTAGATTAATTTGATTAATTAATCAAATGTTATTGAACTTTTATATTAATCCATTTAATTGAACTTGTAATTATGGATTTACTTAATTAAATTAGAATTTCATTAATTAATTAATGATTTGATTATGTCAAGTAGATGCTTGAGAAATATTATTTGAGTAACTTTAATTTGTAAAAGCGTTTGTCAAGAAGATGATTGAATTAGGAGAAATCGTTTTTAATCGTGTAGTATAGATATGAGTTTCTACGATAGAATATGTGAGGCGTGTGAAAGCGAGGAACGCGGCGAGGAAATGATAGTAATGAATGAGGTATTGGAATTCGAAATCGTTGATACGCATTAACAAACTACGAAGATTAGTTATGAACTTAGGATTCATAAATTGTACGAAACGATGTGGAGAAACATCGATGGAAGGGAAGAATGCAACGATGAAGTGTCATCTATCGTCATGGTGAGGTGAACCTAATATACGATATATAGATTGTTAACTGAGTCGTATCGATAACGAAAATCCTAAAACCCAGAAACTCTAAGATTTAAAAGATATCGAGTTCGTTGAATCTTAGCGATGCTTCTCAAAAGAAGTGAATGACATACTAAATTATATTTCTTACATTGACAAGGTCCAGCGTAGACGTAAATGAAAACAACAAAGGATCGCTAGCATGTACTTCAAGAAGGACAATTCTTGAGGTGGACATTCATATCTAAACAAAATGTGATTTTATAAAAATCATTTGCTGCTTATGCTTTACTGCTTTCTTGAACTGCAAATGTTTAAATGCGATAATGTCTGCCAAAATATTTATTGTTTTGTATATATACATTCGGGTTGGCTAGGCCAATAGGATATATTACGAATTCGGGTCCTACTGGTGGATGCCAGTTTTATCACGACCCGACTACTTAATTAAGTAATTAACTAAGTAATCAGGCTATGACTAGATTAGAATAAGAACATATTAATTTCTAATATAAAATGACTCCAAGAATCAATGAGTTTAACTAACTAATTGACACCCAACATAAAGATCAAAGTTAATATTTAATGATTTCATATACATCTACAACATACAAAAGAAGTTTTCAAAAGTCAATGTGAAGGTCAAATGAGTTTGACAACGGAAGGATGGATGAATGTCATGTGTGAAGACATGACATTCAGGGCATAATAATATTTACAACAAAAGAACCCTAACTCAGCATCCTCTTCCATCGTCATCTCCGAGCCCAACCTGCATAAAGAAAAAATGCATAGCGTGAGTACCAACAAGTACTCAGTAGGTTATCACCAAACAACAAACTTAAATAACTTACCGAACTTTCTCATCGTAAGATTTGAAATAAATAACGTCTGAATAGATTTTAAGTGATAATGAATTTTATACAACTGTACAATGCAATTCATGTAACCTTGAGTTACACTGTTATTATCTTCCTGGGTTGGACCCGAAGGTTGCCATTCACAGTTCTGCCCTATCTACGTTATTCGGTAATAAGAAGTAGGCCTCCGTCTCAATACCTTGACCGGTCTATGCAATCATAAACTTCCCGGTCACTGCCGGTATATTTATAAACTTCCCGGTCATTGTCGATCAATGCAATTATAACTTCCCGGTCATTTTAAAAATTCTTCCGTAGATAGGTAACATGAACTTCTTCTCAATAATAACATGCTCTTAACATGATCTTATGCTCAGCAAACAATATGAATTTATGTTTAACAAATAACACAATCTTATACTCAACAAGTTATACGATCTTATGTTCAACATATAACGTGATATTATTTTCAATGAATATCATGATTTTATTTACACAATAATATGCAAGATATAATTGAAATTTTCAATATTCAACACATATTAAAGGGAAGAAAACCTACCTGGCACGTTGTCACTCGAGAATTTCTTCCTTCTCGTTCTCCAGGATGCCCTTGCCCTTGCTTGATCCTTATAATTAAAACAATTATCGAACTTAGTAACATTCTTATTCACTTGAGCATATTACATCTTATTCTTGATTTTACCAAATTCTAAGACTTAAGTTAGGCTATTGCATTTCTTAATAACTTATGCCTTTAATAAACTTAACTTTAATAAGTTACATAACATGCCATAATTAAAGAATTTAAGTAACCTATACTTAGTTTCTTTAATGTACAACATTATCAAACCTTACTTAAGGCAATCAAGTGAACACATCTTACTTATATACTTATCATAAGTTCACTAATTAAATTCCCAAAATATTTTATTAATATGCCGATTCTAACAAAATTTCGGCAGAGTAAGTTTTATAAAATGAATCGCCATTTCATTCCAAATTCAACCAATTCATCCAAACTCCATCAAATCATCACCATATGCTAAATATATACTTAGGAACTTAAAACAAGTTTAAATCAATCCATTTACATCATACTTTAACTATGCCCTTCAACCACATTATTATGTAAACAAATAAAGTTTTCAATCCACCATCAATTCAACTTCAATTAATTCATATATATACTCATCCATCATCAATGATCACCAATTCATAATGAATTTCAACCTTAATCAAACTCATCATATAAAACTATCAACTTAACCTAAACTTTAATTTTCATCTTTCAATATATAAGTTTATAAAATCCCTTAAATTCAACTTAAGCATTATTTATATCCTAGATCTCAAAAATCATATCAAATACATCAAATAAAATCAATAAATCAAAGATCATCCAACCTTATAATTTTCAAAAATTTGACATTATACATGCATTGAATTTATTCTAATTTCTTCCACTAAATAATGTTTATTTCAACTTAATTACACATATCTAAACTCAATTTAATCAAATCATAACAAATAATTAACATGAAAATTAGGATTTATGCATGTTTACTTTAATTCATCAACTTCATGAATTTAAAGAATTTAAACCATAGATTATGATATTTAAACATCATAAGCAAAAAGAAATCAACAAACATAACAAAAATTAAACAATTAAACCTTAATCTAAATCTCAAAATTTTGAAAACCCTAATACACAAGAACATCATGTTCATCAATTTTAATCACAAAAATATGGATGAAATAAGGTATTTACCTTCTTTGGAATGATTTCCAACAAATTCTACACTTAAACTTTGGATTAAAAGTGTAGAAAAATTTGTATGTGTGTAGTGTGTGTGTGTAAAACGAGGAGAAATAGGAGCTTGAAGATGGTTCATATGAATGTTTATTCTAGAAGGTGCATATATATATATATATATATATATATATATATATATAGCTTATTAAATTTTTCCTCATTTTCTTTTCTTTTTTCACAATTTTCAAAAATTGGTAAATATTTCTTAAAAAATTTGCGAACATTGGAAATTAATATTCTTTAATAGTAAAACTAAATTTTCTCATTAATATAAAGATCCAAAAAAATTAAATCCATTAATAGAATTCAAATCATATAAATATAATTTTAATGCTTTCATGTATAAATAATCAAAGAATTATTCTATTTATTCATAAAATTCGAAAATTATAGAAAAAAATTTCTTTATCACTAGATATTAATAAAATAAATTTATTTAAGCCATTTAATAGCTTAAACATTATTTCATTTCATTTTATAAATAAATCTCACATTAATAATAATTAATGCATTTCTTTAGAACATTTTCTATTTAATGAAATTTTTCATCCAAACACACAATATTAACCATATATTTCCTATTTTATCATAATGAAACTTGTTTCTAAAAAATCTCTATTTATTCTAAATTCTATCTCTTCGATTTGCAAGTTAATCGAACTTCTATCGCTTACTAATTTATTATGCATTTCTTTGTAAATTTGTAGAGATGAAATGCCCTTAAGCCCCTAATTAATGCTTAATTAGGTTCTAATTAAGACTAAGAAATTTTTGGGTTACTACATTCCCTCCCCCTTAAAATAAATTTCGTCCCCGAAATTTGGTTCCTGGTAAAATAATTCTGGATACTTCTCTTTCATTTGGTCTTCTAGTTCCCAAGTCACTTCTTCTAGAACATGATGTCTCCACTGAACTTTGACTAAATGAATAACCTTATTCCTGAGTTTTTGCTCTTTTCGATCTAGAATACACTCTAGTTTCTCTTCGTAGCTCAAATCAGGCTCAGGAACTATTTTCTCATAGTGAAGAATGTGTTTAGGGTCATACACATACTTCCTTAGTTGGGAGACATGGAACACATTATGAACATTAGTAAAGTTAGGTGTCAACGCTAATCTGTATGCTACTGGTCCAATTCTTTCCAAGACTTCATAAGGTCCGATAAATCGCGACTTAAGTTTCCCTTTTTTCCCAAAACGGTGAATTTCTTTGGTAGGGGAAACTTTAAGAAAGACTTTATCTCCTACTTCAAAACTTAACTCCGTTCGACGATTGTACGCGTAGGATTTTTGTCTATCTTGAGCTTCTTGCATTCGTTTCTTAATCTGCCGGACTATCTGAATCATCTCTTCTACTGCTTCGGGACCAAGGACCTTTCTATCTCCAACTTCGTCCCAATAAAGAGGTGACCTACATTTCTTACCATATAATGCTTCGTAGGGAGCCATGTCTATCGTTGCCTGATAACTGTTGTTATAGGCGAACTCAATCAACGGTAGAACTTGTTCCCATTGGTCTCCTTTGTCTAACACCACAGTTCTGATCATGTCTTCAAGCGTTTGTATAGTTCTCTTAGTCTGGCCATCAGTTTATGGGTGATATGCTGTGCTGAAATTCAACTGAGTACCCATTTCCTTCTGGAAGCTCGTCCAAAATCGGGATGTAAACTTAGAATCTCTATCCGACGTAATCGAGATTGGCACTCCATGTAAACGGACAATTTCACAAATGTAAATTTGTGCTAATTTTTCAGCTCCATAAGTCACAGGAATCGGAATGAAATGAGCACTCTTTGTTAGCCGATCAACTATTACCCAAATCACTGTGTTTCCCCGCTTTGATCTAGGTAATCCCGTTACGAAATCCGTAGCTACATGGTCCCATTTCCACTCGGTAATTTTCAAGGGTTGCAGCTTTCCATACGGCCTTTGATGCAATGCTTTAACTTGTTGACAAACTAAGCATCGTTCAACATATGACGCTATTTCTTGTTTCATTCTCGCCCGCATAAACCTTTGCTTTAGATCTTAATACATTTTTGTACTCCCAGTCTTGCGGTATATGGAACATTGTGAGCTTCACTCAAAATTTCATCTGTTATCTTTTAATTATTGGGCACGAATATACGATTACCAAACATAATCGCATTATCTCCAGCTTCATGATATCCTTGGTGGTCTTCAATTCTAATCCTCTCCCATAATTTTTCAAGTTATGCGTCTTGTCGTTGCGCCTCAATTATCTGAGCATTTAAATCTGGTGTCACCACTAAAGCTGCTACAATTTCTTGAGTAGTTTCAGGTGGTATTACCACTTCCAATTTCATTCTTTCAAATTCTTTCAATAATTCTCCTTCCTCGGTCAATAAGAATCCTAACCTTTCCTGACTTTTCCTGCTCAAAGCATCAGCAATGACATTCACTTTTCGAGGATGATATTTAATTTCATAGTCATAATCCTTTACTAACTCGAGCCACATTCGTTGCCGCATATTTAAATCTCTCTGTTCAAAGAAGTATTTCAGACTTTTATGGTCAGTGAAGATTTCACACTTTCATCCATATAAATAATGTCTCCATATCTTCAATGCGTGAACCACTGCAGCTAACTCTAAGTCATGAGTGGGATAATTGATTTCATGGGGTCTTAATTGTCGTGAAGCATAAGCAATCACTTTCCCTTCTTGCATAAGAACACATCCTATCCCATTCCTCGACGCATCAGTATAAATGGTATATTCTTTCTCTGGATCAGGTACTATTAAGATAGGAGCGGTGGTTAATCTATTTTTAAGCTCTTGAAAACTGTCTTCACATCCATGAGTCCATTGAAATTTTACTCATTTCTTCAACAATTGCATCATTGGCCTAGCTATTTTTGAAAATCCTTCGATGAATCTTCTATAATAACCTGCTAAGCCTAGAAAACTTCGAATCTCATTCGGAGTTGTAGGTGATTTCCATTCTTGAACAACTTGCACTTTCATAGGATCAACTTTAATTCCTTCTGCTGAGACAATATGCCCAAGGAAATTCACTTCTTTCAACCAGAATTCACATTTACTGAATTTGGCATATAGCTTCTCGGTCCTCAACATTTCCAGAATGGTTCTTAAATGCATTTCATGCTCCTGCTCGCTCCTCGAATAAATCAAAATATCATCGATAAATACTAATACGAATTTATCGAGATATTCATGGAAGACCCGATTCATAAAATCCATAAACACGGCTGGAGCATTGGTCAATCCAAATGGCATCACTACAAACTCGTAGTGTCCGTATCTTGTTCGAAAAGCGGTTTTGGGTATATCTTCTGATTTAATCTTTACTTGATGGTAACCCGATCTTAAGTCGATCTTTGAAAAGACATTCACTTTCCTTAATTGATCAAAAAAATCATCTATCCGAGGAAGCGGATACTTGTTCTTTAAAGTCAACTTATTTAGCTCCAGATAATCAATACACATTCGCAATGTACCGTCTTTCTTTTTAACCAAAAGAACATGTGCTTGTTGGATTTGTATACTGAAAGCAGTTTGGTTGAGCTTGTATACAATGTTTCTCGTTACCACTATTACAATCTCCTATCTCGAATTGATTACTTGATTGCATATATCTGTGTCCCTTATCTCATATATATAAGTTAGATCATACAAGGTGTAGAAGATCACGTAAGTCCGTATGATTGGTCAAGCTTAATGAGATATAAAAGAATCACGCCTAAGACAACTTGAGGACGAGTTGTCGGTATAGCTACGGTGTAGATAAGAAGTGACTTGACTTGGTTGCTTGTCTATCTTTGCACGTCTCGACGTATTGATGGATCACGTGAGATGAGTTCTTCTATCCGACCGTCGTGAAGAACCTAGATCTCGTGACTTACGGCGATATAAACCTCGATAAGGTATTAGGTGAGTATGAAAGGTCGAACATCACTTTGACTTGTTATGGGTGAGGGTTATATGTTCTAACCCAATATTCTCCGCATCTTGGGTGGTGGCGGTGCTTGTATGTCATGCTAGTTATCATGTCGAGTGACCGTATCCGCTAGGATGATGACGCCCCTTAAGGAGCTCAAAAGGTTTATTGTACTAAACCCTACAGTTGAGTTAGCTCAGTACAATAATAAGGTTGAGTGGTACTACTTAAGGAATTAAAGATATTAATTATTTTAGCAATGTAATGCTATAAATAATTAATGGACGCAATATCTTAAATACGGGATTCAGAATGTCTAAGTGCAAGCCCGACTCACCTTCGGTAATAAAGGGTAAGTCGGCATTTATTCTCTAGTGGCATGAATAAATGTTTATAAATTAATTTATGTTCTAGTCGAACATAAGATAATTAATTTATTTGAGGCCCATCTTTATTCCTTGCATTTGATCCTGGCTGGCCCATCCAGGCCGTAGTTTGGAAGAAAATCACGCCTCCCTCTCTAAGGATATGATTTGATTCTCTTTATCCATAAGGATATTATTATATTTATGGGATATGCATGGATCCTTTCCTTATGGAATTATTGTAATGCATTATAAATATAAGGTAAGAGATAAGATCAAGACTAATCATCAATTATCCTAACCTAATTTTCAAGAATCCTATAGTTCTTGGGAGAGGAATTTTCGGAAAACCTAGAGAAATAGGGTGATTTTCGTAGCATTCTCCATAGCTTATCCTCACCGATATTGGAGATTGGGCAACCGGATACATGATCCCGAAGATCAAAGCACGAGTCTCGATTCGCTCATCTCGGCATGATTCAAAGGTAAACACGAGAAAACCCTAAGTGTTGCAATTAATTATATAGGTGCATGCTAGCATATAATCAATGTATGGTGAATTAAACATCCAAGATAGATCCTAGGAGAGGTTATTAAGATTTCCTTCAATTGGTATCGAGCCCGGGATCATTATCTTCGCTCGCTGGATTAATTCACGTTTGATTATTACGTGCAATTAATTAATTGTTCGATCCGCTGCTCATCGTGGCTCGCTTTTAATTTTTGTCGGATTTTGTTTTTCACCACGAGAAAATCCGTGGTTAGATTAGATTTTCCCCGTAAATCTTATCTGTAAAGAAGAACGAAGACGAAAGCACGAAGAACGAGACGACGGAAGACAATCGGAAACGGTCGACGGTGCGAGGGTGACGGGCGACGGCATGCCATGCGTGCTCGGCGATCGCGGCACACCGCCGGCGCCATGCGTGTTTCGGATGCAGCGGATTGTGGCGACGCGGGCGGCATGGCTCGGCAGCCGTGGTACGGGCACGACTTCGCGGGCGGATGCTTCGCACCGCCGGGCCGAGTGTGCGATCGCGGCGCCGGAGCGGTTTGCGGGCACCTTCGCCCGCGGAGGACACACGCATCGACGCTGGGCGACGGGCGCACGTTGTCGCATGAGATCCTCGGCACCACGCGAGCACGCCACGATCGCGAGGCAACGCGCGCAGCGCAGGCGACGGGTTGTGAGGGAGGCTGCGGGCGCACTCGGCAGTAAAGGCCATGCGCGAGCACCCGGCGATCGCGAGGCAGCCGCGAGGTGACGCGAAAGCTCGGGCGACGCGAGGGTGCGCGATCTCGCGAGGCCTCGGCGGCCAGCCGGCGGCCTCGGCCGAGATTCGCGCAGAAACCTCAAGCCCGCGATTTTCTCGGTGGGCTGGCACGCGCAGCGAAGTGGCAATGGAGGTCTTTGGCGCGCATGGGTTGTGCCTGCTGCCCAGCCCATCTTTGGGCCGACCCGCCCGCAGACCCGATTTTCTAGCCCGAACCCATTTTTCCGGCCCGAATCCAGTTTTGACGAATCCGGTCCGTGCCCGTGCACGTAAGGCCTGCTTTTTCAAGTCAAGATCCGTGTACTTTGCAATTCTATGTAATAGATTAGGTAGGAAAGTGCGGGATCCACGAGTGGGCCGCGATGAACGCTTTATTTTATTTTTATCGCTCATAGCATGTCGTGGATGTTTAAATTATGCGTACATGCTATGTATGTTTAAATTACGTGAGACAAACATATTATATGTTTTCGTGATTGGACGCGCATAGTAAGCATGCTAGGTTTATCACGTTTTCAAGCATATTTTAGAATTTCGCAGCATGTTTTACATGTTGAGTTCTATAGAAAAGCATGCTAGGATTACATGATCCGCATGGACAAACCTTTGAACAAAAGACTAAGCAAGTAACCCGACATATTAATTTTAAAATTAAAATGTCAAGACCTCCACTTTTGATCTCTAAACAAAGCGAGACGACCGTGAGTAAACGCCCACACGCTGTGGCTTGCTTGCACCGCTTATCATAAGTTTGTTAGATGAGATTTCTAAATAAAATTTTTAAATCTATCGAGAAGTGGGAGTTTCATGTGTAAACTTCCACACACGCGGCTCATGTGCGATTTTCATAAGTTCTCTGAGATGGATTTAAAATGAGATAACAAAGGAATTTGATTGAAGCAGATGGTCCGAGTGAGTATGCCAATTCTAAGAATTCATTTTCATCATAAAATTGTGGTCATTGCTTAGACATCACCTCAAGTACAACTTCCCGCCAAGTCCCTTCTTGCGATAGTGATGTGGTCTAGTAAGGTCCAATCATTAATTTCATTTGTCATAAGGATAAGTCGACATGGATTGAAATTAAATGACTAAAAGGTATATTTTAGTCTGGTCGAGGGGTTCATGTGTAAACGTCCACACGCGTGGCTTGCATGTGGGATTTCTCGGGCGATTGGAGGTTTCAATTAATATTGTTTTATCAAAAGGTTACAATATTATTATTACTTAATTATGTGCGATCGATGCTTATGTGTTTACATTATCTTTTCGTGATATGTCTCTTACACCGATTATCAATATGCTCGCACAAAATCCCTTATCCGTCCGAATTTTATCGAGTGGAAACGAAACATGGAATATGTTCTTATCGTGAAGAACACATGTTTGTTCTCACTACTCCCAAACCCGATGCCCTCATCGACGATCGACTAATGAGCAGAGAGTAAAGCGGACTTTGGTATAAGTCAAACAATATGGCCAAGTGCTATATGATGACTACTATGTCCAAAGGTTTGCACCGCAAAGATCGATCGATGGTAGACGCGATCGAAATATGGTCAAGTCTCGAGAGTAAGTTTGGGCAGTCCGCTTCACACAATGAGAGAAATCTGGCGTGTAAGATGGAAGAAGGAAGTTCGTCCATGAACATGTCTCCAACATGACTCATCTCATGGATAGTCTTGATCGGTTGGGATGAGGTATTGGCGGCCAAGGTCGATATCATCCTCAACACACCGCCCAAGTCTTTTGAGAATTTTCGTGAACGCGATCATGAGCAAGACCAAGTATACACTTAGTCGGTTGTTTAATGATCTCGTGGCCGCGGAAGGAGTTATGGGTAAAGGAGCACATGCTCTTGCTAGCACATCTAGGGCCCAAATTTTCACCGCAAAATGGAAAAGAAAAAGGGCACCAAAGGTGGTAGAGGCAAGGAAATAGTGGGAGAATGGAGCAAGAACATGATGCCAACGGGAGGCTTAAAAAGCCAAAAGAGAGGGGCAAGTGCTTCAAGTGTGGCAAGATCGACATTGAAGGCCAAGTGCCCTATGCTCAAGGCTCAAGGTACGCCATTTGCTTTAGTAACGGAAACATGTTTAGCGACTTGTTCTACTCATTCATGGGTAGTAGATACGGTGCGATCGATCATGTTTGTTACACCTTGTGGGTTCCCGCGACAAGGGAGTCGAGTGATGGCGTAGATAACGATTCCATGGGCAACGCGGCGAAAGTCGAGGCCGTTGCAATGGAGATGTTACTTTATGTTTTGAGAGAACAGCTTTAGTTTTAAAAGACGCTTTATATGTGCCGGATTTTCTACAGAACCTTGTTTCGCTTTCAAATTATTTATTCATGGATATTCTCGTTGTTTTTGATAGTAGTGTTTCTATCATAAGAAATGACGGTTATCTCGTGTTGGCACTTTATATAAGTCGCTTATACTATTTCGCCAAACATAATACCTATAACTATGTTGCATCTACATCAAACCTTAAAAGAGAAAGTTTTCTTCAAGAAGATGACACCACATTTCTCCGGCATCTTAGATTCGGTCACATCAATCTAAATAGGATCCAAAGACCTGCTAAGAATGGAGTGTTGGGTTATCTAACAGCCATCTGCTCCCTCCCCGCGAACTCTGATGAAGGTAAAGTCGACTGCACCTTCAAAGCGGGCGGTTATAGAGCCAAAGAAGTGTTGAGCTAGTCCATTCGACTGTGTGGACCTATGTCCACACAAGCTCATGGAGGGTACGAGTATTTTGTCACTTTCATTGACGTTTACTCAAGGTACGGATACATATACCTGCTTCACCGCAAGTCTCAATGCTTTGAGAGATTCAAAGAGTTTAAGGCGGAAGTGGAGACTAAGCTTGGTAAAGTATCAAGTCACTACGGTCCGATCGCGGTGGCGAATACCTCAAGAACGAGTTTATGGACTAATTGCGCAGTGTGGGATTACCTCCCAGCCCACTACACCGGGCACACCACAACAAAATGGGGTGTCAGAGCGAAGAAATATGACTCTTTTGGAAATGGTTAGATCAATGATGAGTTATGCAATATTGTCTATTTCGCTCGATATGCCTTAGAAACGGCAGCATACTTGCTAAATCTAGTACCATCCAAGTCATCGAAAAGACCCTTCGAGTTGTGGTTTGGGCGCAAGCTAGTTTAAGCCACATAGGATATGGGACGATCAAAGACATGTGCCGAACAAGAAGGCCGACAAGTTCGAGGCTAGATCCGACGCAAGGTCGTTTATCGCTATCCTAGAGGGACGAAAGGTGGTTTATTCTATAGTCTAAGGAAGGATCAAGGTCATTATTAGACTAATGCCCGATTTCTTAGAAGAGGATTATATGAAAATCATAAATCCAAAGTTGAAATCATTCTTCGTGAATTAGAAGATGATCGTATTCCACCACCGATTAAGCCAAAGGTACGAGATGTCGTGTTCAGTGAGAGGATCGACACCGATACTTCGTGAAATTGAAGTGGGTCGAGTTCCACCGAGATACCGCCGCATGTGGTCGATCGAGCTAAAAACACACTCAAATTCACCGCAATCGCACGAGGTAATCGTGGCGTGATAAGTTAACACGAGTCGCTCTCAAGGAAAACTTAACAGGCATTGTTCGTGTCGCATACGTAAAGCGATTAAATCCTAAACATACTAATACCAACGGGTTGAGTATGCAAGAATTGAAATACGAGAAAATAAACAGCGATCCTAAGCGGGGTTGTCAATCCCAAGCTAAACTAATAAAGTGTTAAATCTAAACCTGGGTTGTCAATCCCTAGTTGAACTATGAAAGCAATAAATCAAAGCGATAAATAAAAGCATATGCAATCATATTATTCATGTGGTTTGTCAATCCCTAATCTAAATCTAATTGCAAATAAAAACATAATCATCAATCCGTCTCCAAGAACAGAATTAAACGAAGCAAGAAAGACATGAACACAATCCATCATCACTATGAATTCAATCCAATAAGAATCACAAAGCGAGAAATCATTAAGCAATAATACGATGAAATTGATTTCGATTAAACGATAAATCCAAAAGCATAAATTGATTAACTAAATCATTCGATGAAAACAAGAAACAGAATTAAATCTAAAGATTATCCGCTTGTATCGATCTCGTTGAAAACTCGAAGAATCATCAAGAGCACAAAGAAAATGGCGAGAGGCGCCGCCACGCTGCGTGAAGAAAACTCGTAACACCTCCTATTTGACCTAATGCGCATATATATATAAAATAAAGGTGAGCGCGGTTCGACCGAGCTGCTCAAAATACATTCTCGCTTGAACCGAGCGCCGCTCGGTGTGAGCTTGCGAGAGAATTGGGCGAACGCGCCATTGATGGAGATGGCGCCGAAAACAGTCGAAAGGGAGTGAACTGCATTCACAATGAACTGGCGCTCAAGATTGATGTGTGCAATCAAGATGGCCAAATGGTGAACCAGCTCACAAAGAACTGGCGCTCAAGAGGAAAAATGGGCTGAACGCGCGCTCAAGATGCTGAACCGGCGCTGGGCGTGCGAGCGCGCGCGCGCGGGCGACACAGCTTTGCGCAGCATTTTGTTTTGGCCCGCTCTCCTTCGTCTGAACTTCGATTTGTGCACGGTTTTCGCCACAGACCCTATCGCAACGTATTTTACTTCTTATCAAGGAAAATCCTTGATTCCTTCTCCATTATTCATTAGAATCATTGAAGTGTTCAGCGTCGGTGCGCGAGCGGGCGCGCGGAGTGCACGGCCGACTTTGAAGAAATGATCCGCTCTCCTCGTCCGAACTCCAAATTGCGATCCGCTTGTGCCACGGACTTCTATCGAAATGCTCTTCAATTATATCTTATCTTTGGCAGATCCAATTCATCCTATTTTATGCCATTTTCCTACAAAACATCGAGACGAACGAAGTAAGTCCGAATCGATAAATATTACTCAACCAAAGGCATAAATAGGAAAAATCATAGAAAATGACACGTAAAACAATACCAAGAATCATCACAAAATCATACCAAACAACTCCCCACACTTATCCATTTGCTTGTCCTCAAGCAAAGTCTATACTAATAAGAGTCAAAGATAACTCATGCAACTTAACCCTTATTCTAATCAATCAAACCTTATTGCATTTCCACACTTGGTGTTTACGAATTCAAAGATAATGCTAAATAAATCAAGAACCACAATTGACTTCCAATAAATATAAAGGTAATCTCGCTCGCACTCCAACTCTCCGCTAGAGGTGAATTAACTAAAATGGTTACCTTTAGCAACAAGTTTCTTTTATAAAGCACAAAGAATGTTTTAATGATTTTGGAACAATATTCGAAAGGTGAAC
Source organism: Salvia rosmarinus (assembly GCA_036937905.1). Classification (NCBI taxonomy): domain Eukaryota; kingdom Viridiplantae; phylum Streptophyta; class Magnoliopsida; order Lamiales; family Lamiaceae; genus Salvia; species Salvia rosmarinus. Next base: position 8,093,388 of record CM072820.1, on the reverse strand, counting down.
TCGATGAACTCGAGTCTCCTAACGTGGTTTCCATGTCCATTTCTCAATTTATTTAGAAAGAGGACAAAATCCCATCCTCCATTTCAACAATCTCAACAAATAACTGGAGTTTTCATTCTCCTCATTTTCTTCTTCTTTTTCACATTTTTTTTTATATATAAAATGAAACAAGTATATAGGCAACCACAATGTTAACACTCCCTAACATTAGCCGGACAAATCACATCAATTTCCCCTATTCAATTTCTATCAATTACTGGTCTAGTCAATTCACATTATACTCAAATCATATATCACCAAAAGTTTCGAAATTCAAATTAATTTGATCAATACCACGTAGTTCAACAGCACAAATCAAGATCCTAACTTATTCGTGATAGACAAAGCTTACGTCCAAACAATCAAAATAAGCACGGCACGCTCATTACAACAAAACAATACATCACGCATACAAAACTGAGTAAACATCCCCCACACTTAAATCGAGCACTGTCCCCAGTGCTCAAAACATTAAAAGCTCAAAATGACTATAGAGGATGATACTTCCCTGATAATCGACGAATGTGCGCTGTAGAGTTGGAGCACCACGGCTTCATCTCGCTGCTGACAACTTTCCAGATCTGAGCAAAACAAACTCAACAACAACAGATAGATCAACAAGAACAACAAAACAAGACAAAGAAAAAGAAAGAAAAAAAAAATAAAAATCCGTGGGTCAACTCCCACGCAGTACTCAGTTTAACGTCGTGAGCACGACGTGTTCCGGTCAACAACGGACTATCCATAGTCCTTCACCTGCAGGAATACCATCTCGGCCAGAACATCAGTAGCAACCTTATAAGAACAGAGGATAGTAAAGACAGCAAGTAATACATCAATTAAGCTCAAATCAAACATCCAATTTTCCAAAGTAAAATAAATAACTTCAACTCCTACAACACAATACTTTGTAAATTAAGATGTTGACAAATTATAGAAACTACCTCAACCTTTGTTATCATTGTGTCCTCCTCTGGGATCCCGTACTCCAATTGTTGAGGCAAGGTAATCGCTTCCGAGTGGGCTTTGGCATGTCATCAACTTCGAGTGCCCACTCTGCTTCATCCCTCTTCATCCTCCTTCACGTGTTTCGATAACTCTTCACCTCCAGAGTGAGTGTTGAACGATACCGATTGGATTTGCCCACTCTTCCTTGTTATCCGCTCGTAAAACATCATCTGGCTCGATTATGCTTCTCATCCACACGTGCCCACCCGCTCTCACTTTCCACCTCATCCGCCGCAGCTGCTCTTCGTGTGTCTCCCACCCCATCTTCAACAATTGGGTCACTTCCAAGAGTAGTGACCATCCGAGCTTGATCGGGTTGGTGCGGGAAAGGGTGATTTCATCACTCGCTTTCCACCCCCGTGATCGCAGCAGTCATCTCGATGTCTCTTCCACCCAATTTCCAACTATCGATCACTTTCAGAACAAAGGACCGATCGGATCGATCGGATTGGTTTGAAGTTCCCAAGAACGCGCCAAAATTGATCGAGCTAAAACACACTCAAATTCACTCGCAATCGCGAGGTAATCGTGAAGCGTGATAAGTTAACACGAGTCGCCTCAAGGAAAACTTAACAGGCGATTGTTCGTGTCGCATACGTAAAGCGATTAAATCCTAAACATACTAATACCAACGAGGTTGAGCATGCAAGAATGAAATACGAGAAAATAAACAATGATCCTAAGACGGGGTTGTCAATCCCAAGCTAAACTAATAAAGTGTTAAATCTAAACCAGGGTTGTCAATCCCTAGTTGAACTATGAAAGCAATAAATCAAAGCGATAATAAAAGCATATGCAATCATATTATTCATAGGGTTTGTCAATCCTCAATCTAAATCTAATTGCAAATAAAACATAATCATCAATCCGCCTCCAAGAATGTGAATTAAACTAAAGCAAGAAAGACATGAACACAATCCATCGTCACTATGAATTGAATCCAATAAGAATCACAAAGCGAGAAATCATTAAGCAATAATACGATGAAATTGATTTCGATTAAACGATAAATCCAAAAGCATAAATTGATTAACTAAATCATTCGATGAAAACAAGAAATGTGAATTAAATCTAAAGATTATCCGCTTGTATCGATCCGTTGAAAACTCGAAGAATCAACAAGAGCACAAAAAATGGCGAGGCGCCGCGCCACGCGTGAAGAAAAACTCGAACACCTCCTATTCGACCTAATGCGCATATATATATAAAATAAAGGTGAGCGCCGGTTCGACCGAGCTGCTCAAAATACATTCTGCTTGAAACCGAGCGCCGCTCGTGTGAGCTTGCGAGGAGAATTGGTAACGCGCGCGCTGGATGGAGATGGCGCTGAAAATAGGTCGAAAGGGAGTGAACCGGCGCTCACAATGAACCGGTGTTCAAAATTGATGTGTGTGCATCAAGATGGCCAAATGGTGAACCAGCGTTCACAAAGAACTGGCGCTCAAGAGGGCAAATGGGCTGAACGCACGCTCAAGATGCTGAACCGGCGCGGGCGCGTGAGCGCGCGCAGCGCGGGCGCGCGGGCGACACAGCTTTGCGCAGCATTTTTGTTTTGGCCCGCTCTCCTTCGTCTCGAACTTCGATTTGTGCACGGTTTTCGCCACAGACTCCTATCGCAACTTATTTTACTTCTTATCAAGGGAAAAATCCTTGATTCCTTCTCCATTATTCATTAGAATCATTGAAAGTGTTCAGCGTCGGTGCGCGAGCGGGCGCGCGGAGTGCACATGCGCGACTTTGAAGAAATGATCCGCTCTCCTCGTCCGAACTCCAAATTGCGATCCGTTTGTGCCTACGGACTTCTATCGAGATGCTCTTCAATTATATTTGATCCTTGGCAGATCCAATTCATCCTATTTTATGCCATTTTCCTACAAAACATCGAGACAAACGAAGTAAGTCCGAATCGATAAATATTACTCAACCAAAGGCATAAATAGGACAAACCATAGAAAATGACACGAAACAATACCAAGAATCATCACAAAATCATACCAAACAACTCCCCACACTTATCCATTTGCTTGTCCTCAAGCAAAGTCTATACTAATAAGGTTCGAAGATAACTCATGCAACATCACTCTTAGTCCAATCAATCAAATCTCTTTGCACCCCCAAACATGATGAATACATAATAAAAGTTAATGTGAAAAATCTAAGATTATGAAAATATCAAACAAATAGGTAGGTTATTTTTGCTCGCACCCAACTCTCCGCTAGAGGTGAATTAACTAAAATGGTTACCTTTAGCAACAAGTTTCTTTTGAGAACACAAAGAAAGTATAAAAATTTTGGAACAATGTTCGAAGGTGAAGTCTCGATGAACTCGAGTCTCCTATCGTGGTTTCCCATGCCCATTTATCAATTAACGAGAAAGAGGCGTAATCCCATCCTCCATTTATACAATCTCAACAACATTGAGTTTTAATTCTCCTTATTTTCTTTTTCACATATTTTTTTTTCTTTTTTTATATTTGAAACGAGTATATAGGTAACCACCCGTTAACACTCCCTAGCATTAGCCGGACAAATCACGCCAATAACCACCGATTTAAAATCAATTCACACAATCTAGTCAATTCACATTGCACTTTAATCACATGACATCAAGATAAACGAGAAATACGCCAAAGTCCGATCAATACCACGAGTTCAACAGACAAATCAAAATCCTAACTTATTCATGATAGACACAAACTCAAGTCCAAACAATCTAAATAAGCACAAGGGCACGCTCATTAAGCATACAAAACAATATAACACGCACACAAAACCGAGCAAACATCCCCATTATTTTAAATCGAGCATCGTCCCCTGCTCAAAACATTAAAAGCTCAAAATAACCATAGAGGATGATACTTCCCGATAATCGACGAACAATGCGATGTAAAGTTGAGCACCACGGTTTCATCTCGTCACGACAACTTTCGGATCCGAGCAAAACAAACTCAACAACAACAGATAGATCAAAGAAAACACGAAAACAAACAAAAGAAAGAAAGAAAAGAATAAAAACCGTGGGTAAACTCCCACGTAGTATTTCAATTTAACGCCGTGAGCACGACGTGTTCCGTAAACAACGGATTATCCATAGTCTTTCACCGCAGAATACCATCTCGCCAAAGCATCAAGATAAACCATATATGCACAAAGGACAAGAAGAAAGCAAAAACTAATCATTTAAGCTCAAGTCAAACATCCTATTCTCCAAAGAAAATAGATAACTATAATTCCCAAAGCACGATACTTTGGTGAATTAGGATGTTGACAAATTATTGAAGTTACCTCAACCTTTGTTATCATTGTATCCTCCTCCGGGACCCCGACTCCAATTGTTGAGGCAAAGGTAATCGCTTCCTGAGTGGGCTTGCATGTCATCAACTTCGAGTGCCCACTCTTGCTTCATCCCCTTCATCCTCCTTCACGTGTTTCGATAACTCTTTCACCTCCGTGAGTGAGTGTTGGAATGATATCGACGTGATTTGCCCACTCTTCCTTGTTATCCGCTCATAAAAACGCCATCGGGCTCGATTATGCTTCTCATCCACATGTGCCCACTGCTCTCACTTTCCACCTCATCCGCCGCAGTGGCTCTTCGTGTCTCTCCCGCCCATCTTCAACAATTGGGTCACTTCCAAGAGTGGTGACCATCCGAGCTTGATCGGGTTGGTGAAAGTGTGATTTCAATCACTCGCTTTCCACCCTCGTGATCGCAGCAGCTCATCTAATGTCTCTTCCACCCAATTTTTAACTATCGATCACTTTCTGAACAAAGGACCAATCGATCTGATCGGATTGGTTTGGAAGTTCCTCCTTGTCGCAATGTACTTATCAAGGTGCTCGACATATCCTATTTATGCTCCAAACGCAGTCGAGGCATTTGCAAAGATCCAAACCTCGACTAAAGCATCCGCTTTTGAACGGGACGCCTTCTTTTTGAGTTAACTCATCCTCCCAAGCCGTCATCCGAGGTGGAGGTGGTGGTGCGGGTATGAGTAATGAGGTGGAGGTGGTTGCTCCCATGAGGGATTGGAAGCTCGATCCTCAAAGTACGGTGGATTCCAATATTCCGGTCGTTGTGGAGGAGCTGCCGTCTGTGGATCCCAATATCCCAAATCGGTTGGTGCGAGGTCATTGTTGTCTTGTGGATCCCAAAGAAGGATCATATGCTTGTGGCTCATAGCCCTGACGGACATCCTCGAGAAAAATCGATTGGGCTCCTTCTTCAAAGAAGAATTTGCCCAATCTGATTTAACTTCCTCCCCCCACCGGTCGACTATAATCGCATCGTTGATAACCCCGCATAAGCGTATACCAACAACAAAAACAAAATTACACGCACTGTGAGAAAATAACCAAACAGAAAGAAAAGAAACACAAAAACAAACAACACAAACAATACGCTTAAAGTTTTCAAGAACGGCGCCAAAATTGATCGAGCTAAAACACACTCAAATTCACTGCAATCGCACGAGGTAATCGTAGCGTGATAAGTTAACACGAGTCGCCCTCAAGGAAAACTTACAGGCGATTGTTCGTGTCGCACACGTAAAGCGTTTATTAAATCCTAAACATACTAATACCAACGGGTTGAGTATGCAAGAATGAAATACGAGAAAATAAACAACGATCCTAAGCTGGGGGTTGTCAATCCCAAGCTAAACTAATAAAGTGTTAAATCTAAACCAGGGGTTGTCAATCCCTAGTTGAACTATGAAAGCAATAAATCAAAGCGATAAATAAAAGCATATGCAATCATATTATTCATGGGTTTGTCAATCCCAATCTAAATCTAATTGCAAATAAAAACATAATCATCAATCCGCCTCCAAGAATGTGAATTAAACGAAGCAAGAAAGACATGAACACAATCCACTGTCACTATGAATTGAATCCAATAAGAATCACAAAGCGAGAAATCATTAAGCAATAATACGATGAAATTGATTTCGATTAAACGATAAATCCAAAAGCATAAATTGATTAACTAAATCATTCGATGAAAACAAGAAACAGGAATTAAATCTAAAGATTATCTGCTTGTATCGATCCATTGAAAAATCGAAGAATCATCAAGAGCACAAAGAAAATGGCGAGAGGCGCGCGCGCCACGCGTGAAGAAAAACTCGTAACACCTCCTATTCGACCTAATGCGCATATATATATAAAATAAAGGTGAGCGCCGGTTCGACCGAGCTGCTCAAAATACATTACGCTTGAAACCGAGCGCCGCTCGGTGTGAGCTTATGAGGAGAATTGGGCGAACGCGCTTGATGGAGATGATACCGAAAAACAGTGAAAGGGAGTGAACTGGCGTTCACAATGAATGGCGCTCAAGATTGATGTGTGCACCAAGATGGCCAAATGGTGAACCAGCGCTCACAAAGAACTGGCGTTCAAGAGGGCAAATGGGCTGAACGCGCTCAAGATGCTGAACCGGCGCTGGCGTGCGAGCAGCGGCGCGCGGGCGACACAGCTTTGCGCAGTATTTTGTTTTGGCCCGCTCTCCTTCGCCTGAACTTCGATTTGTGCACGGTTTTCGCCACAGACCCTATCGCAATGTATTTTACTTATCAAGGGAAAATCCTTGATTCCTTCTCCATTATTCATTAGAATCATTGGAAGTGTTCAGCGTCGGTGCATGCGGCGCACGGAGCGCACGCGGCGCGACTTTGAAGAAATGATCCGCTCTCCTCGTCCGAACTCCAAATTGCGATCCGCTTGTGCCACGGACTTCTATCGAGATGATATTCAATTATATCTGATCTTTGGCAGATCCAATTCATCCTATTTTATGCCATTTTCCTACAAAACATCGAGACGAATGAAGTAAGTCCTAATCGATAAATATTACTCAACCAAAGGCATAAATAGGACAAACCATAGAAAATGACACGTAAAAAATACCAAGAATCATCACAAAATCATATAAACAAAGGGTTCTATCCAGAAGTTGTGCAAGATAGAGAACCACAGTTATCGCACCCACTGCCGCTTATCAGTGGCGTAGCTCTGTCGTCAGTGGGAGGTTGTTCGTCAACCCGAGCGATTTATGTTCGTGGGTGAATCTTCGATTTAGTCCCGTGAAACGAGCATGCAATAATCAACCCATGGACATACAAAGGAGGCGATACAAGACATTGATGCAAGATCATGGCACACCGCTATGGACTTAGAAATTGAGTCCATAACAATGCTATGGGTGTATACGAAAGACACCTCTACCAGATGGCAAGGAAGCCATAGGTAGTAAGTGGGTATATAAGAGGAAGAGAGATTCAGATGGAAAGGTTTCGCTTTAAAGCCGTGCTTATGGCTAAAGGGTACACTCAGATTGAGGCATCGATTTCGATGAGACCTTTTCACCGTAGCAATGCTCAAGTCCATCGTAATTCTTCCACATAGCAGCCCACTCAACCTTGAGGTTTGGCAAATGGACGTGAAAACCGCTTAAATGGTTACCTTGAGGAAGGTAGAGACATCTATATGCAAAGAACCAGAAGGTTATGTGGTGAAGGTAAAGAGCATCTAGTGTGGAAGCTTAAGTCCATTTACGGGCTTAAGGCCTCCCGATCATGGAACTTACGCTTTGACAAGGTGGTGAAATCTATGGATTTACCCATTGCTAGCGAGAGTTGTGTGTATCGCTTAGATGTCAACGTGATGTGGTATTTCTTGCACTTTATGTAGACGACATTCTTCTAGTTGGCAACAATGTGAAGTTGTTATCGATGTAAAGAGTCGGTTATCGATCGCTTCAAATGAAAGACTTAGGAGATGCAGCACATTCTTGGGATCAAGGTTTACCGAGATCGCAAGAGGAAAATGTTGAGCTTATCTCAGCGCCTTACATCGATCATCGTGATTACTCGTTTTAGTATGCGCACCGCCAAGAAAGGATTGCTACCTTTCGCATATGGCGTTCCTTTATCAAGCGAGCAGCCACCCATGACCGCAAAGGAGATAGAGGAAATGAGACAGTTCCTTACGCTCACCGTAGGAAGTCTCATGTACGCAATGCTATGTACGAGGCCCAATATCCGCTATCACGGTAGGCATAGTAGCTAGATATCGCCCAACTCGACAAGCTCATTGGATCGCAAGAAAAGCATATACCAAGCACCGAAAAGGACTCGAGATTATAGGCTAGTTTACCATGCAGATAGTCTAATGCCTTTGGGTTATCTGCACTGGATTTCAAGTCGACCGTGATGAGAAAAAGTCTACCTCGTGCTATGTGTTTACCTTGGGAGTGGAGTCGATCTCAAGTGAGTGCAAAGCAATGATGCATTGCGACTCTACCATGGAAGCCGAATATGTAGCCGCCGGAGGTCGCATGAGGTGTATGGTTCAAGAACTACCTCATGGATCTAGGCGTGGTACTGGTTTGCCCAAGAGTATCATAGTTTCATCGTGATAACTCGGTGCAAATGGCAAACTCGAAGGAACCACGGACCCACAAGGCGACCAAACACATAGAGAGAAAGTACCATGTCATACGAGAAATCGTGAGACGAGGGATGTGCCGATTGAAAAGATTGATACGACGGATAACCCAGCGGATCCATCGACAAAGAGCTCGCCGCAAAAAGTCTAAGTGCACGCTCGAGGACTCGATTGCGCTTGATGGCACCCACTTAGAAAGGAAACTTTTGTATAAGTGGGAGAAGCAAAGTGATGGTTGTTTGTAATAGGTAGTAGAGAGACACATTGTATACTAAAAGTTTGCTTTAGTATAAGTCGGAGATTGTTGGATTTGTATACTGAAAGCAGTTTGGTTGAGCTTGTATACAATGTTTACTGTTACCACTATCACAATCTCCTATCTGAATTGATTACTTGATTGCATATATCTGTGTCCCCTTATCTCATATATATAAGTTAGATCATACAGTGTATAGAAGATCACAGAAGTCTATATGATTGGTCAAGCTTAATGAGATATAAAAAGAATCACGGCTAAGACAACTTGAGGACGAGTTGTCAGATAGATCATGGTGTAGATAAGAAGTGACTTGACTTGGTTGCTTGTCTATGCTGGTACGTCTCTGACGTATTGATGGATCACAGTGAGATGAGTTCTTCTATCTGACCGTCGTGAAGAACCTAGATCTCGGTGACTTACGATGATCTAAACCTCGATAAGGTATTAGGTGAGTATGAGTTGCTGACCATCACTTTGACTTGTTATGGGTGAGGGTTATATGTTCTAACCCAATATTCTCCGTGATTCGGTGATGACAAGGCTTGTATGTCATGCTAGTTATCTCAGACGAGTCACCGTATCCGCTTAAGATGATGACGCCCTTAAGGAGCTCAAAAGGTTTATTGTACTAAACCCCGCAGTTGAGTTAGCTCAAGTATAATAATAAGGTTGAGTGGTACTACTTATGAATTAAAGATATTAATTATTTTAAGCAACAAAATGCTATAAATAATTAATGGACGTCTGATATCTTAAATACGGGATTCATAATGTCTAAGTGCAAGTCCGACTCACCTTCGGTAATAAAGGGTAAGTCAAGATTTATTTTCTAGTGGCATGAATAAATGTTTATAAATTAATTTATGTTCGAAATGAACATAAGATAATTAATTTATTTGAGCCCCATCTTTATTCCTTGCATTTGATCCATGGGCTGGCCCATCCAGGCCCGTAGCTTGGAAGAAAATCGCGTCCCTCCCTCTCTCTAAGGATATGATTTGATTCTCTTTATCCATAAGGATATTATTATATTTATGGATATGCATGGATCCTTTCCTTATGGAATTATGGTAATGCATTATAAATATAAGGTAAGAGATAAGATCAAGGCTAATCATCAATTATCCTAACCTAATTTTCGAGAATCCCATAGTTCTCGGGAGAGGAATTTCGAAAACCTAGAGAGAAATAGGTGATTTTTCAGAGCATTCTCCATAGCTTATCCTCACCGATATTGGAGATTGGGCAACCGTGATACAGTCCGTAAGATCAAAGCACGAGTCTCGATCCGCTCATCCCCGATGATTCAAAGGTAAACACGAGAAAACCCCTACGTGTTGCAATTAATTATATAGGTGCATGCTAGGCATATAATCAATGTATGGTGAATTAAACATCCAAGATAGATCCTCGGGAGAGGGTTAAATTCAGATTTCTTGCTGTTCCCCAGGTGGACGCACTCGGCCGAATGAATCCTAAATCCAACAATTCTTGCAATTGAATTTTTTACTCTTGTAACTCCTTAGGAGCCATCCGGTATGGTGCTTTTGAAATTGGTGCCGAAAAAGGTTTAAGGTCAATGGCAAAGTCTAACTATCGGTCCGGCGGTAATCCTAGTAAATTTTCTGGGAAAACATCCTGATATTCTTGCACAATTGGTACATCTTCTATTTTTCTTTCTATTTTACCCCCATCATTTAGATATACCAGATAATCATGATTCCCTTCACCCTTCATCAATTTATCTACTTGAAGAGCCAAGATTACAGGAACTCGCCTTTTCCTCTCATCAATTCGTAGAAACAAGTAGATTCTTCCCCTGGCGGTTGGAATGCTATTTCTCGTTGTTCATAATGAATTGTTGCAAAATTCTTAGTTAACCAATCCATTCCTAAAATAATATCCACGTCTCTCATACACAAAAGACGTAATGATTCAGCTCTCAATCTGAGTGATCCTAACACAAATTCTAAGTTATGACACACTTGGTTAACTACTGTCGTCCCACCTAATGGGGTAAGCACTTTAAAATTCATATCAGTTTGTTCTACAGGAAGTCCAAGATTGTCTACGCATGCAGTTGAAATAAAGGAATTTGATGCTCCAGTATCAAATAAAACAATGATAGGCACACCTTTTAGTCGAGCCATACCTGTTAAATTTCCCGAACTCTTCTCTGGTTGTTTCTGTTTTAAAGTGTATGCTTTCTGATGTTGAGGTTATAGTTGAGATGCTTGAGCCTGCATCTGTGAAAAAGAGGTATCCGGACTATGTAGCAGAGGTGGTTGTGGGAATTGATACTGGAGTTGTTGATGATATCCAGTAATAGCTTTCATTTGTTGCATTGGCCTGAAGGATTTTGGCCGTTCACCACGTCCAGATAATTTTGGTCGATAAGGACAAGTGGACGAGAAATGACCGTACTATCCACAAGTATAATAATTGTTGCTTCCGAATCTGCAGACGCCTGAGTGTACTCGATTGCATTGTGGACAAGTTGGTGGTCTTGCAGGATTCAGAGAAGGTTGATATTGTCCAGGAAATGATGGCCGAAACGGTCTCGGCTGAGTCGATGCTTGTTTAAAAAATTGTTTCTTATTTGGGAATCCTTTACCTTCCCACTTCCTTTTGCCTTTAAATTTCTGTTCCGTTTGAGAAAATTTTGGTGGAACTGACTGAGGTAAATTAGGTTGGTTTCATAGTAGTTTTCTCACCGCATTTCCATTTCCATATCCAAAGCTCGATTGAGAGTTTCAAGATATGACATTGGTGGTCGAGCCGCTAATATTATTCTAATTTCTGGCCGTAGTCCAGATCGGAAAATTTCTGCCATTTTCTCGTCAGTTGCTACCTTGTAGGGTGCATATCGTGACAACGTACAAAATTCTCGATCATACTACGCTACACTCTTGTTACCTCGCTTGATTCATGAATTCCATTTCCTTTGCTTCCGATAGCCGTGGGATAAACTTTGCATATAATTCTTCCTCGAATTACTCCCAAGTGAAATCACAAGCTCGGTGCAAGAGTCTTTTGACGCTTCCCACCGTAAATCTGCAGTCCTTTCAACAAAAATGATATGCATAGAAGACATTCTTGATCAACGCATTCTAGAAATTGAATATCCTTTCTATCACTGCACTCCATTCTTCACTTCATAGGCTACCACCCCAAGAAAGTTTGGTGGATTTTGCCGAATGAAGAGTTCAGCTATTTTTTGGTTAGGTTGAGGAGATGTAGCATTAGGAATATTTTGAGGAGTTGTTTCACTCCCTTGACCTTCATATATTGGGGTTCTTCTTCAGGGCGGCATACTAAATTCAAAAGAATAATATAATATTTGCAATATTTGATTGAACATCAATGTAAAGCAATAAAGGTTTATTTTATAATTAAATTCACATGTAAGGAAGTTTGGCATAAAAATCATTCAATCACAACAATAGTAAACAATAATGCAGAATAATTCACATTTTATATCAAGAAAATTGCTTCTCCGAGGACTTTCACAACAAAATAGGCCTCAATGATATTTGGGCTGATAGTGTTGCTTTCATGAGTACTTTATACACACATAACTTTCATATACCATGCTACACTTTTTATTTACACTGAATACTATACGTACATATCATGTCACTATTCTCTTACTTAGCTAACCTTTAACCAGTCTTAATAACTAAAATCTTAACTCGCATCGTCATCCCAATCTAATTTCCTGTAATCCCGTGTGTCTCGGATCGATTCTTCCGAGGGGAGGCGGCCGGTGGATGAGCTAGCAGGTTCTCCGGGAGTGAGAAGAGATGGATCAGTAATAGAGGGCATCTCACTGATGGGCAAAGGCTGCAAACTCGAAGTACCAACTGGAAATTGACACTCAGATTCGATGGTTGTATTAACTGGGAGGGGTGATGAAATACTTTCTGGAGGAGGGATAAAAGAAGTGACTAGAGGTGATGGAGTTCTCAAAGCAAAAGGCTGATCATACAGGTCTAGGTCAATAGAAGTCAGTTCAGATTCTATACGATGTTCATAATCAAAAGGATAGTTTGATACAATGATCGAATCCAATTCAGGACTATCTTCATTGGGTTCATCAGTATCAGATTCATTCCTATTGATATTTGGGGCTAGGATATCATCCAAAATTTGATGAACTGTAGGAATAAAACAATCTAAGGGAGGGTACTGTCTAGGAGGAGGATTCTCATTCAAAGTAAACTGTTCTTTAATAAGGTCAACAAAACCAACCAGATTACCAATGACTCTGGCTTCCATATCAGGATGTACAAAATCCAAGGCAGCCATAGAAGCCCATCCTCGCCACTTTAGAGGTAATGCTTGCACTAACTGAAGTAACTTGTCTAGCTCAGTCATACCATGTTGCTTTACCCATCCCCATAATTTCATATATTGATTGAGGAAGCGGATCATATTCTGATGCTCACCCATTCTAAAGGAATAAAATCGATCCCTTCTTTCTTTAGCATTCGGTATAATCGGTATGTTCTTCCTTGCCGTAGTTTTCATTATTGCCATCCTATAATCAAAATATAACTTAAACACTGACCCAAGATGCACATGTATATATATATATAACTACATTTGTTTAGGTCAAAACTTCTCACTTTTCCATACAATCTATTCATCTTTCATTTTACTTTTCAAACATGTCACACCACATAACTTTACATCATGCTCATCAAACTTTTCCATACATGCATATTCAATGCTTATCATAACACATTATAACTTATCTTACCTGGTTGAGCTGGAGAGATGGACTTGGAATGCTGAGCTACTATCAAATTCTTTCTACTATTAAGACTCAAGGTTTCAAGGAAAGGTTGGTTCAAGAAAGAAACATTCACAGTCCGAGTGAACAACTGCTCGATACCACTTTGTCACTAATTCGACTACTTAATTAAGTAATTAACTAAGTAATCAGGCTATGAGTGGATTAGAATAAGAACATATTAATTTCTAATACAAAATGACTCAAAGAATCATTGAGTTTAACTAACTAATTGACAACCAACATAAAGATCAAAGTTAATATTTAATGATTTCATACACATCTACAACATACAAAAGAAGTTTTCAAAAGTCAATGTCAAGGTCATATGAGTTTGAGAACGGAAGGATGGATGAATATCATTTGTGAAGGCATGACATTCAGGGCATAATAATATTTACAACAAAGAACCTCACCAAAGATCCTCTTCCATCGCCATCTTGAGCCCAACCTGCATAAAGAAAAAATGTAGAGCGTGAGTACCAACAAGTACTCGATGAGGTTATCACCAAACAACAAACTTAAATAACTTACCGAACTTTCTCATCGTAAGATTTGAAATAAATAACGTCTGAATAGATTTTCAGTGATAATGAATTTTATACAACCGTGACAATGCAATTTCATGTGACCTCGAGTTCTACGGTATTATCTTCATGTGTTGGACCCGAAGGTTGCCAATCACGCTCGCCTTATCTCGTTATTCGTAATGAGAAGTAGGCCTCCTTCTCAATACCTTGACCGGTCTATGCAATCATAAACTTCCCGATCACTGCCGGTATATTTATAAACTTCCCGGTCATTTACAAAATTCTTTCGTAGATAGGTAACATGAACTTCTTCTAAATAATAACATGATCTTATGCTCAGCAAACAATATGAATTTATGTTTGACAAATAACACAATCTTACACTCAACAAGTTATACGATCTTATGTTCAACATATAACGTGATATTATTTTCAATGAATATCATGATTTTATTTACACAATAATATGCAAGATATAATTGAAATTTTCAATATTCAACACACATTAAGGGAAGAAAACTCACTCGCACGTTGTCACCGAGAATTTCTTCCTTCTCGTTCTTCAGGATGCCCTTATCCTTGCTTGATCCTTATAATTAAAACAATTATCGAACTTAGTAACATTCTTATTCACTTTAGCATATTACATCTTATTCTTGATTTTACCAAATTCTAAGACTTAAGTTAGGCTATTGCATTTCTTAATATCTTATGCCTTTAATAAACTTAACTTTAATAAGTTACATAACATGCCATAATTAAAGAATTTAAGTAACCTATACTTAGTTTCTTTAATGTACAACATTATCAAACCTTACTTAAGGCAATCAAGTGAACAAATCTTACTTATATACTTATCATAAGTTCACTAATTAAATTCCTAAAATATTTTATTAATATACCGATTCTAACAAAATTTCGGCAGAGTAAGTTTTATATAATGAATCGCCATTTCATTCCAAACTCAACCAATTCATCCCAAACTCCACCAAATCATCACCATATGCTAAATATATACTTAGGAACTTAAAACAAGTTTAAATCAATCCATTTGCATCATACTTTAACTATGCCCTTCAACCACATTATTATGTAAACAAATAAAGTTTTCAATCCACCATCAATTCAACTTCAATTAATTCATATATATACTCATCCATCATCAATGATCACCAATTCATAATGAATTTCAACCTTAATCAACTCATCATATAAAACTATCAACTTAACCTAAACTTTAATTTTCATCTTTCAATATATAAGTTTATAAAATCCCATAAATTCAACTTAAGCATTATTTATATCCTAGATCTCAAAAATCATATCAAATACATCAAATAAAATCAATAAATCAAAGATCATCCAACCTTATAATTTTCAAAAATTTGACATTATACATGCATTGAATTTATTCTAATTTCTTCCACTAAATCATGTTTATTTCAACTTAATTACACATATATAAACTCAATTTAATCAAATCATAACAAATAATTAACATGCAAATTAGGGTTTATGCATGCTTACTTTAATTCATCAACTTCATGAATTTAAACCATAGATTATGATATTTAAACATCATAAGCAATAAGAAATCAACAAACATAACAAAAATTAAACAATTCAACCTTAATCTAAATCTCAAAATTTTTGAAAACCCTAATACACAAGAACATCGTGTTCATCAATTTTAATCACAAAAACATGGATGAAATATGGTATTTACCTTCTTTGGAATGATTTTCAACAAATTCTACACTTAAACTTTGGATTAAAAGTGTAGAAAATTTTGTGTGTATGTGTAGTGTGTGTGTCGAAAATGAGGGAGAAATGGGAGCTTGAAGATGGTTCATATGAATATTTATTCTAGAAGGTGCATAGATATATATAGCTTATTAAATTTTTCCTCATTTTCTTTTCTTTTTTCACAATTTTCAAAAATTGGTAAATATTTCTTAAAATTTTTGCTAACATTGGAAATTAATATTCTTTAATAGTAAAAACTAAATTTTCTCATTAATATAAAGATCCAAAACAATTAAATCCATTAATGGAATTCAAAACAATTAAATCCATTAAGGGAAGTGACAAGGGCAGGATGAGCCAAGATAGAGACCAGGTTATCCAACGAAGATTACGTAAGTGTTTGACTTGTGAAAGACTCATAAGAGATGACATCAAATTGCCTGCGGATAAGTAAGGATCGAGGGCAGGCCGATGGACGGTAAAATATTAAGCCAAGCTGCTACCTTATCCTTATCTCTAAGGCCCAAGACCTAGCGTCCAGCCCATGATTTCTCTCTATAAATATCATGCATTTCTAACTTGTTAGAACATGAATTCATAGCTTTCAACCCCTTATCTCCCACTTAACATTTTCATAGTTTAGTTTTGTTAAGTCCCCATCGTGGACAAACAATCGTTTTATTTAATAATAAGTATGTTTATTTTCTTTACTTGCATTCTAATTTCATTTATGTATAGCTAAACTTTTATCTTGGTTTAGGCAAGATGAGATAAACATGAGCTCATATTCTTGAGAGGTCTAAATAGGCGCATAATTTGCATGCATGTGTTCCACGGAGTATTAGGTTTGATTCCAAAGTTTCGCTTTGACTAGGTTAGTTAAGCCACCATTAATTAATCATGTTGAGTTAGATCACTAATAAATCAAGATTAAAATAGGGTGTACGATATGTCTGCATCATGAGAGTAAAATTGACATGGACGTGTTGGCATAGTCTAAGTGTCGTCGAATGTTGGATTTGTATACTGTAAGCAGATTGGTTGAGTTTGTATACAATATTTTCTATTACCACTATTCCGATCTCCTATCCGAATTGTTTACTTGATTGCATATGTTGTTCATTAATCTCATACAAAAGTTAGATCATACGGTGTTTAGAAGATAATGTAAGTCTCAGTATGATTAGTCAAGCTAATTGAGATATAAAAAGGATCACAATTGAGACAACTCGAGAACGAAATATTGTTATAAGCTACAATATAGATAAGAAGTAGCTTGAATTGGTTGCTTGTCTATACTGGTATGTCTTGACGTATTGATGGATTACATTAAGATGAGTTCTTCTATTTGACTGTCGTGAAGAATCTAGATCTTAGTGACTACGTTGATCTAAACCTTGATAAATTTGTAGGTGAATATGGGTTACTTACAATCACTTTGACTTGTTACGGGTAAGGGTTACATGAGATAACCCAATATTCTCCGCATCTTAGGTGGTGGCAATACTTGTATGTCATGTTGGTTATATGTATCGAGTTACCATATCTATTTAGGATGATGAGTCCCTTTAAGGAACTCAAAATATTTATTGTACTAAACTTTACAGGTTGAGTTAGCTGAAGTACTTAAGACTGAGTGGTGCTACATAAGGAATTATTAAAGAGATTAATTATTTTAAGAAGTTAGAGTGTTATAAATGATTAATAGATGTGCGATATATTAAATACAGGGATCCATAAGTCTAAGTACAAAACCGACTCAACTTCGGTAATAAAGGGATAAGTCAACATTTATTCTCCTGTGGAATGAATAATTATTTATGAATTAATTTATGTTTTGGGCTGAATATAAGATAATTAATTCATTGTAGACGCATCTTTATTCCTTGTATTTGATCCCAAGACTGGCCCATCAATGCCTATTTGCTTGATAATTTTCGGCCACCCCGTATATTCACATTGAGACTGTGTTCTGATTATTGTATTATTTATTTAATACATCTTCTAGTCTAAAAAGATATTATTTGATATCAAAAGATATTAAGATATAGAAATGAATTATCTTTAGGAAAGAAGATAATTATAGTATTTATTAGATGTGTCAGAGGCATATTACATTAGGATTCTAGGGATAACACTATAAAGACATGGTAGGAGAAAATCAGTAGCATCCTCACATCAACTATGATTTTCGAAAGTCGCAGAGCATACATAGGGACCGAAAATTTTGGTGTTCTCCATAGATTACTCTCACTCAATATTGGAGATCAGACATCCGGGACACAGTCCAGAAGATCAAAGCTAAAGTCAATCATTGATCAGATTTACCAGAAATTCACAGGTAAATACGAGAAACCCATACGTGTTGTAATTAATTATATAGGAGCAGGCTAGGAAAATAATCAATATATGGTCAACTAAATATCCAAGATAGATCATCGAGAGCAAGAAAAAAATCATATTTTCCATCAGGGAGAGCACTATAAATACATGGTATGAAAAAATCATTAGCATCCTCAATACAATTGTGATTTTTAAAAATCACATACCAAAGCTAGTGGTCGAAAAATTTGATGTTCTCCATAGGTTACTCTCACTCAGTATTGGAGATCAGACATTCAGGACACAGTTCAGAAGATAAAAGCTAGAGTCAATCATTGATCAGATTTGCCAAGAATTCATAGGTGACAATGAGAAAACCCCTATGTATTGTAATTTATTATATAGGAGCATGCTAGAAATATAATCAATGTATGGTGAATTAAACATCCAAGATAGAACTTAGAGAGCATGGATATATCATATTTCTCGTTACCGAGTGCAATACCAGGTCTGTCTAGGGCAAAATACAGCTTTGGTAATACATTCATTGATGGTGTTCCTCGTGGGTGGTTAGATCAAGTTAGGATAACGGGCATAGAGAAGTTTCATTACTTGTTGTTAAACCATAAGGATAGATTGAGTCAAGATGGTTGTGTGTGTGACACGTGACAGTAGGGACATGATCATGTTGTACGTATAACTGGTTGAAATATACATATGGTGAATGACTTTAAACCGATGATCGAGATGAGTTTTGTGCTAATCAAATCCATGCCCAAGTCAGGTTTGTTTTATTATTAATTCCTGTTTACTTAGTGTTTCAGTTTTAGTTTTTAGTTTCTGTATTGACACAAACAATGTCAGTACGACCCATTTTCTTCTCCTTTTTATTGTTATCAAGAGAGCACTGCACCAACTTCTCATGAGATCGATCGTATACTTACCATAGATCTACGCCTGTTATGAGCAATAGGTTATAAATCTATTTTACGTGCTAAACGATAGCGCGTCAAGGAACTAATTAAGGCTAAATGTTCCCAGTAGGGAAAGGAAATAGTTTAGCTGAGAACTGAACTTACTGAGATCAGCCTAAAGTTCAACACACTTCAGCAGAGTGAGGCTTCAATGCAAGAATGGATCACCACTAACGGAGCAGCGAAGAAACTAGACTCCATTCAATCAGTTCAGAGATGTCTGTTGATTAGAATGTGATTAGGGATATATGATCCAAATTCAGTTGTGAATGGTATATCCACCAGTGACAGTGTGACACAAAAATAATGTTTGTAAAGTCTACTGAGAAGTTGAAGGCTCAATGACCGGACAAAATGATACAAGGCAAACCGAGAAAACTCAATAACTTTAGTATAAATTACTTAGAAGAACTGATCATATCGATAGTCAAAGGTTACTCAATTGAGGCACTCTCAGCATAAGAATCCTCAGCAAAGGAAACCTATGCTGAAAGCACCTCCAGTCAGTAAGTATACACCAGCATACATCGCATTCTATCATATATAGACCTTCTCAGCACAGTAAAGCTTATATTACACCTCTACAACACACGCGTGCACAACATCAGTGCAAGCACAGACCCAACCATTCTACCAAGACAACACAAAAGTCCAAAGCTCAGTCGCAGAAGCCAAGGACAGTTTATATTGACTTCCAAAGGAGACAGATCAGGCCTGAAAACCTTCTCGTCAAGCATAATTGGTACTTAGACAATGGATGTTCAAGACGCATGATTGACTACAAGGAGTATATTTCTGACTATATGGAGAAAGAAGGTGCAAAGTCGCTCTTGGTGATAATTCAATTAGATACACCAAAGGCTATGGTATTCTTTCAATCGATAACGAAAAAATCTTTAATGTTAATTATGTTCTTGGTCTGAAACATACCTATCTGTCAGCCAATTTTGTGATAATAATTTTGTTGTTAAGATTCAAAAGAATGAATTCACAGCTAAGAACAACTTAAAGCGGATCGTTATGTGAGGATCAAGACATGGAAACCTACATGTCGCATCTTGGGATGATTGTCCTCCTGAAATACGTCTGGTGTCAAAGACTTCCTCAGAGATCAACTGGTTGTGCCACAGAAGGCTGAATCACCTGAATTTCAAGACCATCAACAAATTAGCAAAATATTCGTTGATCGAAGGTTTACTAAATGTAGGATTCCGTAAGGACCAAGTGTGCGAAGCATTCCAGGTCGATGGAAGATCTTGCTGCGTTGCCGGGCATAGGAGAAAGAAAGGTAGTAGTCTTATCTTTTCATTAATCACAATTAGGATTTAATTATAGCGGATGGATGGGACTGTGCCTCTTTATTTCTGATTAGTACTCGAATCATTTTTTCTATGATCGGGTTAGGGCTTGGAATTAGTCGAGCTCCTAAGATCTCAACGTGATAAAGCTTGTTAACTAAATGAGTTAAGCTTAACTTTGGCAATACTCAACTTAGTAGCTCGTGAGCTCACTGGGTGAGTTAACTTAAAAATATATAATTATTAATTTGGGACAACTTATCTTTCTATATTATAATTAGTAATAAGTATATATGCTATCTTCATTACTATTTTGATCACCTGGAAATACTGTCTTTATGACCTAAAAGGATCCTCCGTTGTGTCCCTAGAATCTGAACATTGAATTTTCTCAGTTTTTGAATATATCATGTTAATGAGGGGTTATTTTATATTTCATATAGTTGTAAGAATTTAGTATCAAAGAGTAAAAAATGAAAAGAAAAAAAAAATGTACTCCACAACAATGTCATTTTGGTTGTGACGCTATTACCATCTTGGGTTCAAACTATTAGAATTCGTTATACATATGTAAAACATATTGCAATCCAACAAAATTAATCTCGAAACTAATTTGGTGGCAAGAGCTCATCCTCAAATTCTTCCATGGCGGTTCTGATCACGAGGACACTAAGAAATTATCTAAGCGGAACGATAAACAGAAAAATTCTGACAGAACAAATATATATTCTGCCACCCTTACTATATATTTGTTTATTACTCCCTCCATCCCACCCAAGATGGCCCGTATTCCATTTTGGGCTGTCCCATCCAAGATGGCCTGTTTTCCTTTTAGGAAATAATTATCTCTTCAAAAGTTGTGGGTCGTACTTACTTTTTATCACTTTAACCACTTTATCCATTCTCCTAAATAACCGTACCGAAAAGAAATGAGCCGTCTGTTGGCCCAGGAAGAAAATCTATCTTTAAAAACACACAAAAAAACGAAGAAGACAAAAACATTAATAACTCGAGGAAATTTTCTGAGTTTATTTCTTGTAACAAAACTATTACAAAACTCTCTCTCTGTCATATAAAATGAAATTAGCTACTACTATTTAAAAGCAAATAAAATGGATCAATTATCCCACTAATTATAGCTTTAATACAAAATTATTCATTCAACCTAAAACTTCTCGTAACCGACAAACCAATCATTTGTAACTGCCAAAGTGCATTATTTCCTCACTTTATTTCCAAACTTGTAACCGCCAAAGAGGAATATCAACATTCTCCCCCTAACTCCTGGCCCGGTTCGAGGTCTCGAACACCAAGTAGATGATGCATCATCACCAACCTTGGTGCTGGTAACGCCTTTGTAAGTGCGTCGGCTCTCTGTTCATCTGTTTGAATGAAATCCACCTTGATCTGACCTCCTTCGACACACTCTCGAATGAAGTGATACTTCGTGTTGATGTGCTTGCTTCGACCATGAAAAATTGGATTTTTCATGAGTGCAAGTGCAGATTTATTATCGACGAAGAGTTTCACCATCTTCGGTTTCAAACCAGCTAGTTTGATCAGTAACGCTTTCAACCATAGCGCTTGACACGCTGTCGCTGCTGCTGCCATGAACTCGCTCGCATTTGCGAGGAAAGGGCCATCGTTTTCTGTTTCGAACCCACGAAACAAGTGAATCATTGATGTAAACGCCATTCCTCCCGTGCTCTTTCGGTCATCATTGTCTCCTGCAAGATCGCTATCAGAATAACCCACTATCTTCTTAACTTCTTCTCCTCTCCGATACACTAGTCCGAGATGTATTGTGCCTCAAGATATCTAAGGACTTGCTTCACCGCCTTGTGATGCATCTCGTAGGCCTCTCCATGAATCTACCGGCAACCCAACAAAGATATGAAAGGTCGGGCCTAGTATTAAGAAGATAGCGAGACAACCAATTACTCTTCGATATTCGTTACATCGATTGGTTGTCCTTCGAGATCTTTATGGAGTCGAGCCCTGGCTCCATTGGTATCTGGTGTAGTTACAATCAAGCATTCGAGGCGAGTTAAAACTTTCTTAGCATAGCACACCGCTGATCGAAATACCTCCTCGAACCGATCCACTTCGATACCGAGGTAGTACGAAAGTAGTCTGAGATCACTCATCTCGAACTCCCCCATGATTTGTTTCTTGAAAACTCCGATAGCCTTCGAATCTTCCCCTGTTACAATTAAATCGTCCACATAAACACCAACCATAATTCTCGTGTCAGTGCTATCTCTTGTGTAGACAGCTTGCTCTTCTAAACACCTCGCGAAACCTGACGACCGCTCGGTTTACCCGTCGTTAGAGGTCCCGAGACTCGTCAAGATACATTTATAATCTCCTCCAACTTGAACATATAGTTCCGTACATGGCAAGTTAAGGGGTCGAACCCAAGAGAGCTGGTTGTGTTGTTACTCGAGTTGTCACAGTTTGAGTAGGAGGTTGCCCAGAGGGCAAGGTGTAAGTCAAGCTGACGGTCTCAGTAGAGATGTACTGAGAGATAGATCTTGAGCAGAATGTAAACTAAAACTAAACACAAGATAAAGAGATTAAATAACAAATAGTTGGGCCAAGGGTTCCACACGTTGATATACTGGTCAAAATGTCGGTCATAGGTTCAAGGGTTTTCACCATGAGTGTATGTCGTTGGTTAAAGGTACCAAGGTAGATGCCCTTTAGGTTGTCACGCACACCGTGCCCCCACCCCAGCCTTGCCTGTAGATTTTAGGACTAAGTACTGAGGCCCCCACCTGCCCCTCGCCAAGATGGTCTCCAAGATTGGTTTGTCCGCCCCAATGACTTGACTCACTAGACACCCAACTAGCCCACCGGGTCCAAGGGAGTGGCTCTCACCTTGCCCAGGTCGGCGACTACAATTACCCACTCCACCGTGCACTTCCGGGACAAAGACACACTCGATGTCTTACTCTGCCATTGCTGTAGCCTAGCCCTCCCCAAGGCTACCGGCCGAGTTAACACTCGAGGAAAGGAATAACATGGGTATAAAGGCTCAGAGCTTGGGAACACCCACTCAAGGTTCTAAGGACATTTAGACCTCACGACTTGTATGACCTTGACTCAACGTGTTTCACCCCGAGCCCAACCAAACCGACTACTCACGATAATCGACATAAACATATAAACAATAAACAAGAACATAATCGAAAACATACTTGAATAGAAAATCAAACGTAAATCAAAAGCATTCTCTGGCAAGCAGTTGCTCAAGCAGAGGTCATAAATACATAATATAAATTGTTTGCCCGTAGGACTTGTTTCTTCCTCACCAATCGCTTCATGAAATGCAAGAGAAATAAAAGAGAGAAGTTGAGAGAGAATTCTAGACTGATGCCTCTCTCCCTTGAAATGTTTCCCGTTGAATGATTTTTGCATCCTGTTGAGTGTTGTGTTGTGGGAGCCTAAGCAAACTCCTTCTCTGCTTGGTCAGCACACGCATCTCGAGGTGGCAGGTGGTGAGGGCAGCAGCTTGGCTCGGGCTCTGGACCCCGACAAGAGCTCTTCTGGCTTCAGCTGGTAGGTTTGTCTCATCCACAGCACTGCAGGTTGACCTTTCCCTTTACGGTAAAAATCAAACAGGCGGCAGAGAGGCCCTTGCCCTGAATCTTTCCTTTTGCGTGCAAGTCTGCCAGAGATCTTGTCTGCATCTCCCAGCTGCATCCTGACTTGCTCCTCTGTCCCCTGCATCACTCCTCGTCCTTTTCTCTTCTCTTCCTCGTCTCAATTACCTTCTTGGCTTCATGTCAGCTCGTTGATCAGGCTCAGCTCCCATGCGGTACAGTGTCTTGGCAAGATGTCAGAATACCTTGCCAAGGTATTCTTCGGGACTTTTTTACCTCTCTCATGGAAGGTGACCTGATCTTGCCCAAGGTCCGGCTCAACCTGCAATACCCCAAAGCGTGTCCTCCCAGACACAAACACACGCAAAGAACACACACAAAATACACTCTTTCTAGGGCAAGGACTACCCCAAAAAGAGCACGAAAAACAGGCTCGTCACACTCACACACTTGAACACGATTGTCCTCAAGCGTACAAGCATTCCTTGCCCAAAAGAAAAACAAACACACAAACAACACACGTAAAAAACTAGCAAGGATGAGATGAAAACACAATAAAGATAATCCGGCATAGGCGATTAATACTGACTATGCATCAAGGTTAATCAAGATCGGGCAAAGCAAGTTTTGGGAGTTCCTCTCAAGCACTCAAACTCTCGTGTTTAGGGTTTTCACGCCGATGATGACTTGATCAAGGAAGTGCCATAGCTTGCTCGCCTCTCACTGCTCTCGCCCTATACTTTTGTCAAAGTTCTCTATCCCAGGTCTTTGGGGTTGCATTGAGTGGCTTTCGCTAAGTTGGAAGTATTTAATCTTGGGGTAAGGTTGTCTTGACTTAGGTCTCAAGGCACGTTTTCCCATTTCCTTGGCAAGATACTTACGCCCTGAGCACACTTTATATTTTGGGGAACTTCTTTTATTTTTTCTTTTTTTTTATTTTCTTTATCACATGTTCCCCCACCCTTTTCTTTTCTACACATTTTGAATTTAAGCTCATTATGCCGGCCAAGGCCAAGGCATCTAATTTTGTGTTTTGCCCAGAATGATACCCAAGACGCATATATCCCTCCCTTTTCTTCTTCTCTCAATCCCTGTGTCGTGGAAGAGCACAAGATAATTTAAAAGAAAACGAATTTCAAAGGGGCTAGCAAAGGACATATATATCGGGTTTATTTTCATTGTTGAACATGGCTATGAAAAGAAAGCCTAAATCATCTAGAGCACTCGGACTCTATGGCGGTGGCTTTGATCAAGACAAAGAAAAGTTCTAGCACAACCAAGTCAAGCATCCGAATATCACACGTATTAGAATTCATGCTTGCAATGATTTAGCATATACAGCTCAATTTCTCACTGTGTGCATGCTATGCCCCTTTCCCATCATACTAACCTTATTGATACAAGCTAAGCATGTATTACAAAGCCTATGCCAAGATCATAACTATCATGCTCATCTCAACACGGTCAACACACACAACGATAGCAAAACAGGGCCATCCACACTCACACACTTTGCTCGTGGGCAAAGTGTTAGACCGAGTATGGTCCCGAAAACATAAACAAGCAAACACACAACAACAAAAACAGAAAACGAAACACAAAACAAAAGAAAAACAAAGGGAGGAAAGCTTGGACGATGCGGTGGGTACCGAATCACAGTGGGCAAAGAACGCGAGTGGGCGGTCCGGATTTACCAAGGTCTCCTCAGATTCGACAAGAGGCGTTTGAGTATCACCTTGGGCAGTCGGTGTTGTCAAGGTCCCGCCTTGCCTTCGCCTTGAGGCCGGCTTGGCAACGGGCTTCAAGCTCTTGCCGGACGGTAAGCTTGCCATCCTCATCCTCTACAATCCCGAGCATCTTCTTCAAGATTTCGGATCGAAGGTGTCCTCTCTCCTGAGTCATGGCAAAGTCTGGGCCAAGCAATTGTTCTCCTTGCAAAGTTAGTCGGCAGTAGCAAGGAGAGCCTCGCTACTCCCCATCCATTATGCTCTTCATATGCGAGATTGCGAACGACAAAGTTCACCTCATTCTTTCGCACGCCTAAAGGATGAACAACTCGCTTCGACATGGTTCTTGCCGCTATCATTTTGCCAAATAGATTGTATGAGAGGATCCGATGGCACACTTGCATGGCCGGGTCCTCGAGAGTCTGCCCCTCAAGGCCACACTACGACAGGCTGCACCATCATTTCAATTAGTTTTCCCCAAAACCCGACCATTTCCTGTCAAGAAAGTTGGGTACCACCTGGTCGCCCCTATAGTCGGCTCCTTTGCTTCCATCAATGTCACCATGTTGAGAGCTTGGTTGAGCTCATCAACCAGAACTCCCTTCGCCTCCCGAGGAGAGTAAATCAGATACCCACCGTACCCTTTGTCATGATCTATGTCAAGATCCTCAGAAAATTCCTTCACCATCGGCAGCAGACAATCGTGGTGTCCCATTCGAGAAACTTCCCCATCCTATTCCCTTAAACAACCTCTCACCTCCTCCTTGACTCCCGGCTGCTCGAGGAGACTGATTCCACCCGCTTTGGTACAACCATCTCCTTAGTTTTAACGAGCCTTGTTGTTCACGGTGTAGCCTTCCTCGCTTTGACCAACGCGTCGCGATCTTTGCTCTCTTCGCCGGCCGTTCTCCGGTGAGGAAGACGCCTTCTTCCTAGATCTCTTCCACCGGGTCGCTCCTTTCCTTGCCTTCTCCGAGGGCGTCCGAGCTCCCTCCTCGGAAACCTCCTTCTCCTCCTGTACTTTGCTTCCATGCCAGCAGCACCCGGTGTGAGAGTCGGGTCGGCGCCTTCTTCATGATGAGGCGGTGGGCCTCCTTCATTTTTCTTTTTCCGTGGAGGGATGACTTCCTTCTTTTCTCCCACTTTTTCGGCCCTTCTCCGGTGTCTTCTCGGTGTGTTCTCGTGCGTGAGTTGTTCTTTTCCTCGGCCCACCTCCACGTGAATGTCGTGGGCGCGGGCGCCTGCTTCTTCGGCGATCTCGGTGGGGAGCTCCGTCACCGAACACGACTGCCCTTCAACGGCGGGCTCGGTGGTGTCTCGGCAGTGTCTTCTCCATCTTTACGCGACGGGCCACAACTTTCCTCGGGGCCATGGTAAGAGGTAGGGTTTTGTAGCCGAGGTTCGGGAAGTTTTGGGTGTGGTTTGAATGTGAGTGGGTAGGTGAAATATGGGGTAATAGAACGTGGGTGGGGCGGTTATAGGGTAGTGGGTGGACGATGGGGACGCCTCACGCCACCGCAGAGCTTGCTGACGCCTTCGCTTCCGTGTCCTTGGCCAAGGTTGTTGCCTTGCCGGTGCAGCTACCATTTTCGCCTTATCTTGAGTTCCTTCGACCTGCAGTTTTAAGAAAATACGCCCCGAGGAAGAATCAATCCGCCAGGAGCAAGTCAATAACTAGCGGGCTTCCTGGCTCACACACTTTGCCCGAGGCAAAGTGTTAAAAGTGGTCAAGACCACCCCCTGGACAAAAAATAGAATGGAATGTAAGCGGTTAAAATCATACCATGCCGGGTTGCCTCCTGGGAAGCGCTGTTGTTTAACGTCGTTAGCTCGACGTATTCCTTGAGCTCAGGTGTCTTGAGGATCCTCTAGGGGAGCCTCGGGAAGCTCATCTTGCTCAGCGTCCCATTCTCTGAGCCTTCGGTCGTGCCCATGGTAGGTTTTGAGCCTGCACCCGTTCACCTTGAACACTTTCTTGCCGTCCATGTCGCTTATCTCCACGGCTCCGTTCGAATGTTGGGCGACACTGTAAGGTCCCACCCACTTGGTGGTCAGCTTGCTGCAGGCATAGCGGTACCTATTTTGATAAAGTAGCACTGTTGCCCATTTTCGAACTTCTTTCCTCGATCAAAGATCATGGGCTCTCTTGAGCCTATCCTTGTATATAGCGGCATTGTCAAAGGCTTCAGACTAATCTCCTCGAGCTCTTGTATGTCAAGCTTGCGCTTCTCTCCCGCCTCATCCTACCAAAGTTTAGCTTATGGATCGCCCAAGACGCCTTGTGTTCCGGCTCGGTGGCGGTGACACATCTTGCCAAACACCATCCGTAGGAGACATTCCAAATGGCGTTTTGAAGGCTGTCCGGTATGCCCATAGTGCATCGTCGAGGTGAGTGCTCCACTCCTTCTTGCTCTCTCCCAAGGCCTTCCTCAAGATGGTCTTTACAATGCGGTTTGAGAGCTCAGCTTGGCCATTGGCTTGAGGATGGTAGGCGGTGGACATTCGGTGATGCACCCCATATTTCTTGAGCAAGCTGCCAATGGTGGCATTGTAGAAGTGGGTGCCCCGATCACTGATTATGGCTCTTGGCACACCGAACCAGCTAAATATGTTTGACTTGAGAAAAATGACTAAGGTCCTTGCGTCGAAGCCTTGCTGCGGGCCTTGACTTCTACCCATTTTGACACGTAGTCCACCGCCAGAGTATGTATTGGTTTCCTTAGAGTTTGGCAAGGGCCCATGAAATCCATGCCCCATAAGTCGAATGCTTCCACCGGCAAGATAGGTACCAAGGGCATCTCATTCCTCCTCGAGACATTGCCTCGCGTTGGCACTTATCGCATTCTCGGCACTTCTGTAGCTATCCTTAAAGATAGTGGGCCAAGAGAACCCACAATCAAGGATCTTCCTTGCCGTTCTCTTGTGCCCAAAATGTCCGCCGCACTCCTTCTCATGGCAGTGCTCAAGGATGCTTGTTTGCTCTCCTTCCAGAACGCATCTCCTCAAGATCAAGTCAGAGTATTGTTTCCACAGGTATGGGTCGTCCCATACGTATTGTCGACTCTTATTTTTGAGTTTGTTCATTTGGTGCGTTGGCATCCCCACGGGCAACACTCTGGTCACGATGTAGTTCACCAAGTCAGCGTACCACGGCTCCTTGGTGTAGATCTCGAGTAGCTCCTCGTTTGGAAATGTTGCTCGGATTAGATCTCCTTCATCTTTTCTTAAAATTCTGCTCAAGTGGTCAGCCACTTGATTTTGAGATCCACTCTTGTCTTTGATCTCAACGTCGAACTCCTGGAGGAGCAGTATCCACCATATCAGTCTTGGCTTTGTGTCCTTCTTTGCCATGAGATATTTCAAGGTGGCGTGGTCAGTGTAAACCACCGTCTTGCTCCCAAAGAGGTAGGAGCGAAATTTCTCGAAGGCAAACACCACGGCAAGAAGCTCCTTTTCCGTGGTTGTGTAATTGATCTGTGGTCCGGTGAGGGTCTTCGATGCATAGTATATGACGAAGCTTTCCTTGCCAATTTTCTCGCCCAAGCACCGCCAACAAGCGTATCCACTTGCGCCGCACATCACTCAAGGGCATGCCCCATTCGGGTGGCCTTATGATGGCGGTGTGACAAAGTGCTCCTTCAATATCCGGAAGGCATCTTTACATGCGTCGTCAAACTCCCACGGTACATCGTTCTGGAGGAGGCGGTTCATTGGCTGTGCTATCTTGGCGAAGTCCTTGACAAACCTCCGATAGAATCCAGTGTGGCTAAGGAATCCTCGGAGTTGCTTGATGTTGGTGGGATAAGGCAGCTTGGCTATGATCTCCACATTGGCTTTGTCAACCTCAATGCCCTTCTCAGAGATAACATGCCCAAGGACAATTCCCTCCTTGACCATGAAGTGACATTTCTCATAATTCAGCACAAGATCCTTCTCAACGCACCTCTGCAGAACTAACTCAAGATGCTCTATACATTGGTTAAACGTCTTGCCATACACAGTAAAATCATCCATGAACACCTCAATGCATTGCTCAAGCAAATCAGAAAATATACTCATCATGCATCTTTGAAATGTCCCCGGAGCATTGCATAAACCAAACGGCATATGACGATATGCAAATGTGCCAAATGGGCAAGTGAATATGGTTTTATCTTGATCTTCTAATGCCACACAAATTTGCATATAACCGGAGTAGCCGTCAAGAAGCGTAAATACTGCTTCGTGAGTCTCTCAAGCATCGGTCAATGAACGGCAAAGGAAGTGGTCCTTCCCGTCACCTTGTTGAGCTTTACGTAATCAATGCAAACCCTCACCGTCTGAGTCTCATCGCGACTAGTTCCTTCGCCTTCATTCTCGACCACAGACGCGGATTTCTTTGGCACGACGTGGATCGGGCTGACCCACCGTTTGTCCGAGATAGGGTAAATGAGGCCCACCTCGAGGAGTTTGAGTATCTCCACCTCGACAACTTCTATCATTACGGGTTCAGCTTCCTCCTGGGGTCTCGACCGCATGCGGCGTCGTCTCGAGCAAGATGTAGTGTTGGCAAACAATAGGGCTGATGCCCTTGAGGTCTACAAGGTCCACGATGGCCTCTTTGTACTTGCTCAAGACGGCCTCGTCTCTTCTTCTTCTTTGATCGTCAACTCGGAGCTTATGATTCTTGGCGTCTCGTTGGCTGAGGTAAATATACTTCAAGTGCTTCGGTAGGTGTTTGAGTTGTAGCTTGGGGGCTTTCCTCAAGGAAGGTTGCATTCCTTCCTTGTCATGCACTAGCGGTGATTGATAGCTTGATTGATCGTCCCACCTTGGTCGGCTTCTACCTCAAGCACTTCAGGTTGCCTCGACCTCCTCCTTGTCGAGATACTCTAAATCTTCAGTGTGTCCTTGGATGACTCTGTCGTAGACGTCCTTGACCACCACGTTGGCAGAGTATCTCTCAACATCCTTCTCAGTGAGACTGACAAAGTCCACCATCTCGGTGTCGATCGGAAATTGCTCGGCTTTGTAGATGTCAAAGGTGACCGTCTCCCCAGCGAATTTGCATGTGAGCTTCCCCGTATCACAATCAATCAACGTCCGGGCCGTCTTGAGAAACGGCCTGCCTAGCAGCATGAGCTGCTTCTTGGTCCGGGTACTGCCCATATTTAGAACGTAAAATCGTTGGGAAAATAAGGTCCTGACCTGGCGACGAACATCCTCAACGATCCCTTCGGGATAGACACTTGACTTGTCGCCGGTTGAATTTCAACACAAGATGGTCGGAGTGGTCCGAGTTTCAACTCTTGATAGATAGATAGGGGCATTACGTTGATTGATGCCCCAAGATCGAGCATAGCTTGGTCTATCCTCGTTGTCCCGATCACGCAAGGTATATAGAACATCCCGGGATCGGTACACTTGATTGGGAGGTCTCTCTTGAGTACGGCTGAGATGTTCTCCCCCATTTGAAACTTGGCATCGTCCGTGTACTTGACTCTCTTGGTACACAGCTCTTTGAGGAACTTGGCACACCTTGGCATCGAGGTCAAAGCAGTGATCAAAGGTATGTTGATCTCCACCTTCTTGAAGATCTTGATCATCTCGTTCATCTCTTCGGCTTCTTTGTTCCTTGCCAACCTCCCTGGAAAGGGAGGTCTAATCTTGATCTCCGTCTTGTCTGCTACCTTGGGCAAGGGAGCCTTCACCTCGGGTTCGGGTTCCTTGACCAAGTCCTCGACTTCCTCGGTTGTGTCTTCTGTCTCGACCCTCCTCGATCGGGATCCTCCCAGCAGCAAGTTCTTGCCGCCTCCTCAAGTTGATTGCGCTGACGTGCGCATTGGGTTAGATTTGCACTTGAGCGTGAAGTGTCCTTGCTTTTGGTTGAGCTTTGATATCTCTTGCGTCAAGGTGTTCAGCTGAGTCAATACAAATTGTAGGACTCATCTTGTCTCTGTTTTGAACTTGTCGAGGTCTTGCACTATCCTTCCTGGGTAGCCTCGATGATTGTGCACTATCTCGGCTAAAGATGGCCGAGCTTGAGGTGGATTACGCCCAGAGGTGCTTGATAGTGTGCCTCCGCACCTCAAGTTCTCGTGATTTTCCACGGTGGGTTGTACGGGTCAAAGCGGGCTTCGACCTTGGCGCTTCCTCCACCACCGTTGTTGACTTGCCCAAAGGCATTCACTTCTTCTTCTTGACCACTTGTAGGCATTCATCCGTGTTGTGGGTGGTGGCAAAGCAAAGGCGACACGCTGACATTCTTCTTGGCCATAGAGGGCCTCATAAGGTCCATCATTTGTTTCATCATGGCCTTCATATCTTTCATGTCGATCCGTGCGAAGTGGTAGCTTCTTGGTGGGCATCGTCTCGACCATTGCGTTGGCATCATCCCGAGACTCTTCACCAAGTCAGGAGTAGTTTGAATGCCTCATTTGGGTTGCTTGTTGAGTATGGAACCTCCGTGACGCAGCACTCACGAGCTGCCTCCGACTCGCCCTCAAGCCATTCACATAATATCGATCGAGATCTTGATCGAGATTTGGTGATTGGGACACTTTGCCAAGATGGACTTGAAATGACACCAATAGTCGTAGACAACCGCCTCGCCATTCCCCATCCGGAGGAACTCATCCTTTCCTCACGCTTTGTATCCTTGAGATGGGATAGTATCTCTCAAGAAATTTTTGTTGAAGTCCCCGCCCAAGTAGTGACACTACCCGTAGGCAAAGTGTATACCACTCTCGAGCACCGTCACGAGAGTGAAGGGAAAGGATATAAGTCGGATGTACTCTTTCTTGACTTCATCCGCACACCTTATTGTGCTACACACCATTTGAAGTCTTGGAGATGGCGCTGGGGTCCTCTCCCGGCATATCGTCAAGCTTGGCAAGATCTCGTGATAAAGAGTGCCTCGGCTCCGCTTGTCCTCGATCTCGGCAAGGTGATGCCCAAGGACGGAGATGTTGTTGTTCGGGAACATCATTTCAAGTCTGCCCCGCTTCTCTCGGAGGTGGTGGGTTTTGTGGATTCTCTCTCCATGTTGTCTTGCCTGCACGCGTGCCTCCTCAAGACGAGGCGTTTTCCTCGGCTTGCCTCTTCTTCTGCAATTGTTCTCTCAATATCTGGGTCAAACAGAGCTCTCTTTCCTCGCTTTGCAAGGTTAGGTCTGGGCATGCAAAACCAAAAAAAAAAAAAAAGTGAATAACAACACTAGAATAGCAGACTCCCAAGAACGGCGCCTAATCTCGACGACCGCCGGTTTACCCGTCGTTAGAGGTCCAGACTCGTCAAGATACATTTATAATCTCCTCCAACTTGAACATATAGTTCCGTACATGGAAAGTTAAATGGTCGAACCCAAGAGAGCTGGTTGTGTTGTTACTCGAGTTGTCACGGTTTGAGTAGGAGGTTGCCCAGAGGCGAGGTGTCGATCAGCCGACGGTCTCGAGAGAGATGTCTTGAGAGATAGATCTTGAAGCAGAATGTAAACTGAAACTAAACACAATATAAAGAGATTAAATAACAAATAGTTGGGCCGTGGTTCCACACGTTGATATCTTGGTCAAAATGTCGGTCATAGGTTCAAGAGGTTTTCACCAAGAGTGTATGTCGTTGGTTAAAGGTACCAAGGGTAGATGCCCTTTTAGGTTGTCACGCACACTGTGCCCCCACCCCAGCTTGCCGTGAGATTTTAGGACTAAGTCACAGAGGCCCCTGCCTTGCCCTTGCCAAGACGGTCTCCAAGATTGGTCTGTCCGCCCCAACAACTTGACTCACTAGACAACCCAACCAGCCACGGCCGGTCCAAGGAGTGGCTCTCACCCACTGCCCAAGGCCGACGACTACAATCACCCACCCACCGCACTTCCGGGACAAAGAGACACTCGATGTCTTACTCGGCTATTGCTTGTAGCTACCCCTCCCAAGGCTACCGCCGAGTTAACGCTCAAGGAAAGGAATAACATGGGTATAAAGACCTAGAGCTTGGAACACCCACTCAAGGTTCTAAGGACATTTAGACCTCACGACTTGTATGACCTTAACTCAACGTGTTTCACCCCGAGCCCAACCAAACCGACTACTCACGCATAATCGACATAAACATATAAATAATAAACAAGAACATAATCGAAAACATACTTGAATAGAAAATCAAACGTAAATCAAGCATTTCTACAAGCAGCTTGCTCAAGCAGAGGTCATAAATACATAATATAAATTGTTTGCCGTGGGACTTGTTTCTTCCTCACCAATCGCTCATGAAATGCAAGAGAAATAAAAGAGAAGTTGAGAGAAGTGCGATCGATGCCTCTCCCTTGAAATGTTTCCCGTTGAATGATTTTTGTATCCTGTGGAGTGTTGTGTTGTGGGAGCCTAAGTAAACTCCTTATTGGCTTGGTCAGTGCACGATCTCGAGGTGGCGGTGGTGAGGCGGCAACAGCTCGGGCTCTGGACCCCGACAAGAGCTCTTCTGGCTTCAACCGTAGATTTGTCTCATCCACAGATCGCAAGTTGACTTGTCCCTTTACGGCAAAATCAAACAGTGGCAGAGAGGCCCTTGCCTGTAATCTTTCCTTTGCATGCAAGTGCGCCAGAGATCTTGTCTGCATCTCCCAGCTGCATCCTGACTTGCTCCTCTCCCCGTGCATCACCTCGCCCTTTCTCTTCTCTTCCTCATCTCGATTACCTTCTTGGCTTCATGTCAGCTCGTTGATCAGGCTCAGCTCCCATGCGGTACAGTGTCTTGGCAAGATGTCAGAATGCCTTGCCAAGGTAGTCTTCGGGACTTTTTTACCTCTCTCATGGAAGGTGACCTGATCTTGCCCAAGGTCCGGCTCAACCTGTAATACCCCAAAGCGTGTCCTCCCAGACACAAACACACGCAAAGAACACACACAAAATGCACTCTTTCTAGGGCAAGGACTATCCCAAAAAGAGCACGTAAAACGGGCTTGTCAAAACCCATCTGCTTCAAGCTCTTATCGAGCTTTATATTCCAAGCGCGAGAAGCTTGTCGAAGGCCATATAGTGCCTTCTTCAACTTTAACACCATATGCTCCTTCCCTTTGACTTTAAATCCCTCCGGCTGAGTCACATACACATCTTGTTCGAGGTCTCCATTAAGGAAGGCAGACTTGAAATCCAAGTGATGTACTTGCTATCCTCGATTTGCTTCTAAGGCGAGTATAACTCGAACTGTGTCCATACGAGCAACAAGTGCAAATACTTCCTTGAAATCTATCCCCTGTCGTTGCACATAGCCCTTCGCCACTAAGCGAGCTTTGTGTTGGGTCACCTGTCCTTCTGAGTTTTTCTTTAACTTGAAAATCCATTTGAGTCCAATTGCCTTGTGTCCGACCGGCAATGGAACGAGAGACCATGTCTCGCTCTTCTCAATAGCTTGAATTTCTTTGGCCATCGCTTCCCACCGTGGCTGTCCAATTTGCATCATTGTAACAAGACGGCTCCTCCGCTCTCGCTAACATTACTTCTTCGGAATCTAGCTCCACTCGAGGAGCTTCGCAAGATGTCACCATACCTCTATATCGAATCAGACCTTCATCACTCCCAATATGTCCACGACTAAGGAGTAGGTAGATCATCACCATGATCTATTCTTTCAACAAATGGTTCGAATCGGAGTGTTCGAGGTAGTCTGTTCAAATCGCTCCCAGACACCTTTCCCCGCTGTGCTATTCTCGAACGCAGAATTCGAGCCCAAATGGCTCGTAATTAACCTCTTTGAAGACTTCAAAACTGATCATTTTCTCACTACGCCAATCCAAGTGCATTCTCCTCGAATACAACATCATGACTCACACGAATTACTGCATTATATGGTTCGAGCAACCCGTGAGCTTTACTTCCTTCTTCGACCCAAATACACAAATGACCGACTCCGATCGTCGAGTTTTTAAGACGGGATTGGTTACCTTGGCATGCTTGATGCACCCAAACATACGAAGGTGTGCTAGGTGCGGCTTCCTCCCGATCCACACTTTAAACGCGTGTACGTGAGCAGCTTTGGTTGGCGATCGATTCAAAAGGAAGACTAAATGACGAACCGCTTCTCCAATACTTGCTCGACATTCATACTCTTGAGTAATGATCATGCCATCGCCATCATCGCTCGATTCGCCTCTCCACCACACCATTTTGTTGAGAGGAATATGGTGCGGTGAGGTGTCGCTCAATCCTTCTTGCTCGCACTGACTCGTGAACTCCTTCGAGAGAAACTTCGCCTCTATCTGTCGATCAAGGACCTTTATGCGAAGACCGACGCATTCTCGATCAACCTGCTTTGTTTTCGAATGAAGAACATGCCCGCCTCATGCGTTCTCAAAGATATGCAACCACATCCACCGAGTAGTCGTCAATTATTAACATAAAGTAGTGATATACTCACGGAGTAGTTGAGTGATCGGACTACACAAATCAATGTGTAGTAACTCGAGCGGTTTACTCGCTCGAAACTTAGCTTCTACGATGAACGGCTGTCTTGTCTGCTTTGCCACCAAACACGTTCGACAAAGCTGTATTGGATGTGAGATTGAAGGTAGTCCCACGGCCATTCTCTTGTTTGCAAGGGACTTCAGAGCTTGAAAATTGACGTGCCCTAAACGGGCATGCCAAAGCCAAGCTAGATCTTCAAGGTTAGCCAAAAAACTGCTTGGACTCGCCAATTTGAGCTCGATTTGATAAAGGCAATTACATGTTCGAATAGCCCGCCAACCCAAAGTACGGATTAGCGAGGATGTTATTAATGACGTGGATTAACAATGAGAACAATAACTAATTATGGAATTGAGGGCATATGATAGACAAACTCTCAAGACTTCATATCATTTAATATAACACACATATCGTATATATGTATCGGAACATTTAGACTCTTAACAAAAGGGTTCAAGCGATCCAAGGTAATAAGGTTTAAACTCAAAACATAACTTATATAACTTCAAGACGGGAACATGTGGAATACACATATGACGATGTGATTCCAAGGCTAAACCATCGGCGACAATGATCCAACCGCTCAACACACCTCCATCCCATCTTCACCAACTGCATATTTAAAAACAAACATGCGGTCGAGTACAAATAATGCACTCGATGGGCTCATTCACAAAATATTTTCTTTAAATTACATCGCCCTACAAGTAAGACACAGGGTTATAATTGAAAATGCCTCAGGCTTACTAAACATTTTCTCATTTCTCAAAACATCGCCGGCCGAGCATTTTCTTCAGATGATCCATATCATTCACATATCTCATATAAACATCATCTCATAAACTTATCTCGCACCGTAGAAGGTGGCCACCTTCAGCAGGCGCGATGACCGCCGAGAATTATCCTTTCGCACACAAATACCTTACTCGCACGTAACCCTAGCTGTGAATTCGTGATCGACATAGGGTCCGATATCGATTTTCTCATCATCGGGAGCTACCCAAAGAATCGAAGTCGGTTGGCGAACCAACACTCATATACTTTCATAGTTGGCTCGCCCAACAACATGATAAGATTCATACATGAAAACATAAACATTTTGGGCGTGTAATCATCTCATCATCATTTCTCAACGAAATATCAGAATAAATACTTTTCATTTGCGTAAGGCGATAAATAAAGAGTTTTCGAATAAAGCCCACACAGCACGTAGCTTTTGGTAAAGTTCCTTTCTAACGCCAACGCCAAGTCCACATCCCACCTTAACGTAAGAACTATTTTAGTATATTGGTCGCGTTTCGATGAGAGACGAACATCGCTCATCGTCCTATGAATCAAATAAGGCTAACGTCGGACTTATTTTGACGTTTCCTAATCAAAATGATGATGATTATGAATTTACTTATCATATAAGAGATATTCCATCTCTTTAGTACATAATGTACGTTTTAATGTACTTACGATCGTAAGTTACATTGTTACTAAACATACTACGTCACATATATCGCGTATTATTGAATTTCGTGCGTTTTGACGTTGGTTAACGTTTTTGGTAAACGATTTTGACTTGGTCAACATTTAGTCAACAATTTTGACTAAAGTCAACATTTTGATTTTTTAATTCCTTTTATGTAATTCTATTATTTTATGTGCAATTCTTGTTCTAAAAATTCCCATAAAATCATAATATGTTTAAAACATCATTTTGGATCATATTATGTAATTATATCTCATAAAATAAATTTATAACATTAATACTTATAACCTATAGTTTTTGAAAACCCTAATTAAACTAAGCAAATAATTTCCAAAAATTCCAAAAAAATCACATAACACATACTCATCTATAAGCATCCTTACTATAACATAATTTTTATTTATTGTGAGTTATTGAATTTATTCTTCCTAAGTCACTTTTGAAAATTTGGACTTAGGTCCAATAAATTTTTAACAAACCCAATAAATTCATACAACACTATATTATGATTCTACACTTTCAATATGTTATGATAACACTCAAACATGGATTATATCTCAAAATGTTATCATATTCTATAATTTTCGAAAATCATAGACTTAGGTACTAAAGTTTTCCAAAAATTCTACATAAAATCATACAAGCATAATTAATACCCTAGATCATGATTTCATGCTCAAATTAACAATTAAAAATCATAATCATCAACATATCACACCTTCAAGTTTTCGGTCCATATTTTAAATTTAATAACATGCTTAATTTTATGATATAATTATACTATATGCTTAATAACATCATATAAACACTATATCCAAACATCTTAGCACATGCTTCATAATTTTCGAAAATGTCATAAACAACATAAACTTATATCATGAATTCTAACGGATGAAAATCGAAAATTCTAACATGTATACGAAGCTCGGAAGAATTCTAACCTTTTAATCGGAGTCGATTTTAATCGACGAAGGTTTATGAACTAGGGTTTGGGTTGAAAATTGAAAAATTCTCCCTCTATTTTCTCTCTAAATTTCGGTAGTTTAAGGTTCCAAATGGGAGGGGTGTTGGACCCTATCCCATATTTATAGAATTAATCAACTTGGGTGTAATTATTGCATAAAATGAACTTAATTACTCCTCTTAGATTTTAAAAAGATTTCGGCCCACTTGTCTTAGCTTAGGGACCAAGTTTTAATTTTTATCATATAATACCTTGATGTAATCATACCTTATCACTTTATTAATGTACATCACTTTCACAAGTTGCATAACTTGTTCTATGCCATTCAATGTTTTCGCCACTTCATGAAGAAAGACAAAATTTCATCCTTATCTTATGCACCTCATTATGTTATCTTATCCCTTAAGGTACAACTCGATCATAGTTATCAATTAAATAAAAAGTTGTAATATTATAGTATATATATACCTAGTTTCGCCCCTCTAGAAGATAACCCTGGATTACTTGATCAAATTGAATTCTAACTCTACTTTACACCTCATAACATGATAAGGTACAACTCATAACCTCACATTAATTATAGTTGGATATTTATCAATTTTATCACATAAAATAATGGAATTTTCGGCACTTTCTTAGACAAGTGGCCTCCCACTTGTACAACTTGTAATACACCTTATCTTATCCCTAATAATATCATATTAAAATAATAATTATGATACATCATCAATTGGATAAGAATTAAGATTAATTTATGCTTTAGAAACCCTAGTTTTCGAAAACTAGGAGGATAATTCCAAATATTTTATTTTCTTGTATTAAATAGCTAACACATAGTTATATGACATATTATAATCATATATGATGAATTTAATCATAGAAAAATATTTAAAACACTTGTAATTCACAAAACCCTAATTTCGATTTTTAGGGTTTTTCGAAATTAGCTAAATAATTCAATTTTGATTCCTTAATTCTCTAGCATTATTTTAATGATAAATAATGCTCTTATATCATAAAATAATCATAGGAATTTAAATTTTATAATTCCATGATCATTTGACTGATTTATCAACTCATCTCCAAACGTAGACGTTTAAAACATCTCAAAACGTTAATAGTTGAATTATCTCTAAAAACGTTCGTAAATGAATTAGAATCACTTTATTCACTTCTATAATAATAGGGAATTTGAATTCTAAGACTCGATGCTTAGAAAATATCGTAAGACTTAACTGTCGAATTTTATCGATATTAAGCATACGTTCGAAGGAATATCGAAAACTATATTCCTTAATTCACCAAGCATCAGTGAATGTCACACAGACATTATCAAATTATGCTTAGTCAAAATCAAGCGTTGACTAATTAGGAGTTTAATTATCGAACTTAAAACCCTAATTACGATTTAAATTATCGTAATCAAGCATTAAAATTACAGGATATTACATTCTACCCCCTTAAAATAAATTTCGTCCTCGAAATTTGCATATCAAGCAAAATACGGTTATCTTTGCACTACAACAATCTCAAGTTTCACGTAACTTTCTTCGTCCATGGTCTCTCCATCGACTTTCACCAACGGTATGTTTCTTTCTTAACCGTTGATTCTGACGATTAAAACAATTGCAGATTCTTTCTCATAACTCATATCTTGATTTAAGAATAACGTCATCATGATGGTCACGTATTTTGGACCATATTCGTACTTTCTTTAACTGTAACACGTGGAAAACATTCTGTATATTTCCCCAAACTTGGTGGAAATACCAATCTATAGGTTGCTAGGCCTTATCAATTCTAGGATCTCGCAAGGTCCTATAGAACGTAATCTCAACTTCCTTTTTCTCCAAACATTAGAATTCTTTCAATGGACAACTTTAATACACTTTATCTCTGCATTCAAGATGCAGTTCATATCTACGCATATCAGCGTAAGACTTTTGTCTATCATGAGCTTCTTTCTTTCATTGCCTAACTCGGCAAACATTTCATTCATTCCTTTCACATAATTGGCTTTAAAACTTTCCTCTTACTTTCATTATCACCATAAAGAGGATCGACATTTTCTTCGACTATACCTCATATGGGTTATATCAATCGTTGCTCTCGGCCTATTGTCGCGGTGATCTTAATAAATGGAAAACGATTTCAATTAGTACTTTCATTTTGGCCCTAATATCCTCAACATATCATAGAATGTTCATATCGTTCTTTTCGAACCGTTCATCTGTCCGTGAGCGAAAGTTATGCTAAAGTTAAATTTCGTGTCGAACTCCTTTGTGGGCTATTCCAAAATCTAGGAACAACTTAAAACCTCTATCAGATATGATAGATTTTTGGTGCTCGTATAAACGTATGATCTCCTTTATGTAACACTGAGCTAACCTATTAAACCCACGAGTAATACGCATAGGCAGAAATTAGGCCTTTTTAGTAAGTCGACTCACTACTACCCATATAGCAGTGTTACCTTCTTTCGACTTTGACATCTTTCCTCTGTTCCTCTATTATCCTTTTTCTTAAGTCAGACGTTAGAGTGAATAC
This sequence comes from Salvia rosmarinus, assembly GCA_036937905.1. Classification (NCBI taxonomy): domain Eukaryota; kingdom Viridiplantae; phylum Streptophyta; class Magnoliopsida; order Lamiales; family Lamiaceae; genus Salvia; species Salvia rosmarinus. The sequence goes on along the minus strand of CM072820.1, from coordinate 8,052,214 downwards.
AACTCCTGATCGTCTCTGGTTGTTCATCCATCTCTATTCTCATTCTTTTAAACTTTTCAAAGGAGTTTCTATCCTCGCACCTTGTTTTAACCCTTTGCTAGGTTCACATGGATTCGCTTTGAATGACACAACGTGTCGAAGGAATATCATTCCTTGGTTTAATCGCCTTAAATAAATTTGGCGAAATTTGTTTGACTTTAATATCGCAAGATAGTTCTTAAGAGCTCTTTATACTCTTTCTTACTTCTTTGTATAGATGAGGATATCATCTATGAAGACTAAGGTAATTGTCAAGCACGCATGGAACACTCGATTTCTTGAGGTTCGTGAACATGGCTGGTGCATTAGTTGGTCCGAACGGCACGACCATAAACTTATAGAGGCCACATCTTGTTCGGAAGGCCATTTTGGGTACATTTTTAGCTCGTGCATTAAATCGATTATAGTCCGATTGAGATCGGTTCTCAGGACTTCTCTTGCTCTTTTCCACTGACTGAGTACTCATTTATCCTTAGTAATAGATTATTCTTTCTCAATAATCTATATGCTTTCTTAATGGGCTATCTTTCTTCTTAACTAGTAAATTGGGTGCTCCTTAAGGTGATATTCTAGGTCCGATGAAACTTAGATTTTATAGCCTTTAAATTTGAATCCTTATCCTTTCACTCTCCTTAAATCCATTTAATAAAGGTATTTTTGACATGGTTTAATAATGGTTCTAGATTGATGGTAATACTCTAGCTGCCTATCAGGGGTATTCTTGATAAATTGTTGGAGAATCGTTTTGAAATTCTTGAACAATTTCCATATCCTTGATCTTAAATTCTGCTTTTCCTCTTTGTTTGGATAAACAGGGGATGCTTGACATCCCTTCTTGTTTATTATTCTCCTAGTTTGCAGTGTGGGTATGGTCGGAATTTTCTTCCCCTTGTGGATCCCATAGAAACTTGTAACTTCTTGTCCGGAGAAGCGGAACGAAATTTCCCTTTCCTTGTACAGGATTGTGGAACGGCTTTCGACTAACCAATCCATTCTTAGGATTATCTCTATGTCTCATATAGGTACCATGTTCAAGTTCTTTACTAAATTCTTAAGTGATTCCAAGCTCAATTCTAAGTTCGAGCAACAAGCGTGATAGTCTTAGTTTCTTCTATATGTGAAATAATTCTCATTTCCTGAATCGCTTATTCAAACTTAAGTTCTACTATATCTACGCATGCTCTAGCGTTGAAAGATATAACGCACTTGTATTGAACAAAAGTATTACAGGTACGGTGAGAAGTTTCCCATACCTTCTAGGTTTCCTTGGTTTTGTTCATTCGGTTCTTGGTATAGAGCATAAGCTCTAGCTTGTGTTGGTCGCGGCTGCCCTTGTCGTCGCTGCTTTGGCCGATATTGGGGTTGGTAGTGTATATCCCTTAGTGGTTGGGTTTGGCTTGGTGGGTTGGGTTTCTCTATTCTTCCCGGGTGAACTCCTGGGCACTCGTTCGCATAATGGCCCTTCATGCCACATTTATAGCAACCAGTATTGCCTGCTAGACATACACTTATGTGTGGTCTATGACATTTTGGGCAGAGAGGAATTCTTATTTGTCCTTGTGATGCCATGTTTCTTTTCCATGGCCTTTTGTTATTTGAACTTCCAACATTTCCTCGGTTGTCATCACTAGGACTGCCTTCCCATTTTCTCTTGCCTTTGTCACTAGCATTATGTGACTGAGTGGGAGCAGGCTTATCCTCTGGCATTGCTGCCTCAATGTCTAAAGCCCGACCAAGAGCTTCAGTATATGATAAGTCTCCATGACTGGCAAGCGACATTCTTATCTCATGCCTTAGACCAGATCTAAATTTCTCTGACATTTTCATGTCCGTATTTACTTGGTCCGGAGCATACCTTGACATGTCGCAAAAGAGGCGATCATATTCTGTCACAGACTTGCGTTCTTGCTTTAGATTGAAGAACTCAATTTCCTTCTTCTTTCTATAGCTTTTAGGTATGTATTTCTCATACATTTCCGTCTTAAAGTCTTCCTGTGAATTCATCTATTTGTTCGGTGTTAGGGTTTTCCTTCGGACTTCCCACCAGAAATCAGCTGATCCGGTGAGTTGGAAGGTCACACAAGATAGTCTCTCTTGTGCTGTACAACGAAGGAAATCAAATATCCTTTCTATTGTTCTTACCCATTGTTCAGCATCCTCGGGACTTCCTTTTCCATTAAAGGTAGGAGGATTTTGCCTTAGAAAAAGTTCCTCAATTCTACGATCAGGTGGGGGTGGTTGTGGTATTTCTCTTTCGGAATGTGGGACTCTGCCCCTTCTCCCACCTCTTCCTCTAAGTTCTTGCTCAAGCTCGCGTCTAGGCGGCATTCTGGAATTACAAAGGTGTAATTAGCATTCACGTAATGCTTATTATAAATTATACATAACATCTTCAGGCAATCCCCTCATAAAACGGTTTTAGTAAAACCATTTACCCTTTTCATGTTCACTATTCGTGATTTCACGAAAATTTCAATTACTCGAGAACAACTTTGTTTAAGCATGTTCGTATGGATGAGGGTATAACAAGTGACTTGTTAACGAGGATGCTATAATCTCTTTCATATTCCTTTAGAAGAATCTCATGTTCGTCCAACTTTAGCATCGTCCAACCTACTAACGAGGTTCTTAAGACAATCAACTACCTTACGAATAATTCGTAATATCTTCCTCTATCCCGTAATTGTATTGCTAGTAATTTCCTCAGCTTTTCTTAACTCTTGCTTTCTTTCTTTGAGTATAATATCCGAAAGTTGTAATACTTTCGTTATACCTAGTTCTCACTTTTAGGATTAAGATTGTCATCATTCTAATCTATACGGTAAGGTAGTACATTTGTACACTATAATTTAGATTCAAGTACCAATGTTTCATTGTCAAGTCTCAACGTCGAGATATCTTCCCCATACTTGGTTTAATACTAGGAATAGCCTAGCTATTCACATATCTCATTATTTGATCCATTGATCACACTATCTTTGGTTTAACCAAAGTCTCATATACTTGGGAATGATTCTATTAAAACATAACCTTTATCGATTTATGGATAAAGCGAAAATCTTGATACTGAGATACTATCGTTCCTTTATATCCATCAACTGAGTCTTATTCATTTTCATACTTTAAACATGTCCGACCTATTATCAAGGTCTTATGGACAAATAACTATCTTTAAAGATAAGTTGTAATCTTTCTCACTATATCATAATAAGAGGAGATTATATCTCAAGGATATCATATACTTTTCTTTACTTTTACTCTAGCTCTCAATGCTAAAGAGTATCTCGTCCATAACTCAGTCATCATACACTCACGTGGAAGTTATAACTTTTCTGTTATCAGTACTAGGAAAGCCCATCAAGGGTCGATCCACCTATGTCTATCATAGAAATATATCTCGTCTCTTTGAGAACTTCTTTACATCATATCTTGATGTTTATCACTTTACTGATTTGAAACTTTTAGGTGACAAGATATGTCAACCTACGTCATACTTATTGGTTTCAAGGATTGAAGAGAATTTCATCATATCAACTTTCAAGAGGTATGGTTCCACCATTCAAGATGACGACTCGGAAGGTTTGAATCAACATTTTCTTTGAACTGAATAATTGGGAGGTAGGGTCCGAAGACCAGAATAACAAGTACTGAGATTTCTTTGGTCATATGGGGTGGCCAAGCCCGTCATAAATACTTTCTCAGTCACATGAAGGTTTGGTTTCAAAAGAACACTTTATGAAATTTTCTGGTTGCAACTTCTTTCAGAAAGAGTGAGAACTTAAGTGAAATCTCAATTGGAACTGGATCATAGGGTTAAACACAATGACAGGATTTGGGCTGTGAATATGATTTGAAACCTTATGCAACTCATTTTAGTTGTCATCAAAGGTTCTCATGTACTCATATGTTATAGTTCTTCTTGAATTATTGGAAATCTTGCTTTCTAGTAGCATTCTAAGATTCCTGTCACACTATAGAGTTTTCGTTCTACATATGTCGCAAGATCAGTATCAACTGTTTCTTTGATCACATTCTTATTTCGTTTCTAATGAGAAAGTCATAGTCAAATTGGATTTCTGTCATACGTGAACATCCAAACAAAAGACTATACTCATGTCACTGTAGTATAGTGACATTCATTATCTCTAAATCATCATTCTCGTCTTTGCTCTTTGACTTTATGCTCTTTGTTTTCGTTATTCAGCTCGAGATTCTCATTTTGATCTCGATTCTGTCGCATGACTGACTAAAATTCTCATAGTTCTCTTTCTATGTTCTTTCGCAAAAAGGGATCATGCGACTTAAACAGTCTATGTTCTTTTGGGATAACATACCCATCATCAAAATAACTGGAAATTTCAGTACTGTAAACATTCATAACATAACTCTTTCATAATAATCATGCTCATTGAATTTCACGAATTCAAAGATTTTACTTTAGACATATCAATGTCAACACTTTCTCATATCACATCATCATAACATAATCATATGTTGGTAATGAACCAACAGCTTTCATAACATAAATTTTCATTGAATTCCATGAATTCAAATATTTCTCTTTTGACATATCAATGTCAATGCTTTTTCATATAACATCATCATAATATAATCATGTGTTGGTAGCGAACCAACAATTTTCACTATCATCATACCAACCATCTCCACATATAACAATATCATCATAATATTAATCTGGCGGTATTACGCATCCGCTTAGGAACAATTATCAATTCCTCTTAACAACATAAAACTTCATTACAACGTTTGCAATTACTTTCACTTTCAACAATTCTCATAACTTTCATTTCTTTGGAAACATAGTTTTCCACTTTCAAACTTTTCATTTCAAAACTTTTAGAAAGGGGCATTTACTTTCAAACTTTTTCATTTTCAAAAACTGAGAAAATCATTTACTCAACGCATATCAATTCTTTTAAGTTTTCCATGAATATGAAGTCCCATACCTGCATATCCTTGGAATCTCTTATATTCCAAAACTTTCATTTTCTTAAAAATCATTTCTTTAATAACTTTCAATCTCAAACTTCGTATTCTCATTCTCAAAATTATGAGAAAGTTATTTACCTCTTTCCCGGTTGAGCTTGATGTGATGGAGTATTGAGCATAGTCAGCTGATCTCTAGAAGTCTAATGACTCAATCTAGACTCAACTTTGAAGGGAAATTTGGGTTCAAGGAACGAACTGCTCTGATACCACTTTGTAACAACCCGTCAACCCAAAGTACGGATTAGAAGGGACTGTTACTAATGACGGGGATTAACAACAGGAACAATAACTAATTATGGAATTGAGGGGCATATGATAGACAAACTCTCAAGACTTCATATCAATTAATATAACACACATATCGTACATATGTATCTGGAACATTTAGACTCTTAACAAAAGGGTTCAAGCGATCCGAAGGTAATAAGGTTTAAACTCAAAACATAATTTATATAACCGGCGGCAACATGTGGAATACACATATGACGATGTGATTCCAAACTAAACTATCGTGACAATGATCCAACCGCTCAACACACCTCCATCCGTCTTGACTCAACACTGCACATTTAAAAACAAACATGCGGGGGTGAGTACAAATAATACACTCGATGGGCTCATTGCAAAACATTTTCTTTAAATTACCTTGCCCGTAAGTAAGACACAGGGTTTTAATTGAAAATGCCTTGTGCTTACTAAAACATTTTCTCATTTCTCAAAACATCGCTCGTGAGCATTTTCTCTTGTATGATCCATATCATTCACATATCTCATATAAACATCATCATCTCACAAACTCATCTCGCAGTAGAAGGTGGCCACCTTCAGCGGGCGTGATGACCGCCGAGAATTGTCCTTTCGGCACACAAATACCTTACTCGTGCACGTAACCTGGCTGGGAATTCGCATCGACATAGGGTCCGATATCGATTTTCTCATCGATCGGGAGCTACCCAAAGAATCGAAGTCGGTTGGCGAACCAACGACTCATATACTTTCATAGTTGGCTCGCCCAACAACATGATATGATTCATACATGAAAACATAAACATTTTGGGCAGGTAATCATCTCATCATCATTTCTCAACAGAAATACTGTAAATAAATACTTTTCATTTGCAGAAGGCAATAAATAAAAGAGTTTTCGAATAAAACCCACCTGGTACGTAGCTTTTCAGTAAAGTTCCTTTCTAACGTCAACGCTCAAGTCCACGTCCCACCTTAACGTAAGAACTATTTTAGTATATTGGTCACGTTTCAATAGAGACGAACATCGTCTATCGTCCTATGAATCAAATAAGGCTAACGTCGGACTTATTTTGACGTTTCCTAATCAAAATGATGTCGATTATGAATTTACTTATCATATAAGAGATATTCCATCTCTTTAGTACATAATGTACGTTTTAATGTACTTACGTATCGTAAGTTACATTGTTACTAACTAAACGTACTACGTCACATAGATCGCGTATTATTGAATTTCGTGCGTTTTGACCTTGGTCAACGATTTTGACTTGGTCAACATTTAGTCAACAATTTTGACTAAACTCAACATTTTGACTTTTTAATTCCTTTTATGTAATTCTATTATTTTATGTGCAATTCTTGTTCTAAAAATTCCCATAAAATCATAATATGTTTAAAACATCATTTTGGATCATATTATGCAATTATATCTCATAAAATAAATTTATAACAATAATACTTATAACCTATAGTTTTGAAAACCACTAATTAAACTAAGCAAATAATTTCCAAAATTCCAATAAAATCACATAACACATACTCATCTATAAGCATCCTTACTATAACATAATTTTATTTATTGTGAGTTATTGAATTTATTCTTCCTAAGTCACTTTTAAAATTTGGACTTAGGTCCGATAAATTTTAACAAACCCGATAAATTAATACAACACTATATTATGATTCTACACTTTCAATATGTTATGATAACACTCAAACATGGATTATATCTCAACATGTTATCATATTCTATAACTTCGAAAATCATAGACTTAGGTACTAAAGTTTTCCAAAATTCTACATAAAATCATCAAGCATAATTAATACCTAGATCATGATTTCATGCTCAAATTAACAATTAAAAATCATAATCATCAACATATCACACCTTCAAGTTTTAGATCCATATTTTAAATTTAATAACATGCTTAATTTTATGATATAATTATACTATATGCTTAATAACATCATATAAACACTATATCGAACATCTTAGCACATCTTCATAATTTTCGAAAATGTCATAAACAACATAAACTAATTATATCATGAATTCTAACGGATGAAAATCAAAAATTCTAGCATGTATATGAAGCTCGGAAGAATTCTAACCTTTTAATCGGAGTCGATTTTAATCGGCAAAGGTTTATGAACTAAGGTTTGGGTTGAAAATTGAAAAATTCTCCCTCTATTTTCTCTCTAAATTTCAGTAGTTTAAGGTTCCAAATGGGAGGGGTGTTGGACCCTATCCCATATTTATAGAATTAATCAACTTGGGTGTAATTATTGCGTAAAATGAACTTAATTACTCCTCTTAGATTTTCAAAGATTTCGCCCACTTGTCTTAGCTTAGGGACCAAGTTTTAATTTTATCATATAATACCTTGATGTAATCATACTTATCACTTTCACAAGTTGCACAACTTGTTCTATGCCATTCGATGTTTTCGCCACTTCATGAAGAAAAGACAAAAATTTCATCCTTATCTTATACACCTCATTATGTTATCTTATCCCTTAAGGTACAACTTGGATCATAGTTATCAATTAAACAAAGAAATTGTAATGTTATAGTATATATATACCTAGTTTCGGCCCCCTCTAGAAGATAACCTTGGATTACTTGATCAAATTGAATTCTAACTCTACTTTACACCTCATAACATGATAAGGTACAACTCATAACCTCGCATTAATTATAGTTGGATATTTATCAATTTTATCACATAAAATAATGGAATTTTGACACTTTCTTGAACAAGTGGCCTCCCACTCTGTACAACTTGTAATACATTATCTTATCCCTAATAATATCATATTAAAATAATAATTATGATACATCATCAATTGGATAAGAATTAAGATTAATTTATGCTTTAGAAACCCTAGTTTTCGAAAACTAGGAGGATAATTCCAAATATTTTATTTTCTTGTATTAAATAGCTAACACATAGTTATATGACAAATTATAATCATAGATGATGAATTTAATCATAGAAAAATATTTAAAACACTTGTAATTCACAAAACCCTAATTTCGATTTTTAGGGTTTTTCGAAATTAGCTAAATAATTCATTTTTGATTCCTTAATTCTCTAGCGTTATTTTGATGATAAATAATGCTCTTATATCATAAAATAATCATAGGAATTTAAATTTTATAATTCCATGATCATTTGTTGATTTATCAACTAAATCTCCAAGCGTGAGCGTTTAAAACATCTCAAAACGTTAATAGTTGAATTATCTCTAAAGCGTTAAGTAAATGAATTAAAATCACTTTATTCACTTCTATAATAATAGGGAATTCGAATTCTAAGACTCGATGCTTAGAAAATATCGTAAGACTTAACTGTCGAATTTTATCGATATTAAACATACGTTAGAAGGAATATCGAAAACTATATTCCTTAATTCACCAAGCGTCGATGAATGTCACACAGACATTATCAAATTATGCTTAGTCAAAATCGAGCGTTGACTAATTAGGAGTTTAATTATCGAACTTAAAACCCTAATTATGATTTAAATTATCGTAATCAAGCATTAAAATTGCGGGATATTACATCACCTCACCTTCATGATAAGACACGGGGGACTCTTTGCGAAGACTTCGAGTTCCTCTCCATCCATCACCACTCGATGACCTGTCTCGGTAAGTTGCCCGAGACTCACCATGTTGCTTCTGAGACGAGGAATATAATATACTTCCTCGAGAAGCCATTGGTCATCTTTCTTGCATTCGAAAAGAATAGAACCTTTTCCCTGGATTTGCACTGTCGATTCATCTCCAAATCTCACCTTCCCGGTGACCGCCTCGTCTAGTTCGAGGAACTTCTTCTTGTCGCCAGTCATGTGATTTTTGGAGCAAATATCATTCGATGTCTCAACAAATATCATTCGATGTCTCGACAAGCTTAGCTCCACAAATTTTTGGAGCAAGCTTCCCTTCATTGAGCATGACAACCTTATCAGGAAGAATCTCCTCTGAGGTTTCCATGAGCAGCGCCGGTTCGACGTTGTTGGTGTGGGTGAGATGAGCTACCTCGTTCTTCTTTGCCACTCGATATTGTGTCGAGTAATGTCCCATCTTGTTGCAATTATAACAACGAATGTAACTTTTATCTCGAGGGGTTCCTCGGCCACCTTCTGCATCTCTTTGAGGAGATTCTCCTCGACTTCCTCTCCCTCGACCTCTACCTCGGAATTTACTGCCACGTCCGCGATTCCCACTCTCTGCGGGACATCCCTTTGGTTGAGAAGACTCTTTGCCGTCCTTTCTATACCGGGCTTCCCACTCCGCTTGAGTGAGAAGTACCTACTCGTCCTTTCACCCTGCACGCTCCTCAAAGGTTTTGAGCCTTCCGATAGCCTCCTCGAATGTGAGAGTATCGAGGTCATAGAATTGTTCGATGTCGGCCACCACACTAATAAACTTCTGCAGTGCAGTCGAACAACTTCTTCACCAATGTGGAGTCGGCGAGGTTCCTCCAAGACTCGAATAGCTCGAGACATTGCGGTGAGTCTCCGCATAATGATCGAGGGACTCGTTGTCGTTCATATGCATTACATCAAACTCACTCTTAGCGTTTGCAATCTCGCATTCTTCACTCGATGCCGCCCGACAAATCTCGTTTTAAGCATCCCATACCTCCTTTCTTTGCTTTTTATTGGCTACTTGCATGAGGAGGTCCTCCCGGTGTCTTGGAAGAGTGCGACTTGGCCTTCTGTCAAGTCGGGTGTTCACCGCTGCCTTCCGTAATACCCGTCTTTTTAAACTTACATTTTGCGTGGCACGCTTTTCGAGAAAAGGTCAAAGGTTGACTTTTGCTTCGTGATCACGACCGTCACGAAACATCAAGGCGTTGTGAAGAGTGTCTTATATAATTCATAGACACTAAGTATGCAGTTTTCGACCACCCATGAAGGTTTGGCACTCGGGAAGTTATCAACAGGACTTTTCATTGGTCTTTAAAAGCATATCTTGTTTATAGTCGTTGTGTCCGTATTTTATTTCGTGTCCATGGGTACCAAGTTTGCAAAATTTGGAGTCAGTTTGCAAAAGTTGCGTCGCTTTTGCGTTTTCAAAAGGGCAGCTTGCATGCATTGCTGTGACCCCCTTTTTCCTATAAATAGGAGGCTAGGGCCTTCATTTTCAACGTTCATTTCCTTCGTCTCTCTATGTTTACGGAAGAGCCGAGCAGCTCAGTCTGTTGAAGGCTGGAGGAGTGGGGATCGAGCGGGAGGCTCAATGGCGGCGCCATCAGACCGCCGAGCCACCACCGCCGATCAACCACCCCGCAGCCCATTTTTTGTTTTTGTCCTTTTCTTGTTTTGATTCTGCCTTTTAGTAGATCGTATAGCATAGAACTCGGGTTTCTAAAGGACGAGGCGAAAGCGGCCGAGGCCGGCCGATTTAGCCATTACCGCCGCCGCCCAAGGCCGCCACCACCGTGGCTGTTGGCGCCGATTTGGTGGCCGACAGACCACCTTTGCTCACGGGTCCTTTAGGTTTTGAGTTCCGTGCTATGCATTCTACTAAAGTACCGATCCGTTTTACATTTTCGCGTTTACGTATGTCGGGATGTTTTCCGTTGTTTCGAGTTTTCTAAAGGAAATCTTGAAGGAAAGCGTATGTTAACCTCGCCCGAGGATCCATCTTGGGTGTTTAATTCACCATACATTGATTATAAACCTAGCATGCATCTATATAATTAAATCGCAACATGTTGGGGTTTTCACGTGTTTACCTTTGTATACGAAGAGGTCGATGGAGCGAGATGAGCGGATCGGAATCGTGCTTTGACCTTCCGGATGTATCCCGATTGCCCAATCTCCAGCGTCGGTGAGGACGATCTATGGAGAATGCTTCGAAAATCACCCAATGCTCTCTCTTCACAGCTTTCGAAAATTCTCTTAACTCTAAGAGGGGCGAAAATTCTAGTGATGTTATGTGAGCATTAACTGACTTTATCTCATACCTTATATTTATAATGCACCACCTTAATCCCATATGGAAATTACCATAATCCTATATGGAAATTACCATAATCCTATATGGAATATTACCATAATCTTAGGATTATTTCCATACTCTTAGGATTATTTCCATATTCTTAGGATTATTTCCATAATCTTATATGGAAAGGATCTATGCATATACCATAAATATAATTATATCCTTGTGGATAAAGAGAATAAAATCTTGCCAATTGAGCATCATGGGCGCCGATTTTCCTCTTGCTACGGGCCTGGATGGGCCAGCCCAGGGATCAAATGCAAGGAATAAAGATGGGCCTCAAATAAATTAATTATCTTATGTTCAGCCCAGAACATAAATTAATTTATAAACATTCGATCATGCCACTAGAGAAAGAATGTTGACTTACCCCTTTATTACCGAAGTTGAGTCGGGCTTGCACTTAGACATTACGAATCCCCGTATTTAAGATATCGAACGTCCATTAATCATTTATAGCAATCTGACTGCTTAAAACGATTAATAACTTTATTTCCTTAAGTAGTACCACTCAACCTTATTATTGTACTTGAGTTAACTCAACTGCGGGGTTTAGTACAATAAACCTTTGAGCTCCTTAGGGGCGTCATCGTCCTAAACGGATACGGTGACTCGTCTGAGATAACTAGCGTGACATACACCTTCGCCACCACCCAAGATGCGGAGAATCTTGGGTTAGAACATATAACCCTCACTCATAACAAGTCAAAGTGATGGTCGAGAACTCATACTCACCTAATACCTTATCGAGGTTTAGATCATCGTAAGTCACCGAGATCTTGGTTCTTCACGACGGTCGAGAAGAAGAACTCATCTCACCGTGATCCTTGATACGTCGAGACGTGCCGGCATAGACAAGCAACTAAGTCAAGTCACTTCTTATCTATCTGCGGCCTAAACCGACAACTCGTCCTTAAGTCGTCTCGGTGTGAAACTTTTATATCTCATTAAGCTTGACCAATCATATGACTTACGTGATCTTCTACACCTTTGTATGATCTAACTTATATATGAGATAAGGGGACACGATATATGCAATCAAGTATTCAAATCGGATAGGAGATTGTAATAGTGGTAACGAAACATTGTATACAAGCTCAACCAAAGCGCTTTCGATATACAAATCAACAATCTCCCACTTATACTAAAGCAAACTTTTAGTATACAATGTGTCTTTCTACTAGCTATTACAAACAACCATCACTTTGCTTCTCCCACTTATACAAAAGTTTCCTTTCTAAGTGGGTGCCATCAATGCAATCCAAGTCCTCTAACGTGTTCATCGTAGACTTTTGCGGCGAGCTCTTCGTGAATGGATCCGCTAGATTTTCCGTCGTATCAATCTTTTCAATCAGACGTCACCTCGTCTAACGATTTCTCGTATGACATGGTACTTTCTCTCTATGTGTTTTGTCGCCTTGTGGGTCCGTGGTTCCTTCGAGTTTGCATCGCACCGAGTTATCACAAGAACTATGATACTCTTGGGCAAACTAGGTACCACATCTAGATCCATGAGGTAGTTCTTGAACCATCTGACCTCCTTAGAAGCCTCAGGCGGCTACATATTCGGCTTCCATGGTAGAGTCCGCAATGCATCGCCGCCTCCGTCGGATATCGGCTCCACCTCCCAAGGTAAACACATAGCCGAGGTTGACTTTTTCTCATCACGGTCCACTTGGAAATCCAGTGCAGATAACCCAAAGGCATTAGACTATCTGCATGGTAAACTAGCCTATAATCTCGAGTCCTTTCGGTACTTGAGTATATGTTTTATCGGTCAATGAGCTTGTCCAGGTTAGGCGATATCTACTACTATGCCTACCGCATAGCGATATCGAGCCTCGTGCATAGCATTGCGTACATGAGACTTCCCACGGCGAGCGTAAGGAACTTGTCTCATTTTCTATCTCCTTGCGGTCATAGGTGATCATGCGTTTTAGATAAAGGCGCCATGTGCGAAGGTAGCAATCCTTTCTTGGCGGTGCGCATACTAAAACGAGTAATCACGATATCAATGTAAGGCGCCGAGATAAGCTCAACATTTTCTTCTTGCGATCTCGGTAAACCTTGATCCCAAGAATGTCTGCTGATCTCCTAAGTCTTTCATTTGAAAGCGATCGGATAGCCAACTCTTTACGTCGATAACGACTTCACGTTGTTGCCAACTAGAAGGATGTCATCTACATAAAGTGCAAGAAATACCACATCACCGTTGACATCTAACCGATACACACAACTCTCGCTAGGCAACCGGGTAAATCCATGGGACTTTACTACCTCGTCAAAGCGTAAGTTCCATGATCGGGAGGTTCGCTTAAGTCCATAAATGGACTTCTTAAGCTTCCATACTAGATGCTCTTCACCCTTTACCACATAACCTTGTGTTCTGCATATAGATGTCTCTACCTTCCTCAAGGTAACCGTTTAAGCGGTTTTAACATCCATTGCCAAACCTCTAGGTTCAGTGGGCTGCTATGGCGTAAGAATTACGATGGACTTGAGCATTGCTACTGAGCAAAAGGTCTCATCGAAATCGATGCCCTCAATGCGAGTGTACCCTTCGCCACAAGCACGGCTTTAAAAGCGAAATCTCTCCATCGGAATCTCTCTTCCTCAGATATCCACTTACTACCTATGGCTTCCTTGCCATCCGGTGAAGTGTCTTTTCATATACATCCATGGCGTTATGGACTCCGTTTCTAAGTCCATAGCGGTGTGCCATGATCTTGCATCAATATCTTGTATTGCCTCCTTGTATGTCCATGGGTCGATTATTGCATGTTAAATCTGCTGGGACTAAATCAAGATTCACCCACGAACATAAATCGCTCGGGTTGACGAACAACCCTCCCACTACGACGAGGTTCTACAGAGCACAATGGCAACGGTGGGTGCAGATACTTGTGGTTCTCTAACTTGCACAACTTGTCGTGTAGGTACCACTTATGCGGTCGGTATCTCCGGTGAACTCGACCCACTTCAATTTCTTGAAGTATCCGTGTCGATCCTCCACTAGACTCGACATCTCGCACCTTTCGCCTGTCGGTGGTGGAATCGATCATCTTCTAATTCTTGAAGAATGATTTCAACTTTGGACTTATGATTTTCATATAATCCTCTTCTAAGAATCGGGCATTAGTGTTAATAATGACCTTCCGATCCTTAGGACTATAGAATAAACCACCTTTTGTTCCCCAGGATAGCCAATAAGCAACCTTGCGTCGCCGATCTAGCCTCCAACTTGTCACTTTCTTGTTCAAGACGTGTCTTTGATCGCCCATATCTTTATGTGGCTTAAAGCGGGCTTCGCCCAAACCACAACTCGAAAGGGTCTTTTCGGTGACTTGGATGGTACTAGATTTAGCAAGTATGCCGCCGATCTCTAAGGCATATCCCTGAGCGAAATAGGCAATGTAGCATAACTCATCATAGATCTAACCATTTCCAAAAGAGTCCTATTTCTTCGCCTCGACACACCATTTCTTTGTGGTGTGCCGGTGAAGTGTTGGGATGTAATCCACACTTCACTAGATAGTCCATAAACTCGTTCTTGAGGTATTCGCCACCGCGATCGAGCCTTGATGACTTGATACTTTACCCAGCTTCGTCTCCACTTCCGCCTTAAACTCTTTGAATTTCTCAAAGCATTCGGACTGCGGTGAGCGGTAAATGTCCGTCCGCAATGTCGTCAATGAAAGTGACAAATACTCGTACCCTCCACGAGCTTGTGTTGACATCGGTCCACATAGGTCGAATGGACTAACTCCAACATTTCTTTGGCTCTATAACCTTCGCTTTGAAGGGTGGGTCGACATCTTCCTTCTATACAGATTCGCAGACCGGGAGCGAGTAACCGTGAGATTCCCCAACGCTCCATTCTTAGCCGGTCTTTGGTCCTATTTAGATTGATGTGACCTAATCTAAGATGCCCGAGAAAAGTAGAGTCATCTTCTAAGAAAACTTTCTCTTTTAGGGTTTGATGAAGATGCAACATAGTTATAGGTATTATGTTTTGCGAAATAGTATAAAGCGAATTATATAAGGTGCCAACACGGATAACCGTCATTTCTTATGATAGAAACACCACTATCAAAAATAACGAGAATATCCATGAGTAAATAATTTCAAAGCGAAACAAGGTTAAACGAAAATCCGGCACATATAAAACGTCTTTCAAAACTAAAACTGTTGTCCCAAAACATAAAGAAACATCTCAGCGCGCAACGACTTTCTTCGCGTTGCCCATGGAATCGTTATCTCGCCATCAAACAGCTCCCTTATCCGCAGGAACCCCGCAGGTGTAACAAACATGATCGATTTCATACCCGTCTACTACCCAAGAATGGATAGAACAAGTCGCTAAACATGTTTCCGTTACTAAAGCAAACGGCGTACCTTGAGCCTCGAGCATAGGGCACTGGCCTCCAATGCCCGATCTTACGCGACTTGAAGCACTTGCCTCTCTCTTTGGCTTCTTCAAGCCTCCGTGTGCAACCATGTCCTTGCTCCCATTACTCCCACTATTTCCTGCCTTTACCACCTTTGGTACCCTTTTCTATTTCCATTTTGCGATGAAAATTTTGGGCCCTTAGATGTGCTAGCAAGAGCATGTGCTCCTTTTCCCATAACTCCTTCCGAAGAACGAGATCATTGAGCAAGCGACTAAGTGTAAACTCGGTCTTGCTCATGATCGCATTCCGAAAGTTCTTAAAAGACTTGGCGTGTATTGAGGATGATATCGACCTTGGCTTCGCCGTCAATACCTCCTCCCAACCGATCAAGACTATCCATGAGATGAGTCGTGTGGAGACATGTTCATGGACCGAACTTCTTCTTCCATCTTACACGCTAAGATTTCTCTCATTGTGTGGAAGCGGATCGTCGATCCGACCGCCCAAACTTACTCGAGACTTGACCAAATATCGGTCGCGTCTACCATCGATCGATCTGCAGCCTGCAAGCCTTTGGACATCGTAGTCATCATATAGCATTTAGCCATATTGTTTGACTTATTCCAAAGTGCGCTTGACTCTCATTGCTCATTAGTCGATCGTCGATGGGGCATCGGGTTTAGAGTAGTGAGGACAAACATGTGTTCTTCGGCGATAAGAACATATTCCATGTTTCGTTTCCATTCGATGAAATTTGGACGGATAGCGGATTTTGTGCGAGCATATTGATAATCGCCGTAAGAGACATATCTGAAACGATAATGTAAAACACATAAGCATACGATCGCAAATAATTCGTAATAATAATATTGTAACCTTTTGATAAAACAATATTAATTGAAACCTCCAATCGCCCAAGGAATCCCACATCAAGCCACGCGTGTGGGCGTTTACATGAACCCCTCGACTGGACTAAAATAAACCTTTTAGTCGTTTAATTTCAATCCATGTCAACTTATCCTTATGAAAATGAAATTAACGATTGGACCTTACTAGACCACATCACTATCGCAAGAAGGACTTGGCGGGAAGTTGTACTTGAGGTGATGTCTAAGCATTGACCACAATTTTAACGATGAAAATGAATTCTTAGAATTGGTATACTCACTCGGACCATACCGCTTCCAATTCAAATTCTTTTGTTATCTCATTTTATATCTATCTCTAGAGAACTTATGAAAATCGCACATGCAAGCCCGCAGCGTGTGGGCGTTATACATGAAAATCCCACTTCTCAATAGATTTAAAATGTTTTATTTAGAAATCTCATCTAACAAACTTATGATAAGCAGTGCAAGCAAGCCGCGCGTGTGGGCGTTTACTCACGGTCGTCTCACTTTGTTTAGAGATCAAAAGTGGAGGTCTTGACATTTTAATTTGAAAAAATTAATTTGTCGGGTTGCTTGCTTAGTCTTTTATTCAAAAGGTTTGTCCATGCGATCACGTAATCTAGCATGCTTACTATGCGCATCCAATTCGTAAAACACTTAAAGGTTTGTCGGCGTAATATAAACATACATAGCATACTCTTGCATAAATTAAACATCCACGACATGCATATGAGCGATAAAATAAAATAAAGCGTTCGCCGCGCCTAATCGTGAAACCCGCACATTTAAATCTAATCTATTACATAGATTTACAAAGTACGATAATAAACTTCGAAAACGGGCCTCGCGTGCGGGCACGGACCGAAAATCTGGAAAAACGGGTGCGGGCGGGTCATTGTCTGTCAGGCCGGCGCGCGCTAGGGCAAGGCCCACCGCCGCCAACCCCACATCCACCGCCAACTGCGTGTCCTCATGGGCTACCTCGCGGTCGCTAAAGCGACCGCGACCGACGACGCGAACATGCGTGGCACCGCCCGAGCGCCGAACGCCCGCCGAGGCGTCGCCGCCCAGCGGCTGAAACTCGCGACCGCGAAGTCCGCCGTGAAGCCGGGTTTCGCGAACGACGCAGCGCCCGTCGCCCGCTTCGCGACGGTAATCCTCGCGACGCGAGCTCGCTCGCTAAGCGCCAGGATCTCGCGCGAACGCGCCCGTCGCCCGCAGCCCTCGCGATCGCCCTAGCGACCGCGAGACTCGCTTCATGAAACCACCCAGATGATGACCGAGAGTCCTGTTTTTTCGTCGTTTAGATTCTTCGTTCTTTCGCTCGTTCTTCTTTACGGATAAGATTTACATAATAAAATCTAATCTAACCACGAATTTTCTCGTGGTGTAAAACAAAACCAACAAAACAATAAGCGAGCCACGATGAGCAGCGGATCAACAATTAATTAACGCGCGTAATAATCAAGCGTGAATTAATCCAGCGAGCCGAGATTCGATCCCGTGCTCGATACCAATTGAAGGAAAACGTATGTTAACCCTCGCCCGAGGATCCGTCTTGGGTGTTTAATTCACCATACATTGATTATAAACCTAGCATGCGTCTATATAATTAAATCGCAACACGTTGGGGTTTTCACGTATTTACCTTTGGATGCGAAGAGGTCGATGGAGCGAGATGAGCGGATCGAACGGATCGGACTCGTGCTTTGACCTTCCGGACTGTATCCCGATTGCCCAATCTCCAGCGTCGGTGAGGGCGATCTATGGAGAATGCTTGGGAAAATCACCCAATGCTCTCTTCACAACTTTGAAAATTTCTCTTAACTCTAAGAGGGGCGAAAATTCTAGTGATGTTATGTGAGCATTAACCTGAGACTTTATCTCATACCTTATATTTATAATGCACCACCTTAATCCCATATGGAAATTACCATAATCCTATATGGAAATTACCATAATCCTATATGGAATATTACCATAATCTTAGGATTATTTCCATACTCTTAGGATTATTTCCATATTCTTGGGATTATTTCCATAATCTTATATGGAAAGGATCTATGCATATACCATAAATATAATTATATCCTTGTGGATAAAGAGAATAAAATCTTGCCAATTGAGCATCATGGGCGATTTTCCTCCTCTCACACGGCCCGGATGGGCCAGCCGAGGATCAAATGCAAGGAATAAAGATGGGCCTCAAATAAATTAATTATCTTATGTTCACCCGAACATAAATTAATTTATAAACATTCGATCATGCCACTAGAGAAAGAATGTTGACTTACCCTTTATTACCAAAGTTGAGTCGGGCTTGCACTTAGACATTACTGAATCCCGTATTTAAGATATCGAGCGTCCATTAATCATTTATAGCAATGATCGCTAAAACGATTAATAAATTTATTTCCTTAAGTAGTACCACTCAACCTTATTATTGTACTGAGTTAACTCAACTGCGGGGTTTAGTACAATAAACCTTTGAGCTCCTTAAGGGACGTCATCATCCTAAGCGGATGACTCGTCTGACATGATAACTAGCGTGACATACAAGATCGCCACCACCCAAGATGCGGAGAATCTTGGGTTAGAACATATAACCCTCACTCATAACAAGTCAAAGTGATGGTCAAGAACTCATACTCACCTAATACCTTATCGAGGTTTAGATCATCGTAAGTCACCGAGATCTTGGTTCTTCACGACGGTCGAAGAAGAACTCATCTCACTGTGATCCTTCAATACGTCGAGACGCATCCCGGCATAGACAAGCAACTAAGTCAAGTCACTTTTATCTATCTGCAGCCTAAACCGACAACTCGTCCTTAAGTCGTCTCGGTGTGAAACTTTTATATCTCATTAAGCTTGACCAATCATATGGACTTACGTGATCTTCTACACAATCGTATGATCTAACTTATATATGAGATAAGGGGACATAGATATATGCAATCAAGTATTCAAATCGGATAGGAGATTGTAATAGTGGTAACAGGAAACATTGTATACAAGCTCAACCAAAACTGCTTTCAGTATACAAATCCAACAAGTACATGCCCGGGTTATCCATTTTCAACGTCGTTTGTCATTCCATGTTAAATCGTTATGCATATTGCTTATGTTTCTATTTTCATGCATCGATTTTGGATGGTTTATCCTAGATCCGAGGATAGCATCGATTTTGAAACTTCTTGTTGCTAAGATTTGAGTTAACTTGCATGCATGCATATTTTGAAAGTACCCTATTATAGGTCTTGATGCCACGAATATATTTCCATACGCGATCGAGTTGATTTGAAAACCGGAGAGTGCCAAATGTGGGTT
The DNA here is from genome assembly GCA_036937905.1 of Salvia rosmarinus. NCBI lineage: Eukaryota > Viridiplantae > Streptophyta > Magnoliopsida > Lamiales > Lamiaceae > Salvia > Salvia rosmarinus. The sequence continues at coordinate 8,032,286 of CM072820.1, read as the reverse complement.
CAGAAAGTCGAAAACCCTAATTTTGCTACGATCGTCGTTTGGATCGCGATGTTGCTTTGCTTTGTGGGAAGTGACCCCAAAAGTTGTTCCGTCTTGTTACTAGGTACCTACCAGTGCGATCGGTGAAGTCATCGGATCCGTAGATACCTCCGGTTGACGTTTGGCCTGCATTCGGGGTTGGGTTATATATGCTATTTTGAGTTATTTACTCGATATTTCAAAATAAAACATGTACGCCGTAAAAAATTTGTGAAATTATTACCGATCTACGATCCAAGATATGGTTCTATCATGGTTGTTCACGGATCTCTATTCGGTGGGTTGATCACCATCTTGAGTATTGATCGTAGGGATAGACCCGAACACGTGGTTATGGTTACGAAGGGATAGACCCTAAGTCCACATCGAAATGGTAATGAGGTGGTTATGGTTCGACGGGATTTGACCCTCAAGTCCACATCGAGTTAGCCCGTTGGATACGTCCGGCGTGGGGCGTGGATATGTTCCGAGCGAATGAATGACATGTGATGGGCTGGCGGGATACGCCCGAGCCGTGGTTCATGGTTCTATGATGGGAGTAACAAAGAATAACGGATCGGTATCGAAAATGAAAATCTATTTTGCTTACTTAGAAGTGGATTTACGTTTTAAAACCTTCTAAGGTAAGTGCTCTAAACACGGCCTCATGATTCTTTTGATTTATGATAAAACCCCAGCTGAGTGCGCTAGTACTCACCCCAAACTCTCTTTTTCAAATCTTTTCACAGATGGAGGAGGGCTGGACGGGCGACGCTGAGGGGTGGAGCTGCGGGTTCTTCATGCTATGCTTCCGCGATGTTATGTTATATACGTACTCTGATATTGATGTATTCTTGTCCCTTATTTGCTTTCTGATTGGGAACAAGATTTGTTATGTTATTCTGCTGTGAGTCTCGATATGAGCATGCTATGTGGTTGACCGGTCTAGTTGACAGGATGTAATGCTATTTTGCTTTCTTGCATTACTTATAATAAACCAAGATCATGTTTTCTGAGGTTATGATATCGATATTATTCTGTTGGTGGATTGTTTGTGCACCCCTCCCCTTCAGGATATGTCCTAGTTATAGAGAGATGATGCCCGATTTCATGGTCACATCTTCTTATCGTATGTTATATGTATTCCCTTCTTCCCGCTTAACCTCACCCCTAATCACACCCCGCATCCGTGCCTTCCTCGGGAATTGGGGCGACAAAGACGGTATCGAGCAATGGTTCTTGGCTTTGACCTCTAGCTTTGTTATCCGATATCAAAGCGGTTTGTTTGCTTTATATCATGTGCGTTCTTGAAATTGAGTGTTTAGAACTTGTTCTTCTAAGCATTTATCGTCATGACTACCCTCGACTCCTTGTCATCCGCCTCCTTTAAAAAGGGATGAGGTATGTGTTTATTCTTGATGCTTTATGTGGTTATGTGAGCTTGATATGATCTTGGTTTCATGTGCTTTGCACGGTAAGAGTTTACGTGATGTAAACGTGATGTGGATGAGATGTGGTTGGGTGTTGATGTGGATGTGGCAATGATTTGTCGATGGGACGGAAGGGTTTATGCGGTCGTGATGTGAAAATCGTTTATATGATATGATGTGATTAATGTGATCACGTATGGTTGATGTAAGTCTATGTGTTACATAGCAATGCATTGTTGATTGAAAATCTTGTTTATTTTGATAAACGAGTGCTTGTAAGTGAATCCTGTATTTGCTTACGTGATTATTATGATGAATATCGATATTGATATTGATATGTGTTGAAATGAACATGTGTTTGAGACATGAATACCCAGATGACTGGGGCAGAAAAAGGAAACGTGAATATTTGTTATTATGTTGATAAACTAACATGTAGGTTTATGGATATTGATGGCCCGATAATGTTGGTTAAGATCCCACAGGATGGATGAGCGGATCCAGTAAATTGTGGAATGTACAGGGAATGTCCATGAGTCGTTGGGAGTATTTCGGGAGATTTGTTGGATTTTGGAGAAAGATCCGAGGCGGTGGGAAAATATCAGAGTATGAGGCTTACTATCGATTGAGAGAGGCTGCCGACAGGTTGGCAACCGTGGGCGAGAAAGCAAGGATACGTGATGTTCAGACGGGATCCTATCACCAGACACCTTACCTTGGATTTCACTGAGTTCACTGCTCGAGTATGGAGACAGCGGACCGATCATCGAGGTATACCATCTGAGGAGGATGTGATAGCAAGGCATGTTCGAGGACCAATCCAGATTGATGATAGGGATGATGTTCCCGAAGAGCCTTTGGGAGAGCAGCCATCGCTCAGACGATCACCAGTGCATCAGGATACACCGTCACTACACCTCCATCTACGATCCTCACTTTCAGACGGACCAGGAACGATTTTGAGGCAAGAACCTCCCGGGCAAGAGAGATTGTCCATCCGACAGTGGCAGGGAAGAAGCCCAGGATCGGGATTTTCATGCCACCGAACTGTATCAGGTTGGCATCCAGGGAAGGAGACTCCGAGGAGGAGGAAGACCCAGAGGAGGATGAGGAGGACAGTGAGGACTCAGAGGACCCGATGATCCAGATAGCCGATGACTCCGATGAGGTCGGGCATGTTGAGGAAGGGCAAGCGCCAGAGACAGGGACTTAGGCACAGCTTTCACCTGACACTCAGGCAATCAGAGCACAGCTTGGATGGGATCATACCCACGAGAGGCTTGCTTCAATGCAGGATCGCTTTTCTGAAGCGGCAGCCCGAATTCAAGCCCTGATAGGAAGGGAAAGGGAGGATGAGGAGAGGCAGAATGGAACCGTTGGGACAAATGGGGAATAGTGGACGGATATGGAGGACAGAGATCTAGGTAGTCAGGTACAAGGCGGTCGCAGAGTCTCGCTAGAAGCAAGGACAAAGCAAATCTTTTGACAAGAACTGTGAGTCGATTCTTTGCTCATGCTCGACCTTTTGATCGACATGCCTTGATCTTGTATTTTGACAGTCCTTCATGGACATTGAATATTGCTGATACTAACGCTGTCTATGACTGGATGTTTATGTTTTGATGCTTATATGTGATATGAGCTATGCCATGATGATATATAATCTATGTGATGTGTGATGACGATGTTATGTGAAATACATAACGATGATATGTTGACTGTGGTTGCATGATTATTTGTGATGCGTGATATGTGGTATATGTGATGATATGTGATATGGGTGATGATATATGTTATGCGATGATACCCGGTTATCTATGCGAAAGCGTTCTAATGTTTCAAACGCCGTACGTAATGCCAGAACAAGAAACCGTATGAACAATAACGTGGAAGAAGCCCAAGAACCACCTTTGGTTCGTTGGCATGCGATCGAGAGTTTTCGCAGTAGAATCCCCTCACGCTCGACGGTCTCGTGAACCAATCGACCGAGAACTCGGATACGATCCACCGAAAGGATCTTCGAATACATCGGCTGCGAAGAAGCAGAAAAGCTGAATTGCGCGATCTTTCAGCTAACCGATGAGGCTGATTTCTGGTGGGAATCCGTGAGGAGGACCCTAACACCAGGACAGTGGGCAAGGTATACGTGGGAAGATTTCGAGGAAGAACTCATAGAAAAGTATGTGCCGGCGTTTCTACAGCAGAAGGCAAAACGAGTTCGGAATCTTCGTCGAGGAGAAGGACGATCACCGAGCACGATCGCCGCTCAATCGCCCCGTCACGTTATGCTACGCACTGGTTGGCACCGAGGTCGCCAGCGCATGTGTTCGAGGAGAGGACCACCCGAGATCGAATTTCGCCGTCACCGTGGAGATCTCAAGTATATGCGGTCCTTGAACCGGGCTTTAAACATTGAGTCAATGTTGCCCCAGGAGAGAACGATGCCACCGGACAGCCGGTGACGGAGGAAGAGGTAAGAGAAAATTGGATGATCGAGGAAAGACAATCGGTGTTCCAAGGAACCAGAGCGGTCCAAAGGATTCCAAGAAATCAAGGCATTCAAGTGAGAAAGGCAACCTTGGGAAGGAATTTCCAACCCATGCGGCGGTGTGGAAAACCTTGGTGCGTAAATGCCAAAGGAATCATTTCGGCGAGTGCAGGCAAGGTAGCACCGAGTGCTATCGTTGTAGGAAGTCCTGGACATTACGCCGAGATTATCCGTTAGGAGGCTAGCGGTACCGCCAAGAAGGCAAAGATCCAGCTTCAGAAGGCGTAATCAGTTCGCCGAGGACAAACAACGGAGCGTGAGGTCACCCTAGGCCAAGAAACCAAAGGCCACCGCAGCAAGCAAGGTGTACGCGCTAATCGCCAGCAGCAGTACCAAGCTCCCGAAATCTTGCGGTATAATCCATATGAGTGATATACCGTTTTCGCTTTGTTTGACACAGAGCCTCACATTCTTTCGCTTCAAAATCGCGTGTGAGAGGTTGGGTTTGGTACCAAGGAATCACAGAGTACTCGAAATTAGCATCCCATCGGAAGTGCTAAAGGCAAAAGAGATATGCCCAAACCAGAGGTAGAAATCGTGAGGAGAATGTCTATGTCAATTTGCATGTCTTGAATGGAAGATTTCGATGTCATCTTGGCATGGATTGGTTGAAAAGCACATGGCAACTATATCGTTGTCTCGAGAGAGAAGTTGCTTTTCGAATGCCGAAGGAGTGGAAGTTTGTTTCACGGCATAAGGACGGGTGTTTGCGTGCCAATGATCTCAAAGAGGCGGTGAGGATGATCAGAAGGGAAGTCTGTCAAACTTTCTTGGTAAGTTTGACAGTCACGATGAAGAGCGCATAACATTGCAAGAGGAGCCATGGTGTGTGAATATCCGGACGTGTTTCCCAAGGACTTGCAGGTTTATCACCGATAGACAAGTGGAATTCACTATTGATTTGGAACCGTGAGCAAAGACACCAAGATCAAAGGCACCATACGTAATGGCACCTAAAGAATTGCAAGAACCGAAAGCGCAATTGCAGGAGTCTGTTGGATCTAGGTTTTATCCGACCCAGCGTGTCGCCTGCAGGGAGCGCCCTGCTCACAAGAAGAAGGATGGGTCGATGAGAAGCCATCGTGAGTGCGCAACGAGGAGACGAATTCTCGAGAAGATGCGTTTGAAAGCAAGGCTAGAAGATAGCAAGGGTTTCACGAGTTAAGGACAACGCTACTATTCCGAGGAAGGTTATGTGTGCCACTCAATAGGAATTGAGAGATAAAATCATGAGTGAAGCTCATGAGGCACCAGATACTGACTCATCCAGAAGCACCAAAATGTACAGAGACCTTAAGAGGAACTTTTGGTGGGAAGGGATGAAAATGATGTAGCTACGTTTGTGGAACGTTGTTTCGCTTGTCGCTAGTGAAAGTCGACACCAACGTCCGTCAGGTTTGTTGCAACCGCTACCAATCCCAGAGTGGAAATGGGATCATATCGGTATGGATTTTGTGGTGAGTTTTCCAAGGTCAGCGAGAGGAAACACCGCTATATGGGTTGTCGTCGATAGACTGACGAAGTCAACTCATTTCACCGATTCGGATGACGACGGGTTAGATAAGCTTGCTCGACTTTTACGCCAAAGAAATCGACGGTTACATGGTGTGCCGATATCGACGTACGATCGTGACCCGAGGTTCACGTCGAGGTTTTGGAGGAGTGCGGGAAGCCATGGGGACCAAGTCAATCTCGACAAAGATTCCATCCTCAAACGGACGGTCACGGAAAGGACGATTCTGGGTTTTGAAGACATCTTTGAGCGATCGTGGCCGATAGAGGAGGAAATTGGGAAGAGATACTACCTTTGGTGGAGTTTTCCTATAACAACAGATTATCGTGCCACCATAGGAATGGCTCCTATGAAGCGCCAGACGGAAGGAAGTGTCGATCGCCACTTTATTGGGACGAAGTGGGCGAGAGGAAGATGTTAGGACCGTAGATGGTTCGCAGGATTTCACGAGGTTATCGATCGATCAAGCGAAGGATCAAGGAAGCTCAGATGTGCGAAGTCCTATGCGACAAGCGTCGACGGATCTTCGATTCATGATCGGAGATCGCGTTTTCCTTGGGGTTTCCCCGACGAGTGAGTCGTTCGCTTTGGGAAACGAGGTGTTACGACCAAGGTTCATTCGACCTTTCAAGTTCTTGAGAGAATAGGCCCCGCTGCTATAGGTTAGCTTTGCCACCCAGCACGGAGATGTTCATGACGTGTTTCACGCTTCTCACCGAGAAAGTACGTGTTCGACCCAAAACACGTGATCAAGCATGACCAAGTGGTTCTTGCTCGGGATCTAAGTTGCGAGGAAAGACCAAGAGCTATCTTGGAACAAGAAGTCAAGGAATTTAGGAACAAGCGATTCCGTTGGTGAAGGTATTGTGGAATCACCACGGAGGAGGAAGGCTACGTGGAGTTGGAAGACAAGTTCGTGGCTCAAGACTCGAGTTGTTTTCTCCACGTGTTTGAAATTCTGGGACTAAATTTTTCTAAGGAGGAGGATGTAATACCCGCCTTTTAAGCTTCATTTTGCATGGCACGTTTTTCGAGAAAAGGTCAAAAGGTTGACTTTTGTTTCGGTGATGCGACCGTCAAGAAACCTCGAGCGTTGTAAAGAGTGTCTTATGACTAATTCATAGACACTAAGTATGCAGTTTTCGACCACCCATGAAGGTTTCGCACCGGGAAGTTATCGAAAAACAGGACTTTTCATTGGTCTTTAAAAGCATATCTTGTTTATAGTCGTTGTGTCCGGTATTTTATTTCGTGTCCATGGGTACCAAGTTTGCAAAATTTGGAGTCTGTTTGCAAAAGTTGCATCGCTTTTGCGTGCTGAAAAAGCGCTTGCGCCAAAGCTATGTGACCCTGCTTTCCTATAAATAGGAGGCTAGGGCCTTCATTTTCAACGTTCATTTCCTTCGTCTCTCGTGTTTCTGTGAAGAGCCGAGCAGCTCAGTGCTGTTAAGAAGTCCTGGAGGAGTGGGGATCGGTGGGGAGGCTCACGGCTGGCGCCATTGGCACCGCCGAGCCACCACCGCCGATCAACCACCCCCGGGCAGCCCATTTTTCTGTTTTGTCCTTTTCTTGTTTTGATTCCGCCTTTTAGTAGATCGTATAGCATAGAACTCGGGTTTCTAAAGGACGATGCGAGAAAAAATGGGAGACCTACCGATTTGGCCATATGCCGCCGCCGCGCCGCCACCACCGTGGCTGTTGGCGCCGATTTGGTGGCCGACGGGCCACCTTTGCCACGGGTCCTTTAGGTTTTGAGTTCGGGCTATGCATTCTACTAAAAAGTATCGTTTTTCGCTTTTTCGCTTTTACGCGTCGGGATGTTTTCCGTTGCTTCCGGTTTTCTAAAGGAAGTACATGCAGGTTATCCATTTTCAACGCCGCTTGTCATTCCATGTTCGATCGTTATGCATATTGCTTATGTTTCCATTTTCATGCATCGATTTTGGATGGTTTATCCAGATCCGAGGATAGGCATCGATTTTGAAGCTTCTTCACGCTAAGATTTGAGTCAACTTGCATGCATGCATATTTTGAAAGTACCATAGGTCTTGATGCCCTGAATATATTTCCTTCTCGCATCGAGTTGATTTGAAAACCGGAGAGTGCCAAATGTGGGTTCGTAAAGTCGAAAACCCTAATTTTGCTACGATCGTCGTTTGATCGCGATGTTGCTTTGCTTTGTGGGAAGTGACCCCAAAAGTTGTTCCGCCTTGTTACTGTGTACCTACCAAAGGCGATCGGTGAAGTCATCGGATCCGTAGATACCTCCGGCCGACGCTTTCATTCTGCTCAGTTGAGTTATATATGCTATTTTGAGTTATTTACTCGATATTTCAAAATAAAACATGTACGCCGTAAAATGTTTTTATGAAATTATTATCGCTCTCCGATCCAAGATATGGTTCTATCATGGTTGTTCACGGATCTCTATTCGGTGGGTTGATCACCATCTCGAGTATTGATCGAAGGGATAGACCCCGAACACGTGGTTATGGTTACGCCGGATAGACCCCTAAGTCCACACCGAAATGGTAATGAGGTGGTTATGGTTCTCGACGGGATTGACCCCCAAGTCCACACCGAGTTAGCCTACCGGATACGCCCGGCGTGGGCGATCGGATATGTTCCGGCCGAATGAATGACATGTGACGGGTCATGGATACGCCCGAGCCGTGGTTCATGGTTCTATGATGGGAGTAACAAGAATAACGGATCGTATCGAAAAATGAAAAATCTATTTTGCTTACTTAGAAGTGGATTTACGCTTTAAAACCTTCTAAGGTAAGTGCTCTAAACACGGCCTCATGATTCTTTTCGATTTATGATAAAACCCCACCGAAAAGCGCTAGTACTCACCCCAAACTCTCTTTTCAAATCTTTTCACGGATTTGGAGGAGTATCGACTGACGGCGAGGGGTGGGCTGGGTTCTTTATGCTATGCTTCCGCGATGTTATGTTATATCGTGCATTCGATATTGATGTATTCTTGTCCCTTATTTGCTTCGATTGGGAACAAAATTTGTTATGTTATTCTCACGCGAGTCTCGATATGAGCATGCTATGTGGTCGACGGTCTAGTTGATAGGATGTAATGCTATTTTGCTTTTCGCATTACTTATAATTAACCAAGATCATGTTTTCTCAAGTTATGATATCGATATTATTCATTGGTGGATTGTTTGTGCACCCTCCCTTCGTGATATGTCCTAGTTATAGAGGAGATGTCGCCGATTTCATGGTCACATCTTCTTCGTGTATGTTATATGTATTCCCCTTCTTCCTCGCTTCTAACCCCCACCCCTAATCACACCCCGACATCCGTGCCTTCCCTCGGGAATTGGGGCGTGACACCTTCTTCTGGCTCTATTGCCTCCCAAACACCTTGGTCCTCCATCATTGCCTAACACGAATCACCCAACTGGTGTAGTTTGTGTTCGCCACCGCGGTTACCTGAGCGAACTGTTCCCTTGTTGTGCCTCGTGATGTATCTGCTTGTTACCATAGCCATGTTATCCCACCGTATGTATTTAGGTATGCACCAACGCCTGTAGGAAACACATTATGTTAACCTCGCCCGAGGATCCATCTTGGGTGTTTAATTCACCATACATTGATTATAAACCCAGCATGCGTCTATATAATTAAATCGCAACACGCTGGGGTTTACACGTGTTTACCTTTCGATATGAAGAGGTCGATGGAACGAGATGAACGGATCGAACGGATCGGACTCGTGCTTTGACCTTCCGGATCAGTATCCCTGTTGCCCAATCTCCAACGTCGAGTGAGGACGATCTATGGAGAATGCTTCGAAAATCACCCAATGCTCTCACAACCAAACTCGAAAATTCTCTCACAATAATGAGATGGCGAAAATTCTCTCTTCAATATGCGAGCATTAGCCTAGACATTATCTCATACCTTATATTTATAATGCACTACCTTAATCCTATATGGAATATTACCATAATCCTATATGGAATATTACCATACTCTTGGGATTATTTCCATACTCTTAGATTATTTCCATACTCTCAAGATTATTACCATAATCTTATATGGAAAGGATCTATGCATATACCATAAATATAATTATATCCTTGTGGATAAAGAGAATAAAATCTTGCCAATTGAGAGCATGAGGGGCCGATTTTCCTTGGCTACGGGCTTTGGATGGGCAAACCAGGATCAAATGCAAGGAATAAAGATGGGCCTCAAATAAATTAATTATCTTATGTTCAAATTGTAACATAAATTAATTTATAAACATTCGATCATGCCACTAGAGAAAGAATGTTGACTTACCCCTTTATTACCGGGTTGAGTCGGGCTTGCACTTAGACATTACGAATCCCGTATTTAAGATATCGAACGTCCATTAATCATTTATAGCAATCACCGCTTAAACGACATAACTTTATTTTTAAGTAGTACCACTCAACCTTATTATTGTACTTGAGCTAACTCAACTGCGTGGTTTAGTACAATAAACCTTGAGCTCTCTTAAGGGACGCCATCATCCTTAACGGATACGGTGACTCTGATCTGATAACTAGCGTGACATACAAGACCGCCACCACCCAAGATGCGGAGAATTGGGTTAGAACATATAACCTCACCCATAACAAGTCAAAGTGATGGACAACAACTCATACTCACCTAATACCTTATCGAGGTTTAGATCATCGTAAGTCACCGAGATCTTGGTTCTTCACGACGGTCGAAGAAGAACTCATCTCATCGTGATCCTTCAATACGCCGTAGACGCATCAAAGATAGACAACCAACTAAGTCAGTCACTTCTTATCTATATCGCAGCCTCAAACCGACAACTCGTCCTTAAGTCGCCTCGTTGTGAAACTTTTATATCTCATTAAGCTTGACCAATCATACTGCACTTACGTGATCTTCTACACATCGTATGATCTAACTTATATATGAGATAAGGGACACGATATAAGCAATCAAGTATTCAAATCGGATAGGAGATTGTAATAGTGGTAACAGAAACATTGTATACAAGCTCAACCAAACCGCTTTCAAGATACAACCAACAATCTCCCGCTTATACTAAAGCAAACTTTTAGTATACAATGTGTCTTTCTACTAGCTATTACAAACAACCATCACTTTGCTTCTCCCACTTATACAAAAGTTTCCTTTCTAAGTGGGTGCCATCAAGCGCAATCCAAGTCCTCTAACGTGTTCATCGTAGACTTTTGCGGCGGTGCTCTTCGTGAATGGATCCGCTAGATTTTCCGTCGATCAATCTTTTCAATCAGCACGCCACCTCGCTCTAACGATTCTCGTATGACATGGTACTTTCTCTCTATGTGTTTAGTCGCCTGTGGGTCCGTGGTTCCTTCGAAGTTTGCCACATCGCACCGAGTTATCACAAGAACTATGATACTCTGGGCAAACCAGTACCACATCTAGATCCATGAGGTAGTTCTTGAACCATACAGCCTCCTTAGAAGCCTCCGCGGCTACATATTCGGCTTCCATGGTAGAGTCCGCAATGCATCGCCGCTTTGCACTCCGCCAGATACGGCTCCACCTCCCAAGGTAAACACATAGCCCGAGGTCGACTTTTTCTCATCACGGTCCGACTTGGAACCGAGTCAGATAACCCAAAGGCATTAGACTATCTCGCATGGTAAACCAGCCTATAATCTCGAGTCCTTTTCGTGTACTTGAGTATATGCTTTATCGCAAATTCAATGAGCTTGTCGTGGTTAGATCGATATTCTAGCTACTATGCCTACCGCATAGCGTATATCGGCCTCGTGCATAGCATTGCGACATGAGACTTCCCACGGCGGAAGCGTAAGGAACTTGTCTCATTTCCTCTATCTCCTTTGCAAATATAGGTGGCTGCGTTTAGATAAAGGAACGCCATGTCCGAAAGGTAGCAATCCTTTCTCGCGGTTCGCATACTAAAACGAGTAATCACAAGATCAATGTAAGACGCCCGAGATAAGCTCAACATTTTCTTCTTGCGATCTCGGTAAACCTTGATCCCAAGAATGTACGTTGCGATCTCCTAAGTCTTTCATTTGAAACCGATCGGATAGCCAACTCTTTACGCCCGATAACAAACTTCACGTTGTTGCCAACTAGAAGGATGTCATCTACATAAAGTGCAAGAAATACCACATCACTGTTGACATCTAACCGATACACACAACTCGCTAGGCAACTGGTAAATCCATGGGACTTTACCACCTCGCCAAAGCGTGAAGTTCCATGATCGGGAGGTTCGCTTAAGTCCATAAATGGACTTCTTAAGCTTCCATACTAGATGCTCTTCACCTTTACCACATAACCTTCAAAGTTGTCGCATATAGATGTCTCTACCTTCCTCAAGGTAACCGCTAGAAAAGCGGTTTTAACATCCATTTGCCAAACCTCTAGGTTCAAGTGGGCTGCTATGGCTAGAAGAATTCGATGGACTTGAGCATTGCTACAGCGAAAAGGTCTCATCGAAATCGATGCCCTCAACTGAAAGTGTACCCTTTCGCCACAAGCCCGGCTTTAAAAGACGAAACCTCTCCATCGGAATCTCTTCCTCTCAGATATCCACTTACTACCCATGGCTTCCTCGCCATCCGGTAGAGGTGTCTTTTCATACATCCATAGTCGTTATGGACTCCATTTCTAAGTCCATAGCGGTGTGCCATGATCTTGCATCAATATTCAGACGCCTCCTTGTATGTCCATGGGTCGATTATTGCATGTTCGTCATTGACTAAACCAAGATTCACCCACTTAACATAAATCGCCGGGTTGATGAACAACCCTCCCACTACTGACGAGGTTCTACAGCACAATGGCAACGGTGGGTGCAGACACTTGTGGTTCTCTAACTTGCACAACTTCGTGTGTAGGTACCACTCAGACGGGTCGGTATCTCCAAGTGAACTCGACCCACTTCAATTTCTTGAAGTATCCGTGTCCATCCCTCCCACTAGACTCGACATCTCGCACCTTCGCCTAATCCATGGTGGAATACGATCATCTTCTAATTCTCAAGAATGATTTCAACTTTGGACTTATGATTTTCATATAATCCTCTTCTAAGAATCGGGCATTAGTGCTAATAATGACCTTCTCGATCCTTAGACTATAGAATAAACCACCTTCGCTCCTCTAGGATAGCCAATAAATGCCTTGCGCCGATCTAGCCTCCAACTTGTCGCCTTCTTGTTCAAGACGCAGCCGGATCGCCCATATCCTTATGTGGCTTAAACCGGGCTTCGCCCAAACCACAACTCGAAGGGGTCTTTTCGATCGACTTGACGGTACTAGATTTAGCAAGTATGTCGCCTCTAAGGCATACCCCCGTAACGAAATAGCAATGTAGCATAACTCATCATAGATCTAACCATTTCCAAAAGAGTCCTATTTCTTCGCCCGACACACCATTTTGTGTGGTGTGCCCTTGTGAAGTGCGCCGATGTAATCCCACACTTCACTAGATAGTCCATAAACTCACATCGAGGTATTCGCCACCGCGATCGTAACGCAGCGACTTGATACTTTACCTAGCTTCGTCTCCACTTCCGCCTTAAACTCTTTGAATTTCTCAAAGCATTCAGACTTCTGCGGAAGCGGTATACGTATCCGCACTCGAGTAATCGTCAATGAAAGTGACAAAATACTGCATTCTCCACGAGCTTGTGTGGACATCGGTCCACACAGTCGAATGGACTAACTCCAACATTTCGTGGCTCTATAACCCTTCGCTTTCAGCGGTCCGGTCGACATCTTACCTTCTATACAGATTCGCAGATCGGGAACCGAGTAACCGTGAGATTACCCAACGCCCATTCTTAGCCGCCTGGATCCTATTTATATTGATGTGACCTAATCTAAGATGCCAGAGAAAGTAGAGTCATCTTCTTAAGAAAACTTTCTCTTTTTAGGTTTGATGAAGATGCAACATAGTTATAGGTATTATGTTTTGCGTAAATAGTATAAAGCTTAATTATATAAAGTGCCAACACGATAACTTCGTCATTTCTTATGATAGAAACACCACTATCAAAAATAATGTAATATCCATGAGTAAATAATTTCAAATGTAACAAGGTTCCTACCGAAAACCGCACATATAAAACGCCTTTCAAAACTAAAACTGTTGTCCCAAAACATAAGGAAACATCTCCAACCGCAACAGCTTCGACTTTTGCCGCGTTGCCCATGGAGATCGTTATCTCACAAAATGCTCCCTTGTCCGCAGGAACCCTCGCAAGGTGTAACAAACATGATCATTATACCAGATCTACTACCCAAGAATGGGTAGAACAAGTCGCTAAACATGTTTCACATTAAAGCAAACGGCAAGACTTGAGCCTCGAGCATAGGGCACTTGCCTTCCAACGCCCGCCTTGCAAGACAAGCACTTGCCTTCTCCTTCGCTTCTTCAAGCCTCCGGTGGCAACCATGTTCTTGCTCCCATTACTCCCACTATTTCCTCGCCTTTACCACCTTTGGCACCCCTTTTCTATTTCCATTTTGCAACGAAAATTTGGGCCCTTAGATGTAGCTAGCAAGAGCATGTGCTCCTTTTCCCATAACTCCTTCCGCAAAGAACGAGATCATTAAGCAACCGACTAAGTGTAAACTCGGTCTTGCTCATGATCGCATTCACGCCGAAAGTTCTCAAAAGACTGGGCGGTGTATTGAGGATGATATCGACCTTGGCTTCGTCAATACCTCCTCCCAACCGATCAAGACTATCCATGAGACGAGTCATGTGGGAGACATGTTCATGGACCGAACTTCCTTCTTCCATCTTACACGCCAAGATTTCTCTCATTGTGTGGAAGTCGATCGTCCGATCCGATCGCCCAAACTTACCTCGAGACTTGACCAAATATCGTCGCGCTCACCATCGATCGATGTTGCAATGCAAGCCTTTCGACATCGTAGTCATCATATAGCATTTAGCCATATTGTTTGACTTATTCCAAAGTCCGCTGACTCTCTTCATTAGTCGATGCGTCGAAGTAGGGCATCGGTTTAGGAGTAGTGAGAACAAACATGTGTTCTTCAATGATAAGAACATATTCCATGTTTCGCTTCCACTGATGAAATTTGGACCGGATAACGGATTTTAAAGCGAGCATATTGATAATCTACAGAAGAGACATATCTCGAAACGATAATGTAAACACATAAGCATACGATCGCATATAATTCGTAACAATAATATTGTAACCTTTTGATAAACAATATTAATTGAAACTCCAATCGCCCAAGGAATCCCACACGCAAGCCACGCGTGTGGATCGCATACACGAACCCCCACTGCACTAAAATTTACCTTTAGTCGCTTAATTTCAATCCATGTCAACTTATCCTTACGACAAATGAAATTAATGATTCGACCTTACTAGACCACATCACTATCGCAAGAAGGGACTTCGGGAAGTTGTACTGAGGTGATGTTCAGCATCGACCACAATTTTAACAACAGAAGATGAATTCTTAGAATTGGTATACTCACTCGGACCATACCGCCCAATTCAAATTCTTTTGTTATCTCATTTTATATCTATCTCTAGAGAACTTATGAAAATCGCACATGCAAGCCACGCGTGTGGATCGCTACACATGAAACTCCCACTTCTCAATAGATTTAAAATGTTTTATTTAGAAATCTCATCTAACAAACTTATGATAAACAGTGCAAGCAAGCCACGCGTGTGGATCGCCACTCACAGTCGCCTCACTTTGTTTAGAGATCAAAAGTGGAGGTCTTGACATTTTAATTTTGAAAATTAATTTATCGGGTTGCTTGCTTAGTCTTTTTATTCAAAAGGTTTGTCCATGCAGATCACGTAATCCTAGCATGCTTTTCTATAGAACTCAACACGTAAAACATGCTCGCAGTAATTCTAAAATATGCTTGATAAACGCGATAAACCTAGCATGCTTACTATGCGCATCCAATTACGTAAAACACATAAAGGTTTGTCAACGTAATATAAATATACATAGCATGCTATCGCGATAATTTTAAACATCCACATACATGCATATGAACGATAAAATAAAATAAAACGCTCATCGCGCTCAATCGTGAAACCTGCACATTTAAATCTAATCTATTACATAGATTTACAAAGTACGTAAATAAACTTCAAAACGGGCCTCGCGGCACCCGCACGGACCGATTCAACAATAGGCTCGCGCACGGGCACGGACCGAAAACCGGATTGGGCTGAAAACGGGTCCGGGCCGGTCGGCCCATCTGCGGCCGGGCCGCTAGGGCAAAAAGCCAGCGCCCACCAGGCGCCGCCGCCCGCGTTCTTCGCGGCTACCATGGTCGCACGCGATCGCGACCGCCGAAAGCACGCTGCGCGCGCTGCCACGCCCAAGCGCCGAACGCCCGCCGAGACGCCATCGCCCAGCGGCCATACCGCGATCGCGCGAGTCCGCCGCCGGGTTTCGCAACAACGCTGCCCCATCGCCCGCTAGCTCGCGACGGCCGCAGCCTCGCTGGTAATCTCGCGATCGCGAGCTCGCCGCTAAGCGCCAGGATCTCGCGAGAACGCGTCCGTCGCCGCAGCCCTCGCGATCGCTCTAGCGATCGCGAGACTCGCCGCGAAACCACCCGTAAGACAATGAGACCTGCTTTTTCCCGTCGTTTGCTTCTTCGCTCTTTCGTCTTCGTTCTTCTTTACGTATAAGATTTACATAATAAAATCTAATCTAACCACGGATTTTCTCGTGGTGTAAAACAAAACCAACAAAACAATAAACGAGCCACCATGAACCATGTATCCACAATTATAAAACGCACGTAATAATCAAATGCGATTAATCCAATGAGCCAAGATTCTGATCCTGTGCTCGATACCAATTGTAGGAAAACGATGTTAACCCTCGCCCGAGGATCCATCTTGGGTGTTTAATTCACCATACATTGATTATAAACCTAGCATGCGCTATATAATTAAATCGCAACACGCTGGGGTTTACACGTGTTTACCTTTGGATCAAGAGGTCGATGGAACGAGATGAACGGATCGAACGGATCGGACTCGTGCTTTGACCTTCCGGACCGTATCCCGTTGCCCAATCTCCAACGCCGAGTGAGGACGATCTATGGAGAATGCTTCAAAAATCACCCAATGCTCTCACAACCAAACTCTCGAAAATTCTCTCTCACAATAATGAGATGGCCGAAAATTCTCTTCAATATGTGAGCATTAGCTCAGACATTATCTCATACCTTATATTTATAATGCACTACCTTAATCCTATATGGAATATTACCATAATCCTATATGGAATATTACCATAATCCTATATGGAATATTACCATACTCTTGGGATTATTTCCATACTTCAGATTATTTCCATACTCTCAAGATTATTACCATAATCTTATATGGAAAGGATCTATGCATATACCATAAATATAATTATATCCTTGTGGATAAAGAGAATAAAATCTTGCCAATTGAGAGCATGAGGCGCCGATTTTCCTTGGCTACGGGCCTGGACGGGCCGGCCTGTGGATCAAATGCAAGGAATAAAGATGGGCCTCAAATAAATTAATTATCTTATGTTCAAATTTTAACATAAATTAATTTATAAACATTCGATCATGCCACTAGAGAAAGAATGTCGACTTACCCTTTATTACCGAAGTTGAGCGGGCTTGCACTTAGACATTACGAATCCTCAGATTTAAGATATCGAACGTCCATTAATCATTTATAGCAATCGATCGCTAAAACGACATAACTTTATTTCCTTAAGTAGTACCACTCAACCTTATTATTGTACTTGAGCTAACTCAACCGCAGGGGTTTAGTACAATAAACCTTTGAGCTCCTTAAGGGACGCCATCATCCTTAACTGCACGGTGACTGACTGAGATAACTAGCGTGACATACAAGATCGCCACCACCCAAGATGCGGAGAATCTTGGGTTAGAACATATAACCTCACCCATAACAAGTCAAAGTGATGGACAACAACTCATACTCACCTAATACCTTATCGAGGTTTAGATCATCGTAAGTCACCGAGATCTTCGTTCTTCACGACGGTCGTAGAAGAAGAACTCATCTCACTTGTGATCCTTCAATACGCCGAGACGCATCAAAGATAGACAAGCAACTAAGTCAAGTCACTTCTTATCTATACCGCAGCCTCTAAACCGATAACTCTTCCTTAAGTCGTCTCATTTGTGAAACTTTTTATATCTCATTAAGCTCGACCAATCATACGCACTTCGTGATCTTCTACACATCGTATGATCTAACTTATATACGAGATAAGGGGACACGATATAAGCAATCAAGTATTCAAATCGACAGAGATTGTAATAGTGGTAACAGAAACATCAGATACAAGCTCAACCAAACCGCCAAGATACAAATCCAACACGCCCGATACCAATTGTTGGCCCAGGAGAAAATCTATCTTTAAAACACACAAAATTACGAAGAAGAAAAAAACAACAATAACTCGAGGAAATTTTCTGAGTTTATTTCTTGTAACAAAACTATTACAAAACTCTCCCTCTATCATATAAAATGAAATTAGCTACTACTATTTAAAAGCAAATAAAATGGATCAACTACCCCACTAATTATAGCTTTAATACAAAATTATTCATTCAACCTAAAACTTCTCGTAACCGACAAACCAATCATTTGTAACTGCCAAAGTGCATTATTTCCTCACTTTATTTCCAAACTTGTAACCGCCAAAGGAGTAATATAAACACCGTCTTGGACTTTTGATTTGATGAGGAGATCTTTTCTGTGTTCTTTATTCGAAAAAAAAATATCTTTTTTCTGTTTGTATATCTAAATGTGAGAGGTCTTTGTAGTTTCAAAAACCAGGCATGAGAGAGAGAGAGAACTTTGGAAAAAAATCATTAGATTACATTTCTACTCACAACCTACTTTATAGGGAGATAGCATTCAAGTTTTCGATGTTTCTCAAAAATAAAATAAAATCCGGCAATGGATTGATGAATGAAATTTTAAACAGCATCCACCGAACAAACTTCTTTTTTTTTTTTACACAGGAAGAAAAAAAAATCAAGAAAAATTTAGCTTTTATATTATTTTACAATACACTGTACCAAAGTAAAAGTAAGCTGGGACCATTTTATGGGTCTCCCAAATCTATGAGAAAGTAGAGAGTATCTGCTGCTTTTGCATTTTGGTCCAAAAAGTGAAGAAAACTCTGCCCCTACCAAATATTTTTAACGAACCTCAGACAAACAATGCTCATAAAATTTGTATTCTAAGAAACACCTTTTGTTGTTTTTTCAACTGGCGTAGCCCTCCCATTACGCCCCACAACTCATACTGTTACTTCAGTAAACAATCTTTAAGAAAACGATTCTGCACTCAATTGGCAGCTCTTTTCACACTGAAATTATTAAACACGCCAAAGATTAACAATACTTTTCCAAATTCCTGACAAGCTTATGCTGAAGTCCTCATGTATTTTTATTTCATCAACTCCATAATTGATCATTGATCAGTTATATTTTATGTTAGGGTTATTGGAGTATAAATACATTAACTTTTTGATTTTACATATGAACTTTAAAAGGAATATATAAATACACGAACTTATATATTATAGTAATTTTATCATGATTTCTATTTTATCCCAAATTGAAAAAAAGACGTGGTAAGTTGGATTGTTGATGTGGACAAATCAAAGTATTAAAAAAACCATGTTGTACATATAATTTTACAACATCACAGTTTTCATTCGAGTTGTAAACAATTAAAAATCAAAACTCTTAACATAATTGAGAAATGGTTAACCGTGACACATTGCATTTGAATATGTGATGCTAGTTTCAAATGCAGTGTGTCATAATTAACTCTTTCACAACTATTTCAAGAGTTCTGATTTCTAATTGCTTACAATCATACTAAAAGTGACGATGTTTAAAGATGATACGTACAACATTATTTTTTTTAACATGTGATTTGTCCACATCAATATCCCGACTTACCACGAATGTTTGATTTGGGGGAAAACTTACTACAATATATAATTTCATGTATTTATATATATTTTTTAAGTTTGTGTACAGAATCAAAATTATGTAAAGTTCATGTATTTATATGCTAATAATCACTTCTTTCATGTACTTGTATGGGATAATATGCAAATAGTCTCATCGACTATTTCATCACTTGGGGTGCTTGTTTCCCTGTCCCTGACTATCTGGCTCAAGATGGACCTGCAATTAGACAGTAAAATTGACAGCATCATGGAAGGAGTCTTCACTCCTTCATATACCTAATAAAAAGGGCATTATTTAAAGATTTTCAGAGAAATGATGGGTAGAAAGGAAAACTTGAAAAAGATGGAAGATGCAAGTTGGCTTTTTGACTTGACTCTAGTCCACACGTACATTCACTAAATGGTTTGAATCAATTAAAAAAAAAGCAAGTTTAAATTGATTAGAAAAGCTTCCTCATTTTCCAGTGGGAAAGTAAAAAAGTGACTTTATTTGGAAAATTACATAATTAATTCTGCAATTGTCTTGACTTGTAGATGTAAATAGTCTCCGTCAACATTCAGTTTCCACTAATTCTTGGCTCACCACGCTTGTTTTAGCTTCCAATATAAAGGGCATTAAGTAGGCTTCTTGTTAGCCCACACAATTAGCAGTTACCAATATGAAGAGACATTCCCCATTTTTCTTTCTTTCGATACTCATTTTGTTTTCTTGCCTTAACGTTGCTACTTTAGATATCATAACGCAAATCAAAAGTGATGAATCGTCACTTCGCCTTCAAATCCTCATCACTTCGCATCCTCACGATATTCTCAAAAATAATTGACCACGAACCTCCGTCTGTATATGGATAGGAGTTACCGTGATCCAAGTTTGAAAATGGTGACCAATTAGATATTTCAAATATGGAAGTCGAGCAGCATCCCACTAGAAATCGGAAATCTTTCTTCTTGTTTTCTAGATTTGAGTGGAAACTTTTTCACGGTCCTATTCCGCTATCCATTTTAATATGACGCCGGTGGTATATATTACGTTATTCAATAACAGTTTATCAGGTCGGCTACCAAAAGACATTTGCAGGCACAATAACCTTCAAAGTCTCAAATTACTTGACCTATATTTGAACAAATTGGAGGGAGATATACCATTGAGTTTGTACCAATGTCGGAATCTTGAGAATATTGCTTTGTCAGTCAACAACTTTGGCGGATATGTTCCAAGAGAAATTGGGAACATCACACAACTTAAGAGATTATATCTTAGTCACAACAATTTAAGAGGTATGATCTAGTTTGAACCCCTTTACATTAAATTTCATGCTGTATTTTTTAAGTTCTCCATTGTGATATAGTTATCTCTATTATTTTTTACTTGGGTATTTACATAATTTTATATTGGCTTTTGATGCGGCTAGACTAGTCTGAACACTAAAAAACTAATTCACTGTCTACGATGAGAGATAGGATACGAATTTCATTCTTACATTTTCTTTTACCTATGTGTATTTACATCATTTTATATTATGACATGGCAATATTCCATAGGTATTATTTCGAAAGGGATTGGTTATCTTAATTATTTAGAAAAATTATGTTGGAATAAATTGTATATGAGCTTAGATTTAGAATCTACATTTTGTGTAAATCAATTTAGTGTATATATATGTTCAAATCTAATGTGGGATGAATGAATTATTAATGCACAAAGTTAGCTTCTTAATGGTTGGAAATGATATGTATCCCACATTGCAAAAACATTTAAGTTCTAAGCTATATATAAATGAGTTCACATCAACAAGGAATAATCAAGTGTGTTCCATCTATGGTGCACCCTAGTGGATTTTTAATTAGCTATTTTATAGCTAATCCAAACGCTTACAATGATGGTCCATCCGAGTCCGAGAGTTTGAACACGAGCACATGCATGTCACACTTGTTGTATTTGGCTTTTTAGAAACGCACTTTGTACTTGGAACCAAAAGTTCTGCCAACATGGCACCTGGAGACAGTTTGGGTGACACGTAGGACTCGACCACGTGTCGGGATGGTTGGACTCGTGCATGGTCGAACCATCGCGTCGGTTCAAGTCAACCTTATCGGTCATAGACCAACGCACTGGTTCGGGTCAGCAGTTGGGCCTTCACACCACTTCACGAATAGTGACCTTAGGCTATAAAAGGGACCTTACAGAAGACGATTGAATATACAAATTTGAAGATAATCAATCTACTTCATACATCTTTCAAAGGCTCTCTGTCCCAAGTATCTAGTAGTGTAGGAAAATCTTATTCTACTCTATTACTGATGATCTATCTTGGATGTTTAATTCATCATACATTGATTATATACTTAGCATGCACTTATATAATTAATTACAACTCATATGTGTTTACTCGTGTTTATCTACGAATTTTTGGGATATCTGATCAATTGCGGACTCCAATTTTGATCTTTTGGACTGTATCCCGGATGCCTATTCTCCAATACTCGGTGAGAGCAATCTACGGAGAATACTGTAGAATTTCACCTCCTACTTGCTTCTATGAGATTTTGGAAAATCTCAAACAAAAATAATATGATTAATTTTTGATTTTCTCTCACCTTGTATTTATAATGTATTCCTAGAATCTTATTTAGATAGGATCATTGCATATCTAATAAATAAAATAATTATCTTCATATCCTTGAAGATAAATCATATCTAGAATAATTATCTCTTAATATCTAATAATATCAATCTAGATATTGGAGATATATTAAAATAATACATAAATCATAACAGAGTCCCAGTGGGATTCTCGAGGGGGGTGAAATTTCGATAACCACAGCCTTCACTGGCTAACCTAGTGATCAAATGCAAGGAATAAAGATGGGCATAAACTGAATTAATTCTCTTATGTTCATCCCAGAATATAAATTAACTCATAAATATTTATTCATTCCACTGGAGAATAAATGTTGACTTACCCCTTTATTACCGAAGTTGAGTCAGACTTGCACTTGACTTAGGAATTCCCGTATTTAAAATATCTCACATCTATTAATTATTTATAGCACTCTTACTACTTAAAATAATTAATCTCTTTAATTCCTTAAGTAGTACCAATCAACCTTATTATTGTACTTGAGCTAACTAAACCTGGAATTTAGTACAATAAACATTTTGAGCTCCTTAAGGGGACATCATCATCCTAAATGGATACGATGACTCGATACATGTAACTAGCATGACATACAAGCACTGTCACCACCCAAGATGTGGAGAATCTTTGGTTATCTCATGTAACCCTCACCCATAACAAGTCAAAGTGATGGTCAGTAACTCATACTCACCTAAAACCTTATCAAGGTTTAGATCAATGTAAAGTCACTGAGATCTAGGTTCTTCACGACGGTAGATAGAAGAACTCATCTCAGTGTGATCCATCAATACATCAAGACATACCAGCATGGACAAGCAACCAAGTCAAGTCATTTCTTATCTATACTGCAGCCTATACTGATAACTCGTCCTCAGGTTGTCTCAACTGTGATCCTTTTTATATCTCAACTAGCTTAATCAATCATACAAACTTTTGTGATCTTCTACACACTATATGATCTAACTTTTATATTAGATAATGAGACTACATATGCAATCAAGTAAATAATTCAGATATGAGATTGTAATAGTGATAACAATAAACATTGTATGCAAGCTCAATCATTCTTCTTTCAGTATACAAATCCAACAAGTAGTTCGTCGAAAATACGCTTAGTAGTGCAACTATTCGTAATTTGTTAAGTCGTTGTATCTTGAAGATAAATACTATAGAACCGCTGCAGCATCAGAAAGCAAAACAAATTTTTCTTGTGGAGAAAGAGGCCAACTCTTGCCTCGATTTTTATCCTACATTATTTTCATTGTATTCGCATTTATACGTAACCCTAATATAACACATTGATCATGAGTGACAACAAATTTAGCGGACCATTACCCGGATAAATTGTGAACATCACACGGCTTAAAGAATTATACCTTCCTTACAACAATTTAAGAGGTATGCTCTCATCTTTATATTGAGAATTTAAACTAGTTCCATACCCTTACAAATTATTTTATAATTTTGTTCAATCCCATGTTGCATTTGTGATAGTTATATCCATTATTGTTGTCTTATGTGTTTCCAACAACTTACATTTTGCGTATGGAGTAGTTTGAGCACTAAACATTTAGTGGTTTAGGTATTAGTACTTCAAAACTTTTGGTTGTGACCACCCCTGAAGGGAAATAGGTTTTTCGTGTTCTCGATGATCTATCTTGGATATTTAATTTACCATATATTGATTATATTCATAGCATGCTCCTATATAATTAATTGCAACACGTAGGGATTTTCTTGTATTTACCTACAAATTACTAGCACAATTGATCAATGGCTGAGCTTTGATCTTCTAGACTGTTTCCCAGTTACCTGATCTTCAATACTGAATGGGAGCAATCTATGGAGAACACCAAACTTTCTCTCATTCCCGTGATTTTTAAAATTCACTTGGGATGATTACTGACTTTCTCCTACCATATATTCATAGTGCTCGCTTTAGAATCCTAAGTATAGTGTATCGATCCTTTCCACTAGATACGACTTCTTATACCTTTGGTAGAATTAGTGGTGGAATACGATCATCTTCAATTTCTAGAAAAAAGATTTCAACTTTGCTTTTGTGGTTATTAATGTACTTCTTTTCCAAGAATCGCACGTTAGTGCTAATAAGACCTTCTGATCCTTATGACTATAGAAGTAATCACCTTTCTTTCCTCTAGGATATTTTATAAACATAATCGTCTCAGAACTAGCCTCCAACTTATCAGTCTACTTGTTCAGCACATATGTCGGATTGCCTCATATATGTGGCTTAAAATGGGTTTACGTCCAAATCACAACTCGAAATGGGTCTTATCCACTGACTTGGACGGTACTAGATTGAGCAAGTATGCCTTTGTTTCTAAGGCAAATCCCCAAAACGAAACATACAATTTTGCATTACTCATCATTGATCTAATCATCTCTAAAAGAGTCCTATTTTTTTGCTCCGCTACACCATTCTGTTATGTTTTACATGGTGTACTCAACTGAATGTAATCCAACACTCTAACAAGTAATCTTTAAACTCGTTGCTAAGGTATTCGCCATCGCGATCAGACTGCAATGACTTAATACTTTTACTTGGCTTCTTTTCCACTTCCGTCTTAAACTCTTTGAATTTTTCAAAGCATTCACACTTGTGGCGAAGCATGTAAATATACTTGTACCTTGAGTAATCGTCAATAAAAGTGACAAAATAGTCGTACCATCCACGAGCTTACATGGATATCGGTCTACACAGGTCATAGTTGACTAATTCCAACACTTCTTTGGTTTTGTACCTCATCTCTTTGAAGAACTTGGTTGACAACTTTCCCTTTATACAAGATTCACATACTGATAATGGAGTAATCGTAAATATTCTCAACGCTCTATTCTTAGCAAGTCTTTAGATTCTATTTAGATTGATATGACCTAGTCTAAGATGTCAAAGATACGTATAGTTCTCTTACGAAGAAAACTTTCTCTTTTTATGGTTTGATGTAATAGATTTAGCATAATTATAGTATTATGCCTAGGAGTAATAGAATATAGAGAATTGTTTAATGTAACACCACATATAAACTCTTCATTTCTCACGATAGATCATTACTATAAAAAAAACATAATATCCATTAACAAAAAGTTTGGAAACAGAAATAAGGTTTTGCTAAAACTGCGACACATATAAAACATCTCTTAAAACTAAAACTGAACTATCTTTTTAATGTCTCATACTGAAATAGCCGCGATTTCTTTGCCCTGAGCATAAGGCCCTTAGCCTTCCAATACCTAGTCTTACCGTACTTGAAGTACTTGCCCTTCTTTTTTAACTTCTTCACACAGCTGGTAGGCCTCATGCCCTTACTCTCATTGCTCCAACTGTTTCCCTTGTTTCTACCACCTTGTTATCCCTCTTTCTTTTTCCACCTTTCGATGGAACAATGGGGCCCTTGGATGTGCTAGCTAGGGCATATGCACATTTTCCCATAACCCCTTCTGTTGCCACTAAATCATTGAGCAACTGATTGAGTGTATACTCTTTCTTGCTCATGATTGCGTTCACTTTGGATTTCAAAAGACTTGGACATAATGTTGAGAATGATATTGACCTTGGCTTCGTCGTCAATATCTCCTCCAATCAGATCAAGACTATCCATGAGATGGATCATATGGATGACATGTTCGTGGACCGAACTTCCTTCGTCCATCTTACACGATAAGATTTATCCCATTATGTGAAAACAACAATTTGGTCTGACTCCCCATACTTGCTCTTGAGACACAACCAAATTTCGATTGCGTCTTCTATCGAGTGATGCTGCAGCTGCAAGCCCTTCAACATTGTAGGCATCACATAGCACTTAGCCATATTGTTCAACTTATGCCAAAGCTTGTTTGTCTCACGTTGCTCATCAGTTGATGTGTCAGTAATGGCAGAAGGTTTGGGTGTAGTTAGAACAAATTAAAAGGTTTGTTTGTCTCACGCTACTCATCAGTTAATTCGTAACATAATATTATAATATTTTGATAAAACAATATTAATTGAAACGCTCAATTGCCCAAAGAATCTCACATGCACGCGTGTGGACGTTTACACGTGAACCACTCAACCAGACTAAAATAAATCTTTTAGTTATTTAATTTAATTCCATGTCAACTTATCCTTATGATAAATGAAACTAATAATCGACCTTAACTGCATCGTATCACTATCACGAAGCGGACTTCGTGAAAAGTTGTACTCGAGGTGATGCCTAAGTACTGACCACAAATTTGACAGCATAATTTGAATTCTTAGGATTGGCATACCTACTCAGACCATACCGCTTCCAAACTCAATTGCATTTTTCATCTCATTTTACATATATCTCTAGAGAACTTATGAAAATCACATACGCAAGCCATGCATGTGGATGTTTACGCATGAAACTCTCACTTCTCAATATATTAAAAAAATTTATTTAGAAATCTCATCTAACAAACTTATAATAAATGATGTAAGCAAGCAATGTGTGTGGATATTTACTCACAACGATCACCACTTTGTCTAGAGACCAAAATGTGGAGGTCTTGACGAATTAAAACATAAGGTTATTGCTTAGTCATTTTACTTCTTAAGGTTTGTCCATGCAGATCACTTAATCCTAATGCTTTCTCTAAAACTTAAGATGTAAAACATGCTCGTAGAATTCTAAATCATGCTTCAAAACGCGATAAACCTAGCATGCTTGCTAAAGACAGTTATAATCACGTAAACATATTCATCATGCTTTCATGTAATTAAATATACATGGCATGCTAGTACATAATTAAACATTCACAACATGCTTAGAACGATAATAAATAAAATAAAATTCGTTTATCGTGGCCCCGTGGATCTTGTACGGTCTTGCATAATTTATTACATACATTTGCAAAGTACAATCTTCGTAGTCTTTAAAATGGGTCTGGCATGCTTAGACATGGATCGAGATCGTCAAAACTAAATCTTGGCCGAAAAATCTAGGTCGGAAAATGAATATGGGTCAAAAGTTGAGTCGGAAAAAAGGATTCAGGTTGAACCAGATCTTGGTCAAAGAAACGGGTCGGGCCGGACGCAGTATGTGAGCCTATGCGTTGGGATGGAGCCCTAGCGTGCGCCCAAAACATCGTCTCACCCACACCTCTTTCCCTCATCCCGTCGAGAACGACCGAGCGACCAACCTCACGGGTGTGCTGGTGTTTTCTCATCTGCCCCATCGTGCATAGTCGCCCTTCCGATCCCTTTATGTCGCCTCTATCTCGTGCTTGGCGTCTTTGGGTATCGCCCCCGCCGCATCGCCTCACACGATGGGCTCTCGCCGGTGTTGTTCTTCGATGTTGCTACTATATGTGTCTCACGCCGAGGACGCGTGGTACCTGCCCCACTGAGCGTGCGTTGTTCGTGCATCCTTGTCATCTACTTGGTCATATCCTATTGCTCGTGTCACAGTCGGACTTTGCTAAGGATAGCTAAGCCGGGTAATCATGACCAGGGATGGAAAATTAGAAGAGGGGATAGAAAGGGGATGTACTTGCTTAACTAGAAGTTGAACTGATAGCTGTAATGAAAATATATTCAAGAATTTTACAGCGAAAAAGCATAGCTGAGTTACACTTATGAAGACATGTATCTCGGGGTATTTTTTAACTAAACTCAACAAAGCTTGGCTTTTCACTTCACCATTCAAATCACAGCTCAACCTGCACATTTAGAAATATATGCAGGGCTGAGTACAAAAGCACTCAGTTGTCATATGCTGAAATATACATACATACATGTACAAATTGTAATTGTCATGTCATCTCAACAGTAACACAAGGGATTGTATCTTAAAAGGCCCACGCTTACTAAATTCTTTTGTGAAGCTAAAATTCGTCAGCGCAGACTAAGTTCTCTTGTAATCACCAAATTGTAACTATTGTGCCAGAGAAGTTGCCCACTTCTCATGGTCACCTATAACTGTTGTGCCGGAAAGATGGCCACCTTCTACGGACACCTGACCGGCCAAACCGTTAAGATGACTCACGATCCTTGTGTATACTAGCCTCGGGTGAAAACCACCAACCACATGACCGAATTTAACTTATAAAGTTGGCATTGCCAACACAGATAGGTATCATACATAAATCTCAAAATATTTATGGCAAGACAATACTTCAGTTCAAATATTTTAAAAAGAAAATAACTGCTTGAATTAATCATTTGATTTTGTTTATTTATAAGAAAGCTCACCTTGCTAGTTACCCTTCTCGGAGTAACCTAATAGCCTTGTTCGTTTTCTTTTACATCTGCACCAGACCTTGTCAACGTAAGAAACAATGTCATTTACGTCCTTCGGGAAATGTCGCTAAGAGGCATCATACTCTATAACTTTTAACTTTTAAAGTTTTAGGATTTTGCATCTTTTACTAAGATTAGTGTTATAATTATATTACTAAATCACTAGAAATTCTAGCTCGTTCCTTATCACTTAGAGATTAAATAACACTTCCTTCAGGTGATCGATTAAGATTAAATATATAGCTAATAATTTATGGAAATTAGGTGATTTAAAAAAAATTAATCCATAGTTAAAAGCTAACTTAAGTAGCTTAATTTATTAGTCTAAACTAACTCATCTTAAGTTTCATCTTATATATTGGAAATTGGAGTCCAATTTAATAACTTTAGACTTAACTATTTAAGTTCAATTCAAAAAATTATAATTAAGGATTCATTTCTTATTTTTTTTGGTCAATTTAATACAAAAATTTTTAAAGGCCGTATCACGGTGGATTCGAACCTGAGACCTTTGATATCGGGCATTAACCACTCTACCACTAGACCACCACACGCATACATTAAAGATTCATTTCTAATGTTAATTAATGGCATAAGCTCAATTAAATTTTGGATAGCCCAACACCATTTTCTTTTCTTTATTCTCGGCGCATACTAGTTAAGAATCTGTAGCCCAGCTTAACTAAATGAATAAAGAGGATACAAGTCCATTGACAAATGATTCAACCCTTATTCTTTTCGGCCCACTACAGAATTAATTTCACAAGGCCCAGCCCAACTAACAATTGAGATTAAAACATATAACCATATTCCATATCCATAGCCTAATAATTCTACCACTCTCGCCTCTCTCCTAACGATTGACAAATAATTCTCTTTTCTCTCCTTTATTCTCAATCCCACACACACGGACAACCTTTTCCTTTCTCTTCGGAAACTCGGCGCCACCACCCTCGTCTCCGGCGAGCACCGCCGCCTGTGGCTGCGATCTTGTCCATTTCTCCCCATCCTCTCGGCTTTCTGAACCTAACGTTAGTAGAAGATCCTCTTCCCTCAAATCTATAAACGTTCCTCTCTCTACAGATCAGTCGTCGTCACCACCACTTCTCCTCCGGCGGTACATCACCGTCGGCGACAGCCACCATGATTGGCTGCTACTCTCAACTCCCTCACTCGCACACAGTCGAATTCCTTTCTCCCTCTTCAAGTTTGCCACCGTCGCGTCCCATTTTTGGCTACATCGCCGTCGTCGACGCTGCTTCATCCATTCTCTGTTTCTACTCGATGCTACCACACCAGACAGAGACAACCTGTCTCTCTTTCTCTATCTTCGACGCCGCCTGCCCCCTCCAGGACCCAACGATCCTCTATCGTCCTTGCCGCCGTGGAACCCACGCCGAGCAGCAACCACTCATCGACCGTCATCTCCCCGATTCCCCTCTCTAAATTGCCACCGACAGCAGCTGCAACCTCCTCGTTGCCTGCAGACCCCTCCGTTCCCTGAAGACCTATCCGAGCTTCTATGGCTCTACCTTATTCCGACGAACAGCAACCGCCAACCGGCTACCGCCGTCGTTGCCCTCTCGTTTCACTCAAGCAATGCAGAAGTACAAAAATTCCCAACACTTACGTTCATTAATACTTAGTACTAAAGTTATGTTCTTTTTGGTTATCTTCCTTGTACTCCTTTTCGTTCAAGGTATGAGGAATTAATGAAAGTTAACTCTAGATGATAATTTGTATGTTATGAATGAAAGATATGGGCTAAATTAGATATGGGTTTTACTTAATTAATGGTTTGACTATTAAGTAATTAAAGCTGACTAAAGAATAAGAGCCCATATAAGCTAGGGCTTTGATGGGCTGCTCTATTTAATATAAATAGAGACATTTATTCATTAGGTCAAATATACAAGAGATTAGACGTTAGACGAATACGTAAATCAATCTTGAGAATCACCGTTAATTCATTCGTAGATTTCTTGGCTTTCTGCTTCAATTAATACCGAGGAATTGTTCCGCTCGATTTGCATACACGTGAATACCATAGTTGTGGAGACAACCTTACGGATTCATTGGAAGCTTGAAGCACGCAAATCCATCGAAACATCGCAAATCGTAAGTTCTCTATCTAAGGTGTTCATAGGCTCATCGCATGTTTAATTGTAGATCTAGATATGTTTCGACCGTATTTTCCACAGCGTATAATTAGA
Organism: Salvia rosmarinus; assembly: GCA_036937905.1. NCBI lineage: Eukaryota > Viridiplantae > Streptophyta > Magnoliopsida > Lamiales > Lamiaceae > Salvia > Salvia rosmarinus. The sequence goes on along the minus strand of CM072820.1, from coordinate 8,001,635 downwards.
TGAGGTCAAGAATTACCAACAATGAACTATAATATCCTGTTGTAACTCTTACGGTATTCATTGGATTAGAATTTTTGACTTGCAATAATGAACGTGTTCCTGTATCTTTACTTTGTAAAAAAGTAGAAGAGATGTTGAAACCAACCTCTGCAATTCCTTGTATTTGCAGCTTGTTATCTCCTTTGTTGGTGAAGTTTGATTATTGCTTTAGTAAATGTTGAGTTGCTGGGTAATTTACTATTTTTTTGAGGAAGAACTATAAAATAGAAAGGTAGTAATTTACCTTAGATTTGTTTGGAGACAAGGGGTCCTTCGACTTGCTGTCTGATAGGATACGGCCCAACTACTAGGCCCAAACATCAGACCCAATATAAATGGGCCCCGACATTAAGCTCGGCCTATGTAAGTTTGACCCAAGGAGACTCCTAAACCAACTACAATTCAAATCGCAAGTAGAGACGTAGAAGATTCGCATGCATATCTCAAAGAATCCTTATGAGAGAAGGCTTTGTATTAGAGTCGAACTCATGCATATCTAAAGAATTCTTATGAGAGAAGACTTTGTATTAGAGTCGAACTCATTATGATGGTCTATAAATAGAAGCTAGATTAGAGGAAATCGGTTAGCTACACTCTTTGTAATCGCTTCTCACGCACTCAATACATACATACTCTCTTGCTCCGTGGACGTAGATCTATTTCAACAAATCGAAACACGTTAATTCCTCTTGTTCATTGCGCATTTATTACCCTACGAGATTAAGATCGATCACTGGCACCGTCTGTGGGAACCGAAATTTTGTGTTTTCGATTAATTTTTATTCTCAGGGAATCAATCACAACGATGAGGAATACAAGAAGTGCTGCATCCAGGGCTGTTACCGGCAACAATAACGGCAGTAGGACACGCCAAACGCAGCATGGGAAAAGCCTGATAAGAGATACTACCCCGGAAGGACACGTTCAAAGTCTGGATGAGCGAGGCTATCCCATCCTACGTGAAGAAGAAGGTCACCGCAGCGAAGGAGGATGAAATAGCAACCGAGAGGAAGCCCAAGCACCGTAGTTGAATCTCGACGAAGCGGTTAAAGGGTTCATCGAGAAGAATAAGGAGAGCTTCCTCCAGTACCTCAACCGAGAAGAAGGTCGGCTTCGTCATGATGAAAGGGATGCCAAAGTCTCATCCAAACACGAGGCTGCACGGCGGGGTGAATCCCCCAGCCTTCAGATGGTAGGCACTCGTGCTGCGAATAATACCTCTACACGAATTGGTTTCAAAACCGATCGTACAAGGGATGAGCAGTGTGGGACAGGTCGCCGTGATCACCGCGAGGTCGACCCCCACAATTATAACGAGTCCGGCAGACAAACTCAACGTTGCTCTCCGGGAGACGGGTTCGATGGATACGGGATGATTATTACCCCTTTTTCCAACGAGATACTCGATACCTCTCTCCCCGACAAGTACAGGGTGCTAAGTATCGCCCCCTATGATGGACTGCGAGATCCACAAAACTTCTTGTCATAGTTCCAATACAATATGATTAATCAGCGCCTCAACACCATCCACATGTGCAAGCTGTTCCCGGAGCTACTGATCGACAACGTCCGTCGGTGGTTCGACAGTTTACCTACCGGTAGTATTGGATCTTACCGAGATCTAATGGAAGCCTTTCATCGAAGGTTCTTCCAAAGAGCCGAGTCCAAGACTACATCAGCTCATCTCCTCACTGTAAGACAAGGCCGAGGTGGGTCCATCAGCGATTTCATGACCCGGTTCAACAAGGAATGCCTAAAAGTCGAAGACATAAACGACCTCCTCATTATATCGGCTATCCAAAACGGCATCTTGCCTGGGGCCCTATATAAGGAGATCGTCAAGTATGAGCCCCATACTGCGTCGGAGCTGTGGTGCATAGCAGATCGGTTCGCCAAAGCGGACGAAGCGGATAGGAGAAAGCGCGAAGCGGAAAAAATAGAGCCCTCTGACAAAAAGAGGAAAGATGGTCGAGGAGACCGAGACCAAGGTCGACGAAGTGCCTTAGAAAGAATACAACGTGGCCCGATAGAGTCTAGGCTCGGGCCACGTCATAACCCGGAGCGACCTCAGTATACATCCTTGACGAAGTCGAGGACGGAGATCTACGAGCTCTATATAAACATGTTCGAGAAACCGCGGCTCATGTTAGGAGGATCGAAACGCCGATCCAAAGACAAGTATTGCTCCTTCCATGAAGATCATGGACACGACACGGAGGAATGCAGGGACCTCATGGCAGACATCGAGAAGTTGGTGCAAGACGGGGTCCTTAAGAAGTACCAAGGTCATGGCCGACGAACTGGTCAATACGAGGCCCCGCACCGAGGTCAAAAAAAGCGGAAGCAAGAGAAGAACAGAGGAAACTGTGGCCCTCACAAGAAAGCAAGGCACGACACCGACGAAGAAGGTAATGACGAGCCTCAGTACGATGGAGTTATATCCACCATCACGGGGCTCCCCCACGGTACTACGAAGTCCTCCCTAAAAGCCGAGGCCTGAAGTCCCAGAACCAACGAACCTGTAAACAAGAGGTTCAAAAGGGACGAGGCCATAACCTTTTCTGATGATGACCCTGTACCAGCCGTAGTACCTCACCAGGACGCAATGATAATCCAAGCAGTGGTCACCAACAAGCTAGTTCGGCGCATATACGTCGACAGTGGTGCGTCGGTGAGTATCCTCTTCAAGGAGTGCTTTGACAAATTAGGAGTTGAGGAGGCACGCCTCACACCAGCACCACTCCCACTTCGAAGCTTCGTGCAAGAAGAGACACGACCTGAGGGGATCATCGAACTACATCGTCACAAGGGAAGAAGGCACGACGAGCTCCACAAAAGTGGTACAATTCTTCGTGGTAAACGCCTACTCACCATATAACATCATACTAGGACGAGACTGGTTGAATGCAGTAAGGGTGGTGTGTTCAACGTATCACCTAACCATGAAGATCCCCACAAGAGGAGGGGTAGCTGTGATCCGAGGAGATTAGAAAAAAGCAAAAGAATATATGCAGGTCGCCTTAAGAGGTTCTGGGACTTCGGCCCAGCACCCACAGGCATAGCAATTAATGAAGCCCAAGGAATTGGAGCTGGAAAGGACCTCGCCCCGCTCTCGACAACCTCGGAGAGAGGTCACTGTATGAGGACGATCCCTCAAGGTCGCCAAAATTGGTTCTACCGAAGTACCTCAACTAAGAGAGCAGGTCGTCCAACTCCTAAGGGAATTCAGATACGTCTTCGCCTGGTCACCCCTCGACATAACCGGGGTCTCACCCAGTATTATTACTCATCGACTCAACATTGACCCAAGTGTGAAACCAGTTCGGCAAAAGCAACGGATCTTTACGGTGGAAAGAAATCAGGTCGTACATGACGAAGTGCACCAACTCTTGGAAGCAGGCATATTGTTTGAAGTCAAGTATCCGACCTGGATAGCCTATCCGGTGATGGTGAATAAAGGAGGAGGGGGATGGCGAATGTGTATCGATTACACCGATCTCAACAAACATCGCCTAAGGACCGCTACCCCTTCCCAATATCGACAAAAAGGTTGACGCTTGGTCGGATACGAAGTCTTCACTTCTTGATCTATACAGTGGTATCACCAGACCGACGAGCGACGAGGACGATTCAAAACAGCCTTCATCACAGATTTCAAGCGTTTTTCATATAAGAAGATGCCATTCGGACTCAAGAATGTAGGGGTCACCTATCAAAGAATGGTGGACAAGATATTTCAGCCCTACATCGGTCAAAATGTGGAGGTGTACGTAGATGACATCGTCGTAAAGAGCAAGGAGAAAGTTGCATGTGTTGCCGACCTTCGGATCGTCCTCGGCTTACTTCGTAAAGTGAACCTAAAGCTAAACCCCCAAAAGTGTACATTCGCAGTACGGTCTGGAAAATTTCTGGGGTGCTGGGTTTCACAAGAAGGGTTAAAAGCCAATCCATCCAAGGTTCAAACCGTTCTAGAGATGAAAGTGCCGAAGATAATCCACGACGTGCATAAGTTGACGGTCAGATAACAAGACCGAGCCGCTTTCTCTCAAAAGTCGCGGAGAAGCAACTACCCTTTTTCAAAATCATCAAAAAGGCTCCGAGTTCGGTTGGGACGATAAACACAAGTCGCCTTTGAAGATCTCAAAAACTACCTCGCCAAACTCCCCACTTTATCTCGTCCCAAGGAACGAGAGGTCCTCTACCTATATCTCGCGACTTGGATGAAACCATAAGTGCGCTTTGGTGCTAGAGGATAAACGCCGCCAACTCCCTGTATTTCATCACGAGCACTTAAAGGACCAGAAACAAGATATCAACCTCTGGAAAAGCTCGCTTTAGCATTAGTAAATGCCGCGAGGAGGCTACGTCCATACTTCCATGCGCATCCCATTCAAGTTCTCACCGATCATCCACTCTGGCAAGTGTCGACAAAGCCGTAAGCTTTGAGGAGAATTGCGAAGTGGTTAATTGAGTTGTGCGAACACGATATCTCTTTCGCCTCGCTGCCATCAAGCGGTCGCCCAGTGCACTTCCTTGTAGAGGCTAACTTCACAGAAGTCGAGACCCACCGAGCTTACCTCGATAATGCCGCCGAAGCCATCATGGAAGCACCCGAGAATTGCTGGCAAATCTATGTGGATGGAGCTTCGGGGAAAACGGGTAGTGGAGCAGGCATCTTGCTTTTAGGACCAGATGGCCAAGAGATCACATACGCACTTCGGTTTGCATTCAAAAATACGAATAACGAAGTGGAATACGAGGCCTTAATCGCAGGACTTCGCCTAGCTCAAAGTCTTTAGATACGAGCAGGCAAGTTCACCAGTGATTCTCAGGTCATAGTAAGCCACATGTTGGGAAAGTACGAGGCAAAAGACAACAGGATGAAGAAATACCTTGAAAAAGCCAAAAGCCTACATGCAGTCTTTTCTCATACTTCCGGTTGGTTCAGATCCCAAGGAGCAAAACAAATGAGCCGACACCTTAAGCAAACTGGCTTCGTCATCAACGAGTTCGCCAGTAGAAGAAGTCTAAAACAGGAGCATAGACGCTGCCGATGTCGAGGTCAACATAGTCTCTGATGAAGAACCTAATTGGATGACTCTCATTCAAGAATATTTGGAGAAGGGCGAGTTACCCAACGACAAGCTCGAGGCTAGGAAAATCTTGAGCAAATCTTTGCGATATATACTGAGCAAGGAATTCTCTGAGAAGTCATATCTCCACCCTCCTAAGGTGTTTGGGTCCGAACCGAGCTGAATATGTACTCACGAGAAGTTCATGAGGATCATGTGGAAGCCACATCGGACCCGCTGCTATCAAAGAAAGTCATGAGATAGGGATACTACACAACAATGTTTCAAGACTCAATTGACCTCGTAAAGAAGTGCCCAAACTACCGATTCATGGAAATGTACCGAGGCTACCTCAAACCGACTCGTCAAGATGCAAAGCCGTTGTCCATTCATGCAATGGGGATTGATATCGTAGGCCCCTTCGCAAAGCTCCGGCGGTTTCAATTCACGATTGTCGCAATCGACTACTTCACAAAGTGGGTGGAAGTCAACCTTGGTGAAAATCACAAGCAAAACGCCTAACTTCGTTCGGAAGAATATCGTGTGTCGCTCGGCATCCCTCACATCCTCGCTTCGGATAATGGGATGCGCTCACGATAAGGTCTTTAAAGAGTGGTGTCAAGAGCTCAGATTCAACAAAGTTCACCTCGGTGGCCCATCCTCAAGCAAATGGTCAAACCAAGTCACCAATGTGATAATTGTGAAGGACTCAAACTCGCCTCGACCGAGTAAAGGGTAATTGGGTGGAAAATTTGCCACAAGTCTTATGGTCGTACCGCACAATACCTCGGACGTCGAATGGAGAAACACCCTATAATTTGGTGTATGGAACCGAAGCTGTAATTCCGACAGAGATCGGTATGTCGAGCCCCCGAACCATCCACTTCTCAGCTGAAGTAAATGGGGAGAATCTAAGAACTAACCTGGACCTGCTTGAAGAAAAGAGACATCGCCTACATTAGAGCTAAGCTCGCACAAGCAACAAGTAGCTCGGTATTATAACCAAGATGTCAAATCCCGAGGCCCAAGTAGGTGACCTCGTCTTGAAATAATGAAGTCAATAAAGTCAGAAGCTCGCAAGCTAGAAGCCGCATGGGAAGGGCCTCACCGAGTGAAGAAGTCCTTCGAAAAGGTCATATAAGCTCACCCATTTATCCGTGAGCAAATACCAATACGTGGCACATCATTCATCTTAAGAGATATTTTGCATAAGTGTCAAGTTGTTCATTTCATTTTGTCGCGTCTTTAGGTCCTTTTTATTTTGTAACGTCGTTTTTTCTTTTTCATTAATAAAGTCTTTTTCTTTATTTACTTCATATGCTTGCATATTTCATTTGTCACTTATGCATACTACCTCTCCCTCATTATAAAAATACCCTCTAAGGAGGATGAACAATACTCTCTAAGAGGACGACACAATACCCTCTAAGAAGGACGACACAATACCCTCTAAGGAGGACGACAAATACCTAAGGAGGACGACAAATACCCTCTAAGAGGATGTATCTAAACGTGCGTGAGGGGACCACCCCTATCGACACTTCTCAACAAATAAGGAACATTTACCCTCGTTTATTTCGAGGATGAACTACCTTCATTTATTTCGAGGATGAATTACCTTCGTTTAATACGAGGAGGAACTACCTTCGTTTATTTCGAGGATGAATTACCTTCGTTTATTTCGAGGATGAATTACCTTCATTTATTTCGAGGATGAACTACCTTCGTTTAATACGAGGACAATCTACATACGTCTGATTACAAGGACTAAACATATACAGCGTTTGATAAAAGGAAAAATCAACACAAAGCAAAGAAAAAGTTGTTCTTATTTCCAAAATGTACAATGCATACAATATTACGAGGACGATGAAGGACCAGGAGGTCGGGAAAAGCTAAGCCAATCCCTACTGAAGTCAGGGTTCAGCAGTTCATCTATGCTAACTCTATCCCTACCTCTACCTCGTCCTCGATCGACACCAGGAGCTCGACCAGTTCGACCCCTATGTCTCGCCACACGACCTCAGCTCCTCGACAACTGCCGTCTCTCTTGCATATAGAACTCCCGAGAATGACTATCGACAAAACGCACCATCGGGGAAGGAGGAGCCTCGGCAGAAGAAGAAGCCTCGTCAGTCGATCGAAGCACCCGCTCAAGTCGCGGATGACGATCTACAACGGTCTCATGCATCGCCCATCTTTTAAGGTCGCAAGTCGCTCTTGAAATTACCAAGAGTCCCGACCGCACTCACGCTCATATCTCGAACACCGCCTGCGATCTCTAATACTTTGGCTTCGCCCTGAGATAGTCAATCCACCACCGGCGAATAATCACTCAGATTCGGGCGTGCTCCTCGACGACCGATTTGGCATCCTCCTCGAGATCTCCGCCTCCTCCAATTCAAAACCGAGCTGAAGCTCGTCAAACTTCTTGAGCAGCCCCGATTTGACATCGGCTTCCTCCCGCACGCGCCCAAGCTTGCCTCCAAGTAAAGGACCTCGACTTCCTTCGCTCGAGCTCGGTTCAAATTTTTTATTTGGTCCAGCCAAGGAGACAAGTCAACAGGTTCACGAATAGACTGAGATAAAAGCAAAGAGAAACATACTTCAAATTGAGGAATTTTATTCAAGCCTTCAAGGAAGGATAATATGAGTACATATCATTCAAAAAAAAAGGGGGGGGATCAACTGATCCCTCCGGCAGCTTCTCCCTCAGGGTCAACAGCCTCGGCCTCCTCCCGAGCTCCAACAGCCTCGGCCTCCTCCCGAACTCCTGCAGTCTCGACCTCCTTCCGAGCTTCAACCTTGGCAGACGTCGTCACAACCTGCTTTCCAGCCATGATAGCTTCGAACTGGACATCCCGATCCACTGAGCAGGCATGGACTGACTCGGCAGTCAGCAAGGTCGAAGACGAGGCCAGACTCTCCATGACGGGCAAGCTCTTCATACCGGCAGCAAGGACCTCGGCATACATCTGCAGTAGGGCCTCATCCTCCATCACCTCATACCCGTACTTGGACTTATCCAAATCCGGGTAATCCTCGGCCATATCATCGAGAGTATCCGCTGCCACCCTCTTACTAAGGACTTCGCCCAGCTTGCCATCCAGCTCGGAGAACCCCCTGGACAGGAACAGCCTCACCGTAAAGGCACGGAGAAGCTCTCCTTGCGAGGCCGCCACCTCGGCCTCCCGACGTCTGGCTGCCTCTAACTCGGCCCTCAATAAGCCGACTTCGACATTCGCCGCCTCGGCCCTTGCCGTCTCGGCCACCTTCTCCGCATTCGTCACCTCGGCCGCCTTCTCCGCCCTCACCACCTCGGCAGCCGCCACAGCCACGGTCTCCCTCTTGGCCGCATCCCGGGCCTTCGCTTTGGCCTCAGCCACCTCTAGGACAAGAAGGGTCTTCTCCTCCTACAACTCCCTGGAATACCGGGCCACCTTGTCGAACCGGGCGACGGCGTTATCCAAATATTCTGCCATGCAGGTGAGCTCGGTCTTCATGTGCTCGGTCCCCTGTGCAGAAGTCACACATGTCAAACACTACATTAATACAACTTCGTGACGTACAAGCGAATACATTACCTCGGGGAAGAACCGACGTAAGACCTGGCTGCCGACGATCTCGCAATCATTATCGCCGGTAGAAGGAGAAACCACGCACCTTTCCTTCATGGGGCGTCACATAGGTGGGGGTGAAGGCGACCTCACTGGGACTTCGGCAGGCATAGGTGGGGGCGAAGGCGACCTCACTTGTACTTCGGCCCTTCCAGAAGAGGCCTCGGCCACATCCTTCGGGGCTAAGGTGGAGGGCTCGAGACCAGAACTCGACCTCTTCCTTTTCTTCCTTTCTCTAAGGAAGTCCACTGCAGTTAAAATAAAGCCGAGTTAGCACGTAAAGCAAAAAATCAATCATGAAGCTGAAGTGAAATAAGGGGGCCTCACCCTTCACCGGCTCCACCGCGGCAGCAGGATCATAAGGGCTCAGTCCCGTAGCAGCGAGTTCGGCCTCTGAAAAAACTTCATCGACTTAGCCAGCCCTTTGCAATGCCTCACCGAGGTCATCGAAGCTGTCGTCGACGACCTCATCCACCAGCTTCTCGGTCTTCCAAGAGAGTCGAGGACTCTCTAATGCATAAAAGAAAACTTCTTTTGCCAATTCGAGATTTTATTCTTCGTTTGGACTTTGAAGCCACGACGAGGTGATAAATAATACCACCCCGAGCTCGATTTAAATTTAAAAAACCTAAGGACCAGCCCTAGGGTGAAAGGAAAATTATGACGATGGACAAAAACGCCAAGGCCAGCCAACTGCCGAAAAGAGTTCGGCATAATTTGAGCAAGAGATATGCCGAACATTTGTTGCAGTTCGACATATACAGAAGGGAATGGAATACGAAGACCGCACTTAACAAAACCCTCCGGAGGGGCGCAGGCCCTATCCTCCGATCGGGGAACAGCCAACCCAACAGATTTTGGAATAAAAAATCTAGTGGCAAGCTCTAATACTGTTGGGGATTCTAGACACGAAGGAAATGTAGAAACCCTACCAAAATCCCTCCAAGGCGGAAAAACTACATTACACGCAAAATGAAGGGGGGAATCAACAGTAAAAACTTCTAAAACCACCGACGAATCCGGTGGTGAAACTGACACAATACGGCCTTCATGACCGTGAGAATCATCAGAAGAAGATAAAGATAAAGATAAAGAAGCCATCAGACTTACTTGTCTAGAGGAAGGAATATTGAAGAAGATGGCACTTGCTCTGGCAAGGACGACAATGGCGAACAGACTAAACACTATGTTTCTCAGAAAGACAGAGAACCTTTTTTGAGTTTGAAAAATGGAGGCGGATAAAGTGAAATGGGAAAAGGTGTATCATGGAAGTTATTCCCCCAACGTGCACTTTATCGGGACCCCAACCGTCGTACGCATTAAATGAAGGTGACGTATTCCGTGTTCGACATCGACAGAACATCTCGCATTCAACCTCGGCACGATGCTACACATTCAACCACGCCGTCCTATATCCAACCTCGAAAAAAAAGATTACATGATCGATCTCGGCAAGGCGACGAGTATTCAACATCGGCTAACTAGAGCCGAGCGACATACAACTTCGGAAGGCCACCTCGACAGGGCAACGAGTATTCGACTTCGGCCGACCAGAGCCAAGCGAAATACAACTTCGGCGGTATTGTACGCGCTCCACTTCGCCAGACCACAGATTTTGACGAGGCAACGTCAGAACCACTGTCTCCCCTTTACCACAACCTCACTTCTACATCTTTTTGGGGGGGATGTGATAGGATACGGCCCAACTACTAGGCCCAAGCATCAGGCCCAATATAAATGGGCCCCGACATTAAGCTCGGCCTATGTAAGTTCGACCCAAGGAGACTCCTAAACCAACTATAATTCAAATCGCAAGTAGAGACGTAAAAGATTCGCATGCATATCTCAAAGAATCCTTATGAGAGAAGACTTTGTATTAGAGTCGAACTCATGCATCTCTAAAAGAATCCTTATGAGAGAAGACTTTGTATTAGAGTTGAACTCATTATGATGGTCTATAAATAGAAGCGAGATTAGAGGAAATCGGTTAGCTACACTCTTTGTAATCACTTCTCACGCACTCAATACATACATACTCTCTTGCTCTGTGGACGTAGATCTATTTCAACAGATCGAACCACGTTAATTCCTCGTGTTCATTGCGCATTTATTACCCTACGAGATTAAGATCGATCACTTTCTGAATGTTTTTTGCCGATAGGAATGGAAGAATGAGGAAAAGGTTTTTGTCTTGTGTTTGAACTTGAGGTCATGGTTGTTGGTTGCTAGGATTTAGGTTTCTAGAGTAGGATTAGAGGTTTGATGGTAGTTGATTGTAAATGTTAGATAAAAATGGAGAAAAATTTTAATTTATGACATGACTTATAAAGTAATCGCGGTAAAAATATGTCTGATTTGTCTATATTTCGTCTGTCGTTTAAGTTCTGTTATTTATTATCGATTTTTAATTTAGATTAAATACACGATTAATAAATTAACGTCGACTCTCGATTAATATCGATGAGCTCATTCATTCGCTTTACCACAATTAATTAATTATCACGAGAACATGATTTTCTGTTTAATTGAATTCAATCAATTAATTTAACAATAAAAAGTACGAGTATTATAACTCGCGACGATGCCTGCACCGATGCTCACACCGTGCACCGGGTCTTCGTCGTCTCATTCTTCATCTTCGGTCTTCGTTTTTATATATATAATTTATAGAAAAAAATTCTAATATAACCACGGATTTGACGTGGTAAAAAATGATTCCAACGAAAAATAATAAATAATTAACCGACAATTAAAGACAAACAACAATTAATTATAACGCACGTAATAATCAAACGTGACTTTTCAACAGAGCCAAGATACTGATCTCATGCTCTTATTATACCAATTGAATGGAAATATGTTTTTTCTTATCCCCGAGGATCTATCTTAGATATTTTTTCATCAAATATTGATTATATTCATAGCATGCTCCTATATAACTAATTGCAATACATAAGTTTTTTTGTGTTTACTTGCAATTTCTGGCACAGTTGATCAATAATTGTCACCATCTTTGATCTTCTGAACTATGTCCCGATTACGTGATCTTAAATGTTGAGTGAGAATAATTTATGGAGAACACCAAATTTTCTCTCCTCCTTATGGTTTTGGGAATTCACTGTGTGAATTGGGATGATATACTAACTTTATATTACCCTATATTTATAATGCTCTCTTTAGAATCTTAAATTGATTAGGATTCTAGTACATCTAATAAATACAATAATTATCTTTTATCATGAAGATTATTTATTTCTAGAATAATTATCTCTTGAAATCTTTAGCTATTAGACTAAAAAATGTATTAAATTAATAATACAATTAACAGAACCCAATCTGAATAGGACACATAGCTAATGCGGCGTAAAGTAATATTATTTCAAGTACAAGGTATAGTGTAAAAGTTTTGATATGACTTAAAGCTAATGCGGCGTAAAGTAATCACAATAAAATTATTCGGCTCTTAAATTACTTCTCCGGATTTCATTTAATCTGTCTCGTCTTAATACTATCTCCATAAATTAATTCCTTGGGATGGAAATAAATTCTCAAATTATTAAAATCAGAAATTTATTCTCAACACAAAAAGGTTGGGTATTACAGGTCAGATAGAAGAACTAGTCTTACTGTGATCTATCAATACGTGAAGACGCACCAGCATAGACAAACAATCAAGTCAAGTTACTTCTTATCTATATTGGCTTATACCAACAACTCGTCCTTAAGTTATCTCAGTTGATTCAATTTTATATCTCAACTAGTTCAACCAATCATACAGACTTCCGTGATATTCTATACACTATATGATCTAACTTTTACATGAGATAAAAGAACAATATATGCAATCAGTAAACAATTCAAATAGGAGATCAGAATAGTGGTAAAATGAGATTGTATACAAACTCAATACAATCTGCTTTCAGTATACAAATTCAACACCCCTCTCATCTCGAATAAGCCTTTCCCAAGAGGATGAATTTCTTGCTCCAAAAGGAGAATCTCTCTTCCGGGAACATCACACCCCAACTCTAATTGAGAATGTGAGGAGTAAATCATGATGACTTGGTGGTTAAATAGATAGGAAGATTAATGTTTAGTACCCATGAAGAGTTACCCTAAAGAAGATGAAACTCTTACATATAATTACTAGGACTCGATCCTTAATGCTTACTGCATATCTATTAACTAACTTGGCTAAACTCGTGTGGTTAGATTTGAAATTTCTTAATCATATAGATCGAGGTGTGCACAAGTCATTTTTTAGACAAGCGTGGCTTTCGAATAGAGTTGAATCGTGTGTCGGTGGAGGCTATTTCAAGGCTCAAAATTTTATTTTATTGTTATTATGGACCTTTTTCATATTTTTTCTTTTTTATTTTGATCATGTTTTAAGGTTTGAGACATATAAATTCGGTTTCCTTTGTTGGACGAGTTCCCACATTTGATTCTTAATACATATTGAAGTTTTATATAGTTTTCCAACTTACAATATTTAGAATCAAAGCATTTTGATTCTCATTTGATTATGCACCACCAATCTGATAGTCGCACTTCTTCATCTTTTAGCATCAAATTTCCAATAGTCTTAAGATCAAATTGAGTTGGCAATATTCTACAGGTGATATTCCAAAAGAAATTGGTTATCTTTATCATTTAGAGATATTGAGCATTGGTTATAATCAATTAAGCGGACCATTACCAAGGCAAATTTGGAACATCACGACTCTTCGTCTGCTAGAAATCAAGGACAACTCTTTAACTGGTATGCCAAAACTCTTTCAGCTATGTTGTTACAATAACTTTCTATGATTATTTATATTCTAAAAGTAACGTAAGATCAACTCAAATATTATCAAATGTATAAAAAAAATCTCCATTCTCAATATAAGTAACAAAACAATCATTCTCTTTTTAATATGGGAAAAAAAATAAAGAAACATTTTACTTTTTATATTATTTTACAATATAAAGTACCAAATTAAAAGTAAGTAGGGACCCATTTATTAATCAATATTGATTTAATTTAATTTTTTTATCTCTACTTTTCAATTTTTTGATGGGACAATAATTAAATAATTTTAAAGTTCTCCACATGAAAAGGATATATATAAGGGTGGGTTAAAATATTAACCAATCTCTATGTGTTAACTAGGAACTATTATAGACCATTGATCTAATATATTAGGACTATTCAGATTAATGCTTATTAGTTGGATTAATAATATTTATTGTTAATTATCTTTCCATAGCAGACGATGGGGTATTATTGTTATTGCTCCATTTAAATCACCAATGAAGTCGGCATTTGATATGGGATCCTATATATACCTCACGTTTATCATTCGTAAATAATCAACATAATCGTTAGTCATTTCATAGTGAGCATCATTCTCATTATAGATAAGCAATTTTAATGAAATGCAATTCTTCTTATTTAAAAAAAAAAAAATCCAATTATTTGTGTTTGTTTTCCATATCTTTTTCATTATATATTTTTCCAAAAAACTAACTTGTTTTATTAAATTAAATTTGGTTTGCAGAACAAAATATATTTGTTCGTACCTCAAATTTATAAATACTATCAGTATTATGAAATTGATTGGAGATAATTTAGACATTCTAGTTATACCTTAATAATTAAATTTTCATGCTCTATTAATTTAATATCGAAAGCTTGAAGTTAGAATCCTTATAGATTTATTGGTATTTCGCATGCAATGATCAAAGTTCACATGATTGGGAATCACACTATTTTAGCCTAAGAATAATGGCGAGTGTCAATTTTAGCCCCTTTTAATTGATAATAAAAGTTACAGGCTCAATAAATAATTTGTGTTTGTTTTATCACGTGATGAATTTATGCATCGGAAAATATAACTAGCAGTTAGAGATGACACGTGGCATCTCAAGTGGATGCAACGATAGTGTCTGTATCCTATGTAAATAAGTATATTACCCTTTTATAATTTAAGATGATTGATTTTTAAGGGAAAAGTTTTTAAGGTTTTATTTGGAAAATAAAACCTTAAAAACTAGTTATAATTAAGTTCTTTTGATTTCTAATTTTTGGCAATTAGTTAACAGAAAATGACAAATGACACTAAATAAGTTTTTAGTTTGGCTTGATACTTTGGATGACATTTTTATCCCACATAAAAGATACGAGAATATTAAATATAAAAATTAACTAATTATAATTATTTTCGGATACAATTACATGCGAAGAGATTAGGCGAATTATAGAAAATAATCCTTATCCAAGCCTAATAATGATCCAGCGCCCAAACCGCTAACTTGGTGGGATGGGTGTCCAATACTTATCGACTCCAAAATTCAATATTGGAGTAACGATTGACTCTACCGAAGGTTTCTAAATTGAACATATATATAGCTGGGCACATCCCGTATCGATCCCATTTAATCTCCTTAATCTGAATTTGGAAGCCCGTCATTTTTCTATCTACTTAGAATATCAAATGGTGTCATATCAAATTACTTGATAATGAATTTGTCTTAATAATTATACTAAAGGATAGAATGACTCGATGGCTTTATTACTTCGCAGGTAATATTCCAAAACAGATTGTTCATCTTCATAATTTAGAGGAACTATCTTGGGCTGATAACAAATTTAGCGGATCAATCCCAAGGGAATTGGGAAACGTGACATCTCTTCGTGGCATATGATTTAGCAATAATTCCCTAAGTGGTATGTGCTTTTCCCTATGATTCTATATTTTATCTCTTAAAAGGTCCTTTTCTTGTAATTGATTTGTCTAAATCGTTTAAAGAATGTCGGTTAAAAAAGGACTTAAATTATTGAAACCCAAATTACATGTGCTACTTATTCAAACGAAAAAAATAAAATGGTTAGGTTTATCAACTGTGAGTTTCTGCAAATCGTGCTTTAAGGACAGTCTTTGTAAATGCGAATATGTTTCATGAGTCCGTAAATTTGGTAGGTTGTGTTCGGGGCTTTAGACGAATGCATGCAACAGTGTTGTACTATTGAATTGGATTATTACTACATGCTCTATCATATTAAAACTAATGGTCTCTCTTTTTTACACGGGAAGAAAAAAAAGTTCACCTTTTATATTATTTAATTTACAATACAAAGTACCAAAGTAAAAGTAAGCAGGGACCCTTTTATTAATCAATATTGATTTAATTTTATCTTTATCTCAACTTTTCAAATTTTTTATGGAGAAAATAGTTAAATAATTTTGTTGTTTCCCACATGAATAGGATATATAAGGTATACTGTATACATAAAAAACAATGAGTTCGTTTGTGGCTCCGCCACTGCATACAATAGTTGGGGTTCCTTTTAACTGTTCAAAATATTACCTCGTGTTAATTATTTATCAATTTCTATGTTATACATTTTATTTTGGTTCAAACTGAAATATCACGTCATATTTAAATTATATTGACAAAAAATATCTTTATAATAATATATTTTCTTGGAGCAAGTTAATTAAAATTATTAGTAATTTGTATTTATCATTTTGATCTGTCGTCTATTACTTTGCATATTTTCAGGTTTTTATAATTTAATGAAATGCAGTTCTTCTTATTTAAAAAATCCAATGATTTGTGTTTGTATTCCATCTTTTCATTATATGCATCTTTCCAAAAACTAACTTATTTTATTAAATAAAATTTGGTTTGTAGAACAAAATATATTTGTTTGTACCTTAAATTTATAAATACTATCAGTATTATGAAATTGATAGGAGATAATTAGGCATTCTAGTTATACCTTAATTATTAAATTTCATACTTTATTAATTTAAATCGAAAACTTGAAGTTAGAATCCTTATAGATTCATTGCTATTTTGCATGCACATGATCAAAGTTCACATGATTGGGAATCACACTGTTTAAGCCCAGTAATAAAGCCCAATAATAATGGTCAGTGTCAATTTTAGCCCATTTACATTGATAACAAAAGTTATAGGCGCTCAATAAATAACTTGTGTTCATTTTATCGTATGACAAATTTCTGGCATTGGAAAATATAACTGGTAACTGGAGATGACACGTGGCATCTGATGTGGATGCAAAATATTATTTGAATCCTATGTAAAAGACGTTATTTGGGATAAAGTTGTTATCGATTTAGAGGGATAAATTGACTGAGATTGAACCTATTCTTGGGATAAATAAGTAAGTATATTGCCCTTTTATAATTTAAGATGAATGATTTTTAAGGGAAAAAGTTCATTACTCCCTCAAGGTTTTATTTGGAAAATCACAGCCCCCTCCCTCCTGGCGTGTATTTTTGAACAATTAAGTTCTTTTTTATTTCTATTTTTTGACAATTCGCTCATTCGACTAACGAACTGTTAACACCTGTTACCAAAAATGGACAAATGACACATTAAGGAGATTTTTAGTTTAACTGAATACTTTAGGGATATTTTTACCTTACATAAAATATATGAAAATATTAAATAAAAGATATGAAAATATTAAATATAAAAACTAACTGATTATAATTATTATCGGATACAATTACATGAGAAGAGATTAGGCGACTATTTATAATGAGAAAATAGTCCTTATCCAATTATTCGCTATGAAATGCCAACATGGTTGGTGGATCTATTTTTTGATAGAGGCAGTGTGACATATTATTGTGTACATGTATAATAAACTTTCCAGGTTCTTGTGACCTTCTCAATTTTTTTTTGAGAATTCATTACTATGTATTAAGTGATTATGAATAGTTACATGCATCTACCTTGTAGTTTCACCGGATTATAGGAATATGCATGGTATTGATTGGGAAGAATGACTTCGATGGCTTTATTATTTGATAATAAGTTGTCTTGATAATTATACTAAACGATAGAATGACTTTGATGGCTTTATTATTTCACAGGTAATATTCCAAAAGAGATTGTTCATCTTCATAATTTAGAGGAACTGTCTTTGGCTCATAGCAAATTTAGCGGGTCAATCCCATGGGAATTAGGGAACGTGACATCTCTTCGTGGCATATGGTTTTACAATAATTCCCTAAGTGGTATGATTTATATAAGCCTATTAGATCTTCTTTATTCGATCAGAATTCATTTATACACAATGTGCTTTTTCCTATGATTCTATATTTATCTCTTAAAAGGTCCTTTTTGTTATTTATTTGTCTAAATCGTTTAAAGAATGTCGGTAAAAAAAGGACTTAATTATTGAAACTCAAATTACATGTGCTACTTATTCAAACAAAAATAAAATAAAATAAAATGGTTAGGTTTATCAACTTTGAGTTTCTGCAAATAGTGCTTTAAGGACAGTCTTTGTAGATGCGAATATTTTTCATGAGTCCGTAAATTTGGTAGGTTGTGTTCGGGGCATTAGACGAATGCATGTAACAGTGTTGTACTATTGAACTGGATTATTTCTACATGCTCTTAACAAATAGAAGTTAATGATAATTTGGAGATGATATTGTACAATATAGTTATGGTTGGAAAGTTGACGATATGAGATTGTCTTTCCGGATTTATTTTTTAAATGATTTCTTTGAAGGTCCAATACCATCCACCATTGGGAATCTATCAAATTTGATGACTCTAGAACTCTCTGTCAACAAATTAAATGGTGAGGTTCCATCCTCCATTTGCAACTTGACATCCCTTCAATTTATTCTTCTTTCAAGCAACAGTTTAGAGGGAACCATTCCACAATGCTTTGGAAACTTAAGCAAATCGTTGGCCATCTTCAATTTAAATGAAAATAAGTTTAGTGGCCCCATTCCATCAACATTTAGCAGGGGTTGTAGTCTTTTGTCTATCAATTTGAATGATAATAAATTGGAAGGACGACTCCCTAAGTCTTTAATCAATTGCAAAAGTCTAGTGGAACTAGACATTGGAAATAATGGAATAAAAGACAAATTTCCATTTTGGATGGAAGACCTTCCCCAGCTTCGAGTGCTACTCTTGAGATGTAACAAGTTTCATGGTACCATGTCTCCGCCTTCAACGACTAAGTTTCCATTTCCGAATCTGCAAGTTTTTGATATATCTAGGAATGCATTTGTGGGCTCTCTACCTGAAAGGTATTTCAAGAATTTCAAAGCCATGATGGAGGTGAAGGAAAATGAAACAAAAAGATTGACTAATGACACCTTTCTAGCTTATGTGGAGATGAAAATCACCTTAAAAGGTTTGGATCAATTTTTGGAAAGACTACTGGCAGCCTTTACAGCAATTGACTTATCCTCCAATAGATTTTCTAGGACTATTCCACATCACATAGGAAATCTTAAGTCTCTCAAATACTTGAATTTGTCCCACAATAACCTCATAGGGCATATACCTGCATCTCTTGGAAACATAAGTGCGCTTGAATCATTGGATTTGTCTTCTAACAAATTGGGTGGAGAAATTCCAAGTGAATTGACAAGGTTGACATTTCTTGTGAAACTAAATCTTTCAATGAATAATCTAGTGGGGCAAATACCACAATCTACTCAACTTTCCACATTTGAGAATAACTCATACATGGGAAATGTTGGATTGTGTGGAGTTCCTTTGACAAGGAAATGCAAAGAGGAGAATGGGGAATGGAGGCATCCAAAAGAAGAAGAAGATGATGGTGATGAATTTGTAGATGGATTTACTTGGCAAAGTGTTGCGATGGGGTATGGATGTGGATTCGCAGTTGGAATTGGTATTGGTTGGTGCATTATTAAGTTTGGAAGGCCAAGATGGTTGGTGGGATTCTTTTTTGGGGTCGGATATAATAAGATGAAGACAAGAAATAGAGGTAGAGCAACACAGAGGAGAAGTTGATTCAACATAAAACTTGTTCGACTTGTTTCGATCTTCCTTTCTTACTTTTTAATTTCATTTTTTCCTTTGTTGGACTTGGTGCTTCTGCTTCAACTGTTTCTTTCTTTCTTTTTACGTGTTTTTGCTCCATTTCCGGTTTAGACTACATAAAATGTTGCGACATGTTTTAATTTGTTTAGTTTTAATTTAATCTCTATTATAATAGATTTGTCATTTTATTTGATTTTTCTGGTTAATATCTTATCTTAGTATATCTTAGATTTATGTATTTATAAGGTTTTGAGATTCTTTTTTTTTGTTTAACTAAAAATGTCATTAATTGTTATATATTTTGGTCTAATACACATAGATTTATTGAATATATTTATAGTTTATTTGTTAAGGATAGACATTGGTTAGTAATATAGAATTGACATTAGATAGGAAATAAATGAACTTAATAAGCAATCGATGTGGGAAGGAAATGAGGTATCCACAAGGAGTGGAATTATGCACAAAACTGTGAAAAAGACTTTGGTTAATTTTGGGTAGGTCGGATAATGTACTTACTTAGGGCTGGGGAAACGGTTTTCGGTTATCGGTTAATACCGAACCGAACCGAAACTATGCCATGTTCGGTTAACCGTATACCGCATATTCGGTTTACGGTTCGGTTTGCGGTATAATATTTTAAATTTTTTCGGTTTTCGGTTAACCGATAACCGAACGGTTATTAACCGAAAAACCGAAAATCTTTTCTATTTTATTAATTATTTTATAAATCTGTAAAAACTAATCACTAATATTAATTAAAGTTAAACCCTATTACTCTAATGTATCAAATTATCAAATTACTCTAATATATCAAATTATCATTGCATGAACATGATAGTTTGTTGATGGATTGATGTTGATTGCTTTGATTTATTTTGAATTATTGATGGATATTGGATGAATTTTTTTATGGACATTAAAATTTGAAAAGTTTACATATCTGATTGCAAAGCTGTATCTTATGACATGTCGTTTCTTATAAATTCATGTAATCTCCAAACAATTTTTCGGTTTTCGGTTAACGAAAACCGAACCGCACTAACCGATCGCGGTTTTTGGTTAACCGAACTTAATAAACGGTTCGGTTTGGTTATTAAATTTATGAAAATTTTGGTTGATTAACCGAAAAAATCGGTCTGATTAATCGAACTCAACCGCTTCCCACCCCTATACTTACTAGGCTTGGAAAAGTTCGGGTAGGATCGAGTTGGCCTATTTTCATGCAATGGCTTGGGGTTAGGGATGAGCAATCGGGTGGTTAGGTCCAAAATCGATCTGAATCCGAAAAAACCAAAAATCGAATTATTTTTAAAATATAAACCGAACTGTACCGTATTATATATCCAAATCGAATAGAAACCAAACCAAAATATTCGGTTTGGTTTGGATATACCCGACTTAAAATCATTAATAATATAAATATTACAAATATATATATATATATATATATATATATATATATAATCAATTTTAATTTCATTTCATCCGTGTTAGTTTTATTACTATTTACATATTACATTTAGAATCATTAAAAATATTATAAATATAATATATAAAAATAATATATTTGAGGCGATTCGAGTTGAAAAGCGAATTTTTTTCTCAACCCGAAATCGAACCGAACCGAACCGAAAAAATTTCGGTTTTAAAATTTGAAATTGAACTGTGCAAACCGAACCATCTTTTAAATTTGTTTCTTTGTTATTTATGAAAATAACCCCACAAAATACGTATCTTATGTTATCTGCTTGTTTGGTACGTGAGATATGTTATCTCAAAAGCCCGTGATTGACCTCAAGCCCTTGTGTGATTACTGTAGCGCTTTGGTATACCTAACTCACGTGAACCCCCATTTTTCTATACAATCTGAATAGTATGCCTTAGATATGGTATCAATTTTACCAAAATATCCTTGGATGTTGTGTGTTGAAGCAGATTCACGAGCTGAAATCGAAGCTCAATGAGGACGGCAAGCTGGAGAAGACGAAGCTCGAAAGCGAGATCCGTGGCGGCGGCGAGGCGGAGACGGAGAATCTGGACTGTGAGTGAGTGTGGTGTTTTTTACTCCTCTTTTCCAACGCCCCTACGTTTCCCTTTCCTCAACCGGATTTCATACTCCCCAGAGCAAACAGCTCTGTTGGCCTCAAGTCCATGGCGCCTATGTAGATGAACTTGGCGTGTGCGAGATCATTATTGAGTTGACCGACAAGGTATGTGAGGCCGTCGTTGAACAAATTAACTGCGTCGTTGATGGTGTCCACGCACGGCGAACCATTCGTACCTCTCGCCACCATCGCCGGCGTGCAACCTAATGGACTAAGACCGCAACACTATTTTTCTTGCCCTAGATTGTATAATTTCGTCAAACCCGCCCACTTTGTTAATTACTCTGCATCATAATTTATGAAATTATTTTAGGTGATAATCGATATATGACCTTCACCGCTGCGAGAACCGATTAATTAAGATCGCTACATATTGTTGTGGTGTATATAATCTGCTGGTGGAATAATACTCAGGCTGAAAGTAATTGTTGATGTAATCGTTGCTGCCAATTACCAAATAGTAGAAGGTTAAATTGGTCATTTTGTCTCTTAATCTATGTTTTTATCTAATGTACCAAACAAACAAGGTTTGTTATCTATATTTTATATCTTATCTACCAAACAACAACATACCAATCCCACATTATCTACGATATACATCTATGTCTTATCTATCTTGATATATCTAAACATGTCTACCAAACGAGCCCTTAAGATATTACATCTTATTAGCTCTTAAAACATCTTATAAGTTTCAATCTTATTAGCTCTTAAAACATCTTATAAGATCTTGAAACTTATAAGCTCTCTAAAATAAGCTTAGCCAAACAACTCTTAATCATACTGCAAAACGAATATGAACTTAATTGAAATTTCACATCTAAATAAAGGCTCTTTTTTTTTTATTATTATTATTATTATTATTATTATTATTATTATTATTATTATTATTATTATTATTATAAGACTTTTACAGAGTTTTTCGTGTGTTCTCCCAATTTTCCATTCTTATCCTTCACCACGTTCCTCCGTCGCACGCTGGAACATCGGTAAGCAAAGGGTCCTCTCCGTTCCGGCTAGTTGTTTGCCATCACTCCTCCTCTTCCATCTTGAGGTACTAGCTAGCCCTTCTTCATCTACACTAGGTCTAATATTCTACCATTTTCTAAAAAAGCTGTTAATTTGCTGTAATTCGTCAATGTCATTTGTTCTGTAAGACTTTTGCAGTGCGTCGATATATTGTAATTAGCCATGAAAGCGATTAGAATTTGCCAGAAACTTGTGTAGTAAAGACTGAATCTGTACTGAAATTGATTTGGTTGTTTTAGGTTGATTGAAACTATACTGCCATAACACATATAAAAATGATTCTTTTTTCATGCGGTTCATTCATAGAATTATAATTCTGAAAGTTGGGAAAATTTTATACTTTACTTTCTGAGCGATGGTATTTTTGAAACTTGAAGGCATGAACCACAGCAGTTGATCTTAAGTCATAAGTTGCGTAGTTGGGCTCGTGCGGTTTAAGCCGTTGAGATGGATACACTATCATTTTCTGATTTCATATCGAAAACATCTAAATCTTAGTCTCGATGCAGATAAAACTATAATCCTTCACTTCCTTGTATAATGGTTAGAATTCATTCTATTGCTAATCTCGTCTTGAGTTCGTAGTAGTTCACTTCTCAACTGTTGGTACCTGTATACTCATTCTTAACTAAGTATAGTAATCTCATTGGTCTCGCTATCTTGCAGGGTCCCTTAATGCCTCCCAATGGTGTCCTACCTGACCCATGAAATTTCTTTTTTTCTTAGGGTTAGTTGATAATTCTAGATTTGTATACTTCATTCTCGTGGTACCTCTAATTTATTCTGAAGACATCATATGAATAAGGAACATCACTTTGCTTAGCGAAATTCCAGTATTTACTATTTACTGAATTTGACGTTGAACTGTTTAGTCTTTAATGTTTCTCAATGTCTTTGAGATGGCTCTTAGTTATTCTAAGTGTTTCTTTTCATACTTGAAATAGATGAGGGTGTAACCTATAAATACTAAACCACGATTTTCTTAATATGGGTGAAAATTCGATCCACCAATTCTTTACGAATTGTCGTAGTCTTTGTAAGCTCCAACGATTTGTGTTGTTATTTTTTTGGTGTTGATAAATCTTGTGTGTGAGTTTTGTTTGGGAAATAAATGCGCAATGAACACAAGTGATTAACGTGGTTCGATCTTTGAATTAGATCTACGTCCACGGAGCGAAGAGAGTATATGTGTATTTGAGTGTATGAGAAGCGATTACAAAGAGAGTAGATGCCTCTCCTTTCTTCTCTAAACTAGCCTCTATTTATACATATTCATGAAGTTGAGTTCGACTCTGACTCTGATACCAAGTTGAGTTCGACTCTGACTCTGATACCAAGTTGAGTTCGACTCTGATTCAAAGTCTTCTCTCATAAGGATTCTTTTAGATATGCATCCGAATCTTCTACGTCTCCAATTGCGATTAGAGTTGTAGTTGATTGAGGAGTCTTCTTGGGCTGAACTCACATAGGCCGAGCTTAATGTCGGGGCCCATTTATATTGGGCCTGATGCTTGGGCCTAGTAGTTGGCCGTATCCTATCATATCCCCAAAAAAAAACGTAGAAGTGAGGTCATTTTGGATTGGGAGAGTGATTCGACATCGCCTCATTGAAATCCGTAGTCTGGCAAAGTTGAATGTCGCTTGGTTTGGCCATGCTGAGGCATTCTGCCGAAGTCGTATGTCGCTTGACTTCGTCCTGTTGAGGTGTTCTGCCGAGGTCGAGGTCGAGGTCGAGGCTGAGGCGAAGGCTCGGGATGCGACGAAGAAGGAGGCCGGGGCTCACGGCGGCCGAGGTCGGCCGACGGAGGGTCGAGGCGGCAAGGCCGGGCGGGCGGCCGAGGTCGGCTGCGGAAGGCCGAGGCGGAGGCCGAGTGTCGACTGCGGAAGGCCGAGGTGGAGGCGGTGAGCCGAGGTCGGCGCTGAAGGTCGAGGCGGCGCGGCGGCGAGGCGGCGACCGCGAAGGCCGAGGTCGGCCTGCGGAAGGCCGAGGTGTCGACCGCGGAAGGTCGAGGTGGAGGCGGCGGGCCGAGGTCACCGCGGAAGGCCGAGGCGGGCGGCGAGGCCGAGTGTCGACTGCGGAGGCCGAGGAGGGCGGCGAGGCCGAGGTCGAGGCGAGGGCGAGGTGCTGCTCGGAAACCCATATAACTTGGTTTTTAGTCGTAAATGTATTTAGATTGTGTAGTCGTAAATGTATTTAGATTGTGTAGAAGTGTATATCTTCTGTATATAACTTGGTTTTTAGTCGTAAATGTATTTAGACTGTGTAGTCGTAAATGTATTTAGATTGTGTATCGAAGTGTATATCATCTGTATATAACTTGGTTTTTAGTCGTAAATGTATTTAGACTGTGTAGTCGTAAATGTATTTAGACTGTGTACCGAAGTGTAGAACTTGGTTTTTAGTCGTAAATGTATTTAGACTTTGTACCGAAGTGTAGAACTTGGTTTTTAGTCGTAAATGTATTTAGACTGTGTACCGAAGTGTAGAACTTGGTTTTTAGTCGTAAATGTATTTAGGCTGTATCAAAGTGTAGAACTTGGTTTTAGTCGTAAATGTATTTAGATCGCGCATCAAGTGTAGAACTTAGTTTTAGTCGTAAATGTATTTAGACTGTATCAAGTGTAGAACTTGGTTTTTAGTCGTAAATGTATTTAGACTATGTACCGAAGTGTAGAACTTGGTTTTTAGTCGTAAATGTATTTAGACTGTGTACCCAAGTGTAGAACTTGATTTTTAGTCGTAAATGTATTTAGACGTGTGCATCAAGTGTAGAACTTGGTTTTAGTCGTAAATGTATTTAGACTTTGCATCAAGTGTAGAACTTGGTTTTAGTCGTAAATGTATTTAGGCGTAATCAGAAGTGTAGAACTTGGTTTTAGTCGTAAATGTATTTAGATTGTGCATCAAGTGTAGAACTTGGTTTTAGTCGTAAATGTATTTAGATCGTGCAAAGTGCCGAGCGACTCGGCACTGTGCAAGGTGATCGACTCCGTGGGTGGCGTCGGGGTGAATGATTATGGGCGACCTGTTGAGGTGATCGACTTCAGACAACGTGCCGAGGTGAT
This sequence comes from Salvia rosmarinus, assembly GCA_036937905.1. Lineage (NCBI taxonomy): Eukaryota > Viridiplantae > Streptophyta > Magnoliopsida > Lamiales > Lamiaceae > Salvia > Salvia rosmarinus. The sequence goes on along the minus strand of CM072820.1, from coordinate 7,975,868 downwards.
CGTCTTCGGCCATCTCGCCGAGGTGAGCGTCCTTGGTCATTTCGGAGAGGTGAGCGACTCCGGCAGCTGTACCGAGGTGATCGACTCTGCGGGTGGCTCCGGGGTGAATGATTATGGGCGACCTGTCGAGGTGATCGACTTCGGACAACGTGCCGAGGTGATCATCTTCGACCATCTCGCCGAGGTGAGCGTCCTTGGTCATTTTGGAGAGGTGAGCGACCTCGGGTGCCCGTGACTGCCAGTCCGGGCATTCTTGAGGTGCCCGCTCCGTTCGTCCTCTGACTCAAAAAATTTTGAATTTGGCTGATATTGGCGTTGAGGAATTCAGATACGGCTCTGCCGAGGACCTCATGAGATTGCTGAGTCGCCTGTTCACCAGCGTTGAGGTCGGCTTCTTCCTCTTCGGTGGGACAACGGTCCTGAGGGTGTATAGGCATGTTCTCTATGTAAGCGAGTTGTGATCAACAGCGGTGATTTCTGTGCCCCGGCGCTGCATAGCAGCTTGGTCTTCAGTCATCCCGTTGCCAGCACCACCGGCGGCGTTAAGATTTGCACGAGTCCTTGCCATTGATTTTGCGTAGAAAACGAAGCTTTTTGTTCAAGTTTCCCACAGACGGCGCCAATGATAAATCTTGTGTGTGAGTTTTGTTTGGAAAATAAATGCGCAATGAACACAAGGGATTAACGTGGTTCGATCTTTGAATTAGATCTACGTCCACGGAGCGAAGAGAGTATATGTGTATTTGAGTGTATGAGAAGCGATTACAAAGAGAGTAGATGCCTCTCCTTTCTTCTCTAAACTAGCCTCTATTTATACATATTCATGAAGTTGAGTTCGACTCTGACTCTGATACCAAGTTGAGTTCGACTCTGACTCTGATACCAAGTTGAGTTTGACTCTGACTCTGATACCAAGTTGAGTTCGACTCTGATTCAAAGTCTTCTCTCATAAGGATTCTTTTAGATATGCATCCGAATCTTCTACGTCTCCAATTGCGATTAGAGTTGTAGTTGATCGAGGAGTCTTCTTGGGCCGAACTCACATAGGTCGAGCTTAATGTCGGGGCCCATTTATATTGGGCCTGATGCTTGGGCCTAGTAGTTGGGCCGTATCCTATCAGTGTGTTAAAAGCATTTTGTAGCATCTTATCTCCTTTGTCTAGTTTATGGTACCACTATCATGGATCATTCTCAAAACAAACACACAACTTTCTTATCCGTTTCAGCTTCTTAAATTTTATCCTTGGTAAAGGATACATGTTTTTATAATCTTCTCACTTGATTCCACGTAGTCTATGCACATCTCCAATGTGGCATCATTTTGCTTGAGTAAAGGCAAGTGCCTTTGTAACTAGAGTTGCTTTGGATTCTAGGTCTTATGTAACTCTACTAGCTCATATGATGACCAATTAAGTAGATCATCGAAATTACATTCAAGAATAATCGAAATCACCGTACTTTCTTCTCAATGATGGCTACTAATACTGGTAGCTATTTTACACATCTTCCGTCGTGAACTCTTTTTTCCCCCTTCCCTTCTTGGTCAAATATAAATCTTTTAACGACAAAGTTTGTCATATAAACAGACACTCATTAATATGTCCTTAAGGTTGTATCTTAATCTTTTCTCCAAAACGGATCCACAAAACTGCTTTAACTTATTGTCTTCTTTGGTCACTTCTATGTTATCAAAACTTAGAAGCTTGTGAAGTTCTTAAATGTATGCTAAATTTTTAAGGAACTACTTGTTTTCATAGGGGATTGCTCTATCCTGCCACATACTCTTCTTTATGTAGAGGTGGGAAGTTTCTTATAGATTTAGAAAGAAATCCTAAAACATATTTTCCGTATGCTGGGTTCTCAAGGCTTGTGTAACCTCTAGTTGTGATGTTGATTGGGTTTTCCTCTAAGGATATCCCTAATTCAATATCACATATACTCTTTATTTCTTTAGTATTTTTATTTGGCAAGACGACTCCTCTAGTCATCTTCGTAGCATCTATTGATGTCTATTTGAAATTTTGTTGTAATGCTAACTATAGTACTTTTGATAATACCACATACGTTAAGGTTTGAACGAGTGGCAGTACTACTTTCACATGCTTACGTTGTTATTATCATAGCGCTGACTCAGTGTTTCAGCATAAGTCCAAGTCAAAAGACTTACTTAGGGGTATGTCAATCTCTAACCTCAATCTTGATGGAACTTCGTTTCCAAATCTCTATTTCCATTCGTGTAGGACGTATATAACGGCTGACTAATCAACCTATTATATCAGAGATGACAACTCCAATTTTATTTTATTTTTATTACCAGGTCTAGGTAGCACAATTCTTTTGTCTACTTTACCTTCAAAAAAAATTCGTGTAAACTTCTCCACCATTGCTCATCTAGAAGCTTTCTACCAATCAACTTCATTACGTAAAACAACACAAGACATACACTCAGTGTCTGTGCTACTTAGAAAATCAAGATTCATTAAAAAAAAACTCGTTTTTATGCATTAGTAGATCACTTAGCCTTATCAAGGATAAGCAAGTGTTGCTCCTGAAATTTCTCTTTTGCCCAAGGCCGTTTCACAACTAGATAGCTTGTTACCCCTTACGATGTCCTTAACTTCTCATATTTATTCTTTAATTAAATCTAGTGTTTGTATCAGTACGTTCTTCTCCAAGTCACCATCAGAGTCCAAATCGTGATTGTCACTATATGACCTGTTAGTCTTTAGAAAGGTATAACATGTACTGGAATAGTGCGCTTGCATATTCTCATAAGCGTCGATGCTTTGACATTGTTTCTTAACCTTGAAAATACCTACTCCATATTTTCTTTCAATTCTAATGCTACGAAGATACTCGTATCTTAAGCATCTATGATTTATTAACATTGCTCACATTGAATGTCCAGCTTTGAAATCGTTTTCCGCTAGGGTAAATTGTGAAGGTTGTCTTTGAAAGCGAGAAATCTATTAACTGGGATCTCATGGTCCTTCCGTATTGTGGAAATGAGCATCATGCTCCTTTATACTCTGTATATGTCAACCTACTACTAGGATTTTAAGAACGATTCGACCATTTCAAATATAGGTTACTAGGAATCCCAGCCTCAATAGAATAATGAACTTTATATTATTCTATTCATCTATACGGACAATGGAGTTGTTCTAATAGTATTTTTCATCCCTTCAAATTCTTGCTATAATAATAACACACATTTTTAAGAATATATCTCATATTCAACTTTATTGGTTTAACTCGCGTATGGAATTTGCCTCAACGAAGACTATGTTGTATCTTACTTAATATCTCTCTCTAACTGTAGGCAATTATCTTAACATTGAATTGGAAACTTGGACAACTATCTGAGTAAACCCAATAAAACTTTTTTTTTAACTAAATACAAACTTATTGTGACAATTTGTAGGTTGCATAGGCTCAAATACTAAACAACTGACTAAACAAAGTTGCAACAGATTGACCATAAGGTCAAAAATGATTTGACCAGATAGTATAAATAAACTGACTAAAGAGTCAAAACAACTAACTCAATGTCAAAACTCAACTAGCCTTTGAACAAGGATTATGGTTGTTAAACGGTTCGGTTTCGGTTAACTGAATCGAATTTTTCGGTTAACCAAACCGAATTTCTCCGAAAAAGTAGAACCGAAATCGAATAGTTTTAAATTTTCGGTTAATCGAAAACAGATCTATTCCGGCGGTTCGGTTTTGCTAATTAAAAATGTAATTAAAATTAATTAATAATAATAACAAATAAAATAATAATTAAAATAAATAAAATAATAATTAAAAACTGAAACTTATTAAAAATAGATAAAATATTTAACAAATAATTAAAATAATTAATAAATAATAATTAAAAATTGATTTTCTGAATTTTTAATTAATTAATTAGTAATTAAAATAATAATTAAAAATAAAAAACGATTTTCGGTTCCGAACCGTTCCGTTATCGGTTAACCAATAACCGAATTTTTTCAACTGAGTCAGAATCAACCGATAATCGAATTTATCGGTTTTTGTTAACCAATTTGTTCGGTTTGGTTCGGTTTTTGTTCTAACCGAAAACCGTTTAGACACCCCTAACAATGATGGAGACATAGAGGTATGAAAACACAAAAGACGACTATTGAGATCTTCTTGATCATATAGGGTGATAGGCCCATCACAATCACATCTCGGTCACATGGATGAACAATTTTGAATATGAAACTTATTGGTCCCTGTGGGGATATGAGTAAAATTTACTAAACTTAAAACTCTGCTCTAGCCTTTATACATTTTGGATCTGTTCTTCTCGTCATTCTAGAGTCTTTCAGACTATTAGCTAACTTATGAGGATCAAATCCTTCAATTGCATAATTAATGCATTATAACTAACTTTGAGAACTATTCCTTGGCCTCAATTTGCCATGTAATAAAGGTATAACATTTCAGAACTACTTACTAATTATTCTAACTGTATCAGCTTAACCATAGAGTTAAAAACTCAAATGGTATCTCAACTGAAATTGCGTCATGGAGTACAAAACTCAAATGATAAAATTGTTGGTGTAAGCTGCAACGGTTTCCTAACATAACTTAAAAGTTCTTAATCTATAAGAGTTCTTGGCATGCTGTTTGTTTTAATGTCTTGCTTAGACACAATCTTCAATAAATTCTTATTTCTTACCATCTCATTTTTTTTTATTAACTGTATCCACTTACACAGTGATAACTGAGGGGTTGAAATAGAACTTAACTCAATATACAACTAAGTTAATCGTTTGAACTGTCATTGTCCATACAAACCATAACGTAAGTAGGTCATTATCAAGTAATCCAATAGTCAAGTCAATGTTCCGACGCATGAACATGTCGAACGAGGGACTATGCCTATGCCACTGGCTTATGAGTGACATTCATCTTTAAGTTGTATTGCATCTTTTTCTTGATTCTTTCTTACTCTTTGGGGACTTCTTGATTCACTTCTCCTCGTTGACTACAGTGAAATAATCTTCACTGTCAACTTGTGGTAATGGAATACCTAAGATTCTTCACTCTTCACTTTAAACTGTAGTAAAGACCATTCTTGGTCATTACAACTTTGTCTTGTGTTCGGTTCTGTTTTGACCAAGGCTGGTTTTAGACTAGTGTTTGAAGCAGACAAAGTTGTAATGACCAAGAATGGTCACTTTATAGGAAAATGCTATCTAGATAATTGCATTTTCAAGCTAAACGCACTCAATATAATCCCCAATGATGAAATAAAGGAAAGCGTTGCATATGTGATTGAGTCTCCTAATTTATGGCATGATAGATTATGACATGCAAATTTAAATACACTAGGAAGATTAGTGAATTTAGTGCTTTTGCCAAAAATATCTTTTGATCAACACAATAAGTGTGAAATTTGTGTTGAAGCAAAAATGGCAAAGAAATATTTTCATTCAGTGGAAAGATTAACTACACCTCTAGAATTGATTCACACCGACTTATGTGATTTAAAACTTGTGCAAACTAGAGGTGGAAAGAATTATTTTATAACATTTATAGATGATTGCACAAGATTTTGTTACGTGTATCTTTTGAGAAGCAAAGACGAAGCATTCGAAGCTTTCAAAAGTTACAAAAGTGAAGTTGAAAATCAACTCAACACCAAAATCAAGATGATTCGAAGTGATCGTGGTGACGAGTATGTTGCACCGTTTGAAGAATTCTGTCGTGAAAACGGTATTATTCATCAAACAATGGCACCTTACTCACTACAATCAAATGGTGTTGCCGAACGGAAAAATAGAACGTTAAAGAAAATGATGAATACTATGTTGATTAGCTCGAGCTTATCACATAACATGTGGGAGGAAGCTATCCTTTCGGCAGATAAAATATTAAACAAGTTACTCCAAAAGAAACAAGATAAAACTCCATATGAATTATGGAAAGGTATGAAACCATCCTACAAATACACGAAAGTGTTGGGGTGTCTCGCAAAGGTCGAAGTACCAAAACTAAAATAAGTTAAGATAGGCCCTAAAACTATTGATCGCATCTTCATAGGATATGTAAACAATAATAGCGCATATCGCTTTTTGGTACACAAGTCGGAAATAGCCGACATGCATGAGGGTATCATCATAGAATCAAGAAATGCTATATTTTTTGAAACTATATTTCCCAAGAAAGAAAAAAACTATGTAAGTTCTAAGAAGAGAACTTATGAAAAAAACTCATCAGAAAATGTTGGATCAACAGTTGTACCAAATGTTGACAAAAATAAATATTGAGCCGACGCCCAAACCAAGACAAGGGAAACGAACAAAAACTGCACAGTTCTTTGGTCCATATTTTGTGGTTTATTCATTAGAAGATGATCCTAAGACAATCGAGGAAGCATTGATCGGTCCTGAACTGTAAAGTGACCATTCTTGATCATTACAACTTTGTCTGCTTCAAACACTAGTCTAAAACCAGTCTTATTCAAAACAGAACCGGACACAAGATTCTTGCAAATGTCGAGAACATGCAGTACGTTTGTCAATGTCACTTTCAATCCTGAAGTCATCTTTAGGACTATTTTTCCCGTTCCAACAATCTTGGAAGCTACAGAGTTGACCATGTACAACTCCATCTTTTGGTGACGGGTTCATAGGTGAAGAACATTGACTTGTCGACACAGATATGCTTTGTGGCACTAGTGTCAACCCACCACCCAGTTGGGTTGCCCACCATATCGAACTCATCTACAACTGCAGATAAATCAAGTTCAGACAAGTCAAGGGATACGTTTTTTCCTCCGTCACGTTTGCTTGTTGATAACTATCTTTCTTCTTCGGTTTTTGACAATCCTTCGCCATGTGCCCGGATTTGCCACAGTTGTAACAATCTCATTTGATCCTCTTTTGCTTCTTCTGGTCTTGCTTCTTCCTGTTGAACTTGTGTTTCTTGTTGTTGTTGCTAGACTCAGCTAGATTCGCCTTTGCCTCCATAGACGATGTCTTCACCATGTTGTCAGATTTGCGGTTGTCTTCTTCAATCCTCAAGCATACAATGAGATCTCCAAACCTTATCTCCTTACGTTTGTGTTTGAGATAGTTCTTGAAGTCTTTCCACATCAGTGGTAATTTTTCGATGATTGTAGCAACCTGAAAGGATTCAGAAAGATCCATACATTCGATGAGAATATTGTGTAGGATCAACTGGAGTTCTTGCACTTATTCAAGGACCGTCTTGCTATCCACCATTTTATAATCTAGAAAGCGCCCGACGATGAACTTCTTTAGATCGGCATCTTTCGTCTTTTATTTTGTCTCTAAAGAGATCCATAGTTCCTTCGACGTTTTGGCATTAGAGTAAACACTATAGAGAGAGTCCTCTAGCTCGTTGAGATTGTAGTTGGTACACAGAAAGTCGTTGTGATGCCATGCATCTAATGCATTGCGTTTTTGTTCGTCGGTCTCATCTTCTTCCACAGTAGGAGGTGACTCATTGAAGAAACGAGCCAAATTGAGAGTAGTATGGTAGAAAAGCATTTTAGATTACCAACGCTTAAATTTAGAACCTGAAAAAAATTTCGACTTTTCGGCATGAATAGGGGCATTCGGAACATTGCTTCAACTTGTCGCCATTTCCACATAAATTTGTCTTGTGGTTATTAGTACGGGTACGTAGAAATACGAATATAACGAAAATAATGCAGAATAAAAAACTGAGGTAAGAGTTGGACTCTTTCTCCGCAAGACAAATTTACTCCGCTACAGTGTATGCGGTTCTATAGCATTTGTCTCCAAGATACAACGGCTTAACAAATACGAGTATTGCACTACTAAACGTATATTTGGCAAATACTCGAGACAGAGAGGCTTTGAAAGATGTATGAAATAGATTGATTATCTTCGAATTAGTGTTTTTAATCATCTTCTGCAGGATCCCTTTTATAACCCAAGGTGGTTGTTCGTGAAGTGGTACGAATGCCCAAACTGCCAACCCAAACCAGTGCGTCGGTCCATGATCGATAAGGTTGACCCGGACCGACATGATGGTTCGGTCATGCACGAGCCAGCCAAGTCTATCCGATCCGCCACTTGCAGTGGCGGACCGAGGCGATGGGGCACCTGGGCCCCATCGATTTTAAAAACAAGAGGGTTATAATAGTAAATTTACATTTAATAATTAAAAAATATTTAAAGGTACAAAATATATGAAAAATAGTATATACCATGCTTAAAATAAATACATAAAATTGAAAGAGAACTAAACATAGAAAAGAATGGTTTTTCTTCTTTTTAGCGTTGAAAATACCAATTTTGATTGTTTCGGTGAATACATTAATTGTTTTTAACCATATAGCACTAAGTTTCACTTTTTCATATTAAATTGTCATTTATTTTTATTTTAATTGTAAAATTCTTTTATTAATTTATAAAATTATGATTATTTGGACTAAATATTTTTTACCGACCAAAATGTCTGCGTCCGCCACTGGCCACTTGGTCGAGTCATATGTGTCACCAAAGCCGCCACCAGGTGACATATTAGCAAAACTTTTGTCACGTGCGAAAGAATAAGGTTTGATTTAACTACTAGATTCATTTATCAAAATAAATAAATTAATAAGTAGGACGTTACCGATATATGTGAGACATGTTAAGCAGTGCTGACAGAATGTACCGGGACGTTATCGCAACCAGGTTAACTTAGATGTGACACACTGGACTTACTCGCACTACTCTGTGCCAGCTTATTAATATTATTTTGTACAATCCATTTCAGCTATTATTCTAATTACAGATCACAGTATCTTATTCATGCGCATTGCACAATGCCTTAATAAGTTCTTTTTTTTTTATTCATGCGAAGTCGTGGTCGTTACCTTTGATGGAAACCTCACATTCTTATACAATGTTTGTAAGCTATACAGAATGGATAAATTATATTTGAAAAATTATTTATGACAATAGCTTATAAACCACACATAATGGGTAAATCATATTTAAGAAACATGCATGATAGGTTCAGACATATAGACGTTAGTGGATTCTGAATCTGTGACATTTTTTGCTATATGAACCAATTTTACTATTGGGTCGTCCCAAATGGATAATAAATTCATTTTCTAGTTATAAAAATGGATTGAGGCTTCCAAGTAAATGATTTTATTTCATTTTAGATAAATAGTAATTCTCGTTTATCAGCTACAAACATAAATGCAAAACTTTCATACATTTTCAAAGCATTTAGTCTTTTTTCAATAATATCACAAATTTCAAATTTTAATGAATTTGCACATAATATTTTAATATTTTTTTAATAATATCATGAAGTTATCTTTCGAGTTGAAAATTCACGAGACACGCCATATGAAGATTCACATGTCTTATTCGATTTACGTGCCACATCAAATGCGATGTGCTATGTGAATTTTTTTTAGGTCGAAATTCATATCTCATGATGCTGTTGAAAAGTTGTACAAAAAAAAAGTGACATTACAAAAAAGAACGCCAAATGTCATGACAATAAATAATACTCCATTCCTTCACAAAATTTATTTATGAATTTTTTTTTGGTATGTCCCCTAAATTTGTTTTATTTCCATTTATAGAAACTATCCCACAAAATATTTCACACTTATTACACTAAACAACATCATTTAGTTACATCTTTTACCACTCATAGTCCACCACTAGGGTTGATTATTGGAAATTTCGGTTAATCGAAACTGAAATTTCCTATATTTAATAACCGATATTGAAATCGATCGATTAATCGACTATTCAATTAATCGATCGGTTAGTCGGTTCCATTATTGGATATCCCGAAATTATCCAAACTAAATTTCTTTTTTTTACTTATTTGGCTAATTAAATATATTTTAATTTATAATAATAAATTAGTATTATTATTATTCGAATCAAGTTAAATTTATTTTTAATTTAATAATAATATTATTATTATTTAAATAATTATTATAATTTTCGGTTATTTAGGTATATCCATTTTGTTATCGGTATACCCGATAACCGAAATTAACCTCAAACCACTAACTGATACCGATCCAATAACCGAATTATTCGGTTATCGGATCCCGATAATCGATCGATATCAGTTCGATTCGATAATAACCGATATCCAATAACCATTTCACCTCCTCCATCCACCACTATATCTCCTTCTAATCCTCAGCAACATCACTTATTTACACATTTTTAACAATCATAGTCCATCATTATCTTAAACTAATTAATTTAATACAACGCTAATGTGTGACTCTTATTCCACTCACAAAACATTCTACAACTTTTATTAAAATTCGCACCGAAAATTCACAGGGATAATTTTTGGGGACAGATGGAATATTTATTTGTATTCTTAATAGGTGAATAAACAAGAACATGGTTCAAGTATGTTGTATAAATAAATTAATAAATATTACAATAATTCTATTAATTTCAGATCTGCCAATCTTAGTTCAATATTATTTGAGCTCAATTTTCTTGAAAAGGAAATTTAAACTTGACCAAGTATTTATTTTGTCAGTATACAATTTTATGATGATTAGACCAAGGAAATTTAAACTTGACCAAATATTTATTTTGTCAGTATACTGACAATAAGCTAAGGCCATCCACAATGGGGAAAGTAAGTGAGGAAGTTAGAAGAGAGAGAAAAATAAAATAGGGAAGAAAGAGAGGAGAGAGAAGAGAGGGGAAGCAATTTTGCCTCCCCATTGCAAAATATCGAGGCGGATCTCACAAGAGCAAAGGGACGTGCGCGTGTGCAGCCACCGCTCCAGCAGCAGCACAACAAAGGGCAACTGCGCAATTGGGATGGCAGAGGCAACTTTCCTTGAGGCGACCCACTTTCTCATTTCTCTCTCTTTTCTTTCTTTTTTCTCTCTCCTACTTTTGTTTCTTTTTGTCTTCATTTTCGGGAAGTATGAAAAAATATTATAATGGAGGAAATTTGGGTTGGGGAAGATATGGGGAAGAAACTGACTTGGCATGACAGAAAAAAACAAAAATATAGTAACCACTGAGGATGCTCGAATAGCAAAACACAATCAAGTCATTCACGCAACCTACCTAACAAGAAACACAATCTCTAACTCATGTATTTAGAGATTAGACCTAAGATAGCTAATTTACTAGAATGAATTATACAATTAGCTCATTTTCGGTAAACACTAAGTTTAATTAAATCAAGATCCTACAGCAAGTTCATCTTTAGATCTCATTCGTCGTAAACACAATCAAACAAAGGTTAGTTGTTCGATCATGAATACCTTTTAGATGAGAAGTTATATTTGAGATTTATGATCTTAAATTAATTATTATTATTTTCATATTGATATTTATATAATTATGTATCATACAGTTACATTGAAAGTGTAGATGCATAAAATATTAAATTAGATACAATAAATTGGCATATGCATGAAAAAAATAGTTACAATGAATTAATAGATATGTGGTTTATATAATTAAACATGCATGAATCTATTTAATTTAAATACATTAAATATTATCTATCATTTGTTCTTACACTGATTATCATTTATCTATTTAATTTAATATAGTAATATTATCTATCATTTGTAAGAACAAATGATAGATAATATTTAATGTATTTAAATTAAATAGATCCGTGCATGTTTAATTATATAAACCACATATCATTATTCATACATAAATTATAATTTTAGATCAAGTTATAATATACATTATAATTTGATCTAAAATTATAATTTATGAATTAAGAAAAACTCTATAATTAATAATTTATTAATCTATCGACATATTAATATCTCGTAAATCAATAAAAGAAAACCTATGTCTAAAGATTATTAATTTATAGAGGTTTTATTGTATTTGAATTTCTATCGTGTCTAAACTTGATCATTCCCTTCAAATAAACATACAATGAACAAGGCTTTAGAACATAAAGCTTAACAAACTTTATGAGTCAAAAAACATATGTAAATATCACACGGAGTCATGATTTATGAAATCAAAATACATACACAAATAACACACCAACTTAAAATCAGAAATCATGAATCCAAAGCATGATTTTTGAAGTAAAAAAACATACACAAATAACATACCGAAACATATGTTGTAATGACTTTGTATCAAAATTCACTAAACACAATACTAAATAAAAGCATGATATATGAAATCAAAAATATTAAAAAAATAACACACTAAAACATACAACTGTAATAACTTGGCATCCAAATTCACTAACATAAAAGATAAACCGATCATAAACTATGATACACGAAAAATCAGACAACTCGGGACTAATAAAAATACAGCCACACCACCGATGCACACACGTCTAATATATCAAGTTTCTTTCATTGTAATATCATTAATAATATATTATCCTTCATCCACCAAACGTTTGCATTTAATTCCTTTTTAGGATGTCTATCAAAATCTTGCATTTAATTTCTTTTTAAGATATCCATCAAAAGCTTGCATTTTTCATTTTTGAAAACATACTACTACCCTCAATCTACTACTTATTTACAAAAAGATCACACATTACTCACCATTTTACTAACACTATACATTAATAAATTCATTTATTATCTTCACTTACATTCATTATAATTTATTAAACTCGTACAACTAAAAGCAATGCAAGCTTTTGGTGGATGAAGGGAGCATAAAAACTGCAAGATTAAAACTCATGCTTCCAATATACATAGGGGTGAGTATTCGGTTATTCAGTCGGTTTCAGACGAAAAAAATAACCTAATCGAAATTTTCAAAAAATTAAATGAACCAAACCGAATTTTATTCGGTAACCGAACAGAAATAACCGAATGATATTTCGATTATTTTGGTTAAACCAATTTTTTAACAAAATATATATTTTTTCAAATAAATAATATTATTTATTGATATAATATATAAAAATATATTTTATATGTTATATATACAAAATTTTTGCAAAGAAAATAATTAATAATATAATATAATAAATAAATAATATTATATTTTGCAAATATTATATATTGATATAATAGAGAGAGAGAGAGAGAAATGACTAGAATTAAGGTTATTGATATATTAAAATTATAATTCTAAATAAATAAATAAATAATATTATATATATTTCAATTTTTGGTTATTCGGTTTAAAAAAATTTAAACCGACCAAAACCAATTACCAAATTTTAATTCGGTTGTAACCGAAATAACCTAATTAATCGGACTAAATTTGATTTTTCGGTTTGATTCGGTCCGATTATTCGATTTTCGAATATTTTGTTCACCCCTAAATATATATAAGAACATATAAATTACAGACAATCGTAATTGGTTGTAGAGAAAAAAACTCATGCTTCCAATACACATCATAGGGGAAAATACGAGGAAAATTGTCAAAATTATTATCGCAAAAACATTCAATTTTGCAGTTCGTTTCAGTCAATTAATAAGAATTTAATCCACTCCCAAATTGACTAAGAACAACTCAAAAGTCTACTAAAAACATATCATTCAGAACAGTGAAATGCACGTATTGACATGGGGGCAATACCTTCCTCGCCAGACGTCGATTTACCCGTCATATTTCGACCAAATTCCCTATTAATTCAACTGTATTTCGGAAGACTTTGACAATGGGTTTTCAATCTCAATTACAAAGCAAACAATAGGTTTGCTTTCGATCTTGGAGATTTTGGTTTAGTTTAGTGTTCAATCTAGGAAAATCCTTTTTCTTTTTTTTTCTTTTTGGGTTATTAGCGATAATACACCAACTTTTGGTCAATTTTAGTTTTTCCCGCGAACTTTAAAAATTGTCATAAAATATACAAACTTAATGACTTTAGTGATTTTAACACGATTTCAAATTTATGTTAAATTAAATCTGACTTAATATCTCGAAAATTTACCATAGATAAAACGGTCAGTGATATAAACTACATCGTAGAGAGAGGATATTGATTGTTTTGATCCCGACTAAAACTAGACGATGAAAAAAATGAGAAGACTTGATTTTTGTAATAAGGGTTGATATAATGAATCCTATAAATCAAAAAATCTGATTTATTTTGACAGAATGATGATGTTATATGTCAACACTCTACGATATTGTTTATATCAACCGTTTAGTCCATATTAAATTTTCGAGATGCCAAATCAAATATATTTGACCTGAATTTGAAATCGTGGTAAAATCACTAAAGTCATTAAGTTTGTATATTTTATGACAATTTTTAAAGTTCATGGGAAAAACCAAAATTGATCAAAAGTTAGTGTATATATGCGTCAATAAACCCCTTTTTTGGCGGCATGTGTGTGTGTGTGGGGAGTTGGGGTAGTATATGGACATAACACTTTAAATTCAGAAAAAAAATGCAACCATTGGATCAACAAAATCTATGACTATTATTGATTTTTAGTTGCTAATATGGGGAAGGTTTCTAATAGATCTTATCCCTTTTATCCAATTCTTATATTTATATATAACTCAAGACGAATTTTCTCATGCAAAATACATTCAGTATTTGAATTTTAATACACACTAAAAAGATTATGTGGAAGAATATCCATAACAAATAATAGCAATTGATAGTTTTGCCATATTTGCAGCAAACTGGAACTGGAATAGATGAACTATCTATTGCTGTTATTTAAATTTCAAATTCACATACTAACAATGCTATGTATAAGAATATTGATAACAAATAATAGCAATAGACAGCTCTTTCGCCATATTTGCAGCAATATGAAACTGGAAAAGATGAATGATAAAACAGTCTCTCATTTCAACCACGATATCATAAAACATACATGATAAGCAGAGCCCTCAACAGATCCAAATACGTTGTCGTCTCTAACAACTAGCAACAATCAGGCATTATTATTTGCAAGCAGCATTCTAAGATTCTTGCAGAATTTCTACAGCAAAGTAGTCAACGGAACAATAGCAGCAGATTTGATGATGTAGGTAGATTAAGTCATAAAACATGCTCACGGGTTCACCTTGGGTGCCCAGCCCGCAACGACATGTTCCTTTGCGGCCTGTGTTTTCTTGAAAGACTCCCGAGAATAGAGCAGCTGTCATGGAGAAAGGGTAGCATATTATGGTTATATATACATTGACTGTGTTCTTGATCTTTCACGTTTCAACTTGACTTTGAAGACTGTCCGCAAATACTAGGCATGTGCAATATATCAAATGCTTGTGTAACAATTAACGAAGTCACACAAAGAAGGTTCAATACCCATAAAATGCTTCAGAGAACTTCCACAGTAAGCCAATTATTGACAACTGAAGGGCAATGCTGAAGTATAAGTTCAATCTTGAAACAAGACACATTTACCTTAACAAGCGAAAGATACGTAAAATAACAAGACGAGTTAGTGGCTGAAACGAACCAGATAGGTTAGATTATGCCCATCTGAGACTGAATCATTTTCAAGATAGAAACTACTTTGAAGAATAATTTGATTAAAATGCTCGGAAGATGCAACCGAATGTAGTTTCCCAAGATGCTTGGAGCATGCAGATAGCAGTGTAAGTTGTTCCAAGTTTAGAAAAGATGCCTCACATATGTAACTAACTGGCAATATTCAAGCAATATTTTCAACAAATATCCAAAAAATATTAAATTCTGAAAATTAAATAATTGTGGTATGAATCAAAGTAATTTGTTTTGAAGGAAGAAACGGAAGATGTTCAGGGCATCAAAGAATTTAAGGCACACTTCACCCAAATAAATGAAAGATGCAGACTTATTCAAAGTTCACCAAATATAATAAGGGAGAAGCCATATGGAAAGATAACTATGGCTGAGCAAATTCTTCAGAGACCTGTTATTTAATTGAATTTAATTTCAGTTGGGATAACATACCAATTTCACAAACAATAAGATCCACATATTCATGCTTTGGCACTATATTTGAAGCTCATTTGTAACTTAAGGCAATATCTTGAGAAACGATATCGGTTTTCAGATAAGCATATGTCTCGCAAATTGATGTCTAGGCCCAGTAGGTAAGAGAGCTTCAAACCCGAAAAAATTATAATGTGTATTTAATTGTCTCAACTGTTGAACATCAATCATCAATACCACATAGCATTATAGATCAAAAAGAAACAAATCAGTAATAAATATCGAGATACCTTCTTGTAGTTGTGCACATGAGTCAAGCTTTCAGGAATAGTCCAACCCTTAAAATGGCCGAGCGCCACATCAAGATGGTAAAGCTTAGGTCCCAAACTCAAATCAACAGCAGAAATGTTCTCTCCATTGATATACGGTCCCTGATCACATACATAGAAAACATTACTACACGAACAATGCCAATTATACCATCTTCCCCGTATAATTTCATCTAAAACTAATGCACCCTAACACATCAATTCACCACCTTAGTTTTCAGGTGCTCGTCCAGCGCCTTCAAATCATCAAGCAGAGCTTGTTCAGATCCATCACTGGGATCCTTGCTCTTCAGGAATTTGACAAAGGCAGAAAATATCTTGGAGCCCCTGCAGGAAACGTCAAGCGGGAAAAAAGTCAAACTGCAGAAGCATAAATCTATTCCACAAATGCAAAGAAGCAGGATAAAGAGTTGCTTTTATATAGACATAGAAGTTCAAACAAAAAGCATACACACGCAAACACTGTTTTGAACTGATTCACGACGCCTAAGAGCATTTTCTCTACTCTAGATTATCAAGGGAAGAAAAGTACATCAACCCTAGACACTGCATCCACGCAAAACTCGTAACAAGAATCGACTAAAACAATAGATCAAAACATCGTATTTCCATTCCATCAGCAAGAACTCACCAATATTCTAGATGATATCTCATATGCATATAAACATGAGAATGAAATAGAAAAGGGGGAAATCATACACGAAGGAGACTTCAGTTGGAGTAGAGAGAGAGGGATTGGGGTATTTCTCCTCCAAAATACCAACAATCACGTCAGAATCGGAAATCCACTTCTCATCGAACTTTATGAGCGGCACATTCCCTTCTGGGTTCACTTCCAAAAACCTAACAAGATCCCATCAAGAAAAACTAATTAATCCTCTCCAAAAAAAACTACATTCAGCAGCATTTTGAGCAAATTACCACTGGGGCTTGGCGTCGAAGCTGATCAAATGCAGCTTGTACTCAACTTTCTTCTCTTCCAAAGTCAGCAGAACCCTCTGGCAAAAGGGGCCTAAGATATCAAAAACTATGCATCAGCAAAAAACTCTCATAAAAAGAACCCACGAGCACTGACTGTGTGCGTATGTGTGTTGCGTGAAGTGAGGATTGTGGACGAAATGGGAAAAATTACAGTCGCCAAGAATGGCGGCGGCGCCAGCAGCAGCCTTGACTCAGATCTCAACAGTCATGGCTAGAAGGTGTTCGTGAAAATCTCTAGCAGACAGATGAGAGTGAGGAGAATCGAGAATGGGATGGAAGAGTGAAGTGTGGGAAAGTGATGAAGATACAGTGGCGGCCTACACATTTCAAAACTAAAATATAGGGAACAAAATTTTGTACATTTATCTAATTTTTATAATCATTTTTTTATCAATTTAATACAGAAATTTAAAGGCTACTAGGTCCAAATCCAGATCTATAATTTTTTTCTTGGATCTAGATTCGATCCAGATCCATTAGATCCAAAAAATATTAGATCCAGACAGAGATCCATAAGATCCGTAATCTAGACCCAGATCCACATGTTTTCTCTTCTAAAATAAATCATAAATCAAATATAATTCACAATAACATCATAATAATAATAATCTAAATACATATAATACTAAAATAATTATTTAAAAATTCTACAATCATCAATATACAAGAAGATATTAGTTACAAATTTATTTTTGCTTTCATGACAGCAAATAATATTATAATAGTAATAGAAGAAGTAACACACATATCTTAGTAAATAGATCACTCATATACAAAATTCTCTCAAATACAAGGTACAAGTTTCTAATATTATTGACATACTATCCAATTTCGTAATCTAGTTTATCCAACTTTGACTAGAAAGAAAAATAATATAATACACTTATAAATATAAATAAAAATTATGTATACATATTATATGGATCCATGAACCGGATCTGGATCTCGATTTTCAGATCTGAATTTTAAAAGAATTGTTCGGATCCGATCTAAATCCATCAGATCCTATTTTTTGAAGATCCAGATCCTGAAAAATAAATCTGGATCTACAGATCTAGATCGGATCTGAGATCCACTATCATCCCTACCTCCATCCCATTTGAACTAGCTTTTTTTATACACGAATATTTAAAAAAAAAAGTGCATAAAATAGTTTAAAAAATAAAAATATATATGACCTAAATCCTTTAAAAAATAAATTTTTTCTTAAAATGGATTAGGCCAAATATAACAGGACACTCTTAAAGGATTACAGACTAAGAGTGTGTTTAAACTCTTCAAAACAGCTTATATGTTGTTTAAGAACTTATAAGCTCATGCAAAGTATATGGCAAAATAAGCTCCTAAACAGCTTATAAACTATGAAAATAAGCTTCAATAACTTATAAGCTCCACTAAAAATAAGTAACTTAACTCCAACTTATTTTTTTATAAGTTTATAAGTAACAATGAATTTACAAAAATAATATTACTATATTTCATTATTTTCTACATATACACTATCGACTTCATCTCTCGTCATTAATTTTCTCTCTCTAATTATGATTTTCTCTCTCTAACTCACGATTCTTTCTCTAGCTTATAATCTCAATTATCCAAACATTATAAGCTCTTCAAACATTATGTCTTATAAGTAGCGTAAGTATTCGGTCGGTTTCGGACGAAAAAATAACCGAACCGAATTAACCGAATTTTTCAATCGAATTTTATTCGGTAACCGAACCGAAATAACCGAAATATATTTCGGTTAAACCGAATTTTTAGAAAAAAAATATTTTTTTCAAATGAATAAATAAATAATATTATCTATATAAAATGGTTTATTTTAGCAAAAATATATTTTTCAAATGAATATATAAATAATATTATATAATGATATTATATATATATAAAATAAATTTTATATATTATATATATACAAAATATTTTACAAAAAAATAATTG
This sequence comes from Salvia rosmarinus, assembly GCA_036937905.1. Classification (NCBI taxonomy): domain Eukaryota; kingdom Viridiplantae; phylum Streptophyta; class Magnoliopsida; order Lamiales; family Lamiaceae; genus Salvia; species Salvia rosmarinus. The sequence continues at coordinate 7,956,765 of CM072820.1, read as the reverse complement.
ATAGTATTATATAATAAATAAATAATATTATATTTTATAAATACTATATATTGATATAATAGGAGAGAGAGAAATAAATAAGATCATTGATATATTAAAATTATAATTCTAAATGAATAATATTATATATATATATATATATATATATAATTCGGTTTTCGGTTATTCGTTTAAAAATATTATGAACCGACCGAAAATCGAATTACCGAATTTTAATTCGGTTAAAACCGAATTAACACAAATAATTTAATTAACCGAACCAAATTTGATTTTTCGATTTGGTTCGGTTCGGTTATTCGATTTTTGAGTATTTTGCTCACCCTTACTTATAAGCTTTTGGAATTTATAAGCTCTTTAAAATAAATTTAGTCAAACATCCTCTAAGTCAAATGGGACCGAGGAAGTATATATAAGTTTACCCAAATTTGAAAATTGGAGTTTTATAACTTGTGTAAGATCATCATACCGAATTTAAATTTATTAGATATGTCAATATTTTAATCCTAAAATGGTTAAATAGTAATATAATTACAAGTATGCCATCAACATAATAATTAGAGTTTTATGCGAGATGAGTCAAGACTTAAATCAAAAATCTTATTTCAAAGATATATTAGTGATTTTATTAAAAAAAATTAGGCGTAGCATTAATCGGGGGAGGGGGGAATCAATTTGAGAAAGAAAATGCGAGACCGGATATTATTTAATTACAGAAATAAAATGACATTTATTTTGTTGTTACACTTATAATCAGTTAATTCAACTATAGATTTATCGCCCTCGTTGTTGTCAACGTGAAAATGTAATATTTTGATTTTACAGTGTTATCTTTATATAGAAATACAATTACCAATGTCCATACCAACAATCCGTGTGAAATCTATTTTATTTAATAATGTGCTTGTCCATTGATTTAAAATCAAAGGTCGATTTTAATTTTTGGTTAATTGAATAGGGATGTTTTACACTTAAACTAATCCCTGTGTGGATTAATTGTTAACTAATACACAAATTTTGACTTATTTTGTAATTTTAAAATGATTTTTAAAACATTGCTATGATATCACAATCTTTTAATTTATTACAAATTAATGTCTTTCCATTTTTGTAAGTCACTTAAGAGTTATATTTTTTTATAGGTAAAATAATAAATTTTAAAGAGCGTATAATAATGGATTCGAATTTGAAACCTCAACTTCAGATATCACTCATATAGCTAAAATTATAAAATTGATAATAATAATAATAATAATAATAAATAAATAAATTATCCATTGATATAAAATTAACCATATATTTCTATTACTTTTGTGCTCAATATCAAAGTAGGACCACCATTATCAATTCCGAACATACAATTTTATCTTCAAAACTTTATTGCCACGGAATAACAAGTTTTTCTTAAACAGTAATTTGAAGTTTATATGTAATTTTTAAAACTGTAATGACGTATTTTATTTTCAAAATTTCAGGACTTGTTTTTTTAATTTTCAAACTTTTTTGATGAAAATTTCAATTTCTAAGCAATAAACTAGGAAAACCTTATGAGAACAAATTCATATAGAAATAATTATACTCTATTCCTCCTCCAATTCTTTGTCTTTTTTTTTTTTTTGGACATTCCCAAATTTTTTCTTATTTCATTTAGGATAACTATTCTCCATACTTATTACCCAAACATAATACTCTTTATTTATTTTTTATCACTCATGACTTATTATTATTTCTTCTTATCCTCAATAACAATGATTTGACTACGTTACTTCTGCAATTTTTGAGATTAGTAGATATATTTAGATTCAAACCAAGAATTCATTGTATGGCAGTTGGGTTGGCTGATTTCCTTCATTTTGAAGGCTGGGGTTCGAAACCCAGCTCTATCATTTTGCTTTCTCTCTTCTCTTTTTCTTTTTTCGTTCATTTTGCTTTCTCTCTTCTCTTTTTCTTTTTTCTTTTTTTCTTCTTTCCTCTTTTATGTTTCATTTTTCTTTTCCTATAATTTAGTTATATTCTCCTCTCTCTCTACTTTGTACTTTTTCTTTTCTTTTTTTCTATTATTTGTATTATGTTGATAAAATAAAAAATGCATGCAAAAAACATAGCTTTTCATATGTGAACTAATATGATCAATCTAATTTCTAAATTTTTTATGATAAATTATTCTAACAACAACCAACTGAAGTCATCTAAATTATTTAAATTCTTATTTTAAGCATCTAAAAAACTTGTTGATGATAAAACAATCAAAATATAGATCAATTGAATATATGATGACTATTTTAGAAATATAAGTGATGAACCAAACTATTGAATGAACTTAATTTCGTACATTGAAAATGATGTGTTTGTTAATGAAACTTATGATGGTAATTGTGTTTAACTTTTATTTTTCTAACATTGTGATGTAATTTAACTACTAATTTAATTTTTAAAAAATTGGGCCCCCCAGAGTAAAATCTCTGGCTCCGTCATTGCTCAATAACTCATTTATTTATATCTTTTATCATTTATGATCCATCATTAATTAATATAATATTATATCCATATGAAACTCTTACTTCACTTATAATATACTCAATAATAATTATTAAAATAATATTAAAAATAATATTTATTAAAATTCGTAGCCAAGGTTTCCAGAAAAGAATTTGGGTGATTTTTGGGAGTAAATATTAAAATCGTAGGGCCTGAATTGGAGGCTTGATGAAATTAGCACCTCTAATGAACTTCTAGAATTCTTCAATACTTTATTTTAGAGGTGGGACCCCCCATGATATTGCGTATAATCCTTGTCCCTTGCACGTTTTATAAACGGTGAGTTGCGATTTGTTAATTTTAAAATAATGCACGAATTTCGAATCATTTTTTATTTTTAATTCGATTATTTTGAAAAAATATTTAATGTCTTACTCTCAATACATGCTTTCCCTTGTCTTTTAAGTTTTAAGTAAAGCCTACAATTAAATTACACTTAAGGAAGTAGATAAATTTACTTTTAAAATTATATTAGTTATTATCTTTTTTTAAGGGATTTAATTATTTTAGAGTTTGTAAAAGTAAAATGAGAAGAATGATACAATTTTATTTTCAAATTTTGAAATGAGACATTTATTAGAAAATAAGAAAGTAAAAATAAAAATGAAACACTTAATAAATAACGAATTGACAGTGAGTAGTAGATTAGATACTCCTAATATTTTTCGAGCACCCTAATTCGAAGAATACAGGCACTAAAAGAATCTATGTGTTCACAATAATCATTTTGGAGCCAAAATTTGTAATAAATATGTTGGGCTATGATTTGAGAGGTCATTATAAAAAATTTAAAAATATCTAATTGTGCTAATCTAATTTATTAAAAAACTGAGACATTTTAAACGTTTTAAAATTTAGGTAAAACCATGAATCGAATTAAACTCGTGCTTTATTTGGTAAAAAAATCCATTATCATATTCAAGTCAAATTAAATTAATTATTTCTCAGTATTCAATATAGGTCTATAAATGTGTAATATAATACTCTTTCTGTTCTTTTTTTAAGTATCACTATCCAAATTATGGATGTCAATGGTTGAGTTTTACCTAGACCAAAATCAATAAATAAGTAATGATTCTGATTCTAGAACCGGCTCATTAGATACTGGATTCGGACCAAACCAGGACCATCAACTATGGGTCTTAAGCGGTCTGGATCTGAACGGATCTAGAACCAGAACCAAAATTGTTGCTTTATAATTTAATCGGCTATGAGTGATTTCGGATCGATATGAATAAAACTAACTCATTGATAAACCTATTTAAACTCAAGCTTGTCAATAGATGGATTTTACTCGGATCAGAACCAATAAATAAGTATTGGTAGAACCAATAAATAAGTATTGGTTCTAGTTTTAGAACCAGAACCGGATCCGGACCATCAAACTATGAATCTAAACGGTCCGGATCTAAAGCGGGTCTGGAATCAGAACCAAAACCATAACCGCTGCTTTAAAATTTAATTGATTTTGAGCGATTCTAGATCGATCCGGATAAAACCCACCCATTGACATCTCTAATCCAAATCATCATGCATGCAATAAGAATCCAACCGCCCAAAAGGCAAAAACAGCTCACATGCTTAATGATTTGACGATCAGAACCAATAAATAAGTCTTGGTTCTGGTTCTAAAACCAGAACCGGATCCGGACCGGACCATCAAACTATGGATCTAAACGGTCCGGGTCTAAAGCGGATCTAGAATCAAAACCAGAACCAGAACCACTGCTTTAAAATTTAATGGGTTTTGAACAATTCTGGATCGATCCGGACAAAACCACTCATTGACATCTCTAATCCAAATCATCATGCATGCAATAAGAATCCAACCGCCCAAAAGGCAAAAACAGCTCACATGCTTAATGATTTGGCGAATGTAAAAATGACAATGATCTTATGGTATCCAAATTTAATATTAGTATTTCATGAAATTATTTGGTGTTCGATTTTACAAGTTAAGGGTTTTCAGTTAATAAAAGAAAAAGTAAGTTTGGGATCAATACATACGTTCATTGTAGGTCAAAACTAAAATACGAGACAAAATAATACTATGCTAAGGTAAAAATCAATCAATCACACAGAATTTTAACACTTACAAGAACATATGTAGAAAATAAAAATAAATTTAATTACATATTAGACAATGTGAAGTTGAAGGTGTGAGTAAAACAAAATTTGCATTGCACTCTTGAGCTCTCTGCCTTTTACCTAAGCAATGAATGGAGGGAAAAATTGAACTACAATTTCTCACCAAAACTTGAGCACCACAAAACACACCCAACATCCAGCTACATACATGTATGTGCAAATGGTGCTCCAACCCAGGGAGTCAAGCTGGGCGACGACACTACGTACAATCTCTACTCGTCTATATCAAGACAGTCGATCCTTCAGAAAACGCACCACTGAAAACTGAGACGGGTGCTTCTATGAAAAACTCTGCAATCCGGACAAGTAATGACAACAAGCAAGCTCTCCAGTTTAGAGACACTGGTGTTATTGAAAAATAAAATCCATGACTGCAAAGCACAAGACGAAGATTAGTCATAACCGGGTGAAGCATGAATATTTTAAGACTTGCAATTTACAAATAAAATAATAGGTGGATTGTAGGTTGTTGAAAATGTACAGAATGTTCAACCTATAATCCAAACATGAGATTTATATACTGGCTGTTAGAAAACTATAGAGATGCACTTAGAATGAACAAGTACAGGAGCTTTCACAATGGAATAGATTGAAATGGGAGATAGGCATATGTACTTGAAGATGGCAGATCCACAGAAGCACCAGATCTTTGCCAAATTGCAGCATACAGAAGCAGCTTTTACTGGCTAAATAAATATGCAGCCATTTCAGACTCATCAGCCAGAAAAAAAAAAATTCACTTCGTTTATGTGGCTTACCCAGCAGCTCTGAGTAAAACAATGGTCCAGATGCAGTTTCAACCTTATTTGAGAAAACTATTCAAGCTTATACACAGAGAAAGTATGCGTTCCCACGGGAATTTTCAGAAAGCATCCGCCTTTGATTCTATTATGCCTCTAGTTCTATTGTGTTCAACAGAACTAGAGCTCAACTCTAATTTGTTTGAACTGAGATTTAGCTATTTCACAGCTTAACCATGAATTCACTGCCGTAGTTAGAAAATGAGCATCAGGAGAAATGAAGTGAACTTCTTATCAGGCCAGTAAAACAGAAAGGTAGGTTTTCATTCAGTAGCTGAAACTGAAATATATGGCTACTCGTTTGACAGCTGAAGCAAGCCACGCATCTGGAGGTATGGATTTTCCAATAGCTTTTCGTTGTTGCTCTGTAAATATAAGGATAAATTATCTCAAGCACCAGTCAGTGATCATCAAATCATATAAAGGATCAAATGAAAACACTGGGAACCAAATTCTCCAACCTCTGTGGTGTGATAATATATTCTACTTTGGACCTAATCTGGGTAACTAAAATGGGTGATGTAACTCTGTAAGATTTAGCACAAAGTTGAGTTCCCATACAGGATGCTCAATATTCTAACTTTGACATTATACTTTGTTGCGGCTTACTGGCACTGGACATTCTTTAATAGTGACTAACTTTATTGGCTGGTCACAGTGAATAATTATCAGATGCAAGATTTATTTACTGCATAAACCAACAATAGACATCCAAAAGAAGCCATAACTCTTCACAGAAGAAACATTACACAAGAATTCACCTGTTGAGCCCTTGAAACAAGATTTTGGAGTTTGCGCTGGTAACTCTCTGGTTCCTCAGTCATCATTCTCTGTGAGTTATAAAAACTAAATTAGTTTAGTATCTTTGAATTTCATTGTTCAAAATCAGCGAAAGACACAGTACTTGCCTTCAAATGAAAAGTTGAAAGAGTAGTATTGAAAGAGTAGTATGTCATTCTTGCATCTGTATCATCTAACAATTCCCTGTCAGATATACATACAAATATTAAAAAATAATTCAAAATAAACTCAATTACAGTAACTAGATGCTGAAAGTTACCCGAAGAAATCTTCTCCACCAACATCTTTGAAAGCAGCAGGATCTGCTGTGAACTTACAATCAAAAGTAAGAGAAGTGTAGCCCTTATATCTGATGTGCCATCGGAAGATTTCCTTTCCCTTTGCTTCCTACAGAGACGCCTAATGCAATATTATCCGTACCAGCACTAGCATGCTAGATCAAAGGCCAATAAATAATGCAGCGGGAACATGAACAATCAGCTGCTTGGGGACAGCTTGTCCACGAAGAAGCAGGGCAGCCATGGATGCGGAATCACGAATCGGAATCTGCACATTTTTTCCAACTTTGGTGCTAGGACTTCCAGTAAAATCACTGTGATCAATGTTCTCTGCTATGGAGAGTCGTTCTGCCCCATCTGACTTTTTCATTCTCTCTAAATTAATGGAATCTTGCCGGTGCTTTGTATCTCCAAACTTTGTTGCAGCAGTATGTGCAACTTTCAAGCACAGTTGAGACAGCAGAATATCACACATCTGCACATGTAGGTCCAAGAAATATATGAGCACAGAGCATTAGAAAAATAGGTAGCAAATTATTCTTTATCTCTGATGTATCAGGAAGAGAAATCCATTTAGCCACTGTTTTCCCAACAGAAGTATGGATAGGATCAACACAACATTCAGTCAGTACATCCAGCGACAGTTGTGCTGTGACATGAGGAAGGCTGGATGGGCACAATCATACTTGCAGGAAGGCAAGGAAAATGATTTCTTTTGGGACATGTTCCCAGGTTTTCACATAGAGCAATCAATGCTCATGAACAAGCAACATGTAAGAAATCCCACCAGCATCTCCTTCAATTCAGAGTAGATGCAAACGAGGAAACACATAATCAAGGAATATTGGAGATTCTATGCCCTTCATGAAAAGAGATATATGTTAAAATGAAGCAGATTAAGTATGATTACCTTTAAAATATTCATTCGATCAGTTTCATTTTCCTGAGCCATCAGCGATAAGCCACAGCTCATGATATCTATCACTGCATTTGCTTTCTGGAGACTATTCTTGTCATGTCTATGGTCCATAGTTTGATTACGCATTACCTGTTTAACTTCCTTTTCATCTAGCAAAAATTTACACTGGATTAGCAGCCTCTCCAGAACAACCAGAAAGCCCCATCTAATATGGTTATTTTTTGACTTGAGAAGTCCACACATAAGCCAAACAGGTAAAGGGATATCTAATGATGCTGAATATTCATTAACTCCAGCAAGCGAAATTTTCTGCTCCAAGTTTTTAATGCTAGAGAGACTCAGATCTCCTTCCCGGTTGATTTCTACAATCAGTAAGTCCCTCAACCACAAATACCCATTGTGACGATAACAGTTTCGTTCAGAGTGAAGAAGAGAATGTAAAGTGGTCCAGCAAAGCTTTGCACTCATAGCAGTAGTCCCAGGAACTCCACCAATGCTTTCAATAGATTTCAATGATTTCGTGATCTTAATCATTTGGGTGAACTCTTTGTCTACATGAGTGAACGATCTTATGAGGGCGTCAAATTTCTCAACAATCTTCTCCAATAACTGCAAGAGGAAAATAATTTAATGCACAATCAAATTAAGTTCATCCATAAATTCTTCCTCTAGGTATGCCTCTGACACATGTCACCACATTGTAAAGTCATCTCAAGACAATGAAATGAAGAAAGGGAATGAGATGCAATTTTCAGCTTTGAATACCAAAAATGTAAGAGGCGCAAGTATCAAAAGGTGAATTTGACATAGCAAAGTACATAGATAAATGAGCCACGCATTTGAATAAATATAGGAACTTGGGTCAAGAACATTCATATCACTTATTTTTAAGGGTGGTCACAATAGATCAGAATAATGTTTACTATTGAATATAAAAATTGACAATTAAATCCAAAACTTAGAAGTACTAAACGTTTCAAGTAGAATGGTTGCAGAAGATTTCTACCTAAAGAAAACTAGATGCATGGAGTTTATTTACTATCTCAGAAACATATACCTATGTAGTTTAGACAGGTTGAGTGCACAACAGAGGAACTGCAAGAACCAAACCAACTGTGTAGATTATAGAGCAAGCAAGGAGACAGATAGTGCAGAACCATTAGTACTGCAAAGTCTAAAACGAGAGTTCACTTGATCTAACTCCAATGTTTTGAGCACAGGTCAAAACGAACTTTTGGTTTGGGCAAGAATTGCTGAAGAACATTCAAAGTCAACAATACCATTGTTGAAAGGGTGGGTGTAGTGGGGAAGTCACCCCCAAAACCATAGTGATCCCCAAGAGGACGAAAAACATCAAAAGATAATAGTATCACACAAAACACATGATAATTGTTGTCGAATACTATCCCACATTGGTTTTGTACCCAATCTGCCTTAGTCTCTTGTATTATATATAGGTGCTTTATGCAGTGATCAATATATAACAACTACTTTTCTCCTACATGTCTCTATACTTGTATCCTATATATCTCTATATTTTATTGTTCTACATGGTATCAGAGCGGGGATGAATCCATCTTTGACCTAATCTACTCATTGTCGCTACCACTCTAGCCGATACCACTTTGCCCTAATCTGCTTCCGCCGTCTTTGCTCTATTCAAAGCAGATTCTGTGCAGTTTCTAATACCACTCTATATTCCTCCGTATTGTCAAATTTAGATTCTAAATATACTTTTTGGATCTTGCCTCACTGCCCTGCCGACTTTGTTTGGTTTAGCCTATCGCCGCCATGCAGTTTTGTTCTGCTACTACTACCAACTGTTCTACTGATTTTGCTCGGTTACCAGTATCACTATCGATTCTGCTTGGTTACTATTTCCAACAGTTGTGCCGACCATGTTCGGTTTTGATATAGCTGTTACACAGTCTTGTTCTTCTATCGCTACTGCCAATTGTTGTACCGACTTTCGGTGCTACCAATTGTCCTGCCGATTTTGTTCGTTTTTGCCTTTCGCCGCCGTCACAGTCCTGTTCTACTATCGCTGCCGTCAACTGTCCGACTTTGCTCGGTTACTACTACAACTTCGGCTTTCTATTGTTACTATTGTTGTTGGTGTCTTCTCTAAGCCTTGAGGGGGAAATCGATTCTCAAAACTTTGTATCAAGCTAGACATGATCGATATATATGCTCCAACTTGAAGGGGAGTGTTGTAGAATACTATCCCACATTGGTTTCGTACCCAATTTGCCTTAGTCTCTTGTATTATATATAGGTGCTTTATGCAGTGATCAATATATAACAACTACTTTTCTTCTACATGTCTCTATACTTTTTCTCCTATATATCTCTATATTTTATTGTTCTACAATAATCAATAGAAATGGCGAAACATAATCTGCAATATAATCAATATAACCAATTCCAATGTAGTATTCACCTCCTATTCATAAAAATTGCAAAATCACGAAATTGTACCATGAGGAAATAATATCTTTCAGGATTTCAGCATACCAAATATCACACATGTGATTGTTTCATCCTATAATATGAGGTACTTGAACATTACACATGAAAACAATGCTTTAGATTAAAGAATACTATATGTCATCTTTCCTTGTAAGGCAGTTCCCTACCATAGAAATCCAGTAAATCCACCGGTGAGTTTATACTATCCTATCCATACAATAATCAAAATGTTACTTCCATTTCCAAACTTACCAAAATCCTTTACGTTTGATTATCCCATATAGCCCTACGTCAATCATGATGCATCTATAAAGATCCTCTAGAAAGAATTTACTGAACTCATCAAGAGCTCAACTAGAAATATAGAGAATGAGAGATTCAAACCCTGATTATTTAGTTACCTTATAGAGCTAAATACAAGTATGACATCAAATCAATATAAAATTATAACAGTAGAACTGTATGACAAAGTCAAAGTCAAGCGTGAAATATACCGTCAAAAGCCGGTCATTATTAGGATATGTGGACAATGATGCCGAGATTGATCTCCTCAACAGTTCGACAATACCTTCAACTCCCAACTTGACAGAACTATGCAGTGCTTCAGGTGCATCAGCAAGCACCAGCAAAGTAGCAATAGGTCGAACCTCATCATCACTATACTCGGAAACTCCAACAGCTATACAACTCTCATTTATATTATGCAAAACATAGTCAAAAATCACCAAATATAAATTTCTCCTCTCTTCTCTTGAGTTTGACAGTACTAACTGCATTGGCCAGATGATGCAAATTCAACAATAAATCATGGTAAATTGAACCAAAATTATATGCATATCATTTTCTTTTCTGATAAGAGACAAAAATATATAAGAACTCAAAAGTAGGTACTACAGGAAGCGAGTTATTGGTGCTTTGATCGAGGGATTATGATCTCACATATAACAGATAGGACTATAGATATCATAATAACATGTAGCTATTTAATCCCCATAGTTCCTAAGATTCTTGGTATATATATCATCTCTATAAATAAAATCTGGCTTATAGGAAGTAATTAAATAATACCTCCTCAAATATAAAGTCAATTCCACCAATCAGGTCAACTTGATTAACAAGAAACAAAGGACTAGCTGGAACATTTTTATCAGGTTCCTCAGGTAGTTGATAGAAAAGGTTTGTCATCATGCAGATAAGCTTGGAATGGACTATTTCAGCCCAAGTGTTTTTTCTACTGATCTTCATCAGTACTTCAATGACCTGTAAGCAACCATAAAGCAGGAAAAAAATTGAGTTAAGAAAAACATGTCGAACAAACGGAGTTAAATTTCTGGAAAGATAATATATCCGTATGAAAACTTGTATGCTATCATTTGTCACAAGATTAATTATGCCTAAAAAGATACCACAGCAACAAATGTAAACAGTTCTTTTTTCTTTTTCTGATAAGAAACAAGTTTTAACAAAAGTAGCACCGACATATGCATAGCATTCATCAGTTGTCTATGTAAATTTTAGAAATTTTTAAAAACTTGCCTGGTAAAAAAGGATCAAGTCAGATTTCAGTTACAGAAGTTGCTACGTCAAGTTTCTAGTCATTGTACTGGTAAAATTAAGTAACAAAAGGAGTATAACACGTACTCTCCCAGGATTAAGTGACTGATGGAAATATGATCGAGCATTGATTCAGTTTTACATGGGGTACCCTATTACTATTTTCTGATATACACATCTAAAGTTAATAATCCATTTTGTATAACAGAGTGTTTTTATCGAGTAGCACTCTTATCCTTCAACATCTACTTTTTCAATTATTTAATTAGATGCACACCCTGCATAATACTAAAAATGCAAATTCCAAAACTAGATGTGATTATGCTCCAAGATCATATTCCCAAAAATCTACTACTCAAACACATGCAATCCTTCTAGAACCTCAATTCAGAGCATCATTGTTAATAAAAAATTCAACCAAGTGTAGATAAAGAGGCCTGTTCCTTCAACTTTTAGCTACTTCTTGTCTTACACTCAGTTTGGAGCTGTGTTACTCGGACACTTCATTTTTGCAGAAGGATCCGTGTCGGCACAACTCGACATGGATGCGGATACGAGATACAGGTCGGATTCTTCGCCTTGTACTTGGACAATCAATGAAGAAAGAGAGGATTAGAAGAGCCGTTCAGTGTTTAGGGTTAGGATTCCATACTTCACTTTTATTTAATGTATTCTGATTTTGAATTAGAAGAGATGTTACGCACTTAACTTTTAATTAATGTGTTGCATTAAGACCTTTCACCTTTCCTTCTAATTTCTATATGAAGAAAAACAGCCTGTTAATCTAATTTTTAGAGTTTCAAACGTCAGAAACTTATTTTGAACTTATTTTGATGTTAGTTTGATGAATTTTGAATTTATTTTGAAGTTATTTGATAAGAATGTTTTATTAATTTTATGTTTGGCAAATACCCACACCGGTGTCCAAAGTTGGGACGGTGTCCCCGTGTCGATAATTTTCTTAAAAATAGTATCTGACACTCGGTCTGTACCCGTGTCTGGTACCCGTACCCATGTATATGTAACATAATTTTGGAGTCGGAAGGGCTCTCTTCTTCGTTAGAGTTCTGGATTTTGTCATTCTTCCTCTAACATATTCATCTCAACCATCAATTTTACTCAGGTTCCATACCAAAAGTACTTGGGTCTTAGTATGCTAGTCTTGCAAAAATAACCAAGTCTATATATTGCAGCCTCTCACAATCAAGATCATTGATGTAATTCACAATCTAGCAGTTCTCTGTTTTCTCTGACAAAATCCATCATAATTTCTCAGGCCCCAAAAGATTCTAGGATCCACTTCCTTGCTCCTGTTCACCAGAGTTCTGTTTTTCTTTTTACTGATTCTCTAGAGATCGGTGCAGGACACATGTCTCATTCAATATATTTTGCAAGTCCTATATCAAGTGTTGGGTCTCAGCAGTACCAACAAATAATGCTTCGGGAAGATCATGTTCCACAGACAATCATCATCGATAAATAAGGTCATTTGATTCACATCAATAAAGTAAGTTGGTATAAAGACATTCTCAGCAATCAGTATATTACAAGAAAGCCAGGTGATGAAATACTCACTCTAATGTCAAGGCCTTTTAATCTTCTTCTTCGAATCTTGCCTCTATTGCAAACAAAGTACAGTAAACAGCTCAAGGAAGAAGCCCAGACAGCTTCTTCTTCCTCTTCAATCTGTGAAATGCATGTATCAAGTAGGAACTGTTAATAAGAGTGACAATATATGATCTTATAGGATCATTTTTTGATCTGAAAGAAGAAGATTAAAGGGTCAACATAACCTAACCACAAAAAAAGAAAAAGAGAAAGATAGGTTGGACCCAAGCAAAAGTTCTTAGAACAATACAATTAACATGCTTTCTTGTTCATCCAGCAGCATCCAACTTCTTCAGGTCGTAATATTTAATCTTTAATTTTCAGTAAGATCCTACATATTCTAGTTGCAGCAAACAGATACTAGTTCTAAAGATATAGAAGTGGCAGGTATCTCAAGATCGACACACTTGCTTTCAGGATCAATGAGTGGTCCGAGAAGAATACAGTGCTCTTCACTATAAGACAAAGGTCACATCAAATAAACAAGTTCCCAATTTCAAACAACTACAACTCACAGGTATGAAGAAGCAAAACATTATTGATACTTTAACTACATTATACACTAATTTGAAAGTCCCAAGTACTTCAAAAGTTTATTATTATGTTCTATTTATAAGCCCTAAAAGTATAGTGACTTCCAGTGAATTATTTAACTGACACCCAATCATAACATCGGTTTAAAACACAACACTCCATATGAAACTCTACTGGTTAGGACTTCCATACATGATTGACCAGGGTAACAATAGACTTGACATGAAACCATTTGCTAAAGCCAACAAAAAGATGATGAAATAGATAGAAAGAATCAGAAACCAAAAAGACAGATAGAAGATTAAAAGAAATATCAGCCATTACAAATCTTTTTTATATCAAATAGGATATACCAGTACAAGATGAAGCAGAACCTCAAAGAGAATGCCCGAAATCCAACATTCAAACTTCTCAATAGCTGAAGAATTTCCTGTTTTCATGAAAAAGTCAGTTTTTATGCCATTTATTGAATCTTGGGTTCCATCGTCAAAGCATGCTTCCTGGGAGTACTGTTCATCAATCATTGTGGAGGCATCAAGTGATGGAGGCTCCAATAAATGTGCATGCACTCCAAGGTTAATAATTAAATCAAAAGCCCGAGTTTTTGACATCACTCGGGGAGAATTTAGCATGTCCTACAAATCAAAAGAAAACAATTAGATTTCTTTCATGTTCAACTTATGATCATGTGAAAACCAAGCAATACCTCTAGCAAGGATAGAGCGAGAGGAGCAGCTGTCTCAGAATCTAAAACATACCTGCAAAACATGTCAGGAGTGAAATAAGTTGAGCTGCTAGTTTAAGAGTACTGTCAGGCGTCAGCTATGGTTATTACTGTCCACTCCCTAAAAAGGCTTTAACAAAGCAAAGTTAGTCAAATGTATTCCTATAATTGGTATGAATTGCAAAAAACAGTCACTTATGCTGTAGTTAATAGTGTAAACCCATACTTTTTGAAGATATAATGAATGTCAAAATGACCCTGAATTCATGACAACAATTAATAAATATTGAAAAATAATCTCTATTTTAGAATCAGTCAAACATACCCGTCATTAAATAAATAGACAAATTAGTCAAGCCGCTTAAGTCTGTAAAAGAATCAGAGTTATTAGGGGGCCATGGAAAAATAGAAATCATAAACTAAAAGCTACCACAAGATTCTATCAAGATTAATCATATGCAAAAAAAAAAGAAGTTCGTTGATTGAAGAAAATGCTGAAATAATTGAGAAACAGCAATCACATATAAAGCTATCTTCTTGGCTCTTGCACTTGTTATCCCATTTACCCCGTCATGACTCATGCCTTAATATATTCCTCTTTCTTAGGCTTGCATATAGAATGAGGGAAAGAGACTCTGCAATTGTGCAATATCGCAGAGTCATAAGACAAAAGCACAAGCACAAGCAGTAGAACGTACATGTCAATTACAAGTTTGACAAGAACGCTGACAGCCACATCCATCGATGGCCTTCCACTATGTCTCAATTTTGAAGACACAGTTAACTGATTGGATTTGACAGTAGATGTCTCAGAACAAACAGCCGCAATAACCTCACATACCTCCACAGGATTTAATCGCAAGGGTTGTTGTTCGCTGACACAAATCAAAAGGTTAAGATTCAGACAAACAGGTAATTGAAATTTAAAGTGATTAATTCAAACATGACCAGGGCATGGGGTGCATACAATTTAAATTGCTATGCAGAAATAAATGATTACCAGAGGATAATCTTTTAAGAAGATAATCATGCAACAAATAAATTATTTTCCATATGCAAGTGAACTCGCAACAGGAAGATATAGTATCTGACGATAAGTTGATGACCAAGAGCACCTGAAGAAACCCTCAGTTCTTTTACCTGTAATGACGGTATTGAAAAAGTGGTCTTGCACGCAGGCGAAAGGTGCTCATAGGAGAATCTTCCCTGAAAATACACATAAATAGAAATGTCTGCCATTCTCAGATCAATGTTAGAGTCAGATGTTCAGATAGCATATTATCTCACAAACAACAAGCACAAAAAGAAAATGCCTGCAGCCTAATAAAACCTAAAGCAAACTTTAATTCCACAATGGAACAGGTAAAGATGTAATGTTGTATGATATTCTTGATGACATGATCCACAAAATGTAAGAGAAATCCTATCTCCCCACAAAAAAAAAGGAGAAGAAAAAACGAAAGAGTGATAAGTATTTTGATTGTTATTGTGTCTAATGGACTATTGTGCAAAGCTTGACCAGAAGGATCTCATTAATGACAGAATCCGCTAGGAGTCTGTAGATTTCAACTAACACTTAATAGAACTATTCTCTTTCCTATTCCACTATACACAACTTATAGTTTTAATTGTACCTGATTCCCGCAGGAACATGTAATATCTAGACATATCCAAAAGCTCATATCCAAAAATATATTTCTGTAAACACAGTGCTCTAAGATCTGGTTTCCTTATGTCAGATTTATAAATTGGACAAGGGGACAACAAGCATAAAGAAGAAGTAGGGAGAAGGAATCAGATACCAATAATGAACATGAAATGAATAGACATCAATGACAGGAAAGACCAATAGAATTTTAAACTTCAATGATATTCTGCACAAATAACTAACAAACTCCTGATTCCCTCGACTCAGAACCATCTGAAGTACATGACTGAAGAAACAAAACATCATGCAATAATTAGCAAGGTGGCACTGCATGGATCCTCTTCCTACACTCTACTTTATCAAGAGTTGTATCTTGAGTTAAAGGTCAAAAATAGCACTATTTGATTCCTCAACAAAGGTTATGCATTAGAGCTAAGTAAATATACATAATAAAATAAAATCAACAAATTTATATTACTATACCTAAATACTCTTTTCGCATGTACTTCTTGTCTAAGTTTGTGATGTTGAGGCAAGTGAATGTAAATAATTTCTTCCAACAACGTTTTGATAAAAAAATGCCTTCTGATTATTGAGTTTCTTTTTGTTTCGATTTTTGCTATAGCTAAAACTAACAGATAAGTATACATTCTTTTGTTTTTGAACACTCCCTATAATAGCACTTGAAAATCAAGAATTTTTTTCCTTTGTCCACTTAAGAAATTCCAATCCCCTTTGACCACTATTCCCATTCCCTGAGCCTACCCTGCTATGCCACCCCTCACGACCACTTATCACCTATGGCTTTAGAAACTATTTAGTTACTCCACCAACCTTGGCACTGACCACATTCCTTTATTGCTTAAGGCATGTTCAAGGTTAAATTTAAGTAGAAAACAATGTAAACAGGAATCTCTAATAAATGTAGTCTTAGTACATCAAACTTCTTTGTATCAGTGTAAACATGTACTTGCATGTCTAAGTGGCAAACTTTGAAAAATCAGCAAAGTTTGCGAAATTCATATTAAATTTTATCTAATCACCCTACAACAAGTATTGGGTAACAGTAACACCCAAGAACATCAATATCTTGTATCTCTTGTGTATACATAGGACAAAAGATCTAAAAGCATAAACTTCATCAATTAGTCATTCAGTTTATGATTTGCAAAGCCCTTGAGCATTAGAAGGTGAACATTAACTTATGTGAGACTCATGATCCGAACATAACATGAATTGAGTATGGGATAACCTACCAAAAATGATAAAAAGAAAAAAAGGGAAGTTGTGCAGATTTCATGAATAAGAAAGAAACCATCATGTATTGACAGGAAAAGGGAAGTGCAGATTTCATGAATAAGAAAGGAACCATCATGTATTGACAGGAAACATCAGTAGCAAGAAATTAGATAACCAAACCACATTCCAATAACAATAGGATTAAGAAAAACGTGCCAAATTTGATCAGTCCCCTGTTTGGAGCGTTTCAGCGCTGTTATTGCTCTCAAATGAGCGAAAGCTGAATTTGAATTGGTAAGAGTAGTCAGCAGTGAGGGCTGCAATAGTTGATCTAGAAAAGGCATCTCAGCACTCCCAAATATTTTCCATGCTTCACCCTTCATTTTTGCTTCCATATCCCCGACAAGAAGAGCTGCTGCACCCACTTCTAGGAAATTATGAGTGCGCATGTCTTGGAGATTTGATATTTGATCACTGTATGTGAGTACTTTCAGCAGTTGAGACATAAAAAAGATATACAGTGATTAGTGAATAACAGTTACTTGAACAGAAGAAGAAGACCTCTTGGGCAAGAGAAGTGACGAATGTTGGTCACCTGACCAGCGCCATCTGAAAACATCAAGTGCCATAAACTCCAGATTTCCAATTTCATCAACTTCTTCAGCTATTGGAGAGTCAGAAACAGATGCAATAGATGTGTCCTTGCTCTCCAAAGACTCCTTGGCATTTGCAGGACTGAGTTGGGAGTTGAATGATTTACTCAATAAGGATGACAGAGTTGGCAGTGATTGCCTTGATGTAGGTGCAGCTCCCGCAAAGGCAGCTGGTTGGAACGAACGTTTTGGGATATATTGAGCAACTAAAGAGCGAACATAGTTTAAGGATTTCACAAGTGCTCCAGACGCAAAGCTTGAAACAGGCAAAGGATTTACATTTGTAGATGGTACCAAAGTTAATGATTGTTGACTTAATGAACGTGACCATGGCAACAATTTCCGATGTGGGCTCATATCACACTCAGAAATTATACTAATACAAAACCGATCAATCTGTAGTAAAGTCTCCTCACTGGGCTTATATCTGCAATGCATAAAAGGCCTCGCATATGAGATCTTTAGGAAACATAGATTCACGTGCTTCTTAGTGCCCTACTTACGTGGTCTGAAGTATAAATTTTTTGTGTATCACCCTCTGCACCACATCATCTAATTAGTGCATCGTGATTGACAATAAAGGTGATTGTTTAAAGCATTTAAAACTTTTCTTGGTTGTCAGAGAAGAAGAAAATAATATACTAGTGATTGACAGTCAGTCGAAAGAGAAGGTAAATAGAGCTTAGAAGATTAGCATAATGGGACCAAATTTGAAATTTGCATTCAATAAATGAAGAGTCCTCCAATATCTTCAACATTTAAAAAACTAAAAAACCCCCCCCACACACAGAGCAGTCAAGACCTCTAAAATGGACCCTAACTTAACAGAATAAAGGGACTCATAGAACAATTGCATGATGTTATGTGATATCAGGGCTATTGATTCACAGACCGATTTCATAGCATTATTAAATTGCATTATTGCATACTTAGGTTTCAAAGCAATCAATGTCTAATCATGAAAGAGAATCGCATCACCACCTTTTCAAGTACTTCAGTAACACACAAAAGCATCCAGTTACAATTATGAACCTAATTTCTCTGGCAAGGTTCCACTTCTTTCTATGCAAGTTCTTCAAAGCCGCCAACTTTAGCAAAGTTTGGAACTTTCAGACATTTGTAATAATGCACAGTCCAAGCAGAGATTCTAGCAAAGAACTAGAGCACTGGAAAAGAGTTTCCATGTCAACATAACTGGAGCTTTCTAACCAGATGGTCTTATGTTGTCTACAATAGTAATATTTTCCAATGCGCATCGATAAATAAATCACATACATTATGAAATAATGCATTCGCATGTGTATGCACATATGCATATTTGCATGTGTATTCACATGTGTATGTATGCACAGTCCAAGTAGAGCTTCTAGCAAAGAACTAGAGCACTGGAAAAGAGATTCCATGTCAACATAACTGGACCTTTTCCATGAGAGAAAACCTAGAGAAAAGATAAAGTCTAGTCTAGCGAGATGGACTTATGATGTCTACAATAATAGTAACTTTCCTGGTATCTTTTGGATGCTTATGCACATCTATAAGTAAATAAGTAACTCACATACATTATGAAACAATGCATTCACATGTGTATGCATATTTAGATGTATATGTAAAGGTGCTTTCATTTGTCAAATTTTAGTTGTAGCGTCTAGCGTGTAGAATGTTGAGTTTGATCTTCCTGAATTAGTGAGAGTGCTCGTGCTCAGGAGACATTATTCATATACTGAGATAAAGAATGTGTCAATGGAAATTATGAGCAAAAATCTTTGTTCTTGCACCCAATCACCAACCTTCTCTATCCTTGTAATATCTTATATTCCTATATGAGAAGATATTGTAGAACTGCACCAATATCTGGTTAATTCCTGTTCACTAGTATTTAGTAGTGAAAGCTAAATCTCTAACTAGCATAGAAGCATGTATGAAGGCCACGAATTGGATGAAATAGCTTAATTATGGTTTGAAATTGTGATGTACTAAGAGCTTCAGCTAAAACCTCTACCACTCTTTTCATAGAACTCCATTGCTTCAACAGTAGGGAATAAAAATGTGTGGTTGTATACAGAGCCACTAATAAATCGGCTGAGAATAAATAGAGTTCCTTCCGAGTCAAAACAATTGACACAGAATTAGATGCCCAAGGGGTTGTTATCGGGGAGTAAGTTAACAATCCTAAGTTGGTTATCAGAAGGCGAAAAATTGAAGAGCCACAAAGTCAAAAAGAGGTCCAGAAATAAGAGAAGTGGAAAAGAGAAAGATGATGAAATAAAACCGAAAATTAGTAGTGATAAAAGAAACAAGGAAGATCTGATGAAAACAAAATGTCCAATAAGAAACATAATAAATTATCTGACAGATTAAAGACTAGAAATCAAGCAAATATGGTCATTTCTTGCTCTTGTGAGTTATGAACATCCATAGGGCAGCTTTCCATCATATGATCGATATTAAGAAATTAGCTTCAGAGCATAGCAAATATAATTAACACATCAAAGGGCAGAATTAACAAATCATCATTAAGTTGAGCAAGGGAATACAGAATATGATGCCTTGCACAATTTTGCAATCTCATATGCCAAGGATGACGAATTAGCTGAATCCCACTACTTTTTTGGAAGCTCGGAAGGCAAGCTATGAAGTACAGGTTTAAATCACCCAAAATTTGATCTATTTGAGCAAGGTTCAAAATATAACTGGACAGTGGTAATAACCCAAACTTAAAAGTAGATCAGACTCAAATAAGGGTCAGAAAATAAGGGCATGTAAGAAAACCTAAATAGGAATTTCAGTACTTCAGAAAAATTAGAGAATTTAAATGAATATCTCTCTTTCTCAGTTTCTTTCGCATTCGGATAAAGAAGATGAATATCTAAAACTAATTTAATATGTTGCTTGTTGACTGCATTCTAGTCTACAAATGTTACTTGATTTCCAAGATGCTGCTTCCTTTATCCTCGTAAAAAATTCCAAATCCTCTCTCACCATGTCAATTCCCCGAGCGTACAATGTTCAGTTGCATCCACATTCTCTGCCCTGCCTTAGTCCACCCCTATCCCTCCTCTCAACCACTTAGCATCTATTTTTTTTTTAGAAAGTATCTAGTTAATACACCAACAGTGGCACTGACACTGTCACAATAAGAGAGTTGCAACCTTGTTGCTTTTTAACTCAAATCTTTTCGTGAGGTATGATCTGGCTGCAAAAATTTCACAAGTATATCCAATAATTATCTGGGTGAACATTTTAATTTCCATTCTCATTGTGTTGTGGCACCATGTTTTTTGTGGTTCTGATAAGTATAACCCTGCTTCTTTTTCTTCCTTCAGTTACTGGAGTCATGGGTTTTTCTATCAAGGAACTAAAAATCAGGGTTACATAACAAAGAAACACCAAAAGTAATCAAACTCACTAAAAACTATAAACTGTACCGTGACGCAGACTCGAGCTTGGAATTTTCAAGCGGCGCTTTAAGACCATATGATGTTTGGCCCCAGCAACCCACAACCACAACCAAGATACGAGAAAACTGGTTACTAAAGTCAAGATGTTTTTATCAATTTCTCATATTAATAAGCCTGAATATGACAAATTTTAACTGTGAGTCTGAATTAGTATAACAACTCAGTGATGCATAGCGTTGAGTGAACCATCACGCAATTTAATTGATAACACATTTATCCATTATGAATATGAAACATTCTAGCATAAGTCGAGATCAAATACACTCAGTTCTCATGGATAATGATTTTACAGAAAGATAACAGTCTGAAGATAAGATAAGATGTGATCACCTTAAAAGAAATCGCTTCAAAAGCGCCACACATCTTCCAATCACAGCAGGACTGTTTAGAGCAGAGAGAGAGTGAGAGATGTAACTCTTATAACAACAATAATAGAAAAAAATCATTTAGAAGCACAAAAGGCAAAGAAATAACAGCAATGTACAAATTATAATATTTTCTCAAAGATAGATAATCAAGAAAAAGGCCTTTAAAAAGGGCGACGGGCATGGTATATGGTATAATTGACCTTTTTATATCCATATGAGATACGATACTAGCATAACAACTTTCCAAACAACCAGAAAAGAGTACCTCGCTCCTCTCTGCAAGAGTGTGTTCTAGAATCATGCCATATGCCAAGTCAATTGTGGCCTGTGCTGCCATGTAATCCTACCATGTAATGATCAGGTTCATATCATATTATAGGCCATTTCTCTGTCACACACCCCTTGGAAACATATAAACCGAATAATCATTCACAAAGTAAAATCAAATCCAAAGGATCCATGTTTACTGGATTAGCCAGGAGGAAGCACTTATAAACTGGAATTCTAATAAATTAGATTATGTATGAGAAACTATGTTGAGTGGAAATTTAGACTTTTCGCTACGACATTCAGGACCATCATCATTTACAGAGACGTAATTCCATTAAAGAAACATAACTCCTTTCAGTGAAAGTTAAAGCTTTTCACCAATTTGCAGTGGCATGGCACCCATTCTCCAAAAGAATTAAACCTGAATGTCACTTTTGCAATTTCATATTCTTCTGAAAGACTAAAACCAAAAAGTACTATCGAGCAAATAGAAATGAAAAAACAAACAAAAATAAACTAGTCAAAACCATGAGGTGCGCTAAAAGGTGAATCTCAATGTTGATCACTAGCATTCTGCAAACCAAACCTCCATAGCTCTCGATAACTACAATAAACCACTCCCCAGCTCGATTCACCCGCTAAATCTACTCCTAACATGACATCAATGTAAGACAGAATTTGAGATACAACAAGGTAGTAACCCACAACTCGAATTAAAAAAAAAAAGCTCGATTAGACAACAAAGCCAGTAGTAAACAACACGACGGTCTAAATAAAACTGGAAATTGAGCAAAGAGAGAATCCAAACCCGCAAAGTCCTGGACGCTTCAACCTGCGAGGGAGCAGCTGCGGACAAGCAATCGGCGACGGCGCGGCGGAGCGGCTCCGGCTGCTTCTTGATGGAGGAAGATCTCAGGCGGGACATGGAGGCGGCGCCCAATTGCATCCTGGAGATCGCGGGGGCTCTGGAAGGACTGAAACTGGTCGACATCACGTACAGGTGCAATACGTGTGCTGCTGTTGGTCTGTATATGTGCGGGTCAATCTAGAAGTGACGCATTGGGATTCCGATTCGGATTCCAAAGCCCGTTTAGAGAGAGAGAGAGCTGCGACTGTGATACAGTGAGGAGTTACCGTTAGCGCGTGTCGAGATGGGGTTGAAGATGCAGCTCGCCAGGGGCCAGGGCCACTGTGAACAAACGGAAGAGAGTAATTTTGGGAGAATTGATCTGAATTTTTATTTTTATTTTTATTTTTGTCATAATTGCAAAAAAAAATACATGATTTTTGGACTTTTATTAACCTAAAATGTTAAAGTTAAGTAATTTGATAAGTGAGCTTTCATTTTTTTTGCAAAAATTAGAGGAAAAATTAAAATATTCACACAAAATTCGAGTTTTAGTGTTTGAATGTCACATGTATTTAATTGAATGATTAGATATCAAATTGCGTACTCACTTTAACCAAAAAGTTAATTGATAAAATTGAGAGATTAAAATTTTTGAATTTAATGTGTCATAGTTTGTGAGACAGTTATATTGTAAATTTCAAATTATTGTTTGAGTTATTTTCTAATCAAATCACAATGTTTTGAAACTAGAGCGAATTAGGTTATATTTTTATAAGTATTCTAATAATATCATATCTTTCCATTCATAGTAAATTCGTCTTTTTTTATTTTGTTGTGCTTGTTTCTAGTTGATACGATAATTACGCTGAAACTCAAAATTGAATTAGTGTTTTTTAAGTTTATTGTATGGATTGTCTTCATGTGTTTAATTTTGTTGTCGGACGTTCGATGATCGAGTATTTGAATTATGAGTTTGGCTTGGCAGAATTTCGATTTTCAACAGTTTGAGTTTGTAATTATGGTTGTTCGACGACAGAATTGAAGATATGGAAGGATATTTTTGACAATGAACTTCATCGGTCCTTAATCAATTTTGAGTTTCGACGCCGTATCTAAATTTCAATTCTAAATTGCCGAAAAAACTTAAAGAGTAAGAAATTTACTACAAACCAAAAGACTGTAACTTAATTAAAATAATTTAGAGGTTGGGTTTAACTTGCAATACAAATGAAAGATTGAGATTTGAAAAGCGAATATAGAATTGAAAAAATTAATTTCCAAAATCTCAAATAAACAGATGAGGTAATTGAATTGTGATCAAGGAGTTGCTGGGATAAAAGCAAAAGAATTGAGATTTTTCATTTTACCGTTTGTAGCTCTGGTGTTGAGGTAAATGAGCTCGAGTAAAAAAGGTGAAGGTTTAAAGAAGGATAGAGTTACCGTGGAAGCGTTGGTACCATATGTTCTTAAACTTAAGTTTAATTAACTTTGATTAATAAAATATCTGAAGATTAATCATTTGAGCCAGCAGTTTAACTTGGCCCAACAGCACAAAAAAAAAAGTTCAAAAAACAGAAGATCTGGATTTCAAAGAAAAAAAATCCACCTAATTGCAAGATATAGTAATAAACATAGACGAGAATTCTCACATTCAAACATATACAATATTAAGGATAAGGTGTATTTTACACCTTTAGACGTTTTGTAAAGGGCAAATGTAACGACTTGGATTGTTGACATGAATGCATCAACACGAGTCTTTTCGCTTGTTTTGTCACTCATCATCACACATTGCTCCATTGCTCAAGACGCTTAACTTTAGAGTTTTATGAGATAGACTAGAAAGAAAATGCATCTTGTTGGTATGAGTAGCACATATCAAATCCTTTATGCTCTCCTTGAATATGCGTCCCATACCGCATATTCTCAAATCCTCTCATTCGATGTGTTTGGTTCATCATGTAATCCGCTTTGAAGCCTTAATCGAGCCATCCTTGTCCATGCCTCACCGCGATCACTCATACGCCGTCACATGCCCACCCGCTCGCTTGGTTCGTCCCGAACCACACCGTCTTGGAAGAGGTTCGGCTCGATACCATCTGTAACGACCGACCGGATTGACAATGACCCCACGCACTCAATACGAGTCTTTTCGATGTGCTTTGTCCTCACTCACACTCGAGAAAACTTCACGGGGTCACCCATCTCATAATGCTCAAGCCAAGACGCTTAACTTTAGAGTTTTATGAGATGGACTCAAAAGAAGATCATCTTGTTGGTATGAGTAGACATATCAAATCCTTTATGCTCTCCTTGAATATGCATCTCATACCGCATATTCTCGAAATCCTCTCATTCGGTGTGTTTCGGTTCATCATGTACCTCCGCTTTGAAGCCTAATCGAGCCGCCGCCTTGTCCATGCCTCCCACGGCGATCACTCCGTCTTCTACCCGGACGTCACAAATATGTTTCTATCGTTATATTTAGCGCACTTTTATCCCTAACGTGTTTAAAATCATGCAAATTGTCCTGATGATTGACGGAGGTTTGTTAAAAGGATCAGATGCAAATACACTCTTAAATGTTTTTGCAAAAAACAAATACATTCTTATCTTTATATTTAGTGTAATTTCATCCTTAACGTGTTTATAATCTTGCAAATCACCCTGATGATTGACGGGCCTTTTAACTTTGTTACATAAACTTTGATTTGATTTGATATTTTTTTCCTCATTTTTCAACAGATCCATAGATTCTAAAGGCATCACGGTCTTTCATTCGTCAAAATCACAATGCTCCTCATCTTTGTCGTTCTCGTTTCTCTACTACTCCACATCTCAAAATTAGCGAGGCCTGCTCACACAATCTCTACCTCTCTCTCTCCCTCTGTTAATCCACCCTCGACAACTCCACAAAACTCCTCAATTTGCCACCAATCAAATTGTCAATCGCGTTAAGTCGCAAGAACCAACCTCGTAGATCACTTCACCGATCAAGAATTGAACTTGTCGGAGAGAAACGTCGTCCAAGATTGCACAAAGTTGCTCCAACAGACACTGGACAAGCTCGAACCGGCCATGGCCGACAAGCTCGAACCTTCCATGATCGAGCTCGTCTCTCTCCCTTCTTCCCCGCCTCGATCATATGGAAATATCAAAACCCTTTTGAGCTCGACCATGACTAATGAGCACATTTCATTTGCACCAATGTCTTCTTAGGTGTATTTGCACCTGATTAAGAGTGTATTTACTTTTTGTAAAAACGTTTAAGGGTGTATTTTCACCTAATTCTTTTAACGGAGTTAAACCTTTCATCAGTCATCAAGGCAATTTACATGATTTTAAACACGTTATGAATTAAATTGCACTAAACATAATGATAGGGTTATATTTGCTTTTTGTAAAATATTTAAGGGTGTATTTGCATCTTATCCCTACAATATCAAGATCTGAAATATTCATCCAAACACTCAAATTATTCTCAAGTGCTTAACCTTAGCAGTCGTACTGAGTTATACCTCTTATGTTCCTAGTTTCTAAGGCCAACTCTTATCCAAGTTTAGAATTGAGTGAGTCTAACCTTACACTTGTTGGAAACCATATCCTTTTTTTTAAAACGTGCAGTAGGAAGTTGTGTTAAGCAAGTAAGTTATTGTTAGTGATATACTGAAAATTGTTTTTGTAAGTTGAAAAGGACTAGGACGAAATTCCTAGATTAGGTCTTCCAAGTAGAATAAAAGCTGACATTGATCTTGCCACCTAGAACAAATGAATCACTAGACGAGTGATTCCCCACCTCTTGAATAAATAAGATATAGTGGATATAGGAGCTTGAAGTTCTCCATACCACTTTTAAATATTGTGTTCTTTACTGCCTTGATTTAACCCTCTTATCTTTAACTTTACAAGCACGTCAGACAAAGATCTTCCTAAGTGTTGTTGGAAATTTTAGATCCAGACTATGTTTTGATTGGATCTCAAAATCAACTTAAAAGAGTTGTAAAGTTGTACATCCCCGATGATGAACTATTTTGATCTATTTTCTGTAGTCAGCTCATATGTGAAGGAGTTGAACATTGCCTAGACAAGTTTTCATCTTCGAGAAAACCAAGTTTAAGACATCCAGTAAAAAACAGACTCAGTAGGATCCGGTTGACTCATGAGAGGATTAGCCTCAAATTCAAAAGGAGTCAACAAAGTCAGAAGCAACTGACAAGAGCTTAAAGGTAACCAAGTTAAAGCATCATAAGACCAAGTGCAAAGTTGAAAGATCTAGAAGTCTGATAGAAAGTCAGAAAGAGTTTTATGTAGTAGATTGACTCAGTAAGCCCGAATCATCGGGCAAGTTAATGAATATTGTAGCATCAGCAAGTTTATATCAGACGAGCAAATAGAGTCAGAAATCATGAAGGACCCATACACTCTTAAACATAAATATCTGGTATCAGTCGCAATCTTGTTGCAGATCAAAAGCATTGTAGAAAAGGAAGTTGGAGTGAGTCGGCATGGGATCAGACGTTGACTCGGTTGAAGACTAAAGCTTATGAAGAAGAGTCTGAATGTTTAGAGCATTTATTAGATTCACTAAGCGATAAGATGCAAGACGACAAGTCTAACGATCATATTGATCAGATGGAGATTGAATTTCAAACCATTATTTTTCAATGCTAGTGTAAAATTCAAGTCTCCATAAATATAAGGCTTCCTAAACTAGAAAAGTAGAGTCGATCAAGTAACTTTTGACTTGTCTCTTACCTCCAACTCCGACAAGATATGAATGGTATTCGAGCTCTCAATCCCAAACTGAATCACCACTTCATCTACGATTATCCAAACCTTGCCTAGTTTCACACATATCTTTGAGTTTAGACAAGTGACCTAGCCTTAGCATAGTTTTTCAATGTAAAAGCTCACTTGAATAGTTGGAAAATATAGTCCAAACCAAACCTAAGCATGTGTTGTAAGGGTAGAAATTAGTGCGAAGCAATGAGTAAGTAGCAAGGTGTAGTTGTTTGAAAGTAAAAGGTGCAGTCAGAAAATGAGTGAAAGTGAAGGTGAGGATCCTGGCCTAATAATTCAAGGATTACCGATGCATTCAACAATTACTTCATTTGGAAGTATAAAACAAGGAATTCTTAAGGAGTAAGGAATTCACATGTTGAATAGGTTCGTGGATGTAGGAAGAGTTTCTACAAACCATGTTAAACTTGATGTCGTTTACTGTTTTGATATTAGTTGATCTGATTTGTCTTGCATATATCACTTTCAGCATTTCGAATCAACGTAGAATCAATCTATTAAAATTGCATTAACCTGACTTCGTTTGTATCTTACTTATGTTTTACCCTATCCAAAATGTTTCTAAGTAAATGAACGGGATAGCCTATCTGCTCTACCATATTCCACACAGATTGCTATCTTATTGATAAATTGTTCTAGTTATTAGTGGTGTTGTAAGCTGAGTTGGTTACACTAAGATTTAAGTCAAGTTTTTCTTTGAGTTAAGGTTCACTCTCAAACTGAGAGTGACCAAGACTATCTGAGGTATAACATCAGATTGCTGTTCACCTGACTACACCTAGCTTCCCTCTTCCAGGAACCCATCAGTTTCTACCTGCCTACAGACACACTAGTACAACCTACATAAGTTTGTTTACTTTCACTCTACGCACAAATTTTTTTAAGCGAGTATAGTCTTAGGCCCACACACTTCCGCACAAAATTCTGGGAGATAGTCATCCAACTGCAAAGCTGTCAAGCTATCAGAAAATTATCTCAGCAAGTCACACGCTTTCAAGAGAACATATTTGAATCTGAAGATTTCAGATTAAGCATCAGGATAGCCTAATTTCTATATGAACATGCAAAATGAAGATTGGTACAAATGTATTATCTCCCATACATCTGATTAGACTCGCTCTAGGACCACATACAAACATATGAATGAACAGCATATCTGTCATTTACATCTGCCCGAGGGTACTTAAGTCAATATTTGGGACATGTTTCCGCATCAACATTGATACGCTGAAATGTTAGTCGACACTTCTTGCAAGTTTGTTAGGATATTCGAATGTAACCAATGAGGAATTGACATGTGTGATGGTCCTTAGCAAAGTTGTTCGACGTGAAAAATAAAATGTGTTTACTTCTGAGCCTGGCTTAGAAATGCTCTTCAAGGCATCTACCTCGGTAAGCAAGATTTACATCTCCATATGTTTCATCTATGTGAGGATCAGAGATCAGGACTGTTATCTAGATCTATCCTATAGAGTTATGTTTTATTGTAGCCCTAAGAATACCTTATTGGGCTTTGTCGTCGGCTCTGTTGTTCTTTGTGTTGGATAAGCATTGAGGCTTAGCCCGAATTCTATTGTGCAATATTATTTCATATTAAATATTACAATAAATCAAAATAATTATCGAACATTTTTAGTAAGCAAAATAAATAAATACAACTTTCATATTTTTATTCTAATTTATTTTAGCAAATTATAGTTTTTTTTGTAATATGAACATTGATATAAATTTTATTATAATAGTAATGTTTAGTCAAAAGTACATAATAATTTGCTTAACCCAATACTCCCTCCATCCCCAAAATATGTTACTGAAAATCTTCGATGCGGGTTTTAATAAAGTTATTGAGTATTTTGTGAGTAGAGTAAGATATTAATATAGTGCTAAATTAATTAGTCGTGTTGTTGAATGTAATAAATAAAGATCATGATGGATCATGTGTGGTAAATTGTGTAAATAAATGATATTGTTGAGAGTAATAAATAGATAGTATTTTGTGGAGTAATTTCTATAATGAAAAATGGATAAATTTGGGGACGTACCAAAAAGGAAAACTATGAATATATTTTGAGGACAGAGGGAGCAATATTTTTCTTATCACATAAACCCGGCCCAAGAAGAATGTACCGAAAAAAATAATATCAAATAGATAATTATTGTATTATTTTTTGATAGGCACTTAATTTTTGTAGTTTCTTTCTAAATCTTCATTCGTCCATCAAAAGTTTGCATTGCTTTTGATGGCACGAGTTTTAATAAATTGTAGTAGGTGTAAAGTGAGCGAAAAAAAAGATTCCACATTATAAGTATAAAGTAGTGATTTTTTGGTAAATAAATGGATAGATAAGGGGTAAAAATTTAAAAAAATAAATTTATATGGGGGTTATGTCCAAAAGAAAAAAATACAAGCTTTTGATAAACGGAGATAATATAAAAGTAATATTATATGCATAATTATATGTAAAAATATCATAATTAGTTATTTTGCCTCAACGAAAATAATATGAATTGTGGATACTGGATGGAATAACCATTCCATCTCATTAGGAATTAGAATTCCTTGAGAATGGTGATTTAGAGTGAAAAACCAATCATATGAATGATAATGGATACATGAACAACCATTTCATTCTTATCTTGCTCCACTGTATATCAATCACCTTCTAAATTATGCTATAAAAAATTTCGACAATTTTCCTAAAAGTATTAGTATATATCAAAGGACAAATTGCCAAATAAGTTGCCACATTTGACTTATTTTTCTAATTTGGTACTTTTTTATTTGAAGCAATTTCGACACCCAATTTTTTCAAATAAAATATTCTCTTAAATGAAATTGTTTCCGAGTATCATATGCAAATTGATAGAAATCAAAATTGGAATCATGATTGAAACATAGAGTTAGAGAGACCAAACTCAGAATGTTGATTGAACCATTTTTTTAGAGATATCAGTCATTTTCAAGGCGTTATATGTACGCCTTGATTTTTGGAATCGAGCATGCTCGAGCCCATTAATCTAGTACATAAAATCATTCTGATCCGATCGGGTTTGGGTTACCCCATCACGACCCAAGATTAGTCATTTCTGTTGAAACATTTTTAAAATGGCGCCCCACCCAACAATAAAATTATTCAAAAGTCCTAATTTTTTATATAAGTTTGAAATGAAACCAAAATAAATATAAATTTGTATATTTATCATCATCACAATAAACTCTATAGTTCCCTGACCAGTCGAAATGTGCATGCACTATCCATAACAGGATAGAGAGAGAAAGCCAAGCTCAGTTGATTCTCTTCTAACATGGCAGTTTCATCACTCTCACTCAACTTCGTCTCCAAACCATTCACATACAACGTAAGCCCGATTCTTCACACATTTGAATCTTGTAATTTTCGTAAATTTGTAGTTCAGTGTGTTAAGTATTTCAATCTGTAGTTAGGAGTGCGCGGTTGGATTAGCCCAGCAGAATGCGCGGCAGTTTCAATCACGAAGTGCTCAAAGATCGCTTCTTTCGACGACGAAAGTACGAAATTGATGGGCGTTTATGCGGTTTGATTTCGATTTTTGATTTTGATGTTTG
This sequence comes from Salvia rosmarinus, assembly GCA_036937905.1. Classification (NCBI taxonomy): domain Eukaryota; kingdom Viridiplantae; phylum Streptophyta; class Magnoliopsida; order Lamiales; family Lamiaceae; genus Salvia; species Salvia rosmarinus. The sequence continues at coordinate 7,925,523 of CM072820.1, read as the reverse complement.
GTTTGGAATGTGGGTTGAATTTTTAGCTCAGTTTTACGTGATTATTCGTTACTTCATTTCACCAATATGATTTTGTAATTTTATGCAAAATTGAAGGCATTATTCTCATTGTTTTGTGTGTGTGAGTTGTGAGTAGGATTCTGGATTTAAATTATGTGATAGTGATTACGGGTTAAGATTAATTGTTTCCAATAGTTCTAGAATCTTGAACCATGTGTCACGATTACGTGATAATTAAGGTTAATTACTTCTATTAGTCCTATAATCTTGAAACGTGCTTTGATCAAATCTGCTAATGCTGTTCTTGGTTCCTGCAGCATAAATTATTATCACAGTGTAACAAAATAAAGAAAGATATCCAGTTGGAAATGATATGCATCATTATCAATGGTGCCTCAAAGTACAGCTTTGCTTCAGTCTAACTTGCTCAACTTTTCTTTGATACTTTTAATCAAGTCTGCAAAGAGAGAATTGGTTGAAGAAAAATCTATCTCTAACAGAAGTGAAACTTAAATATTTATGTTCCTGGCCTTTTGGATCGTTTCTCTTCAAAAGTCGTGATTCGAGCTCTCTAATGTTAAGAGTAAGCTAGACAACCCAAATGCCCCCTTTTTCCTTGTGAAGGAAGTGTATCTATAGTTTTCAGCAAAGAAACATCCGAACTTTGTTTACTGTATTTCCCATCAACCTTATGCTGAGTGTGTGTGTACTCTACTACTTCCAATGTAAATGTAGAATCATCATTAAAACATATATAAATATATAATGGTCACATATTGTGACAGTTGTTATCATCAATGTTATTGTTATCAGCACTACTACTACTGTCATTGTTGTGGTAGATTTTTCCTTTAGTCCCTCCTGCTATCATCTTCCAATTTCTGGTTAAGAAAGATTCTTGATGTATGCTTAGCATAAGATGCGTTCATAGCTGGATGTGATTCTGGTTTGTTTATAGCAAACCAGTAATTCTACAACAAGCAATGACATGGCAGAAATATTAACTTCTTTACTTCTCTATCAGCTCAGTGTGCGGTTTCTGGAAACTGCAAAAGGAGAGCACTTATACTTGGTATGGGAGCTCTCACGTTGAATTCGCTCCAAGTAAACCCCCTTCTAGCAGAAGGTATTTTCCAAATCTCATTGTTCGATACCAAGTCCAAAACATCCAGTGCTAATATCGTGTTCAAGAATTTACATAGTGTGGATTCTATCAATCATTTAATGTATTTTTTATGTATGTTTCCAAAGGAATGATGATTCCGTTAATGACTCTCAGCTCTAACTTCATCAAATGGATGTTATCTTTTGTTCATTGCATTCTTGCTATCTGTGGCTAAGTATTTCTGAACTAACCTCTATGCTTGGTGATGCAGAAGTACCGGCAAAGTATGATGTATTTGTCGATAAAGTTGATGGATATTCGTATTACTATCCCTCAGATTGGAGAGTAAGTTCTACAAGCTTAGTTAGGTTGCTAGCAGCAAGTTTCTAATCTTTCTTCTCTCTATAATTTCTACCACAGGATTTTGACTTCTTAGGTCATGATTCGGCTTTCAAAGACAGATCCTTACAACTGCAGAACGTGAGGTTGAGTTTCATTCCAACGAATAAGACTGATATCCGCGAACTAGGACCTATGGAGGAGGTGAATACCATCATCTCCAGATCTTTTGCTTTCTTTTGGGAAGATCTGAATGAAATCTCTCTAGTATAACATTAGTTTGCTGCTTCAAGGTTGTGTTCCATCTTGTAAACGACGTATACTCAGCACCAAATCAAGTTGCAGATATCTTGGACATGCAAGAGGTACCTTTCCCCTTCACCATCTCTCTCCCTCATCCAATATGGTTATAGGAAATGTGAAGTCATTTGATTCAGTTTAATCTTCTGAGTGCAGAAAAATATCAATGGTAGAAACTACTGGACGTTTGAATACGTACTGACATCCCCAAATTTTTCGAGAGCAGCTTTTGCAACAATTGCCATAGGAAATGGTATGACAAAGTTTCCTCTGCACATTTTATTTGAGATAAACTCAATTGCATTCGACTTGTTCTTACATTAGAAACCTTAGCAGTTACAATGTAAATAAACTGCAGAATCTACCATGGTATCGTGTTACTAGGATTCGTTTTCACTGTTTCAACTCTGTGCATTTGTGCAGCAAGATACTACGTTGATAGTCGGAGCGAATCAGAGGCGGTGGAGAAAATATAGGAACATGCTGAAAGTGGTGGCTGACTCTTTCAAAGTGATGGAGATATAAATTGCTTTACTCATCACAATCTTTCATAAGGAGTTGCTGTATTACTATTAGTCTGTGTATACGGTGAAATTCTTTGAGGCAACATGTTAATCTTGTATACTAAATAAACAACTGCGGGTACATTTTCAGTATATATACCTCACTTCTGTTGCAATCATTCTTAATTTCCTATGATAGTCAAAGAGGAACAAGCTTTTATCTTTACCTTGGTAATATACAAGCCTTTTCTCTTGGCCTTCCATAATGTTAGATAGCATGGAAGGGTCTCAAGAGCGCAACCCAACGATAAAATTGGGTATGCACTAGACACTCATTCGGAAGTCTTGTGTAAACCGTCTCATCATGAGACAGGTCAAGATTCGAATCTAAATTCATATTCAATGTTATATTTGTAGTTACAAACACCAATAGAATTGCAAATATAGCATTACAATGTAAATTTAGATTTGAATCTTGTCATCTCATGATGAGACAGTCTCACATAGATTGAGGTAAATGTGTTTTAAGTGTTTACAAGGAGCACATTGTTAACCGTCTCCAAATTTGGACAGGTAGGAAAAAGAAAACCACATTATACTAGAGATAGGTATATGGATTAAAACATATATAAACTTAACTCAGTTGATTAAGAACTAGCAGTTTTGAAACAAGGTATACGGATTAAAAACTTAAAGCGAGATGAATAAAGGAATATTTCTAGCGCCCACTTGGCTTGACATGTGGTCACACTTAGGGTGTCTAAACGGTTTCGATTAGAACCGAAAGCGATAAATTCGGCTAACCGAAAATCGATAAATTCGATTATCGGTTCGGTTTTGATTCGAGTTGAAATTTTTTCGATTATTGGTTAGCGATAACCGAACGGTTCGAACCGAAAAACCGTTTTTATTTTTAATTATTAATTAATTATTAAAAATTCTGAAAATCAATTTTTAATTATTACTTTATTAATTATTTTAATTATTTGTTAAATATTTTATTTATTTATAATAAGTTTCAGTTTTTTAATTATTATTTTATTTATTTTATTTATTATTTTATTTATTATTATTATTAATTAATTTTAATTCGATTTTTCGATTCACCGAAAACCGAACTGTCGGAACCGATCGGTTTTCGGTTAACCGAAAATTTAAAACGGTTCGGTTTCGATTCCACTTTTTTGGAGAAATTCGATTCGGTTAACCGAAACCGAACCGTTTAACACACACTGCACCATGTGCTTTTTGATATGATGCAACAGGTAGAGTAAGTTGTTTAAGAGCTTACAAAACATATTTAATTTAAATTTTGTGTAAAAAATAAAATATTGGTTTCACGAGTGCATTAGTAAATTCTTTCAAAGAAAAAAGAAGGTGAAACAGCTATAATTCAGGAAAACTGATGCTGCTACGTTCTATTATAAACTAAATCATTAATGTTGTAGCACAAATCTTCTGTCACAAGAATCCGTGAGTACAGCAGAAAAGAAAAATACTATACACCTGTTACAACATACATACTGTTGAATTATGCAATACGAGGTAGCATAAAATCCCCATCTATTTCGATGGTCGATACTAAATATTAGGACCGATCCATAAATTTCATAATTTCATAAAGTAGAAACCTGCCATAGATTTTCATTAATAAAATAAATGATTGTGCAGTTAGATTAACATGTATTTGACCGATTGCTGCAGAGTAAAAATAAAATAAAAAACAATCAATTAACAACCTAAAATCATAGAACTTTCAAAACAAAAAACCAACTGAGCTCCATAAAACACCAACTGAGCTCCATAAAACACCAAACTCACAACAACCATTAAATAAGGCAGACAAAATTCGAAAAAAATATAAAAATCTGACCTCTACTGTACAAATAGGTTACAAAGAATGCCTTGCTACACTCGATCAATTTCAAATAAGATGTACAGCAAAATGAAGTGCCAATAGGTAGAGGCAGGGCATGATATGATACAAAACTAAAGCTGATTAACCTCAAACACCAAGAAGAAGAAAAAAAGCAAGAAAACGAATACTAACACACTCACCACCATAAAACCCCCCCAAAAAAAGGAAGAAAAAATCTACAGCTTAGCTCGTCCCACTCCTTAACTAACAAATCAATTTACCTCTGAGAATCAGGTTAAGGTAATTCTGCCCGCCTCCAAAGAATACGCATCTAATCTTGCAAAATATATTTCATAGGATTAACAAAACCAGCCAATTCTACTTCTGTAAAACAGATTGCAGTGGCTGCATTGGACATGCCAAGAGGAGCTCTTTTGACATCGCTCCAAAAGAACCATCAACATTTTAGATACTTGGCTATAATGGTGTGTTCATAGAATCGACAAACTCATGGCTTATAATCCACCAAAGTTGACACAGTGGAAACGGACCAAAATTACATGTCAACCATCAGTAAATGTTGTGGTGCTCGTCTAAATGAGCCTATGTTGGCGCATCCCTTTACCAAAGTGAGGTTGCATCAAGCGCACATATAAACTGTTCTTTGCCATCAGTGTATCATGAGTCCCTTCTTCCACTATCCGTCCACCATTGAGTACAACTATATTGTCAACATGTCTCATCATGGCTGCTCGATGTGCAATAAGAATGGTGGTTTTGTTCCCCATAATAAGAGTATCTAGAGCTTCTTGTACCACTCGGCTCGATTCAGATTCTATTGATGAGCTAGCTTCATCCAACAACAAAATAGGTGCATTCTTTAAAATAACTCTAGCAATTGCAATCCTCTGCTTCTGTCCAGGAGTCAAATCCACACCCCTCATACCTACATGGGTGTCATAACCATGAGGTAAGCTGCTGATAAAATGGTGAGCATTTGCTATCCTTGCAGCCTCTTTCATTTCTGCTTCACTTGCATTATGCCTTGCATATATGATATTCTCTCTGATGGTTGTTGAGAATATGATGGGCTCCTGCTGAACAAGACCTAAGTGGTTCCTCAACCATCTCAAATTATAAGATTTCAAATCTCGCCCATCTAGTAATATCTGACCAGCAACAGGATCATAAAACCTTTCTATCAAAGATATAATGGTGCTCTTTCCCGACCCTGAAACACCAACCACAGCTATGGTCTGCCCACCGTTAAGTCTGAGACTGAAATTGCTGAGCACCAAGACCTCCGGCCTAGTCGGATACGAAAAGTCGACATTTTTTAACTCAATGCTTCCATAAACATTTGCAGGCTTTAGGGCAGAATTATCATCAGGGTCAATCTTAGGGGTTCGATCAATTATCTCAAAGACGGATATCAGGGACTTTCTCCTTTTAAGAATATATGGGGCCAAACCAAAAGGTTCAACTAGTGCAAATGTTGCAAAAGAGAACACCATGTACTCTTTTAGAGCTGTCCCCAGAGACATGTACCGCCTTTTCACACAAAGAGCAGTGTACCAAAGCAGGAGAGCATTGCAAGCAAAAAGAAGAAACTGAGAAAAGCCGAATGCAAAACCAATTCCCATGCCTTGCAGAAAGCTTTTCTTGAATATCTTTCGAAGTTGTACTCTGTAGAGCTCCATCACCTTGTCGCCGGCACAAAATGCTACAACAGTATAGATATTTCGAACAGCATCCTCCAACACCAAAGATGCCTTCCTATGCATCTCCTGGATACCCTTCGAAAATCCAGCAAGCCATAGTTTCTGTAATATTAAAATTGAAACGCAATTCAGCCCCTGGGTAAAATTTGTGTATGAAGATTTTGCTGATTCTAAATGTCTGTAGACCACCAATATGCAGATTATTATGGGTACCAATTAATGAGCTCAGGGCCATATCCAAAGTATGACTCTCATTCTGTACGCATCTGGAGAATTAATTAACTTTCGGGTATAATGCTGATTTTGTAAGCTCGTAGAGAAAATGAACTCGGTTCACGCCAGTGTTCAAAAGTGCAGCCTAGCCAAATTAGGAGCGCACATCTTGATGGCACTAAATATTTTGTTTTCCCACTTTTTCTATTTAAAAACATTACATGAGATATTTGGCTTCTTTTTCAATTTGATTATGCAATTTAGATTTTGAGAACATTAGTACTAAAAATATTGTATAAAACCTAAGAATGAAAGAAATACTACTAAAACAACCGCTATTCGAGAGGTACAGTCAAGTAGGTGTTACTAGGCAAGTAGGCATTAAGTCCACCACTGACTGGCACCTGTCAAATTTAGAATTGTTTGATGCCAATATATAAGGATGACTACCTCTTTCAGAAAGCCATCCGCAAAGCATAATAAAATAATAATTACCAAGTCAAAGGTAATTTGGAGGAAAGTTGGGTTCAACTTAACCTCTTAGTCTCTTACTAATGTGATGGGTGGCGAGTCTGGTGACTGCACATGATTTCTGCAATGCAGTGCATATAATTGCAATCCCCAAAATCCTATACAGGATATGCAAGAGTTGCCTTGTGGAGATGGACAGATGTAAAACCACATAATGGAAAATTATACAGTTGTTCATACCTGTGCTATGGCAGAAACCATAAGAATGGGCAAAGTAGCTAGGGCCACAAGTGCCAATCGCCACTGCAGAAACATCCCAATGAGGACAGCAACTATAACAGCCGCACTATCTTGTATGAATATTGAAAGCCGGTTGCTAAAAGCAGCTCTCACAAAAGTAGCATCATTAGCCAATCGCATTGACAGGTTATCAGCACTATTTTCCTCCTCATCAAACCATCCAACTTCATTTCAAGCATTGCTGTTGAAGAAGGCAATCAGAACAAAAGTGTTCAAAATACAAACACATATAGCATGCTTAAAATTCAACAAACTTTTTCCTATCAGAACAATGGAATAGAAAGAAAAGATTATCACAAAACAAATTCCAAGTTAGATATGACATACCTGAAAACATCATTCTTGAACACGCTCAGTCATTTTCTCCCATTATACCAAAGTAGAAGTGCTGCAAAAATTGGCAACCACCGTCACAATTCCCATGCCAGTTATGATTAAGCACCACCTGTTAATTTCTTCATGTGTATGATTTTTATGTCCATCTTTTCTGTAATACGCTGTTACAACAAGTGCAATAACATAAGCAAGGATGGGATTGAAAGAACCAAAGATTGCAGCACCAGTGCTTCCAAGAACAGCATAAAGCCATTCTGCAAGGCTAAGTTCCACTAGCCTCCAGAGGGATGGTTCTTCTTGAGATGGTGTACCCTTTGTTTCTTTCATTGTCATAGGAATATCATCAAATTGACTGAGTGGTCGACTAAAGGTTTGTGAATGGGAACGTTCATTTTTTGGGTCAGATATCAAAAGTGGAGAAACAGGAGATTCAGGATCAGAAGCACTTTTTTGTCGCTGACCAGAATGAACATCAATCTTGGGTAATTCTGGTAGTCTCATCTCAAAACTATCCTGCCTCTCTATTGTTGGTTCTCTATCAGTCATTTCCATGGAAACACCATTTTCCATCATTTCTTCTGGGGGTGGACTAAGAACTTGCGGAGATTCTTGAGAGCTATAACTAACATCAGCAGGTCGAACCATATGACCGCCAGCAACTCTCTGGAGAGAAGGTGACTTGACCATTCTAGGGGATGATGGTTCTTGAAAGACGCGACTTGCAGAAGAATCTTTCTCAACCTGAAAAGTTGAGCTTTCCTTGTAGGGTCGCACTGGCATCCTGAATATAGATTAGACACCGTGATGTCATCAATATTTAGTAATTTGGTTAGTGAAGCAGAAATAACATCATCATGATTTAGAAAGAGTTTTTATGGTTGTATGAATCTTATGGTGCACTTTGTTAATTTGTAAACAGATTTCATACATGGCTCATCTTGTTGCAGAGAAAAATTGTTAGCCTGTCAACTTTACCTTCGTGGAAGTTTCGTAGCTTCTTCACATTTGAGCAGTTCTGCATAAAGGCCATCCAAGTTCATTAATTCTTCATGTGTACCCATTTCAACGAGTTGACCCTCCTCCATTACAGCAATATAATCAGCATTTTTAATAAGACTCAGCCGTCTAGCTATTATTATTGTTGATCTGCCCAACATGAGGACATCCAAAGCTTCCTGGACAGATCTTTCAGCCTCAAAATCAAGTCCACCCGTGACTTCATCCAGGAGCAGAATAGATGGATTTGAAAGCACAGCCCTAGCAACAGAAAGTTTAATCTTCTGCTCCTCTGTCATCATCAAAGAGGCCCTACCAACCTATTATGAAACAGAATTTCATTTAGCACCATAGGAATGGGACCTGGCAAAACTGATTTATAGACACGTAGCTAAATACCTGAGTTTCATATCCTTTTTCGAGAGAACTGATAAACGTATGCGCGTGCGCTATTTTAGCAGCTTCTTCAATTTGGTCCATCGAAGCATTTCGTCCATAAGCAATGTTATCTTTGATACTCAAACTCAGTAAAGCAGGTTCCTGGGTAACTAAACCAATTTGGCTTCTTAGCCATTCCAGCTTGAGGTTTTTTATATTTTCGCCATCCAAAAGAACTTCTCCTGCAACAAGGTAAAAGGAGTCAGTATAACTTGTGAATAAGATAATCACAACAAGTCTGAAATTAATGAGGCCATAATACCTAAGGTAGGGTCATAAAATCGCTCCATAAGTGGTATGATACTGCTTTTTCCAGAGCCATTTCTGCCAACAAGTGCTACAGCCTTTTTAGCAGGAACAGTGAGATAAAACCCACTCAAAATCGGGATTTCAGGGCGGGACAAATAGCTAAAATATACATTTCGAATCTCTATGTTCCCTTGAACAGAAGGAAGAGTTAGCCCATCATGATTAATAGTGGAGGATGACCGACTTATCATCTCAAACAGTCTGTAGGCAGCAATTCTGCCTTGTTCAAAAGAATAAAAATTTGTAGCTGCTTGATTCAGTCCACTGTCAAACACAAGTCCATTCATAAGTAAGTAGAATCATGCACTAGAGATGGAAAAGAATTAGAAGTGATGAAGTCACTCACAGGCCGCTTAATATAACAGAAAATAGAGCAGTTATAATTTCTCCACCATGAGCTCTTCCATGTATGACAAGGGACCTTCCCACCCAAAGTTGCAAGGCACAAGAACAGATCGCAAGTCCATATGTGAAACCAAGTCCAAGCCCTTGAACAAGACTTATCAATATTCCGTATCTAAGTGTGGCTTGAAGTGAAGTTGCATATGAATATTTTGCCAAGGTTTCATTGGTAAATGAGTACAAGGTTCTGATATAAGAGACCGCCTGTTAAATATAAAGAAAGGGTTAAGGGGGGAAAACATTTCAAACCAACTGTCTGAGCTGCATTTAGCCAGCATACAGATTGCAAGTACAATATCAGATCTTGTTGCAAATAACTTTTTTGTCTGTCCTGTAGTAACCAACTGAAATTATAAATGAAAATCAACTTCAATGGATACCACTATTCACATGAAGGAGTCAAGTCAGAGCACTTTTGAGGCAATCCATGCGGAGCACTTTATGATTTTCTGCAACTATAACTATAACATACTTTCAGGCAAATATGTTACGTCCAAAATTAACTGGCGCTAAATCAATTCCCAGGATACTTAAGCTAGAAATGGAAAGTGTATTATAAAATGACTAAAGAATGACACGTAAACACAGTGAACCAGAACTTCTTTAAGGATTCACTTAGTTGCATTTTTAAACCAGTACCGGAGGACAGGTTGAGTTAACAACACAATTGAACAGTTGAGATAATAAGGATTAGCTACAAGTCCAAGCAGCAAAGCAGACTGGAAGATCAAGAATCAAACCTGCTCTGCAATGCTTGCCGCCTCAGCATAAGCATCTTGGATATTTTCAGCAAGTCTATGCAAAAAGATATTCGAAATCCCCCCTGCAGCAACTATTAGTGGCCCAGTAGCTAAAGTAATAAGGGCAATCTGCCAGCAGTTGACAAATCCAATAACAAGACCACTAAAGAAAGTAGCCATATTATGAATATAGTTCCCCACCTGTCACATCAAGTGCAGGCCTATATCAGAAACAGATTTATTTATTTTTACTAGAAACGAGCTAAAACCACAATGAAAGGGAAAAAAACTGAAAAGAGGCAAAACATACTTTTTCACTGAGAGCAGACTGGATGAGCAGTACATCACTCAGTACTTGGCTCACAATGTCTCCATTGTTTCCATAAGTGTCAAAAACTCATGTCCTGATTAAGTAGAACTTGAACATATTTCGACCTTATTACAGCAGTCTGACGCGTTCCCTGTAAGTATCCAGCAGGACACCTCTGAAGATAAATTGAAAATGCTAAGGAAATCAGCATATTGAAGCAAGCAAATAGAACATTATGACATGTAGATATCAATATCTACTTACCTATCCAGGCTGTAAAAAAAACTCCCACAGCAACATATACAATGCTTAAAGCAAGCTGAAAAAGTTTCAAAAAAATGTCAGTTGTGAACCACAATCTCCTCACAAGATAATTAATCTTCCCTACCATCCAAGCCATGAGTGCATATTAACAAGGTTATCACAATCATCACAGTTAAACGGATTTTTGTTTAATTTTAAAAAAATAAATTCTTTTAGAAGTAATGCAAACACCTGTCATTCAAGCAGGAATTCACTTGCTGATTTCTATAAAATGATTCACCAACATACACACTTTTAGCTGTTATGATTTCCATAAACAAACTTCTACCTCGTGTCCAAGTTTTGCCAGCTGATGTTAAAAGTAAGAACTACTTCATTTTTCAGTAGTTCCTTAAGCGCTTATTATCCAAGTCTTGCAGATGACTTTTCCTTTTCCATGTGTTTGTGGATAAGAGAACATGAAATTTAATCTACAGTGAAGTAAAAATCGTTTGCAAAAGGAAGAGGAATCCCAAAGCCCCAAAAAAAAAGGAAGCTGACTAAGGGCACTACTATTTCTATCCTCTGAAATCAGAAAATATCCAGCCAATGAAATTTATGCATGTTGAAACAAGCTGTTTATGTCATCACCAATGCCAAGAGCAAATTAATTGCTTACAATCCAGCAATTGTAAGAAAATGGAATATTTCAACTTTTAAAACAATACAAGACCAAGTAATATCAGTATAAAAAGTATATACATATGCCAGTACATTGTAATGGCGCCACATACTTGTCCTGATTAGCATTATCAGGATATCGAGTAATCCTGCTCGAAATGATGTTAGTAAGATAATTGATTTTCCAAGATAGCTCACCCGATCATCTCTTTTAAGGGATAGACGGCTTTTCTAATTTTCTGTTCATCTCAAGCCCCCCAAGTTATTGTGTTGCAACATGACTAATTCTTTAGTCTCTTAACCTTACCAGCATGGCCCTCACAAGAAAACACTTTCATGAGGAGTGACAGGAAGAAACTCAATTTGGAGAGTGTTAACTATTTTTCCTGGAAGTAAGAGAATATAATCAATCTACATTGATATGTCAACCTAAATTCAAAAAATCTCAGTTGACAACATCCCAGCCTGATCTTCTGGAATCAAATTGCTCGAACATTATAAAGAAATGGGTTATTGGCAAATAAATACACAAACTTTGATGTGATTTTGATTTTACACACGAGCTTTAAAAGGAGTATATAAATACACGAACTTTGATTGATTTTGGTTTTGTACACGAACTTTAAAAGGAGTATACAAATACATGAACTTATTAATTGCACTAATTTTACCACAATTTGTTTTTTCGGCCAAATTGAAACTGACATGGCATTAGATATGATGAATTGGCAACAATGTATAAATCTTAAAGTCCGTGTGTGAAGAAGAAGAAGAAGACATTTGTAGTAACCTACTTGTTCGTCATTTACTCCATTTACAAATGGTGGGTTTAAGATTTGAAGTGCTCTCTTCAATTTGTGTGCTTGTGTTATATTCCTTTATTTTTTTTCTTTCTTTCTCGTGATGTGTATATGTGTTTTGTGTGTATTAATGAGTCAATGTGCGTGTTTTACCAAGTGTAAATGTTTCTTTTATATTTTATTTATTAATTTATTTCCACGTCATTATCAACTCATCATATCCAATGCCATGTCGGTTTCAATTTGATAGAAAAAATAAATCGGGTAACATCACTCAAATTAATAAATTCGTGTATTTATATACTCCTCTTAAAGTTTGTGTGCAAAATCAAAATTATATCAAACTTGTGTATTTATATACTCCTTTAAAAGTTTGTGTGCAAAACCAAAATCACATCAAAGTTCGTGTATTTATATGCTAGTAACCTAAAGAAATTCATAGGATGAGCACATTCTAAAACCTTTGCAATCTCTCCTTTGACATGTAAACCTAGATACCAACTTCTTTATTCCAACAATGTGTGTAACAAATAAAATGAGAATTAATGGGCAAATGAAAGTCAGTTTATAGCTATTAGCGCAAAGTAAGTATGTTATAATCAATGAGCAATAGAACACCGATCCTTCGAAATTTATTAGGAATGGCAACCATATCCAAACAACATTAAATGTAATGAAATCACCCTCCCTCCCTCCAAAAAAAAAGGAAAGAAAGAAGATCTTAGACTTTGCAGCTATTATCATTCGCAAACCTCAACCAAGACACCTATGACCTATGTATATCTCGAAGATATCAAACTCCTCCATACAACACTTGAAGGGCCAATGCAAATTACTAAAACAGACATCGACACGAAACAAGTCTACCATCACCCTGTGACCAAGATTCCTTTGAATTGTTGAAAGTCAGCCCGAAAAGTGCGAGAATCCATTAAATGCAATACCCTTATCATCAAATTACCTTCATTTGAAATCTAGAACAAGGTCAACTAATTATTTCCATTCTTGCAAAGATCACTGAGAAGGGCCCCTTGAAAGAGCTATGATCCTAAACTACCAAGAATATCTTGTACGAGAATACAAGTCAACTTGAATACGCGACAAAAGACCATTACAAGAACAAGCAAGCAATCAGGAAACATGTAGATACACATCATAGTTACTACCAAGTACTACATGACAGGTTGTCAGATCAACTCTGTAGATAGCAAGACTCACATAGCCTAAACCAGAAAAATCAAAATAGAAATTCTCTATCCATCGAAGAGTTCCAAAATTGCATCTAGTTACAAATGAAACCATATATTCCATCAAGTCTATATAAATCAATCCCACCGTGGAAGTCCATTAAATGCTTTTTCCTCGAGAATCGACTACCATCAGCAACATCATAAGATTCAATGCAATATTAGGCACTATTATATTAAGTGGGCTGAGTCACAGATAAGCTTGCATTTCTCAGTCAAGTAAAGTGCGAAACACATTACTTTTTTGCTCCAAAACTAATAATATTACTTCATTATCTTCATTAACTTGAGTGGCAATCGCAATCTTGCAATCAAATTCATCAATCAACGTGATTATCAGATATATAACATCACACTCCATCCAACTACCCAAATCACAAAAATGTTATAAACTTCCAATCAGAGTATTTAACAAAAAAAAGGACATACGTAGATACTCAGCTACACGTTGCGTTAACATACACAATCCACCCAACAATAATAATAGAATAATTTAGTTAAGATAATCCCTCTAGTTACGATAATGCCTATATATGCCAAACTAAGATAAAAAAAACCAGAACCCGAAATTCCAGCTTGCTCCGTGAGTGAACCCAATTATGATAACAAATTTACAACTTAAAAACTCAGCAGAAAGAATTGGATTCTACACAATAAAATCGGGGGTACCTCAGTAAACCTGTCGAATAGCTCATCACTATACCCGTCATACCGGAGCAGCTGTATAATCTTCGCAAAATAATGCAAGTAAACAACAAGCGCAGTGCCGTGCGCGGCGGCAGCGAGAGATCCCACAAACATGAGGGCCCAGTCGAGCTGGTCGGCGCAGGCAAACAGCTGGGAGAACGGCACCGCCGCAGGCGGCGGCTCCATCTCCTCGTTCTCGGCGTCCATTTCCTCCTCCATCTCGACCGGCTCCGCCTCCCCCGTCCCCATATCCGTGTACGGAGAGGGCGACTCCGGCGGCTCCGACACCTCCGAAACCGGCGTCAGCGGCTGTATGTGCGGTGGGGACCAGCCAAACAAACCCCTAGAGATCATCATCTTGCCCGCTCAATAACTGAAACTGTTTCCACCAAAAAATCAAAACCCTAGGTCACAGCATACGAAGTTGTATTCCTCCAATTCCAGCTCGGCCTAAGTAGATCGGAATCGGCGTGGTGCTGTGCGTTTCCCCTTTTGAGTTGGGGTGAAAATTCAAGTGGTTGGAGCTGGGGAGTTGACTGAGTCAAAGAAGGCAGGAGGTGTTGGGTTGACTGATTCTGGTTATTGGTGGTTGGCGACGGCGGCGAGAACGAAGAGAGAGATATTTATGGGGAATGGCTGTCTCTATCTCTCCACAAATAAAGAACGTCAAAAAAGTGTCAAAACAGCGGTCGTCGGAGGTCTGAGCTATACTAGAAAAAAGGGGAGTTGGGAAAGCGGAAAAGCGTTGAAGATCCAGCTGTACATACACATACATCTTCCGTATATCCATCAACATTTTTTTCTCAAACGGGAAGTTAGCAATATTATTTTAATTTAATATCATTTTTTCTTTTCCTTTTAAATTGAGATCAAAACGTGTAACTAAAAATCATTTAAAAGTTTCAAGATGTGTGGATGTGCGCTTTGACAATCAAGGAGCTATAGGTAAAGCCGGCAAAATGAGTCCTGATAGGATACGATCCAACTGGCTGCGTCCCAAAGATCGCGCCCGACATTGCTCTCTCATGTGAGTTCGGCCAGAAGGCTCGACCAACTACAACTCTAATCGCAAGTGGAGCGTGAAGATCTGGATGCATATCTAAAAGAATCCTTATGAGAGAGGACTTTGTATTAGAGTCAAACTCTATTTGTATTAGAGTCAAACTCAATTTGAATTAAAGTCAAACTCAATATGATGGTATATAAATAGAGGCTAGGTTAGAGGAGATCCATCATCTACACTCATCTACACTCAGATCGATCACTTGATGATCTACACTCTTTGTAATCGCTTCTTACACTCTCAATACACATATACTCTCTCGCTCCGTGGACGAGATCTAATTGATAGATCGAACCACGTTACTTCCTCGTGTTCTTTCTTGCATTTATTACCCGACGAAATTAAGATCGATCACGGCGCCATCCGTGGAATGAAATTTTGTGTTTTCGATCAACTTTTCTCGGGAATCAATCACAACGATGAGGAATACAAGAAGCGCTACATCCGTGGTCACACGGCAACAATAACGGCGGCAAGACGCGCCAAACGATGCAGGAAAAGCCCGATAAGAGATGTGACCCCGAAGGACATGTTCAAAGTCTCGATGAGCGAGGCAACCCTATCCTGCGTGAAGAAAATGCAGTAGCGAAGGAGGTCCAATAAGAACCGAGAGGAACCCCAAGACCATGATTGAACCTCGACGAGGCGGTTAAATGGTTCTCGAAAAGAATAAGAAAGCTTCCTCAGTACTCACCGAGAACAAGGTCGGCATCATCATGAAGAAAAGGGCGCAAGTTCATCAAAACACGAGGCCCCCACCGCGGATCCCCACCTTCGGATGGTAGGCACTGTCGTGCGAATAATACCTCTACACGAGTTGGTTTCCAAACCGATCGTGCGAGGATGACGGCGAGGGAAGGTCGTCGTGATCACCGCGAGGTCGACCCCCACAATTATAACGAGCCCAGCCAACGAACTCGGCATCGCTCTCCGGGAGACGGGTTCGATGGATACGGGAAGATTATTACCCCTTTTTCCAACAAGATACTTGATACCCATCTCCCCGACAAGTACAGGGTGCCAAGTATCACCCCCTATGATGGTCTGCGGGATCCACAAAACTTCATTTCTCAATTTCAATACAACATGATCAATCAGCGTCTCAACATCATCCACATGTGCAAGCTGTTCCCAGAGTTGCTGATCGACAACGTCCGCCGGTGGTTCGACAGTTTACCTCCCGATAGTATTGGATCTTACCGAGATCTAATGGAAGCCTTTCATCGAAGGTTCTTCCAAAAAGCCGAGTCCAAGACCACATCGGCTCATCTCCTCACTGTGAGGCAAGGCCGAGGTGAGTCCATCATCGACTTCATGACTAGGTTCAATAAGGAGAGCCTAAAAGTCGAGGATGTAGACGACCTCCTCATTATATCGGCTTTCCAAAACGGCATCTTGCATGGGGCCCTATACAAGGAGATCGTCAAGTACGAGCCTCGCACTACGTCGGAGCTGTGGCGCATAGCAGATCGGTTCGCCAAGGCAGGCGAAGTGGACAGGAGAAAGCGTGAAGCTGACAAGGTGGAACCCTCTGACTGAAAGAAGTAAGAGGATGATCGAGAAACCGAGGCGTAATCCCGGCGAATCGAGAGAGACCTCGCCACATTAGAAAAGCTTGGTACAAGCAACAAGTAGCTCGGTATTATAAACCGTGTCAAACCCGACAATTCCTAGTAGGCGACCTCGTACAAGTAACGAAGTCGATAAAGTTCAAAGCTCGGCAAGTTAGAGACCACATGGGAAGGACTATACCGAATTAAAGAAGTCCTCGGAAAAGGGTCATATAAGCTCGCCCATTTATCCGGTACGTCGTGTTTCATTAATAAAATCTTTTTCTTTATTTACTTCATATGCTCAGTCTTGCATATTTCATTTG
Organism: Salvia rosmarinus; assembly: GCA_036937905.1. Classification (NCBI taxonomy): domain Eukaryota; kingdom Viridiplantae; phylum Streptophyta; class Magnoliopsida; order Lamiales; family Lamiaceae; genus Salvia; species Salvia rosmarinus. The sequence continues at coordinate 7,908,585 of CM072820.1, read as the reverse complement.
TCACTTATGCATACCACCTTTTCCGCAATACCCTCTAAGGAGGACGAACAATACCCTCTAAGGAGGATAATATCTAAACATGCGTAAGGGGATCACCCCTACCGACACTTCTCGGCAAATAAGGAACCAATATCCTCTAAGGAGGACGAACAATACCCTCTAAGGAGGACGCCACATACCCTCTAAGGAGGACGACAAATACCCTCTAAGGAGGATGACACATACCATCTAAAGAGGACGATAAATACCCTCTAAGGATGATGACACATACCCTCTAAGGATGATGACAAATACTCTCTAAGGAGGACGACAAATACCCTCTAAGGAGGATGATAAATACCCTCTAAGGAGGATGACAAATACCCTCTAAGGAGGACGAACTACCCTCGTTTATTTCGAGGACGAACTACCCTCGTTTATTTCGAGGATGAACTACCCTTGTTTAATACAAGGACGAACTCCCCTCGTTTATTTCGAGGATGAACTACCCTTGTTAAATACGATGACGAACTACTTCGCCTCGGCCCTCCGCAGGCCGACCTCGGCCTTCGCCGCCTCGGCCTCCCGATACATGGCTGCCTTCGCCTCGGCCCTCCGCAGGCCGACCTCGGCCTCCCGATATCTGGCCTCCTCCGCCTCGGCCTTCCGCAGGCCGACCTCGACCTTCGTCGCCTCGGCCTCCCGATACATGGCCGCCTTCGCCTCGGCCCTCCGTAGGCCGACCTCGCCCGCCGCCCCGCCGGCCTCCCGATACATGGCCGTCTCCACCTCGGCCCTCCGCCGACCTCGACCTCGCCGCCTCGGTCTCCCGATACATGGCCGTCTTCGCCTCGGCCTCCACAGCCGACCTCGCCGCCGCCGCCTCCCGATATATGGCCGCTCCACCTCGGCCTCCCGGCCGACCTCGACCTTCGCCACCCGCCACCGCCGAGCCGGCCTCCTCTTGCCGCATCCCGAGCTTTCATCTCGGCGCGGCCACCTCGTCACGGGAGGGTCTTCTCCTTCTCCAAACCCCTCGCGACGCGAGCCACCCGGTGGGACGGGACGACGCGTCATTAAGGAAGTTTGTCAGTTGGGTGGACGTCCTCACATGGCCCAGCTTGCCTTCCAAGTGAAGGACAACGACCTCTTTTGCTTCGAGAGCTCGACCTCGACACGTCATCCCGTGTTCGACCTCGACACGACGTTACACATTCGACCTCGACACGAGACTACATATTCGACTTCGGTAGGGCAACGAGTGTTCGACTTCGGCTAATTTATGATCGGGCGACATTTAACATCGGCAGGACTGTACGCGTTCCACTTCGCCAGACTATGAATTTCAGCTAGGCAATGTCAGAACCACTCGCCCCAATCCATCACAACTTCACTTCTACGTCTTTTGGGGGGGGAGGTGTGATAGGATACAGTCCAACTACTAGGCCCAAGCATCAGGCCCAATATAAATGGGCCCCGACAATAAGCTCGGCCTATGTGAGTTCGGCCCAAGAAGACTCCTCGACCAACTACACTCTAATCGCAATTGGAGACGTAGAAGATTCGGATGCATATCTAAAAGAATCCTTATGAGAGAAGACTTTGTATTAAAGTCAAACTTTATTTGTATTAGAGTCAAACTCAATTTGAATTAGAGTCAAACTCAATATGATGGTATATAAATAGAGGCTAGGTTAGAGGAGATTCATCATCTACACTCAGATCGATCACTTGATGATCTACACTCTTTGTAATCGTTTCTTACACTCTCAATACACATATACTCTCTTGCTCCGTGGACGTAGATCTAATTCAATAGATCGAACCACGTTACTTCCTCGTGTTCTTTACTGCATTTATTACCTGATGAAATTAAGATCGATCAAGTCCGATCCGAAAAGGTCGTCTGAGATATCCTGGATTTGGACTGGTTTGGACTTAAAATTAAAGACCAAAAAAAAGCGGGCTAAAAAGCCCGCTCAAAAAATCCACTGCCTACCCGATTTCGGGTTAAAAAGTCCATGGTTTCGTGCTAAAAATTATGTCTAGTATTCTATTAAATATACATATTTGTAATATTATTTAATATATATATATAATTATTTAATAATATTAATTATATTTTATATAACTTTTATTTTATAATTAAAAAATTAAAAATGATCTAAAAAACGTCACGTCACCACGACCTTGGGGTGGTTTGGGCTTCATATTTTTAGGCCCCAAAATTTTCGGACGGGCCCGATCCGACACAAAAAATGTAAAAACCCGATGGACCCAATGTCGGGTCGGGCCGGGCCGCTACTTTTGCCCGCTATAGCTATATATGTTTCAAAAACAAAAACAATATATATATATATATATATATATGTATAAGATGTATTTTGGATATTCGAAATTTGCTAGTTTAGATCCATCTTGATTTGTGTTAGATTAGTATCGGATCCAAATTATATACGATGATATGTTTTTAACTTTTGATGTTTTGATCCTTTCGAATTAAAAGGACCGACGCTAGATTTTCCCCATCTATTTTGGTGTATAGGATATTATATGTTAATTTACAAAGAGGTTGTTACATGTCTCTAGATTATGGAACTTTAAGAATGTTAACAACATTTATGATAAATTAAAATTTATTTAAATTTACAAGTTTGTTAGAGTATACTTTTATTCAAACCAAGATATGAATTGTTTAATAAAAGGTAAAGTATATTGCAACTTTAAAAGGTTAGAAAGTTGTATATACTCATTTTACCTCAAAAAACAAATTGTATATATCTTCATGAGCTTCAAAATTTTATAAGTTAGCAATGATTTAGTTTAAATTATTTCGTACTTGATAGATTCAATTTATAAATCTAATAAATAATTATGATAATAAGCGTATCTCGTGGTAGTAATGGAATGATGATTGTGAACAAGAGACCGGAATGTCGTGTTGGGTAATCGGACAGATACGAGATCAGCCAACGCAAAGCAGAATAGGATGAAGACCTTTGGTAGATACTCGACGCCATGTCAAGAAATGTAATCGGATGAAGGCATCCGGGCAGACACTCGACGCTCATGTCGATCTTGATTGTGTGTAAGGCTTATTAATTGCTTAAGATTATGCGCATGATCCCTTCATAATGAGGGCATTTATAGGTGTGGGGGTTGTATCAGATGGGGTAATCCTAATCCTTTAGGAATAGGATACGTGCAGATCCTTCTAGACCTGCGTTGCTTTTCTTATAGCAAGTCCTTATCGATAAGAGTCAGCTCCTATCCGGAGACAGGAGTCCTCTTGGTCCTTACGTTATAGGTATAGGTTTTGAGGCTCAGTTTCATGGGTCAATTACCTTCAATTATCTTGCCGATCTGGCATTCTCACGCCAACTGTGGGTACTCGTAATCAGTCGTATTATTTATAGTGAGTTGACATATATTGTATTTATTCCCTATCAGTGCTCATCCTAGAAACCACGTTCAAAATTGATCGTATTAAAGATTTAATAGATTTTACAAGACTGTTTGAAGAAATTTATTAGAATTTAGTAGGGAACTTGGTAGTAAGTATATAATGTAATCAATAACTGGATGATAAAATTTGATTGTGTAAAGCCAAATAATATCTTGTTATTTAGGATCAATAATTGAACAAGTTTAGTTTACCTAAAACGAGAACATTCCTCAATGAATAATAGCTTGTTTATCATGTTATATGAACATAATTTGAGTTTTCCCCATCTGGCATGTAATCGAAAATATGGCATGTAATCGAATATGAATTCCAACTTAGATCAACTATGCAATTGAATAGTAATCATCTTGTTAAATATATATAGAATAAGAACGATAAATTCGAATTTGAGCTCGAACTCATTAAAAAATTTTATTTGAAATTGAAAAAACTTTTTCACTAAATAAAATCTGTGTAACCGACAAATGAGGTGTCTATTGTGTCTCTGTTCACATGGTTTGGACGATAGGGAACCACACCATTCAATGAATTATTAATTAAATTAAATTAACTGATAATTTTAATTATAAATTCTTAATTGATGATTAATAAATTTAGTAGGGGATTCATAAATTCTAATTGAAATTAATAAATTCTAATTAATATTTAAAAACTCTAATTGAAATTAATATACCATAACTGGATATTAATAAAATCTAATGTTACAAAAAACGCTCGAGGCGCCCCTTGAGGCAAGGTGCTACCAAATAGCCTCGAAACCTATGTCTTATTTACTGTCTGTGAGGCTTAAGCCTCAGTGGGCTGAGGTGCGTGCCTAACTGATGTATGCCTCAAAGGCACAGAGAGGCAGAAGTCTCAATTTTAGGGCTTTCCTATGTTTTCTTAATGGGTTGAGGGTGTTTTTGGTCATTTTTTTAAAATCCATATACAATTAAATAAAAAGTCCATGCATTTTAAGGTTAAAAATTAAAAGTCCATTACTAATTTAAATTGTTAACCCTAATTATATAATTGAATTAAAAAAAATCCAAATATTCATAAGAAATAAGAACAGAACGGTGTCATCCTTCCTCTTCACCATCACTCTTCTCAACTCATCCCGATCGCCTACCACTTACCGCCATCGCCGACCACCACCACCGCCGCCACCCATTGCCGGCAAATGACAACATGACCCGACATTTTAATTTTGTTGTGTTTCATTTTCAATTTTCTTTTCTTTTCTTTCTGTTGGGTGTTAGCTAAGCATATTTGTTTAGTGTATTTATATTTGTTAAGAGAGTACTCAACACATATGTTTTGTTCTTGGGCATTTTCATGATTCTTTTAATGTCGAGGGTGATCAATTCTTTTAAAATACCACAAACAAGATTAATGTGGATGATAATGATGATGAAGATAAAGATGAGGAAGTCAATGAGGATGATTTTGTTGCTTGAATAGTTGAATTTTCCAGGAATTGATGTTCATAAACAGTTTAGGCCTTTAATTTGATGTTTTTAAGAGTTATAAATTTTTAAATTTCTATTATTTTCTTTTTAAGTCTGAGGCTTACGCCCTGCCTAGCCTCGCCTCGCCTCAATTTCCTTCCCTAGTTTTGTATTCTCATTTATCAATTACTCCATATGTCCCTCAATTTTCTTCCTAATTTTCTTTTTTGCGACGCCCCCAATATCATTTTTATATATTTATGGTAACTATCTTCTCAACTTATTACATTAAATAATATCCTTTATTTACATCTTTTATTATTCATGACCCACCATTATTTTATTTTTTTACCTCAACAATCCATTTATTTACATATTTTACCGTCTAAGGTCCACTACTAACTAATTTAATATTACACTATTATGAGACTCTTACTCCACTCATAATATATTCAACAATTTTATTAAAACACATGTCGAAAATTCTCATAAATAAATTTGGGGATAGATGGACTATATTTTATTTTGTTGTTTTTTTTTTTTTTTTTTTTTTGATATCATGAATATACATAGTTATATTTATTATCATGCAAGAATACAGCAAACCACATATGACATGTAAACCACACTTAAAAATTAAACCCATATGTTTGGTGGGGTTCGAGATGGCCTCCGAACCCACCTTAACCATTATTTGACTATTTTGTTGTTGTTTAAATTCCATGAAGGGGGGTATGAGAAAAATATTATCTTCAACTACTTTCCTCTCGTCTCTTTTTTCTCTCTCTTCCTCCTTATTCTATTCTTTATTTTCCTTCAAGTTACTGTGCATCTTCTCATTGAAAAATACCATAAAATTATAGAATTTCTTAATACTATCTCGGTTGGAATTCTATTCACGACAGTTGGTATCAGAATCAGCTTTCCGGGAAGCATCGGAACTCAAACTACAAGGTCAGATAACAGGTGTGGTTGAGGAGATGCAGAAGCAATTTTCTGGAATAGAAGGTAAATTTGATCACTTAGCTACAACCCTAGCTTCACTACAATTACAGTTGTTAAATATGAGTAGGGGGAACATGGGAAGTGAGTCTGGATCTATTTTGGGAGAGCATGATCACATATTTACGGGGAAGAAAGTGCAGGAAAATCATCTGCAGCTTAGGCAGAGTTCCGAGGCCTAAAAGCATGGATCCTAACACGAACGAGGGGCGAGTAGTTTGCCCAAGCTCACTGGGACAAAACCAGAGAAAGAGTTGTTGAAGAAAATCAGCTTATTAAAATTCCCCATCTCACACAGACTAGGTGGAATCTCACTAGACAAAAAGTTTGATTAAACATCAAACCATTGAATTCAAAGGCAAAGAGCAACTCAAAGAATTCCTCCACAGCTCAAGAACCTCAAGACCATGGGCGGATTTAAGTGGGCTTTGCACCAGGCTCCAGCCCAGGACAAATCCCAAACCTTTTCTTATATTCATGTATTATATATATTAAGTCTTTTATTTTCATGTATTATATTATGTCGAACTTAAAATTAGTCTAATTCCAAAATAATTAAAAAACTAAAATAAAGTTGTTGTTTTCTCTCAATATGACCTTAGATTCTACAATTCCTTTCAAATCATTTAATAATAATGATATTTGCAAGCTTGTAAAGAAATTTTATCTTGAAGATTTTACTAACCAATATATTGTTCTATTTATGAGTTCAGATATTGTAAGATAATGTGATAGTGATACAAGAATTTCAAGTTTATCTTGTTGAATTGAATCAACTACTTAATAAGAGTCAAATGTCGAATGTTTATGTTATGTTAAATAGACTAATTAATTCATCTAGTCTTGATGCAGCTTGTTGTTGCCGCTACAATTGAACATGTATTTTTCGAATGAAGTATGTGAAGGCGATCTTGTAATAAAATGAGAGATGATTTATCTAAAGATTCCCTAATGTTTTATATTAAAAGATATTTTATTAAAGATATTATTGATAAATTTTATTAATTGAAGTCTCTAGGGCATACTTATAGGAGCATATATAAAATATTTTAGTATTTATAAAATTTAATGCATGGAAGTATTTATATTTCATTTCATCCCATTATCGAATTTTGAATCTATCCTTGCTCAAGACTCCTCATTTCACCAATTGATCGATCTTAATTTCAGTAAGGAAATAAACGCAAGAACACCAAAGATTTCGTGGTTCGATCGTGAATAAGATCTACGTCCATGGCAAGAGAGAGAGTATGTGTATTGAGTGTAAAGCGATTACAAAAGAGAGTGAATGCATCTATGTCCTCTAATCTAGCCTCTATTTATACACAATGTATTGACGCAGATCTCGAATCAAGTCTCTCTAACTAGGATTCGAGATCTTATCCTCTCGAATTAGGATTCTTTTAGATATGGGTGAGCTTTCTGCGTTCCCACCGACTTTAGGAGTCTTCATGGGCCGAACTTGTCGGTGCCGAGCTTGATGTCGGGTTTACTTGTATTGGGCACGACGCTTGGGCACAGTAGTTGGGCGTATCCTATCACAACCCCTGAGCCTAAAACGAGGTCATGCCGGATTGGGGTTGTTGTGACGAAAGCGGGTTGGGACGATCTTACATGCTTTTCATTGGTTGACTCAATGCTTCGACGTCGTATATCGATTGCGATGCTCGCAGGCGTCGCCGAGGTCTTTTGTTGTTTGTATCTCCGCGGCGGTGTCACGCTTTTGCACCGGTGTCGTGCCGAGGTCTTGGTAGCCGCTTCACCTAACGAGGTGTTATGCCGAGGTCCTATGGTCGCTTCACCTAACGAGGCGTTTAGCCGAGGTCTCTGGCCGCTTCACCCGACGAGGCGTTATGCCGAGGTCTTCGACCGCTTCACCGACGAGGCGTTAAGCGAGGTCTTCTCGCTTCACCGACGGCGTTATGCCGAGGTCTTCTAACCGGCTTCACGGCGGGCGTTACGCCGAGGTCTTCGACCGCTTCACCGTCGGCGTTAAGCCGAGGTCTTCTGACTGGCTTCACCTGTCGAGGCGTTAGGCGAGGTCTTCTTACCGCTTCACTCGACGGCGTTATGCCGAGGCAAGCGGGATTTTCTGCCGTTCTTCGAGCATCGACGCTGGATACGTTTAATGCGCATTAAATTGGCAGCGGTTGGATTCCGATAAAGTACATATTAGGGGAATGTCTTCCTGACACGCAATATCTCTTATCACTTGCCTTCTACATTCTCTCAATTTCAAAAACTCGCCTTCCGCGAAAAACAACTACTCTGCGCCATTGTGACTTGAAGCTCCTTGTCTTCTTCATCGATAAACAAAAGTAAGTAATGGCTACTTCTTCTCATAACGAGTCGCTCGAGCGTCCAAATCGTGTCTGTTTCCCGTCTAATTAGTTAGCGTCTTTGCTGTTTTACCCGTGTCCATACGCCTCTTTCTACGTAGTCATGCGATTCCCGATGGGGATTGCGGCAAAGTGTCTTCTTTTCTTGATCCTAGGTATTTCGATATTAGGGATATATGTCTTCAATATAGTATTCCTCTAGTATTGAGTTCGTTGCCCCCGTCAGGAGGATAGGGCTTGTGCCCTCAGGATGGTTTTATTCTGTGTCGAGGGCGCCTCTGCAGGTGGTCTTCGTCTTCCTTTCCCTACGTATATGTTGAGTTCCAAGAGATGTTTGGCCTATCTCTCGCCCAACTCGCCGAACTCATTCCGGCGTATAGGCGCCCTAGGTGTCATGCCTATAGCATAATTTTCCTTTGACCTTGGGGCTTGTCCTTCGCCAGAGGCGAAGGCGGCTCGGGTGGTATTATCTATCACCCCGTAGGAAATTTAAATCCAAGATTAAGTCGAAGATCTCATGGCGGAAGAAGTTCTTCTTCCGCGTGGGTTTGAGGACATATGGAGTTCATATGGCGATCGATAAGATCGCCGATGTGATCGTTGACAAGGACTTGGTGACACGGAGGAGGCTGGACAAAATTGGCCTTGTTGACGAGGTCTTCTCCGAGGCCGAGCTTGCAGGGGCGGGGCTTAGCCCTTATGATCCTACCTCCAGGGTGGAGTCGGTGAAGGGTGAGGCCCCTACTTCTTTTTTCTTTATTGCTTGATTATACGTGTTGATGCTGACCTATGTATTTCTTGGTAGTGAACTCTTTGAAGGAAAGAAAGAAGAAAGGAAGGAGCCGGTCTCGTGGCGAACCGATCTCGTGGCCGAGCCGAGGTCTCCGACCTTGAAGGATTTCGAGGACATGCCGAAATGGTGTGGGGCCTTCGAGATCCCTTCGCCGCAGCCCACTCAAGCGCTTGAAGAGGCGGAAGGATGTAGTCCCGAGTCTCGGTTGTCTTAGGTGAGTCGAAAATCGTCGGTTCAAGTCGTGCCTCGTCTCTTTCCGAGGTTTTGTACTGTCCTTATACTTTGTGTTGCGATATAAAAGCGTGTTTCGACGATGTATATAATGTATGGGGTCGAGGGCGTGGCGGCCGAGGTGTCAAAAGTATCGATCTTGTATCGGATTACTTGAAGAAGGCGCTATGCAGTGATTTGTGGGATGGCCGGTATGCTCGGGAGGTGGAGGAGGTGAATACCCTCCTTACTCAAAAATATCCGAGGCCGAGGCTAAGATCCGGGACCTCGTCAAACAAAAGCGGCGGATGCTACGGCCATTGGCGGCGGCAGGGCGGTCGGCGTGAGGCGCTTTGGCGGACGAGGCGGCGGCCGAGGCGGCGAATCGAGGTTGCCTTGATGAAGGCGAGGTGGAACAGTTCGCCGTCGGGAGGCGGACATGGCGAGCTCGCGAGGAGAGACGCTCCGTGCGCTTTTGAGAGGTGTTCATGTCGGCGAGCCCGGATGGTCTCGGACGCGGCAAGTGCTCGATAAGCGCGTCGTCTCGGATGCAATCGAAGATGTCGCGAGGACTACCTGCACTGGACAAAGCCAAGTATGGATGCGAGGAGACCGAGGACAATGTCCGAGACGGGCCTATTTTGATGTGATCGTCCGCGGCTGAAGGAGCTTCCGTCTTTGCGAGAACCTCGCCGCCTCCGCCGGTTCTTACGTCGCTGAGTCCGTTCGCTACCGTGTCCGTGGATCGGGATCCCCGACCAAGCTTTACTATCCGATTATGCAAAGGGGTGGGGTGCGGTGATGCTTCACAGGCGTCGAGACTCGGTGGTTCCCCAAGAGGCGGTCAGACGGCCTAGCCTGGCGGAAGAGGCTCATGCTATCGAGGCGTCGGGCGGCGAATGTGGGCGTGGTAGAAGCTTCCGGAGGGTCGATTGATCTGTAGGGAAAGCGAATGTTAACCCACGCCCAGGATCCATCTTGGGTGTTTAATTCACCATACATTGATTATAAACCTAGCATGCGTCTATATAATTAAATCGCAACACGTTGGGTTTTCACGTGTTTACCTTTGGATCCGAAGAGGTCGACGGAGCGAGATGAGCGGATCGAGCGGATCGGACGGATCGGACTCGTGCTGACCTTACGGATCGTATCCGATTGCCCAATCTCCAGCGTCGAGTGAGGGCGATCTATGGAGAATGCTTGGAAAATCACCCTTTGCTCACTAGAATTTTCGATAATTCTCTCTCAATATGAGATGGCGAAATTCTTGCTTTCAATATGTGAGCATTAGCTCAGACATTATCTCATACCTTATATTTATAATGCACTACCTTAATCCTATATGGAATATTACCATAATCCTATATGGAATATTACCATACTCTTAGGATTATTTCCATACTCTTAGGATTATTTCCATACTCTCAAGATTATTACCATAATCTTATATGGAAAGGATCTATGCATACCATAAATATAATAATATCCTTGTGGGATAAAGAGAATAAAATCTTGCCATAGAGATATAGGACCGATTTTCTTGCTAAGCTATGGGCTGGATGGGCGGCCTGAGGATCAAATCAAGGAATAAAGGCGGGCCTCAAATAAATTAATTATCTTATGTTCGACCCGAACATAAATTAATTTATAAACATTCGATCATGCCACTAGAGAAAGAATCTTGACTTACCCTTTATTACCGAAGTTGAGTCGGGCTTGCACTTGACATTACGAATCCCGTATTTAAGATATCGAGCGTCCATTAATCATTTATAGCAATGACCGCTTAAAGCGATTAATAACTTCATTTCCTTAAGTAGTACCACTCAACCTTATTATTGTACTTGAGCTAACTCAACTGCGGGGTTTAGTACAATAAACCTTTTGAGCTCCTTAAGGGGCGTCATCATCCTTAACGGATACGGTGACTCGTCTGAGATAACTAGCGTGACATACTGACCGCCACCACCCAAGATGCGGAGAATCTTGGGTTAGAACATATAACCCTCACCCATAACAAGTCAAAGTGATGGGCGAGAACTCATACTCACCTAATACCTTATCGAGGTTTAGATCATCGTAAGTCACCGAGATCTTGGTTCTTCACGACGGTCGAAAGAAGAACTCATCTCATCGTGATCCTTCAATACGTCGAGACGCATCCCGGCATAGACAAGCAACTAAGTCAAGTCACTCTTATCTATCTCGCGGCCAAAGCGACAACTCGTCCTTAAGTCGTCTCGGTGTGAAACTTTTATATCTCATTAAGCTTGACCAATCATACGAGACTTCGTGATCTTCTACACATCGTATGATCTAACTTATATATGAGATAAGGGACACGATATATGCAATCAAGTATTCATTTCGGATAGAGATTGTAATAGTGGTAAACGAAACATTGTATACAAGCTCAACCAAAGCGCTTTCGAAGATACAAATCCACATGATCCCATCTTTTTTTTACCCTTTTTTTTTTGAATGTAAATGTACATTGATTTTTGCCTAAGGGCATGTTAATAAAATGACAAGTTTATGTTAAGAAACTTATCTTTTTTTATTCAGTTGTCTCCTGAAATGCTTGATGCTTCTCCTTGGTTGAACCGAATCGAAGACCTATCGCGGGCTCTTGAGTTGAAAGAGGTCGAACTCCTCCATATAAAGGGGCAGCTTGGCCACGTACAGGCGGAGTCCGATGTCAAGCATAGGGCCGCTCAGGAGAGCTGTGACGAGCTCCAGGCTCGCCTTTTGGAATTGGAGGAGGCGTTCGAGGTCGCGAGAGAAGGCGAGGTGATAATGGAGGAGCATCTTTGAGTCTGAGGAGGTTATCCACGAAATGGTGGGATGACGATCCGGAGGTTGAAGCCAAGGTTGTCGAGGCTGCTGCCCGTTGTTCGGGGTACAGGCGCGAATATGGTCGGACCTCCTGGCAATTCACGGAGCAGGACGCTGAATTGAAAAGGCTCGGGAGCATATACAAGATCGCTATCGCTCGACAACCGCAGCTCGGCGAAATACTTGACGGGATGCAGAGGCCTCTTCTTCTCACGGAGCTTCGCCTAGAATAAATGAACCTAATTATGACGATCCGGTGGCGCGCACAAGAGAGGCGTGCTATTGCCCTTGAGCGTCGTGGACCTCCATGCGCCGAGGCCAGGCGTCATCAAGTGGTCGAGGCCGAGCCCGCAGAGCTGCATCATCAAGTGACCGAGGTCGCTTGGCCGGGCCCGTAATATAGACCGAGGACGAGGTAGAGGTAGGATTAGCATAGATGAGTCATTGAATTCCGATTTTTCTAGGGATTGGCTCAGCTTTTCCCGATCCGCTCCGTCCTCGTAAAATGTATATGTACACCTTTTATTTAATAAGAATGGTTTCTTGTTGACTTTGTATTTGAACAAGAGTAATATACGAAAGTAGTTCGTCCTCGTAGAGAATTCCGTTTCGAAAGAAATCGTTCTCGTACGAAGGTAGGGGTTCCTTGTTTTTTTGCCGAGGTCGTCGGGAGGGTGGTCCCTTCGCCTCACACATAGAGAACACTTCGAAATAAACGAAGGTAGTCTGATCTCGTATGTAGGAATGGTTCCTATTTTTTGCCGAGGTCGTCGGGAGGGGTGGTCCCCTTCGTCTACATAGAGAGAACGCTTCGAAATAAACGAAGGTAGTCTGATCTCGTATGTAGGAATGGTTCCTGTTTTTTGCCGAGGTCATCGGGAGGGGTGGTCCCCTTCATCTACATAGAGAGAACGCTTCGAAATAAACGAAGGTAGTCTGATCTCGTATGTAGGCATGCGCGCGTTTAGATTTACATTCGTATGAAACGAATGTAATCTGACCTCCGTCGAGGGAATTTGTCCTCCGTAGAGGGAAAATAATGTGAAGATTAATTATGCATTAGTGACAAGTAGAACTCGTAAAAATAAATATTTTATTGATAAAAGACGACGCGACCACCAAATAAGACTCAGACTCTAAACAGGACTTTAAAAATATGACCGAACAAGACCCGACCCTTGACACTTATGCATAATATTTCTTCAGATGGATGATGTGCCATGCGTTGGGTAATTGCTCACCGGACAATTGAGCGAGCTTATAGGCCCTTTGCCGAGGACTTCGTCGACCGTGTAAGGTCCTTCCCATGTGGCTTCCACTTGTCGAGGTGCGCTGCTTTGTCGACTTCATTATTTCGAGTACGAGGTCGCCCACTGGAATTGTCGGGTTTTAACTTTGGTTGTAATACCGAGCTACTTGTTGCTTGTACCGAGCTTCCTCGATGTGGCGAGGTCTCTTTCTTCGAGTAAGTCTAGATCACCGTAGATTTTCCCCATTTGCTTGCGCAGAAGTCAACGGTACGAGGACTCGGTACTCCGATCTCCGCAGGGATCATCGCCGGTTCCATACACCAAACTGTATGGTGTTTCTCCGCTCGAGGTCCGAGGTGTTGTTCGTGCACGACCATAAGTAGGGGTGACTATTTGGGTATCGGGTGGTGGTGCCGACACCGACCCGAGATTTCTCGGCATTGGTACCGATTACAGAAAATCGGTGTGAGGGTCGGGCGGGTATAGCTATTTAGGTGAGATCGGCATCGGGTATACCCGATCGGTGTATCGTATACCCGATACCCGATTTTAAGATTGGACCAACATATTAATCAAGATCTATACAAACATCTTCGACGTTAAAACGTTATGTAGTTATTTTAATTTCTTTCCTTGCTTTATAGGTGTGTATTAGCTCTTGTTTTTCTTCACCAACATACATAAACCAAAAGATTAACAAAAATAAGAAGGAAGAATACGTAAATTAGAATATATGAATAGAGAATGATATATATATATATCCGAAACCAACTTATTTATTGTAGATAATAAAATAGAAACAAAACATTCTCCAAAGCTACGATTCTCGATTTCTTATTCGAAAGGTTGAAACATATGTAATAGATATTACAACCCGCATTCCAAAACGGGCTTATTTGAAAGCGAGAAAACCACGCTTAATTAGATCATTTCCAATTAAGCGCCAAAGTCTTGGCGTGGGCTACCGATCAAACTAGTGGAACAGAGTCGCCAAGAGTGGCGGCAGCGGCGGTGGTGAAACCGACAAAATATTGGAAGATTAAAGGTTAAAAGTTGGACTTAAAACGCGGGAAGGGTATGCATGGTAAACTCGGAAAAAAGCATTAGTGTTGCAAGCAACGTAAAAAGAATGCAAAATCTGGTCATAAGAAAGCAACGAACCCGAGAAAAAAAGGTCGGAGTTGGTGCCGAATACCCGATTCGGTACCGAGTCGGTGGATGGCACCGATTTATAAAATCGAATTCGGGTCGGGTATCATATTTTATGCAAAATCGGGTCGGTGCAGATTTTTGGGTAGTGCACCCGACCCGTCTCGAATAGTCGACCCCTAACCATAAGACACGTGGTAGATTTTCCACCCGAGGCCTTTAGCTCGGTCGAGATGAGTTTTAGACCTTTACGATGGTCCTGTTGGTAACTTCGGTCGACCATTTGCTTGATAATGGGCCATAGGGTGAACTTTTGTTAGATCCAAGCTCTTGACACCAATCTTTGAATGTCTTATCCGTGAATTGTGTTCCGTTATCCGAAAGGAGGATATGGGGATGCAAGCGACACTATGTTCTTCCATACGAAGTTGAGGCGTTTTGCTTGTGATTTTCGCCGAGGCTCACTTCTACCCACTTCGTGAAGTAGTCGATCGCAACAATTAAAAATTGGAGCATCCCGGTGCTTTACAAAGGGGCCCACAATGTCAATCCCCATTGCATAAACGGCCAAGGGCTCAGACGGAGGTGAGATCGTGCAGGGTAGCCTTGGCACGTTCCATGGATTCGACACTTCGGACACTTTTTACGAGGTCCATTGAGTCTTGGAACATTGTTGCCAATAGTATCCCCATCGCATGACTTTCTTTGACAAGGCTTGGGGTCCGATGTGGCTTCCGCATACGAACCTTCGTGTATTTCTCGTGAGAACGTAATTAGCTCGGTTCGCCCCAAGCACCTTAAGAGAGGTTGGAGGTACGACTTCAGTATAGACTCCGCTCAATTGTATATCGCAGATTTGTTCAGATCCTCCTAGCCTCCGCCTTTGTCGTGGGGCGTCGCCTTCTCCAAGTACTCGAATGGGAGTCATCCAATTGGGTTCTTCATCCGAGACTATGTTAACCTCGGCCCGCCTTCGCATCGCTTATGCTCCCGCTGACTTCCTCTCTTGGCGGGTTCGTTGATGACGGTGCCAATTTACTTAAGATGTCACCGCTATTTTGCTCCCTTGGGATGCGAACTATCCGGAAGTGTGAGAAAGTCCGTTGGTGCTTTTGCTTTTCAAGATACTTCTTCATTCGCCGCTTTTTGCCTCGATTTTCCCAACATTTCGCTTACGACGACTTGAGAATCATTGTGAACTCGCACGGCTCAGATCCGAGACTTTGAGCGAGGCGAAGTCCTGCGATCGGGTGCTCGTACTCCACTTCGTTGTTCGTATTTTGAATGTGAACCGGGTGAGTAGGCGATCTCTTGGTCGTCCGGCCTAGGAGTAAGATACCGCCCGCTACTGCTTTCCCGAAGCCCCATTAACGAGTTGCCACAAGACCCTCGGTGTTTCAACCACGGGTTCGGCTTTGGCATCGTCGTCACGAACTCGGTGGGCTTCGGTTTTCGGACGGTTAGCCTCGGCAAGAAACCGCTAGGGCTTGACCTTTGATGGCCCGGGGTAGAAGGATATATCGTGCTCGCCCAGTTCGATCGCCCATTTCGCGATTCTCCTCGACAGCCGGCTTCGTCAATACTTGCCAAGTGGGTAGTCGATGAGGACTTGTATGCGATGTGCATGGAAGTACGGACGTAGTCTCCTCGCGCGTTTACCAATGCTAAGGCAAGCTTCTCCGTGGGTCGATACTCGCTTCCGGCCTTTAGTGCTCGGTCGATGAAATACACCGAGCCGACGTCCTTCTTCTCGTGCAGATCGCACTTATGGATTCGTCCGAGGCGGCGAGGTAGAGGAAAAGGACCTCTCCCTCTTTCGGGACGGATAGAGTGGGGAGCTCGGCGAGGTAGCTCTTGAGGTCTTCGAAGGCGGACCTGTGCACCTCATCCCATGAGAATTTCGGGGCTTTTTTGAGTACCTTGAAGAAGGGTAGCTGCTTATCCGCGGCTTTTGAAAGAAAGCGGCTTAGTGCGGCTATGCAGCCTGTCAGCTTGTGTACGTCATGGATGGTCTTCGGCATCTTCATTTCCAAATGGTTTCGACCTTGGTCGGGTTTGCTTTTAGCCCTTCTTGTGAAACCCAACACCCAAGAACTTTCCGCACCGGATCGCAAACGTGCATTTCGGGATTCACTTTAGGTTGATTTTCCGAAGAAGGCCGAGGACGATCCGGTCGGCCACACGCGCTTCTTCCTTGCTTTTGACGACGATGTCGTCTACGTATACCTCCACATTCCGACCTATGTAGGGCTGAAATATTTTGTCCACCATCCTTTGATAGGTAGCCCCTGCATTTTTAAGGCCGAATGACATCTTTTTATATGCGAAGACCCCGAAGTCGGTAATGAAGGCTGTCTTGGCCGCGTCTTCGTCGTCCATCAGGACTTGGTGATACCCTTTGTATAAGTCCAAGAAACTGAAGACTTCGTACCGACCAACGCCGACCTTCTTGTCAATGTTGGGAGCGGATAGCAATCCTTTGGGCAATGCTTGTTGAGGTCGGTGTAGTCGATACACATTCGCCATCCTCCTCCTTTCTTCACCATCACCGGGTTGGCTATCCGGTCGGATATTTGACTTCAACAAGATGCGTGCTTTTAATAGTGGTTCACCTCGTCATGAATGACTTGGTTCCGTTAAATTGCGAAGATTCTTCGCTTCTATCGAATCGGCTTTATGTTCGGTCGATGTCGAGCCGGTGAGTGATGATACTCGCGAGACTCGGTCATGTCGAGGGAGACCAAGCAAACACGCCCCGAATTCCTTAGGAGTTGGATGATCTGATCCTTCACTTCGGTGTCGTGGTGAAACCAACCCGACGACCTTCAACGGCTCATCTTTGTACAATGCGACCTCTTCCACCGACCGCCGTGGAGTGGTGATGTCTTCCGGACTCCAACTCTTCGGTTTCTTTAATTGCTATGCCTGTGGGTGTTGGACCGAGGTCCCGCACCGAAGGCAACTTGCATACACTGGCTTGCTTTCGATCGCCCGGATCACGGCCGTTCCCTCGTGGTGGGTATTTTTATCGTCGGGTGGTACGTTGAGCATACCGCCTTACATAGCTGCTCACCAATCCCGCCCTAGTATGATGTTATACTGGCGAGTTGGCCTTCACTACTAAGAACCGCACCACCTGGTCGAGGTCGTTGGTGCCTTCCCCACCGCGACGGTAGCTCGATTATTCCTTCGGGGCGTCTCTTCCCGGACGAAGCTTGAGTGGCGGCGATCTTGTGCGAGGTGTGCTTCTTCTACTCCTAGCTTGTCAAAGCAATCCTTGAAGAGGATGCTCACCGACGCCTTGTTGTCAATGTAAACGCTGTTTTACCAATTTATTTGCGACTACCACCGGATCACCAACGTCTGGCGGGTATCTTGTCGCAGTACGGGTCGCCCCGGAGAAGGTGATCGCCCGTCTTTCGAACCTCTTATTGGTAGGTTCGCGGTTCTAGGACTTGGACGTCGGCCTTGAGGAGGACTTCGTGACTCACCGGGGAGCCCGTAATAGTGGAGACCACCCGTCATATTGGGGCTCGTCATCTCCTTCTTCGTCTTGCGCTTTGTTTTTGTGGGGGCACATTTCCTCTTCCTCCGCTTTTAGTCTTTTCGACTTTGGTCGGCTTGGCGACTGTCTCGGTATTTCTTGAGGATCCGTCCCGAACTAGCATCTCTATTTCACCCATGAGCTCTTTGCACTCTTCGATGTCGTGCCTGTAATCATCATGGAATGAGCAGATTTATCCATAGGTCGGCACCTCTTCCTCCTCGCCATCGGTCGAGGCTTCTCGAGCGAGGTTCATATGGAGTGCGAGATTTCGCTCTTGGCTTCGCTCACGGGTGTATTGAGGTCGTTCAGGCGCCGCGCGGACCGAGCTCGACTTTATCGGCGATGTAATCTGTCCAAGGCGCTCACGCCTTGGTTCCGATCTTCCTTCCTTCGCCTCTTCTTCCTTTTCTCGAGGGTCCGCTTTGTTCGCTTCGCGCTTTCTCTTATCGCCTCGTCCGCTTTGGCGAACCGGTTGGCTGCGCGCCTACGCATTGCAAGACGGGTTCGTGCTACGATCTCTCGATAAGGCCCCGCAAGATGCCGTTTTGGAAGGCCGAGATGACTAATGTCGCTCACGTCTTGACCTTCAAACACTCCTTGTTAAACCTTGTCATGAAGTCGCCGATGGACTCATTACGGCTTTGCCTTATGGTGAGGAGGTGTCGACGACGCGTTTTGATTCCGCTTTTGAAGAACCTTCGATGGAAGGCTGCCATCAGGTCGCGATAGGAGCCGATGCTTCCCGTAGGTAGACTGTCGAACCACCTGCGGGCGTTGTCGACGAGTAACTCCGGGAAGAGTTTACACATGTGAACCGAGCTAAGACGTTGGTTGATCATGTTGTATTGGAACTGCGAGAGGAAGTTCTGTGGATCCCTCAGCCCGTCGTAGGGGGCGATGCTTGGTACCCGGTACTTATCCGGGAGAGAAGTGTTGAGTATTCTATTTGAGAACGGGGTGGCTATCTTCCCGTATCCATCGAAGCCGTCCTCTGGAGACTGGGACGGAGTTCGACGATCGAACTCGTTTAGGTGACTCGGACCGACTTCGCGGCGACCCTGATGCCTTTTCCTGCGCTGCTCGTCCCCTGGAGATCGGGGCGGAGTTCGCTGGATGGATTTCTGGCGATCGAGGCCGGCTTCGCGGCGATCACGACGTCCTCTCCCGCGTTGCTCGTTCCTTGTGCGGTCGGTTTGGGCCCCGACCTCTCGTTGTGATGCCTCGTATCTAGATGAGGCTTCGGTGTACCGTTCTTCAGGACGTGGCCGACCCTGTGCTTCGCTGAGGAACTGGAGAAAGCTCTCCTTATTCTTCTCGAGAAATCCCTTGACGACGTCGTCAAGGTTCACTTGCGGAGCCGGAGGTTCCCCTGGATTATTGCTACGATTGCCTTCGCTATGGTAACCTGCCTCCTGCAGGGCGGGGTGTCCGTGCTCGTCGAGACTTTGGATATGCCCCTCGGGGGTTTCTTCTCTGATTGGGCTCTTCCCGAGTTGAGCTCGGCGTTCCCTTTCGCCGTCAGCGTTGTTGTTGCCGGCGACGGTCCTGGATGCATGGCTTCTGGTGTACCTGGTCATGATTATTTCCCTGTAAACGGTGGTTGATCGAAAACACAAAATTTCGTTTCCCACAGACGGCGCCAGTGATCGATCTTAATTTCGTAAGGGAAATAAATGCGCAAGAACACCAAAGATTTACGTGGTTCGATCTGTGAATAAGATCTACGTCCACGGGGCAAGAGAGAGAGTATGTGTATTGAGAGTGTGTAAGCGATTACAAAGAGAGTGAATGCCTCTATGTCCTCTAATCTAGCCTCTATTTATACACAATGTATTGACCAGATCTCGAATCAAGTCTTCTAACTAGGATTCGAGATCCTATCCCTCTCGAATTAGAATTCTTTTAGATATGGCTGAGCTTCTGCGTTCCCACCGACTTTAGGAGTCTTCATGGGCCGAACTTGTCCAGCCGAGCTTGATGTCGTTTACTTGATTGGGCACGATCTTGGGCCCAGTGGTTGGCCATATCCTATCACCAATCTTTGGTGGAATCAAGTCACCAAGTTATTACACATGAGATTCAGCTACTACATATTATTCATCTCAGCAACATCGTAAGAGAACATGTTCTCTCGAGAGATCAAGATACACCAAAGAAGCCAACCCCCAGGTGGAATCTCACCACTCAAAAGTCCCCACAGCCAAATCCGAGAAGCTGCTCAAACCTTGAATGTGGTCGTAGATGTTGCCGCTTAGATTCATGCTGGATAAATCTAGCTTCACTACAAGGCCTTCAGAGCTATAGAAAAGGTGGCGACAGTGAGCGATGAGGAGGCGGCGGAGTGGAGGAGGGCTGGGCAGTTGGTGAAGTGGGTGAGGATGAAAGGAACTGTCTTCCCTTTCCCATTTTGGCTACTCTAGCCAAAGCAATGACAAAACTACTTGCATAAGAAGAAGAAATGAAAAATTCAAAGTTTTTCTAACTAAGTTAAAACCTCCATTTGTCGTTAGGGCATTTTGTATTATTTTTTAATACATTAGTGGTTAATTTGCATTAAACATAATAATAAGGGTATATTTGTATTTTGCTAAAACGTTGAAGATGTTTTTGCACCTAGATCCCTTTATAAGTCGGACTCAACGTTTCGTGTTTTTCTCCGCTAGTATTAGTATTAGTTGATGAATGAAATATGGTAATTTCATAAGTATCTTAAGATGTAAATATGGTATTAGTATCATGAATGTGATTATTTTTATTAATTGAGGGGAGTATAGGTGGTTTAAGAGTTTATAATTGGTTGTGAATCTATATTTAGAAAGAAATCTTGGTCCGCTTGATAGTATGCTGCACAAAATTTATGGTGTTTGAATTTGCAAGATTTGAATGGACTGATTGTAGACTGGTGGGAAATGTGACTAATTTTTCATTCAAATTGCCAAAAAAATATATTAATTGAATATGTATATATTTATGAGCACGTACCGATGTCAAATTTAATGTTAGTGCTAGATTTTGATATTAGTTGGATGAGTGTCGCGACAGTAGGGGTGAGCATTCAGATTTCGATTCGGATTTTTGCCTAATCCGAACTAATTCGAATTTTGAGAGAGAAAAAATCCGATCATAATCGAATATCTTAAATCTGAAATATGATAATTGATTTTTTTATAAAAATTTGAACCGAACCGAAAATCCAAATCAATTTTTTAATTCTTATATATATTTATATTAGATTTAAGAATATTTAAATGAATTATTATTATTATATATAAATTATATATAATTCGATTTTTGGATTTTTCGATTTAAAATATCCAATCCGAAAATCGAAATTTTAAAAATTCACTCGATCCGAACTGAAAATCTGGACCAAAATTTAAATTTCGGTTTGGTTCGGATCGGATACTGATTTTGGATATTTTCTCACCCCTATGTGACAATCGGGTTCGAGTCCACCGTGACGTGAATTTTAAAATTTCGTATTAATTGACCAAAAAAAAGAAACTATAAATAGGTGTGTGTGTCTTTGGTGTAGTGGTTGAGTTGTTAACGTTCGGACAAAGGTCCTTGTTCAATACACCTGCGACGCACTTTTAAAATTTATGTATTAATTGACCCAAAAAACTAGAAATAAAATATTTACAGCTTATGAGTTGATCTAATCATTCCTATATTTGCAGATTTTTTTCGTTTAATTTATTTATGATTTGGGTCCAAAGTTTACTTAAGCTCTTTTAAATAACACAAGATATAAAGAAAATTAATATGCTTGTTTCGGAATACAATTGAATCAAGTCAAGTCAAATATTATCGTATTCAAATTTGGTTTGTTTATTATAAAATGAATCTCAAATTTTATTTATCGAGTACTTTGAGGTCCCATGAGCTTATTTGAAACCAAACAAATTCTCTAAATTTAGATTTATATTTAAAATATTGATTATTATTTTTCAAAATAAATTATTTTATTCATAATAATATGTTTTATTCGTTATTTTGTAACAAATAAGTTAGTTGAATATATTATATAGAGTTAATAATTTTATATTTTGATTTATTACATAACTTGGTTTGCATATGTATATTTCCTTTTAAAACTGTTTCCAACTCAGGATTAAGTACAAACCAATAAAATGATGACATAGATATTAATTTCATTACAATATGGCTAATGTTGACATCCCTTTAAACTTAGAAGAAATTGTGCGATTTGTCAAAGGAAAATAGGAAATAACGTATGAATTTCATTCAGTGCTGTCGAGATGATGATATGCAATCTGCATTAAGGCTTATGCCATTTTTCCTAACTCCCAAAAGTGTAGTGCTATGTCTAGAGCCGGCAAAATTGGTCCGGCCGGCATCTTGGGATCGGGACGGCCGTGAAAATAGTGATCCGAAAAAATCGGACCTAAAAGCCCGCCACATAGCCCATCGGCTGACCGGCTTTGGGGCTAAAAGCCGGGTTAACGGGCCTAAAAGCTCCGCCCACACATTTAAAGTTTTAATATTTTACATTTAATGTTTGATGATATTTGAAACTTTAAGTTTATCTTATTCGTTGAAATTGATATTAGACTTGTTAGTAGACTTTATTTATTTTATTTATTTTGGAATTGGTGCTATTAGACGTAAGTTATCTTATTCACTTTGAAATTGATGTTAGTAGATTTAATTTATTCATTGTTATCATATTTTTTGAAATTAAAATAATATTTTATTAAATTAAATATCGGGCGGGTTTGATCCGTTGGCCTGGGATGAAATTTGCTACCATATTTTCATCCCGATAGCATTTGGTCAGCCAAAAAACAACAAGTTTGATGGCGGTCCGCCAACCCGACCGCCTTTTGTCACTCTAGCTATGTCCAATGAACCGTATTGAACTTGTCAATCCTCTAAAGGGCAAGAAATCATCCCTATAATAGCATGTTGGTTGGACAAATTAGTCGAGGTGTTGAGATCCAGTGTTCAATAATTGATGTCCATTTTGTATTCCACTTTTATTTTTCATCGCATTTTCATCTTTCTTTCTTCGATTACAATTTTTATGCTTTAGTTTAATTTTGAATTTATTACCTATGGTTTATTCTATCCATATAGGTAGTGTTACTTTTCATGATTAGTATTTTGAAGGATTGATTATTTGATGAATTAAATGTGTGATGAGATAATTTTTATCTATCAATCCTTTGTTTACTACAAAGGATTAATGAAGGATTAAACATGAGATAAATATTCTCCTTTTTATTTGGATGATTATTTCAATCCTTCCTGTATTGGTTAGATAAAAATTAATGAAAAATAATTCAAAGGATTAAAATAATCCCGGGCTTTGGGATATCCTCAAATATTAATCCTTAAAAGTAAACACTTGATTAGGTTGGATTAATTTTATCTATCCAACCTAATCATGCAAAGTAAACACTACCATAGAGTATATAATTAATTTTAATAATTTAAATTTCATTTTAATTAATTAATATTTTATTATTAGAGTTGATAAATCTAAGTTATGGTATATGATATTTAAAATTTTCATTTTCTGAAATAAAACTTATATATGATACCTAATATTATAATAAATTTTATTTTTATAAAAAATATTATTAAAATAATAAATATGATAGTGGAACACAGTGATACACAAAAAATTATAAAACACTATATCTCATCCCTTATCTGAGAGGACGTGGAGTTCCAACTTCAATATGGATTCTCCTATTTCACATATCATCCCCCCTTTTTTTATCACATGTCATCCCCTTTTTTTATCTTATTAATAAACATTAAGCATATGATAGATGATGTTAGTGTCATATACAATAATTATAATAGAATAACGTATCTTATATCTTATATATATATTTATCCGTATGTACTTTGCTTGTGTATAGGATCTATATTGCTATAAATTTGATATAACAAAAAAATGAAATTGTGATTGGTACACAACATGGATGGAGACAATGATATACACATACTTTTTGAATAAGTGTTTTATGATATTTCTCACTTTAAGTGTCATATTTCAGAATTTTAAAGAAAAATAATGTCAAGCTCACATTTTTTTGGTTTTTTCAGACAATTATTAGTCAAGAATAAAAAGAGTAAATTTACTAATTTTCTTGTTCGGTAGAACTTCTATAAATTAATACCGTCGGGATCATGAATTTTATTATTTTAGAGAGGTATTGATTAATTGATAATTAACAATTTATTATTTAAAAGAAGTATTTTATATTCAACGAATTTAAATTTAATACACAAGAATTAAGAAAATTTAAATTTGATGATATACAAAATTAACAAACTTAAATTTAATTACATAGAAAAATGCATGAATTTTAAATACGATGAAATTGAATCTAGCTATTGAATGTATTAGATCTAGTTATGCCAAGGAAGCAACAATAGCATCGAAAATTCTTCTTAATTGTTTTTCAATTCGAGAACGTCACACCGGAGTTTTTGAGTATTGTGAAAAAAGTTAGAAATGAAATTCATTTTGATTTAAATTGCAGTAGAAAACAACAACAATAAATTTATATTTTACTAAGTTATCTTTGTAATTTAAAAAATATATTAATTTATGATGTTGATGAGACCATAATATATATAAAGGTCATTGGGAAAAATATTTTCTTATTAATTTACATAATGGGCCTAACTCGGAATAGGAGGAAATTATATTTAGAGAAATTATTAGTTTAAAAAGTCTGACTATATGAGTTTTGACAGCGTGAGAAACTAATTGAGGAATAGAGTGAATACAACTACATTCCATTCGTTGTCAAATATAATGATAAAATAAAATAAAATTAAAAGAAAAAATGGAATATGGATAACCGCAAGTAGGGATGGCAATAGATCTTGAACTCGATCCAGATCCGTGGATCCAGATCAGTTTTTAAGGATCTGAACCATCAAAATTTTGGACCCGTGATTCTAGATCAGATCTGGATTCTATACTAAAATTTTGAATCCGAACTGGATTTCGGTTTTGAAACCGGATCCGATCCGCATCCGCTCACGGATCGCGCATAATATAATATTTTTATTTTTAGTTTATTAACACTAAACCTATAGTGAGAAAATGGCTAATACTAAGAATTTGGTATTGTTTGAGTGGTTTATGCCGCCCAATTGATCGCCATGTGGCCGATACGTAAACGATGGAAGATGATCTCGGATGGACCGCACTGTCTCTTGGATCGAAATAGCGCATCAAACATGGGCTAGAGTTAAAGATTTTGATGTCGGTGAAACCATAAGTGAGTATTAATTCACATTTATTCAATATTATATTAGCTTAAAATAATATAATTATGATGTTTTGTTTTGCATCACCACAAAACAACCTAAATTGGGGCTCATTAGAAAATTAGTGAGTCAAACTCCACCAACACATTCTATTCTAAGTCGAGCCGTGATATAATTTTTTTGTATTAGTCTATCGTCTTAAGTCCTCACCCCAATATAGTTTCAAACTTTATTTTTTTTTAGTTTTTGGGTTTTTGTTGTAGATAATTGGTTAAGAATATTTGGAAAGTTAGTTCTTGAAGTAAGAGAGGATGGCTTTTTTCTTTTGAGATATAGATAGGACTTATTTAACTGATTTACTAGATGTTTGTCGGCCGTCAATAATGAGTATAATATTTTTAGTATTTGGCTTCTTAAAGATGAATTTGTACAAAGAGAATGAAATTCCCATATTGACGTGGCTTCGGAAATTGCTTCTAGCACCTGTGGAATAAGAGTGGAAGAGAAAATATGTGGATTGGGGTATAGACCCTACGGATCTTATGGATTTGGGTCTGGATCTAATTTTTTTGGACTCAATGGATCTGAATCGAATCCGAACCCAAGCTAAAAATTTTAAATCTGGATCTGGACCTAGCAAGATCGATCCATTACCATCCCTAACCGCAAGTGATGAAGCTGCCATCATATGCTGATTAATTACCCCACACTTTAAGAGGTTTTCGTCTTTAGCTTAGTTCGACTACTTATCTAACTCTACTTAAACTAAGTTAGGTTTCTTTTTCACATCTAATTACACCTACTTAACTTCTATTCTAAGATATAAACTTTGCTTTTCATCTAATTTCTTCCTTTTTGTTTCTCAATTACTTCTCTTACAATACTGCAAAATATCTTCCCAGTAACTATAATTAAAATATTAGTATTTTCTTTCATGTGTTTGTGTGAAGTTATGTTGATTTTGAATAACCACATAGATTTTTTTTATCTATTAAATATAGAAATTTAAAATCCGCATCACGTTTTAACTCGAACCCGATACCTTAAATTTCGAAGATTAAATTTTTGATTTCACCAAAGTTAATCAACTTTGGTTAGAAAATTGAATAGGAAAGAAATCGGAAGGAGACCAAAAGGTCAGAGTGGTTGATGTTAATTGCAACTTTTTATCGAAGAAAGATTAATAATGCTAGCTAGATATATTTCCACAAACAATGCCTTTTTAGCCCTATTAGCAATATATTAGTTTTGGTTTTATGAGATACATACGTAAGACATATGTTTTAATGGGACAAAAACTAGTGTGTTTTTCAGAATCAGAGAGCATTTCACTAAATTTACTATAGATATCCAATAGCTTATAATATATTTCAATAATTTATAAAATTTAATGTTATAAGAGTTTATTATAAGTTATCAAAATATTTGAATAATTGAGTTTATGTTAGTGAGAGAATTGTATATATTAGTGAGAGACAGAGGGAATCCTAATTAGAAAGAAAATTGAAAAGAGATGAAATTATAAAGATATATATTAGAAATAACAAATCATAGTAGAATTATTTTTATAAATTGATTGTGCTTATAAAATTATGAAAAAAATAAATTGACATTGATGAACTCATATTTTGCAAAATTTATAAATTCTTATAGCTTATTAGTTTTCATAACTTTTAAATTATCTAAAAATTTATTTTGATCAGACACTTCTCAAAAACTTATAAATTATTTCAGTGAAATTATAAGCTTAGTCGAACACCCACTAGAACTTTCTCTTGGGGGTTAATGGGTTGAGAATTTATGTTAGTGTTTTTTTTACTGATGAAGTGGATTCATCAGAGGCAAAAAACAGAAGTAAAGAAATGTGTTTCTTATATTCTCCACTCCTTAAACCTGTACGTTAAACAATGAATTTATATTTATCATTTGATTGATTTGATATCATTTATAGAGGTAATTCTTGGACAATTAATTTGCAGTGAGAAAATCTCAAAGTAAATAAATGGGAAACGAAACGAAACAAAATCTCAGTTTAATAACAAAACAAAATCTCAGATTCAAGGAAAACTGAAAACAAATTTTATTGCAAAATAGTCCACTTGTTCAACAATTAGCATGATCTTCATAATAGTAACTTTTAAGAAATTTTGGGCCTTTCAACCAGGCGTTAGGATTAGGTCTGTAAATGAGTCAAACTATTCATGAGTTATTCGAAACTCGGTTCGATAAAAGTTCGTTCAAATTTGTTTAGTGAATCCCGTTAACTAAACAAACCAAGCTTGAGCATGATAATATTCGACTCGTTAGCTCGTGAACAAATTCATTAACAGATTTAACTTAAAAATATAAAATTATTAACTAGATACAATTATTTTCTTTTTATAATTATTAATTATTGTGTTAAATCTCTTAACTATTTTTATTTATTATAAGAAATCAATAAATATATTGTGTTATTGTGGATAAAATAATTTATTTTTAAAATAAAATAACTAATATTCTAAACATATATCTAAATTTGAAAAATTTGTTTGGGTCCGACTAAAACTCGAATAAGCTCGTGAGCTCGAAATATTTGATAAATAAAATTCGAGACTCGGCTCGTTATTAACAAACCAAATTTGAGCACGATAGTGTTCGATTCGTCTCGGTTCGATTACACTCCTAGTTAGGATGAACTAAAATGAGATATTACTCGAAATAAACATTTCCTGCTGGCGTTGGAATGGTATAGCAACTTCATAAACCAGGAAAAGGCTCACCTTCTGTTCATCAACATGGTATCTCTCTCCATTTTAAGTCTCTCGACAATTTCACGCGTCTGGGGATTAAAGAATCGGTCCCTAATAAACTTTCTTTCTTCTGCTTGAATCTCCTTGACAGCACTAGGGTAAGGGTTTGGAGGTGGTCTTTTGCCCTGAAGCTTTCTGATTTGCTTCAGCCGAGCGTAGGCCTGCTTTCTGGCTTTTCTTTCAGCCCGATACTCGTTCTAACACAAAAGTGATCATTAACTTCCCAATTTTGCCACAGTAAATGAGAAATCACACAGAGAGAGAGAGAGGACAATATATACATACATCAGCGATAGCCATGGCATCGTTCTCTTCAACTCCCTCCTCCTTCAATTCAAGCACTCTCCAAGCAAATTCACGGGCTGCAGGTGGATCGAAGCCAGAAATCCTGTTGAAATTTGTAATGTAGAAGTGAAAATGTGGTATGTAAGGTAAACACTGAAGGTGATTAGTTTACATTTTCTATAAATATTTTGAAAATCTTCAGGTAATTTCCCCCCTGAAAAGATTTGTATCTCATGATGTTGGAGGGATATAAAATTTGAAAATAATATACTTCAACATAATGTGATCAGAAAATATTAAATATAAAAGCAGTGAGACAATCATAGGAGCAAGACTTGTATTCATCTGGTGAGAACAAAACCTCAATGCACTTAGCCAGAATTTGAAGATAAAGAAGATCAAAACCTCACACAAAGCTGAATAAAGATCCTCATCACCCTTCAAAACACATTTTCCTTGATCGAATATTAACATTTTTTTTTTCTTATCTGTAACACCAATTCTCAATTCACATACATTCTGCAAAACTGGACACCACCTCAATGACCATCTTTCTAGTTGGCTTACAAACCTTAACAGGCGGTCAAAGAATCTTCACTACAATTACTCTATGATGATCTCCCACACTAATACTGATTTCTTGAAAAATAGTGGCACTCCATTTGGCAGCAGGGAATATTAACAATGTTATCAAACTCCTTTCCAAACCACTCTAGGATTAAGAGCTACGA
This sequence comes from Salvia rosmarinus, assembly GCA_036937905.1. Taxonomy (NCBI): domain Eukaryota; kingdom Viridiplantae; phylum Streptophyta; class Magnoliopsida; order Lamiales; family Lamiaceae; genus Salvia; species Salvia rosmarinus. The sequence goes on along the minus strand of CM072820.1, from coordinate 7,879,514 downwards.
CGAATCACTTAGCATATATATTGACTAGTCTGTGCACAAATCTGCAACTGTAAAAGAACCAAATGGTTGCAAATTCACATAAAAATATACCTAATGAACAGCAAATCAAAAAAGTCAAGCTAACTTAACAAAGCTGACAAGAATGTTCTTAATCTAAACCAATCTCACAGCATAACTAAGCAGCGCACCTCAAATTTCCACAAGACTGGCAAGCATAACAAATAAGATGCACCCAGAAATGCTAGAAGCAAATACAATATTATAAAGATGATTTCCTTTTCATCATTTCCCATACCAACAGAACAATTACCCAGACCCAAATACTAAAAATTCAAACTAAACAACGCATAGCAAAAAGAAAATTGATGAAAGCAAATACTTGATGGGATCTTCAAACTTAGCACCCGGATGCTTCTGGAAGAACTTGTTCACGTAAGTATCCTCCGGAAGAGTTATTTGCCTAAGCTTATTCTGTGCGCAAGGAAACGTAGCAGGCGGTGCCCTAAAGTCACAAAATATTACGCAAAAAGTATCACATTTTTGCAAAATTTCAACCATATATTATATAAAGAAAACACACAAGAGAGCGTACTTTTCCATGGATTTAAGCCAGACAGGCTCAGATTTAGCAAACCCTTTAACAAGTTTACGAGTTTTTGACAGCAAATCTCCTCTCATAAACGACATTGTTTCGACTTCAATCTGCCAACCAGAAATTCATTAGGAGTTTGTTGCAAAAAATGGTAAAAGAGAAGGAGAAGAATGGACGACGTAAATAAAAACCCAAGGCCTTAAATTCTTTAAATTACATAACGAGAGTTAAATAGACTGCATCCTCGATTGCACATTCCAAATCAAAGTGAGCAAAAAAAAAGCAGTAAGGGAAATTCTGACTACAAGAGAAGAAAGATTGTACATTAATTAAATTATCAATATTTTCTAAAAGATTATAAATAAAACTGCAGCTTAATTTGCCGATAACAATCCTTATAAAAACATCAAATTCTAATACTATCATCATATATTTAGACAAACTATCATTTGGTAAAAAAAACTATAAAATTGAGCTCAATCCATGAAAACAGGATTTTTAATGCACATTTGTGTGTTCTCGTTGAGACTGAACATGTTTGAAAAATCAGATTGAAAATGTGTGCAAAATCATAATTTACTGTGTGAACCTGGAATGGTAGAAACTGGAACTGCAGCAGGGGACGGCGGCAGTGGACGGCAGCGGCGGGATTAGGATTGATTTTGTGAATTGGGGCTAGGGTTGATTCAATTAGAAAGTGAAGTCGGGAACTGAACGAGAAGAGGAAGACCCCAAAGATTCAATTTCTCAATTTTAAATTTTAGATAATAATAAAAATATAAATATTATAATTCTCGTAAATTTTTTGAACCCGCTCCTATATACTACATCGTCCTCCAAATCTATTCATAGAAATTTTCAACACAAATTTTAATAAAAGTTATTAAATATATTATAAGTGGAGTAAGAATTCCATAATAGTATTGATAGGATCTACCAACTACATTCCCAAGATCGCGCCTAATATAAATGGTACCGACATTGTTTCTGCCCATGTGAGTTCTACTTAAGACTCCTCAACCAACTACAACTCAAATCACGAGTGGAGCGTGAAGATTGGGATGCACATCTAAAAGAATCCTTATGAGAGAAGACTTTCAGACAGAAGTCGAACTCATTATGATGGTTTAGAAATAGAGGCTAGATTAGAGGAAATCGGCTATTCACACTATTTTGTAATCGCTTCAGACACTTAATACGATATACTCTCTTGCTCCGTGGAGTAGATCTATTTTAATAGATCGAACCACGTTATTTCCTCGTGTTCCTTACGCATTTATTACCCTACGAAATTAAGATCGATCACGGGCGCCGTCTGTGGGAACGAAATTCTGTGTTTTCGATCAACTTTTTCTCAGGGAATCAATCACAACGATGATGAATACAAGAAGCGCTACATCCAGGGCTGTTACTGGTAACAATAACGGTGGCAAGACGCGCCAAACGCGGCCTGGGAAGAGTCCGATAAGAGATACAACCCCCGAAGGACACGTTCAAAGTCTGGATGAGCGAGACAACCCTATCCTACGTGAAGAAGAAGATTACCGCAAGCGAACGAGGTCATGACAGAAGAGAGAGGAACCCCAAGCACCGCGATTGAACCTCGACGAGGCGGTTAAAGGGTTCTCGAAAAGAATAAGGAGAGCTTCTCCAAGACCTCCGAGAACAAGGTCGCCGTATGATGAAAATGAGGTCAAGTCTCATCAAAACACGGCAAAACAGACAAGTGAATCCCACACCCGGATGATAGCACTCGTGTTGCAAATAATACCTCTACACGAGTCGGTTTCCAAACCGATCGCATAAGAGGACGAGCAGCGTGGGGCGGTCGTCGTGATCATTGCGAGGTCGATCCCATAATTATAACGAGTCCGCAGACAAACTCGGCATCGCTCTCCCGGAGACGGGTTCGATGGATACGGAGGATTATTACCCCTTTCTAACGAGATACTCGATACTCTCTCCCGACAAGCGAGGTGCGGTATCGCCCCTACGACGGATGCGGGATCCACAAAACTTCATTTCTCAATTCCATTACAACATGATCAACCGGCCTCAACATCATCCACGTGTGCAAGCCGTTTCTGAGTTGCCGATCGACAACGTCACGGTGGTTCGACGGTTTACCTCCGGTAGTATTGGATCTTACCGAGATCTAATGGAAGCCTTTCATCGAAGGTTCTTCCAAAAGCCGAGTCCAAGACCACATCGCTCATCTCTCACCCGTGAGGCAAGACCGAAAGTGAATCCATCACGATTTCACGACTAGGTCAATAAGGAGAGCCTAAAGGTCAAGGATGTAAACGACCTCCTCGTTATCTCGGTTTTCAAAACGGCATCTCGCCAGGACTCTATACTGAGGAGATCGTCTGGCACGAGCCTCGATCGCGTCTTGAGCTATGCGCATAGCGCATCGTTCACAAAGCGACAAAGCGGATGGGAGAAAGCGTGAAGCGGAAAAATTGGAGCCCTCCGACAAGAAAAGAAAGAGGAGGTCGAGGGACCGAGGCCAAAGTCGACGAAGTGCTGGAAAGGATACAACGTGGCCCTATGTAGTCAGGCTGGGCCACGCCATAACCCGTAACGGCCTCAAGATACACCATCGACGAAGACGAGAGCGTAGATTTACGAGCTCTATACGGACATGTTCGAGACCTCGGCCCATGATAGGGATCAAACGCCGTCCAAAGGCAGTATTGCTCCTTCCATGTCCGGATCGTCTTCGCTTACTTCGTAAAGTAAACTTAAAGCTAAACCCCAAAGTGTACATTCGCAGTTCGGTCTGGGAAATTTTTGGGGTGCTGGATTTCACAAGAAGGATTAAAAGCCAACCCGTCCAAGGTTCAAACCATTTTGGAGATGAAGGTGCCGAAGACCATCCACGACGTGCATAAGTTGACGGTCAGACGCATCAGACCGAGCCGCTTTCTTCAAAAGTCATGACAAGCAACTCACTTTTTCAAAATTCTCAAAAAGGCTCCGGAGTTTAATTGGGATGACAAACATAAGTTGGCTTTTGAAGATCTCAAAAACTACCTCGCCAAACTCCCCACTTTATCTGTCCCGAAAGAAGGAGAGGTCCTTTCCCTATAACTCGCGACTTCGGATGAAACCATAAGTGCAGTTTTGGTACAAGAGGACGGACGTCGTCAACTCACTGTGTATTTCATCAGCCGAGCACTCAAAGGGCCAGAAACGAGATATCAACCTCTAGAGAAGCTCGATTTGGCATTAGTAAATGCTGCAAGGAGACTACGTCCCTATTTTCACACACATCCCATACAAGTTCTCACTGATCATCCACTTCGGCAAGTGTTGACAAAGCCAGAAGCTTCGGGGAGAGTGGCGAAGTGGGCAATTGAATTGGACGAACACGCTATCTCTTTTTGCCCTCGTTAAGCCATCAAGGGTTAGGCCTTAGCAGACTTTCTTGTAGAGGCTAACTGTTGGATTTGTATACTGAAAGCAGTTTTGGTTGAGCTTGTAAACAATGTTTCCTGTTACCACTGTTACAATCTCCTATCTGAATTGATTACTTGATTGCATATATCTGTGTCCCCTTATCTCATATATAAGTTAGATCATACAGTGTAATATTCCAAAGAAACGAATATACGATTACGGTATTCTGAAACCGTAATTAGGGTTTTTGCCGTATATTATCTTTTTACGACATCGAACCTTGTGTTTTCGATACGATATCGTTATAACGAATTCCTTTTCATAATTCACTAAGGATTGTGAATTAAAGGATTGAAATATTACGAAATGGTTCGTCAATATTTTTAAACGTCAAACGTGTATCGAACGTCAGCTTTTCATGAAATTTTCTCGAAAGGCAGCTTGGAATTAATTTCCATCTTAATTCCTTTATTAAATGGAATATAGTTACTTAGTAAGTATGAACTTACTGCGACCATTTTGAGATGAGTCGATTTCGAACGTTTTGAGACGTTTTGAACGTTAACGTCTAGAGACGTTTTGAAAAATGAGTTTAATGCTCGGGAAATTATAATAATTAATTTCCTATTATTATTTTATATAATTACAGTATTAATGATTATTAAAATCAATATTTGAGTTATTAAACTCGATTATTTCGAAATCAAATTTCGAAAACCCTAATCTTATAAATAAGGGTTTTATCACATGAAATGATACCATTAAATTATCCTATGGTATCTAAACTTTATAATATGATATATATGAATAATATTAAGCATTAAATCAGATTTTGAGCCATAAAAATCAAGGATTCAGTTTTTATAAAATTGAAACCCAAACTTTCAAATTAGGGTTTTAATTCATTAAATGTGTAATAATTTTATCCTATGCTATTATTTAATATCTAAATCATATATTATGATATATATGTGTATATTTGGGACGAAAATTACATGAGTATCAATAATAGGTGTAATTTATATTTTTAATCCTATTTTTCAATAATTGTTATCGGTAATTTCGAAAATTGCATGTTGATGATTTAATTATTTTTATGGCATGTATTATATATCTATGACCTATTATATGATTAATACAATATATTAGGTGTAGAAATGAAATAAAATCAGCCCCTAAACCCCTCCTATGCGTCGCCCATAATTACCCCAACAAGCATGGGATTCCTTTTCAAATGGACCAATGCATGAAGAGCTCACTTAACACTCTTCAATCATCACCATTATACTCCCAAGGGCTGCAGATTTTGCCCTCTTCCTTGCCAAAAATCGGGAGAGAGAGATATCATAGGTGAGACCCTTCCTTCACCCCACTTTCATTATACACTCTCCAAACAATTTTGAACACAACATAACTCATTTCTCTCCCAAAATTCGCTCGAAAACCGAGAGCCAAACCCCTCCATTTTCGAAAATTCCTCCTTCCATTCTTCTTCATCTCTTCACCAAAGCTACATACTTTGTTCCTTGATCCTATACCATTCTCAAGGTAAATGAGACCAATAGCTTCGATTTTATCCTTCCTTTAATCTGAAATTTCAAACTGCTTTTATATGTATGCATAGGTTTCAAAGTTTTATATAGTTTATATATGTGTTTAAATGTTCTTGAGCATGAGCCATTGTTTATTTATATGTTCTTGAGGATTTTATTTTGAAAATACTTGTGAATATATGTTAAATGAGCATAGGAGTTGTATATTAAAATTTTGGAATGACCTAGCATGTTTATGACATTTTCGAACCATAGTGTATATTGATATAAATTTTTGAAAATGCTATAAAATGTTAAATGAAGGCCGAATGCTTCCTAGTATGATTTAAGCATGTATTATTGATCTATGATATGATTTAAGACTATAGTATTGATTTAGAAATTTTTGGAAAACCCTAGCTTTTATTCTTACAAAAACCGTGAGCTTATATGTAAGTACATTGATGTATAATTTTTATTTCAAGCTTGTTATTACATATTAGTGCTTTAGAACCTTGATTATATGTTCTATGATTTAATTAGAATTTTTGAAAACCATATACTTGATTTCTAAAAAATTACCGTGAGCATTTAAATTTTATAGGTTGGTGTATGATTTTATTTTTGAACATGCAATGGTGTATTAATGCTTTAGTATATTGTTTATACATTATGTGAATTAATTAGAATTTTTAGAAATCAAATGCTATTTTAAATCAAATAAGCCGTGAGCTTATTGCTCTTGAAGGTGATGATTTAATTAGTTTTGATAAATATTATGATGTTATATTACTATACTATAGTGTATAAACATAGTATATAATTGTTGGAATTTTTGAAAACCATATACTAAATAAATCGAAAAAGCCGAGAGCATCACAAGCTCATATGGTGACGATTTAAATTAGTTTGGTTGATGTTATGATGTTACAATGTTATAATACAATTTTTATTGATGTTGGAATTTATTTAGAATTTTTAGAAATTGTTTGTTATTTATTTGGTAATTATCTTATAATTACCGTGAAATATTGTTATATATTGAAATAAATAGTTATAATGAACTATGGGTTATGTAAATATTATATACTGATGTTGGGATATTATAATAGGTATATATCAATTTTGGGAATTTTGGATGATTATTCCTATTTATTGAATTACCGTAAATATTTATATATGTATATATATAAATAAATAGCAACAGTACTATATGAATTTAATAAATTATATTCTGGACCATAGTGTATAATAATACACTATATTAATTTAGAAAATTTTCAAGGGTCGTTTGCTATTTTTGGGACAATTATCGAAAATTTCGATAATTAATAAGGATTTTAAATCCTTTTTAAAACTGTTTAATTATAAATTTTTGGTAAAATAATATTCTGGACAGTTTTCAAATGTTACAAAATTTTATAAACATAGATTGCTATGTTTGAGACGAACGTTCATTTTGTAACGTGTTAAAAACCAAAATACGCTTTTTATTTATAAAAAGGGTATTTAAAAATACGAAAATATTTATAAGTCCTTGATTTACGAGATAAATCGAGAAATAGGACTTTACGTTTTCAAATCGATCAAATTCGATTTATAAAGCAAAATAGTAAGAAATTACTATTTAAAAGTCAAACTCATTGACTTTGTTGACCAGGGTTGACTTCGTTGACTTTTTAGTCAAACGTACGATTATACGTTTATAAATACGTCAGTACGCATAAAATATACTAATTGAGTATGATACCTCATTAGTAAGGAAAGATTTCACAAATGAAATCCATATATCGAGAAACGTATCAATACGTTGAACGATCTCGGCGAATCGAGAACAATTCAATGTTATAATGATAGAGACGTATCAATTCACTAAAGAATTCACCTCACATCGATATGAAATATCAAAGTTATCTTAAGTTTTCGAAAGTCTCGATAGACTTGAGCGACGACTAAAGCCTCGCCAGAAAGCGTGGACGCAAAAACGCAATGACGGATTTTGACGAACAATCGAACCTAGGACTTTACAACGAACCGTAGTCCAGTGGGCTTTATCTTCAAAATGTGGGCCTTTTCACCCCACTAAAATGTGACTTTACCGTTATATCAAATGAGTTTATTTACCGACTTATTTTACAATGTTATCAAATGTTTATCGCATTACACCGCCAAAATATTTCGTTTTGTGTATGGATCCTATCTGTTATGCCGGGTAGAAATTGTGGAGATGGTTGGAACTATTATATCAATTGTTGTGGTAGCACCCAACCTTTTTAATGTCGGGTCCTGTGCCGGATGATAAATGCCTCGCTAGGATTGGCGTGAAGGTTGGAACTATACGCCGTGTTAACATATGCTTGCAGAGAGTGACTGTGTGCTGTACGGGATTACGGCCGGTCACGGCGTCGTAGATGGGAGGCCTCCCTCTCGACGTTTATTTATTTATTTATTATTATGTATTGTGACTATGAGATACGGACCATACACACCAAGAAAATGCCCGCCAGCTATGTTTACGAACCGAATGATTTGGTAAGACAAGGCATTTTAACTAAAACCCCGTGACTTACTCGATATTGGCAACAGAATCCAAATACTATCAAAATATTTTCGCATAAGTCCACCGAGTGCAATTTCTTGTACTTAGCCCCGCATGTTTGTTTTAAATGTGCAGTTGAGCTCGATGGCGATGATGGGGATGTGTTGAGAGTCCGTGTCCTCGACCGATTTACTTAAACTTTTGGTTATACCTCAATACATATCGTCATATATGTATTCACACACTTTCCGCCGCTATACTCGAACTCCTTTATTTATGCTTTATGTTACAAACTATCGAGGTCCATCGGATCGTGCCAAGTTTTGGGGTCCGATGGCTCTAAACCTTTTCAAAACATTATAACATCACCTTATATTCTCGCTTCAAGCATGTTAGTTTATTCTATGCATTTTTATTTTACCCGTAATCCCTAAAATACTACTCCTAGTATTAGTCGCCTCCATCCGGGTTGGTCCGGAATGGGTCGTGATGTAAGTGGTATCGAGCGCTTTTGCTCTTTGTAAACCCAAGACCTTTTATTCTAAGTCTAGATCGAGTCACCGGACTTCTAGAAACCCATCGACTCTCTCAACACTCCATCACATCGAGCTCAACCGGGAAAAAGGTAACTGCATTTCTTTCTCAAACTCATGAAATGGAAGACTTCTGCATGATGAGCAAGTTAGAGGAACTTTTGAGAAATATTATTATTATGGAAATTTTTGAAGTTGAGGAAGAAAATTTTTCCAATTTTTTTGAATTGAGCCAATACAATTGCTCAAGTATTTTAGATGGAAGTGTATGGTAGTATCGAGTTGAATGATCAACATGAAACGAACGAATTCATTTTATATGTATATGAGTTGATCATGACCGCCTTTTGAAATCATACTTCCAAATTTGCAAATAAAACTTTACTTTCCGACTTTCAAAAATTTTATTTATGATGAATGATATGTTATCATGAGACTAACTTAGACTCTAAGGAGCATGCTCACGATCGTGAAACAACGAGAAGTACGAACTTCTTTTCCTTATGCGAACAAAAGAACGATAGGAAGAATGAAAGTAATGATACCCTTGAGCACGGACTAAAGACGAGCGAGAAGCGACTAACGAGGACGACCCCAACCTTTAAGCTAAATGACGTCGGCACTCCATCATCACTTCGACACAAGTGACCAGCAACACGAATCACGACATGGACATCACTACGGCTTCAGGATGTTCAGCCTCGACTTAAGAACCCGAAGATGATAGACGACACGTCGACACGCCCGATTGACATTTTGCACGATCGCGCAAATTTCCTGCACTGCGCAGTAGATTTGTTTTAGCTAGATCTCCCTCGTTAGGACTCCGATTTACGCATGGTTTTCACCTACGTACTCCTAACGCACTGATCTTCATTTGTTATGAAGAACAGAATCCCTAATTCTGTCCCCAGAATACGATAGAGTCTGTTGAACTCTAGCTTAAGTGTTTGATATAAGACAAGGGTCTCGTAGCGTATATTGAGATATCATTAGCTATATGTATATGTTTGGGTAAGACTAAGAAGGTAAGTTGTGGTATTTACTGTACATTATGATGTAGCCTACCTTATAGAATTGTTAGTTCTAGCCTAGTTGTTTCTCGTTATGCTATCCTTGCTGTTTTGAGATAACGATAGTTGGCTTACGTTAGTTTTCTTTTCCTTTTACCGTGGCAGATGGAGGAGATGCGCTATATCGCTAGGAGGAGGGTAGGACCTCATGCCCCACCCGAGGAGCTGATGCGCACCTATAGGGAATGTTGGATGTGCGCCGGGGAAGACCTAGGTGAGTTTCTGGCGTACTACCTTCGGTTGTGGAGGAACGCCCGAGCCTATGGCGCAACCGACTCACGATGGCATCAAGAGACTCCTAGCTATACTCCCTGTGCACTGGATGGTTATGCCCGAGAGGTATCGGAGACTACATCTATCGATTTCCCGAGGTTATGATTTGATTGGGGATCCGCCAGTTCGTGAGTCACCGACTTACGTGTACAAGATCATGGAGCCGCACCGATGGGACCCTATCTCCTCCACGGAGTACACTTGGCGTGACGAGTCGCCGAGTGGTCTGACTTGAGGTTCCGAGACAGTTGATCCAAAGGATACCCCTGCATCGAGTGGACGAGGGTAGGATGTATGAGGTGGATAGGCAAGACGCCCTAGAGCCTGGGAGAGCCCGTGTTGCCACCAGCAGCAGCTGACACCCAAGACGTCCGCCACTACCACCCCTACCACCGCATCCGATCCACCACCACCAAGACGAAGAGCCCTTCCACGGACAGCATGGATGAGAGTATTAGATACCTTCCCCGATACGACCGACCCGAGTATGCTACAATCCGATCCGCCACAACTACGACTTATACTGGCGGATAACTTTGGACCCCGCGCGACATACCGATGATGGAAGCCAGTGTGCAGACCATCCAGAGTACGACTCGTGAGGACGATTCGGATGAGGAAGACGACCAAGAGGAGGAAGACCCGAGGAAGACGCGGAGTAGGAAGGAAACTCGTGAAGACCTTAGGCGATGTTTTAATTAGAATCTGTTTGCTATGACTAGCATGTGTGCTAGCTTTTTCCTTTATTTCAATACCATGGTTCTAGGACTTGATTTTCTTTCGCCGTGTGGGCCCGAAACCTGTTATTTCTATTTTCTATGATTCTCGATGTTAGACATCTTGTTTTTGACAAACCTCGTTATCTATCCACATATAGTTTTGACCCAAGTGGGGCCTTTTGGTGGCAATTGTCTATGCTATGGATGAATTGTTTTACTTTATATCGCTTTAAGAAGAAGCTATGAAAACCTTATTTTGTTAAGTTGTAAGCATTTAATAATTAACGATGGTATGTTTTATATAGCGAACGCCTCCGAGAAGAAACCCGAAGAGAACCCGAGGTCGAGGAAGACCTAGAGGAAGGGTAGAATCCCGAACAAGAACCGTAAGATAATCCCCAACCACCGCCCACCTCAACCCGATCGCAGGATCAAGAACTATTCTCGAGGCAAACCTCCTGCTTTTAACGGAAAGGGTGCCCGAAGAAGCGAACAATGGGTTAGGGCCATTGAACGGATTTTCACTTTCTTAAGGTGCACGGCACAGAGAGGATGTCGTGTGTTACCTTCCACTTATCTGACCACCGACTTCGGCAGGAGGCCGTGAAGAAGACTTTACAATGAACAACTAGAAGAATTCTCGTGGGAGGATTTCAAGAGAGAGTTGTACGAAAAGTATATCCCCAAAAGCTATAGGGGGAAAAAGAGGCAAGAGTTTTTCCTGCTAAAGCAAGAAAAATTATCCGTGACCGACTATGATCGCACTTTCTCGCGAGATGTCGAGATATGCGCCAGATCCGTGGACACCGACTTGAAAATGTCGGAAAAGTTCGTGTCGTGGTGAGAATGGAGATACGCATGTCTCTTGCCACCACGGAGACCTATCTACATCAAGCTCGCACGAGCTTGATATCGAGGCGCCATGACCGAAAATAAGATGGTGTCGCCGCACACACGGTAATTGACAAGGGAAAAGGAATGGGACCCCAACCGCGGGAATAACAACCGCGGAAACTATGGAGAAGCAAGTCACAAGCGCCCGTGGCAAGGAAACACGGCGCAACAAGGACAGAACTGGAAGAGAGCAGCTTATGCTCCACCGCAGAAGGGGACCAGAATGAAGCCAAGGGCACCTCAATGCCCTAGATGCCATAGAGCACACAAGGGTGTGCACGCAAACGTGGTAAGATGTTACAAGTGCGGGCAAACGGGCATTACGCCAACAATTGCCCAACGCCACGCTCGGATATTAGCCGAACCAACCGGCAATGCTCACCACTAGGGCTATACAGACCCAACCCCACCACCGAACAATTCCAACCCCAACCCCGCAACTCCAATGGCAACAACCCCAAAGATCAACAACAACCCAACAGCCACCACAATGGCAAGAACAAGAGCAAAGAATTCAAGAATCGCAGTGGCAACCACCGCCCTAACAACAGCAGAGGCGGCAACCACCGCGCTAACGCCAAAGCAAAGAAGAATAGCCAGCAGCAGACCGCTAAATCAACAAGGACCGGTGCCCGTCACCCAACAAATGCTCAGCGAGCTCACGCCTGTGATAGGAGGCGAACTAACAAAACCAAGGAAACTGGCGTGTATGGGAGTTCTCCTCAACCCACCGTTATAGTATTGTTCGACACGGGTGCTTCAGATTCTTTATTGCAAAATCATGCGAGAAATGCCGAGCCTTAGGTCTGAAAAATCGCCGTGATATGAGAATCTCATCGCCTATAGGAGGGATTATGATCATACACACTTTGCTCGAACCTAGAGTCGACATTAGGATCACTTAAGGTTCGCTAACAACCTAAACATAATACCCATGGACGATGTAGACATAATCCTGAATGGGATGGTTAGCTAAGAATCATTCTACAATCCTCTGTAAGGAAAGGAAAATTTCGCTTCATTTTCCTCGACGAGAAGCTACGATTTTCACCGGATCGCATGGGAAGGAGGATTCGATAGTATCCGCACTACAAGCTAGGAGGATGATGAACCGTAAGGATGCCATGCATTCCTTGTTTATTTAAACGATGAGGATAAACCCAAGCGCCGGTAGAAGACATTGAAGTTGTCCGGAATTTCCTGATGTATTTCCAAAATCGCCAGACTACCTCCTAATGTATTAACCTGGAATTTACCATCGACTTGGAGCCGTGATCAGCCCCAAGGTCGGGCGCCTATAGGATGGCCCCAAAGGAGCTAGAAGAGTCGAAAATCCAAACCAAGAGCTTTTGATCCGGGATTCATTAGCCGAGTGTTTCACCTTGGGGAGCCTGCTTTGTTTGTTAAGAAGAAGGATGGTTCTTTGAGGATGTGCATCGATTATAGAGAACTAAATAAGATGACACTAAAGAACAAATACCCTTTACCCGTAATAGATGACCTGCTTGATCAATTGCGAGAGCGGGTGTATTCTCGAAAATTGATCTTAAGTCGATACCACCAGCTAAAAATACGCCCAAGATGTATCAAGATCGCATTCGAACCGTATATGGCCACTATGAATTCATAGTTATGCCATTCGGGTTAACCAATGCACCACCGTGTTCATGGACCTCATGAATGTAGTATTTCATCCATTTTGGATAAGTTTGTTTTGGTCTTCATAGATGACATCCTTATTTATTCAAAGAATGAAGAGGATCATATGAACATCTACGAACGGTTTTGCAAACCTCGAGAAAGGAAAGACTCTTTGCTAAGTTTAGCAAGTGTGAGTTTTGGTCAAGGAAGTTATGTTCTTGGACACATTGTGTCTCATCAAGGTATAAAAGTAGATCCAACCAAAGTAGAGGCCTGCAGAATGGAAATCACCTAGAACACAAAGACTAAATTAGAAGTTCCAGATTAGCTGGCTACTATAGGAGATTCATCAAGGATTCTCCAAGATTGCAAGGCCAATAACCCGCCTACTCCTAAGGGATCAAGTTCAATTGGACCGATGAGCGAGGCGTAGTTTCCAAATACTCAAAGAGAAATTGACCAAGGCACCGATCTAGCAGTCCCGTAAGCATAAGGAGTATGTGGTCTATACCGACGCATCTAAGACCGGGCTGGGTTGTGTTTTGATGCAAGAAGGAAAAGTGATAGCCACGATCTCGACAACTCGCACCCCACGAGCTGAACTACCCAACCCACGATTTGGAATTAGCAACCGTAGTTCATGCCCTAAAATTTGGAGACACCATCTCTATGGCGTGAGATGAGATCTTCACGGATCATAAAAGTTTCAAGTATTTCTTCAACAAAGGGATCCGAATATGAGACAAAGAAGATGGCTTGAACCGTAAAAGATTACGATCGTGGTATTAACTATCACCCGCAAGGCGAATGTAGTAGTCGACGCTGAGTCGTAAGAGCCATACCAAGTTAGGATGTCTCTTTGTACAAGAGGAAAACTCGTTCAAGAGTTTGGTGACGAAGATTGAACTAGTTGAACCACCCAGGACAATCGTGAGTTGTATCGCTACACTCACACTGACATCTGATCTAAGAAAAAGAATTGTCGAGAGACAAAGGATTGAGGAAAAGTTGGAAAAGATCCGAGAAAGACTAAGGTCTGAAGGATTCAAGAGTTTTCAAGAGGCACCGGATAACGCCTTATTGTTTCAAGGTAGGATATGCTCTCGACGACGCAGAGCTTCAGAACGAAATCATGAGTGAGGCTCACGATACGCCCTACACCGCCCACCCAGGTAGTACTAAGATGTACCAGGACCTGAAGGAAAAATTTTGGTGGGAAGGCATGAAACGAGACATAGCTTCCTTCGTAGAACGCTGTCTTGTTTGTCAACAAGTGAAAGCACTACACCAACGACCCTATGGGAAGTTACAACCGTTGGAAATCCCCGAGTGGAAGTGGGACGATATAACGATGGATTTCGTTACAAGCTTACCCAAATCGAGAAGAGGAAACACAGCCATATGGGTAATTGTGGATAGACTTACCAAAAGTGCTCACTTTCTACCTATTCAAAGCACTTATGGATCCGATAAGTTGGCCCAGCTGTATGTTAAGGAAATTGTACGACTACATGGAGTGCCAAAGTCTATTACCTCTGATCGAGACTCCAAGTTCACATCCAGATTTTGGATTAGCTTGCAGAGAGAACTGGGTACAAGATTAAACTTCAGTACAGCATTCCACCCACAAACCGATGGACAATCGGAGAGAACGATCCAAACGCTAGAAGATATGCTTAGAACTGTAATTTTGGATAGCGGTACAAAATGGGAAGATATTTTACCTCTGATTGAATTTGCTTACAACAACAGTTATCAAGCGACGATCGGCATGGCCCCATACGAAGCCTCAGATGGCAAAGTGTAGATCACCACTTTATCGGGATGAAGTTGGTGAGAGAAAAGTTATAGGCCCGATGCGTGAGTGAAATGATCAAATCGCTCGACAAATTAGGATGAGGATAAAAGAGGCTCAGATGATGTAAATCTTACCGATACGCTGAGATCCGAAGCTACGCTTGAGGATGGAGACAAGGTATTTCTAAGGTCTCTCCATCAAAGGGATTGTCGTTTGGCCTCGAAAGGAAAGCTTAGACCCCGCTTCATAGGACCTTATGAGATCCTAGAAAGGATAGGTCCAAGAGCTTATAGGTTGGCTCTTCCGCCAAACCTAGGAAATGTCCATAATGTTTTCCACGCCTCACAATTACGAAAATACGCTCACGACCCAAAGCACGTGATTCATCAAGACGACGTGACCTCGAGTTTACATGAGCTATAAGGAAGAACCCGCAGCCATACTTGACCACAAAGTTCAAAGAACTACGAGCAAGTCGATTCCGTTAGTCAAAGTGTCATGAGACACCACGACAAGAAGAAGCCACACGGGAGCTTGAAGAAGAATGAGGAAAAATACCCGACTTATTTTTCTAAAGGTATACAAATTTCGGACTAAATTTTTCGTAAGGGGTGGAATGTAATATTCCAAAGAAACGAATATACGATTACGGTATTCAACCCGTAATTGTGGTTTTGCCAGATATTATCTTTTTACGACATCGAACCTGTGTTTTCGATACGATATCGTTATAACGAATTCCTTTTCATAATTCACTAAGGATTGTGAATTAAAGGATTGAAATATTACGAAATGGTTCGTCAATATTTTTAAACGCCAAACGTATCGAACGCCGCCTTTTCATGAAATTTTCTCGAAAGGCAGCTTGGAATTAATTTCCATCTTAATTCCTTTATTAAATGGAATATAGTTACTTAGTAAGTATGAACTTATCTGCGACCATTTTGAGATGAGTCGATTTCAACGCTTTGAGACGTTAACGTTAACGCCTGAGACGTTTTTGAAAATGAGTTTAATGCTCGGAAATTATAATAATTAATTTCCTATTATTATTTTATATAATTACAGTATTAATGATTATTAAAATCAATATTTGAGTTATTAAACTCGATTATTTCGAATCAAATTTCAAAACCCTAATCTTATAAATAAGTGGTTTTATCACATGAAATGATACCATTATATTATCCTATGGTATCTAAACTTTATAATATGATATATATGAATAATATTAAGCATTAAATCAGATTTTGAGCCATAAAATCGAAGGATTCAGTTTTATAAAATTGAAACCCAAACTTTCAAATTAGGGTTTTAATTCATTAAATGTGTAATAATTTTATCCTATGCTATTATTTAATATCTAAATCATATATTATGATATATATGTGTATATTTGGGACGAAAATTACATGAGTATCAATAATAGGTGTAATTTATATTTTTAATCCTATTTTTCAATAATTGTTATCGGTAATTTCGAAAATTGCATAAGTGATGATTTAATTATTTTTATGGCATGTATTATATATCTATGACCTATTATATGATTAATACAATATATTAGGTGTAGAAATGAAATAAAATCAGCCCCTAAACCCCTCCTATGCGTCGCCCATAATTACCCCAACAAGCATGGGATTCCTTTTTCAAATGGACCAATGCATGAAGAGCTCACTTAACACTCTTCAATCATCACCATTATACTCCCAAGGGCTGCAGATTTTGCCCCTCTTCCTTGCCAAAAATCGAGAGGGAGAGAGAGAGATATCATAGGTGAGACCCTTCCCCTTCACCCCACTTTCATTATACACTCTCCAAACAATTTTTGAACACAACACAACTCATTTCTCTCCCAAAATTTCGCTCGAAACCGAGAGCCAAACCCTCTCCATTTTCGAAAATTCCTCCTTCCATTCTTCTTCATCTCTTCACCAAAGCTTGCTACATACTTTGTTCCTTGATCCTATACCATTCTCAAGGTAAATGAGACCAATAGCTTCGATTTTATCCTTCCTTTAATCTGAAATTTCGAAACTGTTTTATATGTATGCATAGGTTTCGAAAGTTTTATATAGTTTATATATGTGTTTAAATGTTCTTGAGCATGAGCCATTGTTTATTTATATGTTCTTGAGGATTTTATTTTGAAAATACTTGTGAATATATGTTAAATGAGCATAGAGGAGTTGTATATTAAAATTTTGAATGGCCTAGCATGTTTATGACATTTTCAACCATAGTGTATATTGATATAAATTTTGAAAATGCTATAAAATGTTAAATGAAGGCCGAATGCTTCCTAGTATGATTTAAGCATGTATTATTGATCTATGATATGATTTAAGACTATAGTATTGATTTAGAAATTTTTGAAAACCATAGCTTTTATTCTTACAAAACCGTGAGCTTATATGTAAGTACATTGATGTATAATTTTATTTCAAGCTTGTTATTACATATTAGTGCTTTAGAACCTCGATTATATGTTCTATGATTTAATTAGAATTTTGAAAACCATATACTTGATTTCTAAAAATTACCGTGAGCATTTAAATTTTATAGGTTGGTGTATGATTTTATTTTGAACATGCAATGGTGTATTAATGCTTTAGTATATTGTTTATACATTATGTGAATTAATTAGAATTTTTAGAAATCAAATGCTATTTTAAATCAAATAAGCCGTGAGCTTATTGCTCTTGAAGGTGATGATTTAATTAGTTTTGATAAATATTATGATGTTATATTACTATACTATAGTGTATAAACATAGTATATAATTGTTGGAATTTTTGAAAACCATATACTAAATAAATCGAAAAAGCCGAGAGCATCACAAGCTCATATGGTGACGATTTAAATTAGTTTGGTTGATGTTATGATGTTACAATGTTATAATACAATGTTTATTGATGTTGGAATTTATTTAGAATTTTTAGAAATTGTTTGCTATTTATTTGGTAATTATCTTATAATTACCGTGAAATATTGTTATATATTGAAATAAATAGTTATAATGAACTATGGGTTATGTAAATATTATATACTGATGTTGGGATATTATAATAGGTATATATCAATTTTGGGAAATTTTGGATGATTATTCCTATTTATTGAATTACCGTAAATATTTATATATGTATATATATAAATAAATAGCAACAGTACTATATGAATTTAATAAATTATATTCTGGACCATAGTGTATAATAATACACTATATTAATTTAGAAAATTTTTCAAGGGTCGCTTGTTATTTTTGGGACAATTATCGAAAATTTCGATAATTAATAAGGATTTTAAATCCTTTTAAAACTGCTTAATTATAAATTTTGGTAAAATAATATTCGGACAGTTTTCAAATGTTACAAAATTTTATAAACATAGATTGCTATGTTTGAGACTTAACGCTCATTTTGTAACGTGTTAAAACCAAAATACGCTTTTATTTATAAAAGGGTATTTAAAATACGAAAATATTTATAAGTCCTCGATTTACGAGATAAATCGAGAAATAGGACTTTACGCTTTCAAATCGATCAAATTCGATTTATAAAGCAAAATAGTAAGAAATTACTATTTAAAAGTCAAACTCATCGACTTTGTCGACTGTGGTCGACTTCGCTGACTTTTTAGTCAAACGCACGATTATACGCTTATAAATACGCCAAGACGCATAAAATATACTAATTGAGTATGATACCTCATTAGTAAGGAAAGATTTCACAAATGAAATCCATATATCGAGAAACGATCAATACGTTGAACGATCTCGGCGAACGAGAACAATTCAATGTTATACGATTAGAGACGTATCAATTCACTAAAGAATTCAGTCTCACATCGATATGAAATATCAAAGTTATCTTAAGTTTTCGAAAGTCTCGATAGACTTGAGCGACGCACTAAAGCCTTTTCAGAAGGTGTGGACGCAAACGCAATGACGGATTTTGACGAACAATCGAACCTAGACTTTACAACGAACCGTAGTCCAAAGTAGCTTTATCTTCAAAATGTGGGCCTTTTCACCCCACTAAAATGTGACTTCACCGTTATATCAAATGAGTTTATTTACCGACTTATTTTACAACCGTTATCAAATGTTTTACGCATGACACCGCCAAAAATATTTCGCTTTGTGTATGGATCCTATCTCGTTATGCCCGGTAGGGTGGAGATGGTTCGAACTATTATATCATTTGTTGTGGTAGCACCCAACCTTTTAATGTCGGGTCCCGTGTCGGATGATAAATGCCCGCTAGGATTGGCGTGAAGGTTGGAACTATACCGTGTTAACATATGCTTGCAGCAGAGTGACGCAGGTCAGACGGATTACGGCCGGTCACGGCGTCGTCAGACGGGAGGCCCCTCTCGACGCTTATTTATTTATTTATTATTATGTATGTGACTATGAGATACGGACCATACACACCAAGAAAATGCCTGCCAAAGCTATGTTTATTTAACCGAATGATTTGGTAAGACAAGACATTTTTAACTAAAACCTCGCGACTTACTCGATATTGGCAACAGAATCCAAATACTATCAAAATATTTTCTGCATAAGTCCACCGAGTGCAATTTCTTGTACTTAGCCCCGCATGTTTGTTTTAAATGTGCGTGTTGAGCTCGATGGCGATGATGGGGATGTGTTGAGGAGTCCAAGGTCCTCGACCGATTTACTTAAACTGGTTATACCAATACATATCGTCATATATGTATTCACACACTTTCCGCTGCTATACTTTAAAACTCCTTTATTTATGCTTTATGTTACAAACTATCGAGGTCCATCGGATCAGGCCAAGTTTTGGGGTCCGATGGCCTAAACCTTTTTTCAAAAACATTATAACATCACCTTATATTCTGCTCAAGCATGTTAGTTATTCTTATGCATTTTTATTTTACCCGTGTAATCCCCTAAAATACTACTCCTAGTATTAGTCGCCCTCCAGTCCGGGTTGGTCCGGAATGGGGTCGTGACATACAAGGCGTAGAAGATCACGTAAGTCGTATGATTGGTCAAGCTTAATGAGATATAAAAGTATCACAATGAGACAACTTGAGGACGAGTTGTCAGATAGTCATGTATAGATAAGAAGTTGACTGACTTGGCTGTTTATCTATGCCGGCACGCCTCCGACGTATTTATGGATCACGTGTGAGATGAGTTCTTCTATCCGACCGCAGAAGAACCTAGATCTCGTGACTTACGACGATCTAAACCTCGATAAGGTATTAGGTGAGTATGAGTTGTCGACCATCACTTGACTTGTTATGGGTGAGGGTTATATGATCTAACCCAATATTCTCCGCATCGGGTGGTGGCAAAGGTTTCAGATGTCACGCTAGTTATCTCAGACGAGTCACCAGATCCGCTAGACGATGACGCCCTTAAGGAGCTCAAAATATTTATTGTACTAAACCCGCAGTTGAGTTAGCTCAGTACAATAATAAGGTCGAGTGGTACTACTTAAGAATTAAAGATATTAATTATTTTAAGCAATGTAATGCTCTAAATAATTAATGGACGGCGATATCTTAAATACGGGATCCGTAATGTTTAAGTGCAAGCTCGACTCAACTTCGCTAATAAAGGGTAAGTCAAGATTTATTCTCAAGTGGCATGAATGAATGTTTATAAATTAATTTATGCTCCGGCCGAACACAAGATAATTAATTTATTTGAGGCCCATCTTTATTCCTTGCATTTGATCTTCAGGCCGCCCATCCAGTCTGTGAGTCGCATGGAAATCTGCGCCTCCTCTCTAAGGATACCGATTTTATTATCTTTATCCTAAAAGGATATTATTATATTTATGGGATATGCATGGATCCTTTCCTCAGTAGGATTTGGTAGGCATTATAAATATAAGGTAAGAGAGAAAATCATGCTAATGTTTATCCCATCATTCTCGAAAATTACCATAGTCCTTAAGTAGGTTTTCAAAATTGAAGAGAGTAAGAAAGTGATTTTCTCAGAGCATTCTCCATAGCTTATCCTCACCGATATCGAGATCGATAACCGGATACCCGTAAGATCAAAGCACAAGTCTTGATCCGCTCATCCCCGACGATTCGCAGTAAACACGAGAAACCCCTCACGTGTTGCAATTAATTATATAGGTGCATGCTAGGAATATAATCAATGTATGGTGAATTAAACATCCAAGATAGATCCTCGAAAGGGTTAAAATCGATTTCCTACACTAATTCATGAGAGTTCAAACCTACCGAGCCTACCTCAACCAATGCCGAAGCCGAACCCATAAAGGAAGCATCCGAGAATTGCTGGCAAATCTATGTGGATGGAGCTTCGAGAAAAACGGGAAGTGGGGTAGGCATCTTACTTATAGGACCAGATGGCCAAGAGATTACCTACGCACTTCGGTTTACATTCAAAACTACGAATAACGAAGTGGAGTACGAAGCCTTAATTGCAGGACTTCGCCTAACTCAAAGTCTTCGACACGAAATGTGCAAGTTCACAAAGGATTCTCGTGTTATAGTAAGCCACATGCCGGGAAAGTACGAGGCTAAAGGCAACAGCGAAGAAATACCTTCAAAAAGCCAAAAGCCTACAACAAGATTTCCTATACTTCCAGCTGGTTCAGATCCCAAGTGAGAGAATAGCCGAAATGACACCCTAAGCAACCGGCAAGCCATCAACAAGCCCGCCAAGAGAAGAAGTCCAAAGCGTATATAGACGATGCCAATGTCGGTCAACATAGTCTCGACGAAGAACCTAATTGGACGACTCTCATTCAAGAATATTTGAGAATGGCAAACTACCTCGCGATGACTTGAGGCTAGGAAAATCTTGAGCAAATCTTTACGATACATAATTGAGCAGGAATTCTATAGAAAATCATATCTCCAGCCTCTCCTAAAGTGTCCGGGTCCGAACCGAGCTGAATACGCATTTAAGAGAAGACATGAGGATCATGTGGTTTATATCGACCCCGCACATTATCAAAGAAAGTCATGCTATGGGGATATTATTACAACAATGTTCCAAGACTCAATCGACCTCATAAAGTTAAGTGTCCAAGTGCCAATTATGGAAATGTGCCGAGGCTACCTCAAACCGACTCACAAGACGCAAAGCCTCGCCATTCATGCAATGGGGATTGATATTATGGGCCCTTCAGAAAGCTGTGGCGCCCAGCTTCGATTGTCGCTATTGACTACTTCACAAAGTGGGTGAAGCCGAGCCCTTGGTGAAAATCACAAGCAAAAACGCCTCAACTTTGTCTGGAAAAATATTGTGTGTCGCTTCGGCATCCCCCATGTCCTTGTTTAGGATAATGGGACGCAGTTCACAGATAAGGTCTTCAAAGAATGGTGTCAAGAGCTCAGATTCGACAAAATTCACCCGTGGCCCATCCTCAAGCAAATGGTCAAACCAAGTCACCAACAGACAATTGTGAAAGGACTCAAACTCGCCTCGACTGAGTGAAAGACAACTAGGTGGAAAATTTGCCACAAGTCTTATGGTCATACCGTACAACACCTCGGACATCGAATGGAGAAATTAATCCCGGAAGAAATCGGTATGCCGAGCCCCCGTACTATCCATTTCTCAGCTGAAGTAAATGAGGAGAATCTACGAACTGACCTCGATCTGTTAGAATAGAAGATAGACATCGCCTACATTAGAGAAGCTCGATACAAGCAACAAGTAGCTCGGTATTATAACAACGTGTCAAATCCCGACGGTTCCAAGTGGGCGATCTCGTACTTTGAAATAACGAAGTCAGTAAAGCTGCAAAGCTCGGTAAGTTAGAAGCCACATGGGAAGGACCATACTGAGTTGAAGAAGTCCTCGGGAAAGGGTCATATAAGCTCGCTCATTTATCCGGTGAGCAAATACCTCATACGTGGCACATCATTCATCTTAAGAGATATTTTGCATAAGTGTCAAAAGAAAAAAATTGTTCATTTAGTATTTTTAAGTCGTGTTGTCTTTAGGTCCTTTTCTTTTGTTATGTCGTGTTTCATTAATAAAATCTTTTTTTATTTACTTCATATGTTCAGTCTTGCATATTTCATTTGTCACTTATGCATACTACCTCTTCCCCATTATATAATACCCTCTACGAGAATGATCCAAAAACCCAACACAGAGTAAAATGAACGTGCGTAAGGGGACCATCCCTATCGACACTTCTCGACAAATAAGGAACCTATACATTCGTTTATTTCGAGGATGAATACCTTTGTTTAATACGAGGACGAACTACCTTCGTTTAATACGAGGACGAACTACCTTCGTTTAATACGATGACGAATTACCTTTGTTTATTTCGAGGATGAATACCTTCGTTTAAAATGAGGACGAACTACCTTCGTTTAATACAAGGACGAACTACCTTCGTTTATTTCGAGGATGGATTACCTTCGTTTATTTCGAGGATGAATTACCTTCGTTTAATATGAGGATGAACTACCATCGTTTATTTCGAGGATGAATGACACGCGGTCGTTTAGCGTTCAAAATAAATTTATAACCTATTGCCCATCACAAAGCGTAGCCAAATGATAAGTATAGGGTCGATCCCACGATGAGTTGGTGTAGCAATCTCCGATGTCACGATGTCACTTAAAAGGGACGAGATTGGTGTAATTATCTTGATCACTATAGATAAGACTAAAGTAACCTCAAACAAACTCAAAGGAATATCAAATAATAAGACGAGTCCGGCTTGGGCAACAACCGTGAAGACGATTAATACTCGGTCCTAGGTGCAAAGGTTTTCTACATGACATGCATCAACCGGTTATAAGAGACATACGTCGTGACCCGTTGTCGCGTCACGCCCACGACGCACCCTCCAAATCTATCCTTTCTGTAGAAGGCAAGGACACCCTATGCAAACTATCTAACCCGTAATGCCCACGCACGAGGACACCTCAAGACATGTAAACCCACAGCAGGCAAGTATGATCTAGATGGACCCAGATTGTGGCAAAGGCACCGCTATGACTACTCCAACTCGCCCACACCAAGTCAGACTATTTGGGGTGCGGACACCGACACCTTAATCCAATTATTACTTGCAACCTTCCCTTACCCACTATGTTATTTGCAACTAACACACCGAGTTTGGTTAAGTTATATAATGCCCAGACCTAGTGCTCGGGAACACACGCATGCGCATCGTAATGCCCTACTTAGACCTCTCGAGTTATATTAATCATGCTCCACTTAGTCACGCCCAAACCGTAATAAAGACTTAGCTAGACATAAAATAAATAACCATGCAATAGTTAATTGAAACCATAAATAAACGGAAACAACTTACTATTACTTGAACAAATAGAAACGGAGAGCCCAAAGTGTGCCGCAGAAACATCTGAATAGCAATAAAAGTGTTTGCCCAAGGACTTAATGTATGTGATGGTGATGGTGAATTTGATAATCGAGTGAGAGTTGGTACGCTGGAAGAGCGGAAGAGACGCACAAGTCGCTCTCCATCCATATATATAGGCTGTAGAGATCGGTGATGGTTTACGGCCCATGGGCTGGACAACTGTAGGTTTTCCTCGATCGGCGCTCTTTCCTTACCAGACGGATCCGAGGCGATCTCTTCTTGATATCATGTGATTCGTGTCGTCACAAGATCCTTTCCTCGGATGAAGCGAGATTCGCAGATCTCGCAGATCTTGCCCATTAGCCTCCCTCCGCCTTCTCTCGCCTCCTTCTTCTTCTTGGTCTCGCCGCCTTCACTCCGCTAGCCCATTAGACTACCCTTCGGAGATTAAACTTGTGCGGTCTCAGAAGGAGGTCACGGTGCCGCAAACCAACACCATCGGAGTTCAAGCCTGTGCCGTGAGCTAATCTCCTGTGCCCTCGAGGTGCATCGTATCTCTATTCACCCGCCAAGCAAGTCCACTCCTTCTTGCCCATTTCTCGCCTCGCTTTACCCCTGCCGACCAATGTGTCCTCCCGCACACAAACACAACAAGAAAGACACAAAAGACTCGATCTGACCTGCACAAGACACGTAAAAGAGCACAAAACTTGGGCTCATCACACGCACACACTTTAAACATGCTTGTCCTTAAGCATGCACGCTGCACTTGCCCAAGACAAAAAAAAAAAAAGACTCAAAATGTAAAAGGTTAGCACATTTCCACCAAAGCAGGATATCTCGCCAATATAAGCTTCATCGTAACAAACTAGCAATTCAAGTAGACTTCATTTAAGCAACGACCATCAAACAAGTCAAAATACGAATTTGAGCATATTGCATTTTCCTTACCAACACTGTACTCTTGTGTATAGGCTAGTGTATCGCTCAGACATCTATCATTTCGACTATGCCATAGGCTCATGCGTGCCTCTACCATCTCCACCGCTTAGACAAAGTTTTAAACATTCATCCTTAGGTCTTTTATTTGGTTGTAATGGGGCTTAAGACATAGGTGGAAATTTTTTCGAACGAGGCTAAGGTCATTATGGACTCGTGTTCGAGGAATTTATTTTGTCCTCCATGGATTTCCTTTCGCTTTTTCTTACAGCCTCAAAGACAACCATCTTAGGACTTCATCAATATATATTCTTTTATTTCAAGTCCTTCATTTTCTTTCGATTTCGGTACCTTCTTTATATTGGGCATTTGCCCATTTCTTTGAAATTGTAAACCCTTTTTTTTTCGCCCATTACGAGGCTACCGTTTTTCCCTTTTGTTTGCCTTCTCTATTAGCTCCCGAGTCTAATCGACCGGTAGCCTTCTTTTCCAAAGCTAATTTAAGTGAGTGAAAGAAATTATTAAGCTCAAGGGGCCGAACGCGAAGGATTAACAAAGAGGTAGGACATTTTTGGCTCAATGGGCTATTTGAAAGAAAAATTGCCTAAGTCATCTAAATGTTTTAACTAAGTCAATAAGGCCTCGACATAAGTGCACGCAAGTTCTAGCAAAAGCCTAATGAAGATGTCAATAATCACACAAGAAAGGAACCGTGTTGATCAAGATACAACAGTTTAAGCTCAAATCTCACCATGTGTGCTCAAATTCAATTCATTATCCTTATTTACATACGGTCATGCTCAAACGTAATTCCTAAAACTACTAGCATTATTCACAACAAAGCAAAATATAGCCAAGCAATCCCACCAATTTAAACATGCCAACCGACACACAAAAAAAAACCCTCCCACTCACACACTTTCGTTGAGCAAAGTGGGTGAACAAGAGGAACACAAACAACAAACAACGAAACAACCGAGCAGCAGGCGGGCCCCTATTTCACACACTTTGCCTTGGGCAAAGTGGATCGAGTGGGACCGACTCTCTTAACTCAAACAACGAACAGACGCAATCCCTTCACTCACACACTTTGCCTAGGCAAAGTGGGTGAGAAAAGGTTGACCACCAACAACAACAAAAACAAAAAAAACAACAAAACAGAAAAAAAAAACAAAAGGGAGACAAAGGTCGAGGGAAGCCGGATACCGAATCCAAAGGTGGGCAAAGTAGCTATCGGGGCATCATGGGTCGCCGTTGTTCCTCCATCCCGATCAAGCGGGCTTTGATGCCATCATCCTCCTCCAGCTATCTTTGAATCCTCTTACGTTGATCGGGCGACCGTGATGGATGGCTCGTCATCAAGTCGGCTCCGTGAAGACCGGTTTTCCGTCCCCGGTCGTAGTATATATCCTTCATCCGCTCCAACATAGCCGTGTCAATATACGCCTGGCTCCACTTCCGTGTCGGTATTCGCCGTCCAAGACTTTCACTTCGTGGCCAACACGGTCACCAAATGGGCGAGAGATCCTCCGCTTAGGACGAGTCGATGTCCTTGAAATGGGCAACAGAACGCTGCAAAGTTCACCTTGTGGCCATGCCAAATGCACCACAAGATGAACAACTCTATTGGAGATGGAGTTGCATGTCCACCTTCCCCAAGAAATCAGGACAAGAGGCGATGGCACATCATAGCGTTGCTCCTCACTCATTGCCCTTAGTGTATCGACTTGAACGTTGTGCCTGCACCAATCGATGACCATTTTTCATTCCACCTCCCCGTGTGCTCGGGAAGAGGAAAGCCTCCTTGTACTCCGTGGTCTTCGCCTCAAAACTTTGTCATGCCTGTGGTGCGGTTGAAGTCGCTCACAGAGAACGAGAAGTTGCCCATCGCTTAAATTTGATGCGATCGTGGTCGACTTCACTTTGCTCGGGTTCTTTATTTCGAGAGTTTGAATAAACTCCTCGCCAATGTGATGTACTGACCGTCCCGCCATTCCAAAACGCCCCATCCCTTTGCGAAAAACTTTTCACCTCATCCTAACCCCGGACTCTCCAAAGACCTCCATGTCAGCGCCTGGGCTTTACAATGCCCCTCATCGGTGGTGGTGTTGAACCTCGGGGTGGCCTCTCCGTGGTCGGACGGCTTCCCTTTCGGAGGAGGGTGATGCCATCTTCGCAAGGTACCTCGGGTTCTCTTCGCCGAAGGTGGAGGTAGCTCACGAGGCTTCCTTCTCGGTGGTGGTGGTGCCCTCGGAGTTTTCTCGGCCGGGGTTTCTTTCTTCTTCGCTTTTCTCCTTCTCACTCGAGAGCTCCAATTCGGCCGCTTCGTCCGAGGTGGACTCCTCCGATCTCGCAGGGTATCTTCCTTCTAAAATCATTTGGGATAACCTTCTCCTTGCACGCTTTGGCCTTCTTCTTGGGTCTGCTGCCTCTCTCGGTGGTTCCTCCTGCCGCTTTTACGGGAGAGGCGCTTGCTCCTCTATTATTTTCTCCAAGTCCCTGAGTTAACTAGAGACGGGCTTTTAGGCATTTCGGGGTAGTAGGAGTCTCAGAGGGGTCGCCATTGTCGATTTTAGCTCGTGGTTTTCTTTGGTTGGGAGGAATCGGGAGCTTTTTGGTGGTTTTGGCTCTGGTTTTACGGGCAGTCATTTTTTGAAAATGGAGAGGGTTTCTTCTTTATGGTTCAGGTGAGAGATAGGGGGAAGTTGCAGAGGTTGAGGCGACGTGGGGGAGGTAATTATGGAGTGGCCGCTATAAGGGACGCACGCCCTTTCTCCCGACAACCGCCGCCACTTGTTTTAACTCACCTCGCCCACGGTGAATGTCAAGCGCCTCATCTTGCCTCTTCGATCACGATCACAACTGTTCTGTAGAATGACCAACACAACACCACGCCGCAAAACGGGGCAAAAAAAAAACAACAACAACAACGAAGCAAATAAAATACCAGTTGCCTCGCCGCCTTTGTTATTGCATTGGCTCGACTAGATTTCTCTTTAATCTTTCCCGCCGAGGGCTTGCACCGATGCAATTCCCGGATCTATCTCGTGATGCCCATAGTAAGCCTTCGACGCTATCCATTGACCTTGAAGATCTTCTTCGCCTCGTGTCTGCGACCGACAACCCATTCGGAAATTGAGTTTTACTTCATATGGTCCGCACCACTTGCTTGTTAGCTTCGCCCGACATCAACTTGAATCGAGGCGGTATAAAAGCACCAATTGCCCTCGTCGAATGACTGGCCTTGATAAGACGGTCATGTGCTTTTTAATCTTTCTTTATATAGAACGGCATTGTCATACGCCTAGCCTTATCTCTTCCAGCTCTTGAAGTGAAGCTTTCTAGCTTAGCCATCACGGTCTCAATCAAAGTTGAGCTTGTTCACCGCCCAAAATGCCTTGTGCTCTAGTTCCACCGGTAAATGACACATCTTACCAAACACAATTCCGTATGGTGACATGCCCAAGGGTCTTGTATGCGCTCAGTATGCCCATAGCGTCATCAAGACGAGTGCTCGATCCCCACCGTAGGTCCCACTACCTTCCTCAATATAGTCTTGATTATTCATTTGACAACTCCGCTTGCCCATTAGCTCATGGATGGTAGGTTGTAGTCACACGACGGGTTACACCGCATTTCTAACAATTTGGTGATAGTAGTGTTGCAGAAATGGGTTCCTCGATCACGATAATTGCCTTGGGCACGCCGAACTCGTTGATGATATTAGCTTTAGAAAAGTGAAACTACCTTGAGTCATTAGTGGCACTCGCTTTGGCCTCAACCCATTTCGAGACATAATCCACCGCAAGCAAGATGTACGATTGCCCCTTGAGCTCGGTAATGGTCCCATAAAGTCCATCCCCATACATCAAAGATTTCGACGGAAGGATAGGTATCATGGGCATCTCATTCCTCTTGTGATATTTCCTTCTTGTTGACTCTTTGCATTGCTTACATGTACTCATAAGCATCTTTGAATATCGTGGGCCGAAGAATCACTGCCTAAAACCTTTCTCGTCCTCTTGTGCCCAAAGTGACCTCCACATTCTTTGGAGTGGCGGTGATTCAGACTGTCTTTGATCTCGGCCGCACACATCGTCATAAAACTTGATCAAGACTTTCTCCATAAGTAGGGATCATCCCATATGTAGCACGGCAATCGCTTTGATTTTGTTTCTTTGATACGTAGTGAGCCCAACAGGAGTTCTCCGGTGGTTTTGTAATTCACCAAATCTGCATACCATGGCTCGAACTCCGTCGTGTCTCGAATGAAGTACAAATGTTCTTCATGGAAGGTCTCGCAATGGGCACCGGTCTTCCCCTTCAATATCCTACTCAGTGGTCGGCCAAGGTTTTGTGCTCCACTCTTGTCTTTGATTTCTACATCGAACTCTTGGAGAAGCAAGATCCATCGATTAGTCGTGGCTTTAACTCCTTCGCCATCGTGTATCTCGAGGCAATATGATCGGTGTAGACGATTGTCTTAGCCTCGATGAGATATGATCGAAATTTTCAAAACAAAGACGACCGCCAAGAGCTCTTTCTGTCGTGGTCAGTAGTTGCATTGGGTCGCATTGAGAGTTCTTGAGGCATAGTATATAGCATGACTTTCCTTTCCTCTTCGTTGTCCCAAGATGGCTCCCACGGCATATCCGCATTGCGCCGCACATAACTTCAAACGGCATGCCCCAATCGGGGTTGAATGATCGGCCGAAATTAAGTTATTCTTCGTAGTATCAAAGCTATCTTACACTCTTCATCGAATTCCCATGGTACATCATCTCGGAGTAGTCGTGTCATGGGTGGGCGATCTTTGCTAAGTCCTTCACAAATCTTCTCAGAGAACCCAACGTGCCCAAGGAAACCTCGCGACTGCATCGCTCGGATAGGGCAATTTGGCGATGATCTCTACTTTAGCTCTATCTACTTCTATCCTCTTTCGCACACCACGTGCCCAAGAACAATCCTTCTTGTACCATGAAATGACATTTCTCATAATTTAGATCAAATTCTTTTCGACACATCTCTCGTAGGACTACTCCAAATTTGTCAAGCACTCATCGAATGATTCCCCATAGACGGTAAAGTCGTCCATAAAGACCTCGATGCATTTCTCCAATAGGTCCGAGAAGATGCTCATCATGCATCGTTGAAATGTCCCCTGGCATTACACAAGCCGAAAGGCATTCTTCGTAGGCAAATGTCCCGAATGGGCATGTGAAAGTAGTTTTATCTCGATCACCTGGGCAACCCATATCTGCATGTAGCCCGAGTATCCGCCTAAAAACAAAAGAATTTGTTTCCAGCTAACCTTTCCAGCATCTCGTCAATGAAAGGTAATGGGAAGTGATCTTTTCGGGTCACCGTGTTGAGCTTTCGATAATCAATACACATCCTCCAACCTGTTTGGAGCCTTGTTGGGATCAGCTCTCCTTTCGCTTTTCACCACCGAATGCCCGACTTGGGCACGACTTGTCTGGGCTGACCCATTTATCGTCGACTGGGATATATGATGCCCAAGTCGAGAAGCTTCAAGATCTCCTTCATGACTACCTCCTTCATAGTCGGGTTCAACTTCCTTTGTTGATCGCGTCTTCGTTTGGCTTCTTCTTCCATTAGAATATTGTGAACGATATGGAAGGGCCGATGCCCTTGATGTCGCCAATGTCCATCCAATAGCTTCCTCAGATCGCCCGATAACACTTCTCACGCCTCCCGACTGACCGAGTTTAGCATTGATGATCACGGCAAGGTGTCGCCCTTCCCTAGAAAGATGTACTTCAAAGTGAGGAAGAGTCTTTAGCTCGAGTTTGGTGCTCTCATAAGGGATGGAACGAGCTTTTCTTCTTCCTTCACTTGGG
This sequence comes from Salvia rosmarinus, assembly GCA_036937905.1. Classification (NCBI taxonomy): domain Eukaryota; kingdom Viridiplantae; phylum Streptophyta; class Magnoliopsida; order Lamiales; family Lamiaceae; genus Salvia; species Salvia rosmarinus. The sequence goes on along the minus strand of CM072820.1, from coordinate 7,848,401 downwards.
CATGTTACGGCATATTGACCACTTGAGTCCCTCGGTTATTTCCAGAATAAAGCAGGCCTCCCGACATTGTCCGTAAGTCGCTTCTCCTTTAGTGTCTCCTTCCTAAGACCACTTTGAATTGTCGCATCCAATGGATCTTGTAAACCTATCTCGGGCGGATGTCTCCCACCACGGGTTCAATGTGATCAATGAATTCCACGACCTCAATATCAATCGGATGCTCCATGGCCTCAAGATGTTGAAGGTCACCGCCTCGCCGTCAATTCACAAGATAACTTGCCCGTGTCGCAATCAATCCTAGTTCGCCGTCTTCATGAATGGTGACCCAAGAGCATAACCGAGGATTTGTTACCCATCGTGCCCATATCCAAAACGTAGAAGTCCGCCGGAAATATGAGTTCCTCCACTTTGACCAATACGCTCGATGATTCCTTGCGGATGAGGCGTTGACCCGCTCGCTAATCGATAACCACTGTGTTGGCTTGTGGTTCCCACCTTTAATTCATTGAACATTGACAAGGGCATGACGCTTATAGATGCCCCCAACCAAAGATGGCCTTTCGATCCTCGATTGCTTATTACGCGGGGAATGAAAACATCCCCGGATCTCCACACTTTCGGGCAATTTTACCGCAAGATCATGGATACATTTTCTCCCACTTGAATTTTGCATCATCTTTGTATTTCACCTTTCGTGCACAATTCTTTCATGAACTTTGCCTATTTTCGCATCGTGCCCGAGAAAGTGATGAGCGGTATATTAATTTCCACCTTCGAAACACGCGATACATCTCGCCATTTCTTCCTCTCTCTGTTCGCCAATCTGCCGAAAGGGAGGTAAAACCTTAGGATTAGGTTTGACATAGGTTGGCTCAATGATTGCCTCTTCTTTTCCTCGTCTTTTCCTCGCGCCTCTTGATCATTGTCATCTCGACCATTGTGTTCTCGTGAGATCTTCCACTTGCATGTGCGTCGCCCTTAGGCATGAAAACTTTCTCTGGCAGCTTCTTCCCACTTCTCGTGGCTACATCATTCGGTTGGGCTAACTCGCTTACCTCTACTGAGGAGGTAAATTTCCTCGCTTCTTCTCAAGACGCTACGGTGGCGTCAATTGGGAAACTTGGTTCCAAGGCTCTGAGGGCTCCTCTTGTCTCGACCTTGAATTTCTTGTTCTCTTGTTGAGCCTTCCCATTTTCTCGTGCCATAGTGTGCAAGTTCGCCAACGATGGCCCACCGCTTTGGTCACGCTGATTATTTTCGTATGGATGTTGTTGTCCCGCCTCCGCATCGCCGCGTTGTTGTCCTCGCCTCACTTTGGTTGTTAGACCACCTAAAGTTTTCGTGGTTCCTCCATCCTGGGTTGTAGGTCTGAGAGTTTGGATCATATCTCCTCTGCTCGTATTGCCCATTACCATTCTGACCCACTGCATTGACTTCTTCTTCTTCAAACAGTGTGAGGCATTGATCCGTGTGATGTGTCACGGCAGCGCATATTTGGCAAACTTTAGCTTTCTTTTGCCCTTGCCCTGGTCCTGGTCCTGATCCTGTGTTGGTTATGAACTTGTCGAATAGGTTACAGAGTTTATCCAGCTTGGTCTCCACGGTTGAAGAAGTAGTGGCAGCTTGCCTCGGAACTTCTCCTCCTTCGTCTCTGCTTTCTCTGCCATCTCGCCCAATGCCTAAAGGCCTCACTGGGAACTTTATTCAAGATTGATCCTCCACAAGCTGCATTCACCCAAATTTTCTCTGTTGCCCTCAACCCGCCATGAAATATTGGATCGATCATGATCCGAATTTGATGTTGAGGGCATTTACCGCAAATGCTTAAACCTTCCCCAAGAATCATAAAAGGTCTCTCCCGTGCCCATTTTGATGCCGCTTATCATTTTCCTCATGTTCGAATACGGGCGGCGGAAAGTACTTCTAGGAACTGGTGAAGTTGTGCCCACGTGGTCACACTACCAACGGCAAGGTGTGAGCCGTTCTCTTCCCCATCATGCGAGAGAAGGAATGAAACTAATCTCACATACTCTCCAAGATTTTCATTAGTGCGGATAGTCCCACACGCCATCTCGAAATCTTGTAATGTTTTGTGGATCCTCCGGGCATGTCATCAATCGGGAGGATTTGATGAAGGAATGCTTCATCTCGATTGCCATTGATCGCGGGCAAAGTGATGCCCGCTGGCCTCGTGTTCGTTGTTAGGGAACACCATTTCTTAATGTCCGCTTACTTGTGGTTGTTCACCCATCGATTGCCCTCCGGGTTCTCTTCGATTAGCCGCCTCGCAGACTTGTCGTGCCTCCGTCATCGCCGCTCTCCTCCGCCTTGCGTGCTTTTCGATCTCGTGATCGCATAAAAGTCCTCCGCTCTCTCCCGCAAGGTTAGGTCGTATACAATAAAGAAAGCAATATAAATTCAAGAAATAGAGATACATCGAATGTGCAACTCCCAAGAACGGCGCCAATTCGACACGTCGCTTAGCGTTCAAAATAAATTTATAACCTATTGCCCATCACAGCGTAGCCGGCGATAAGTATAGGGTCGATCCCACGAGGAGTTGGTGTAGCAATCTCTCGATGTCACGATGTCACTTAAAAGGGACGAGATTGGTGTAATTATCTTGATCACTATAGATAAGACTAAAGTAACTTGAAACAAACTCAAAGGAATATCAAATAATAAGACGAGTCCGGCTTGGGCAACAACCGTGAAGACGATTAATACTCGGTCCTAGTGCAAAGGTTTTCTACATGACATGCATCAACCGGTTATAAGAGACATACGTCGTGACCCGTTGTCACGCAGCGTCACGCCCACGACGCACCCTCCAAATCTATCCTTTACGTGTAAAGAAGCAAGGGACACCCTATGCAAACTATCTAACCTGTAATGCCCACGCACGAGGACACCTCAAGACATGTAAACCTACAGCGTTATGATCTAGATGGACCTAGATTGCAAAGGCAATGCTATGACTACTCCAACTCGCCCACACCGTCAGATTATTTGGGGTGCGGGACACCCGACACCTTAATCTAATTATTACTTGCAACCTTCCCTTACCCACTATGTTATTTGCAACTAACACACCGAGTTTGGTTAAGTTATATAATGCCCAGACCTAGTGCTTCGAACACACGCATGCAGATCGTAATGCCCTACTTAGACCTCTAGAGTTATATTAATCATGCTCCACTTAGTCACGCCCAAAATGGAATAAAGACTTAGCTAGACATAAAATAAATAACCATGCAATAGTTAATTGAAACCATAAATAAACGGAAACAACTTACTATTACTTGAACGAAATAGAAACGGCGAGCCCAAAGTGCCGCCGGCAAAACATACGAATAGCAAATAAAAGTGTTTGCCCCGAAGGGACTTAATGTATGTGATGGTGATGGTGAATTTGATAATCAGAGTGAGAGTTGGAACGCGGAAGAGCGGAAGAGCGAAAGAGACGCACAAGTCGCGTCTTCATCCATATATATAGGCCTAGAGAGATCGGTGATGGTTTATGGCCCATGGGCTGGACAATCTGTAGGTTTTCCTTGTTGATCGGCGTCTTTCCTTGCCGGACGGATGCGAGGCGATCTCCGGACATCATGAGATTCGGTGTCGCCACATCCTTTCCGGATTTAGCGAGATTCGCCTGCATCTCGCAGATCTCGCCCATTAGCCTCCCTACGCCCGCCTCGCCTCCTTCTTCTTCTGGTCTCGCTCACCTTCTTCACTTCCGCTTGCCCATTAGATCACCCTTCCGAGATTGAACTTGTGTGGTCCAGAAGGAGGTCACGCCTGAAACCAAGACATTCTCGGAGTTTGAAGCCCGGTGTGAGCTAAGCTCCTTGTGCCCTCGAGGTGCATCGATCTCTATTCACCCGCCAAGCAAGTTCCACTCCTTCTGCCCATTTCGCCCGCTTACTCCCTGCAGACCAATGTGTCCTCCCGCACACAAAACACAACAAGAAAGACACAAAGACTCGATCTGCACCTAGACAAGGCACGTAAAAAGAGCACAAAACTTGGGCTCGTCAATGAATTACCTTCGCTTAAATACGAGGACGACCTACCTTCGTTTGATTACGAGGACGACCTACCTTCGCTTGATTACGAGGACGAAGTGTAAAAGAAAATCAACACAATGCAAAAATCAGACAAGGCAAAGGAAAATTTATACTTCTTTCCAAAGTATACAACGCATACACGACATTACGAGGACGATAAAGGACCAGGAGGCTGGGAAAAGCTAAGCCAATCTCTAGCAAAATCAGGGTTCAGCAGTTCATCTATGCTCACCCTACCCCTATCTCTATCTCGCCTCGATCGACACTAGAACTCGGCCACCGACTCTATGTCTTGCCATCCGACCCCTGCCACTGATAACTTCCGTCTCGTGGCGCATAAACTCCCGAGGATGCCTATCGACAATCCTAGTATGTGAGGAGAAGCCTCGGCGAGAAGAAGAAGTCTCGCAATGATCAAGCACCCGCTCAAGTTACGGATGACGAGCTACAATACTCAGTATAGACCGCCTATTTTTCTCGTGTCGGCAAGCTGCGCCACGAATCGCCTGAGTCCCGACTGCACTCACGTCCGTAGCTCGAACACCGCCCGCGATCTCTAAAACTTTGGCTTCGCCTCTGAGATGGTCAATCCACCACCCGGTGAATAACCGCCTCAGATTCGGCGTCTTTCTCGGCGATCGATTTGGCATCATCCTCGCGATCTCGAGCCTCCTCAACTCCAAAACCGAGCTGAAGCTCACAAATTCTCTTGAGAAGCCACGACTTCACATCGACTTCCTCATGCACATGGCCCACTTGCCTTCCAAGTGAAGGACTCGACCCTTTTGCTTCGAGAGCTCGCTCAATTTTTTATTTGGTCCAACCAATGAGACATATCAACAAAGTTCAGAGCAGATCAAGACAAAATAAAGAGAAGCATTCTTCAATAACCAACATCCTAATGATGCCGTAGGTACATTTGATCTACAAAAAAAGAAAAGAAAGGGGATCAACTAACCCCTCCAACAGCCTTCAGTCGCACCTCCCTCCAAGCAGCCTTCAGCCGCACCTCCTCGGCCTCCTTCCGAACTTCCGCCTCGTGATCGTCGCCGCCCGCCTCCTTAGCCGATCGCCATAATAGCTTCGAGCTAGACGTCCCGGTCCACCGAAAGGCACGTGACCGACGGTCGGCAAGGTCAAGAAGAAGGAGGCCACCTCCACAACGGCAAGCTCTTCGTGCCGTCGGCAAGGACCTCGCATACGCGCGCAGCAGACCTCATTCTCTATCACCTCATACCCTCACTTAGACTTATTCAAATCCGGGTAATCCTCGGCAACTTCATCCGAGTGGCCGCAGCCACGCCAGACAGGACCGCGGCCACCTGTGCGGCGCCACCCAGAACCTCCGAGACAAAAACAGCCTCTCCGCAAAGGCGCGGAGAAGCTCTCCTTGCGGGGCCGTTGCCTCGGCCTCCCGACGTCTGGCTGCCTCCACCTCGGCCTTCAACAGACCGACCTCGGCCTTCAACGAGCCGACCTAGACCGCCTTTTCCACCTTCGCCGCCGCCAGAGCTACAGCCTCCCTCTTCGCAGCATCCCGAGCCTTAGCCTCGGCCTCGGCCACCTCATGGACGAGGAGGGTCTTCTCCTCCCCTAAATCTCTGGCGACGCGATCCACCCCGTGGAACTGGACGACGACATCCTTCAAGTAGTCCGAAGTCGCCGTTAGTTAAGCGGACATCCTTGCAAGCTCGGCCGACATGTACTCGGTCCCCTGAGCAAAAGTCAACCATGTCAAACAAATACATCAATACATAACTTTGTGACGTGTAAAATAATTGCATTACCTCAGGGAAAGACCGACGTGCGACCTTGTAATACCCCGAAAAATTTAAAACTTTGAATTATTAATTTATTTAGCTAAATCGAGTTTTGAAATTAGAGCGATTATTAAAAATTTAAAATCGTCGACGTTCAATTTTATTTTGAACGAGAAAATTTAAACGAATACAGTTACGAACCGAACCAGATGTTTTGCACTGGATAAATTGTCACATCACAACATATAATTTCAAATCCCATAAAATCTTCAACTTTTCCCTACATACCATCATTACAGTCAAAACTCATCATCACACTTCAAAGTATCCTATGTAAAATACAACACCATCTCCAATTTTCTTCCTCTCATATGTAATTAATCAACCCACATACCCACTGCCCACTTTCCAAACAACCGAACATTTGCAGAAGAAGAAAGAAGAGAAAAGCTCTCTGCTTCATCCAGGTTCAATATCACTCAAATTCTTTCTATTAAAATTCTATGCTTTCCAGTTGAATCGAGAAGAACATAAACACATAATACATTTAACAAAGCCACCAAAACAATAGAGTTACATTGTGCTTCTCAAATCAAAGTTATGAATGAAATTACAAGCATGCTGCACAATCGTTCGAACATAGAACTTAGAAGCTACAAATCTTAGTAAACAAATTCGAATGTATAGATTTTGTTAATTTTGACCGAGCCACTAGGGCTCTACCGTCACCGTCGGAGATGACCAAGCGGTGGTGCCGAGCGGCACGGAAGACGACGGACGAGACGGCGCCAGATCTAATACGGCTCGTGGGACGAGGAGACATCGGGATCTCGTGTGTGTGTCTTGCGAGTGAGAACAGAGAGATAGAGTGCGTAGCACACCGCGTGAGATGAGAAGAGAGAGATCTGAGCGAGAGAAGGTCACGGTGGCGTCGCAGCTCACCGTCGATGCGTGGCCGGCCAGGGACGACGGAGGTGGCGACTTTGCCGAGAGAGGAGAAGAGGCAAATGCGTTGCGCGTGCGCACGCACGCGCGTGGCGAGATGAGAAGAGGAAGGGATAAGAGGAGAGATGGTCGCGGCAATGCAGTGCTCACCGACGACGCTTGCGGTACCGAGACGAGAAGGCGGCGGCGACAGAGAGAGGAGAGGGATGAAGGTTGATGTTATGCGAGTATGTGAGTGAGTGAGAGAAGAGAGAGGAGAGAAGGCCGTGGTGGCGGTGGTGGCGACCATCACAGCACCACCGGCCCGCCGATGTGGCCGATCGGAAATGGAAGCGGCAAGCGCGCTTGAGAGTGTGTGTGTCCAGAGGTGATATAGATATAGAGAGAGAGTGTGTGTGTGTGTTCCAATTGGGGGAGGGGTTGGGGATTAAGGTTTTGTATTTTAATTATTCTTGTTGGGCTCTTCACTTTGGGCCGAAAATTAAATGGGTATTGGGCCGAGAATAATACTTGATTATGGGCCGAGAATGATAATAGAATATGGGTCTTGGGAATTAATTTGATATGGGCCGAAAAATATGATGATGGACTATGGGCTAAACATATTAAGTGTTGGGCTTGGGTTCTTTATTCTGTTGGGCTGTTAATTAAATAAATGATGGGCTTAGTTTTATTTAATTCCTTAGGCTGAATTTTTATGCTTGGGCCTTATATGAAATATGGACTAGAATTTAAAATGTTAATTGGACCTAAGGTTAGATGGACTTCTTGAATTAAATTGACATGGACTTTACTTAATCTTAAAAGGTGAGCTTAGATTTATTTTAATGTTGGACCCTAGATTAAATGAAGGATGGACTCTTGAATTAAATAGTAATCTAAAGACCAATTAATTATAGTGAGTTAATTAAACTCATGAGATTAAATAAAGTCTATTTTATATATAACATAATTAATTAATTATGTTAAGGATAATTTGAGAATTATTCTTTAAGTGATTTATGCATGTAATGGACGGATCTTGTGTAAGGTGTGCTTGGAATTAAATCCTAATTATGAATATCTAAGATTAATTAAATTAATTTGATTTATTAATCAAATATCATTCGACTTTATTTAATCCATTTAATTAAGTTTAAATTATGGATTTACTTAATTAAACTAGAGATTTAATTAATGAGTTGATTATGTCAAGTGGATACTTAAGAAATATTATTTCTAAGTAACTTAAATTTATAGAATGATTATTAGAAGATGATCAAGTAAGAGAAATTCTTATTAATCGCTTAGTATCGATATTGGTTTTCTTTAATAGAAAATATGGGACGTGTGAGGGTAGAAACGTAGCTAGGATGATTTTATGGACGAGTTTTAAACTTGAATTTGTCGATACGCGCTAACAAAGCGGCTAAGATTAGTTATGAACTTAGGATTCATATATTATACTAAACGACGTGGAGAAACATTGATGGAAGTAAAGAATGCAACGACGAAGTGTAGCCTATCGTCATGACGAGGCGAACCTAATAGGCGAAGTATAGATTGTCAACTAAGTCGATCGATAATCTAAAATCATGAAACTCTAAGATTTAAAAGATAACTAATTGTTAAATCTTAACGATGCTTCTCGAAAAAAAATGAATGATGTATTAAATTATATTCCTTACATTGACAAGGTCCAGCGTGGACGTAAATGAAAACGACAAAGGATCGCTATCATGTATGTCAAGAAGGTCAATTCTTAAGGTGGGCTTTTCTTTTCTTATCCTCAAGGATAAAATGCTTTATTTATGATGCTTTCTTCAAAATGAAAAGTATTTATTTATGACGCTTTCTCTTTTGAGAAATGATGATGAAATGATGTTATGAAATTACCTGCCCAAAATGTTTATGTTTTTATGTATGTATCCTATCAATGTGTTGGTTCGACGACAATGAATGATAATGAGGTTGTTGGGTCGCCCCAATTCATGATAAAATCAATTCGGATCCCGTGCTTTATACCGGATTAACGTGTACACATGAGGGTGATGTGTCTTTGTAAGTACAATTCACGGTCGGTCACGTGACGTAGAGGAAGCCTCCTTCTACGGCGCTAGGATGATGTTATATGAGGAATGAAAGGATATGGATCATACATACAAAGAAAATGCTCGCTGCGACCATTTATGAAAATGATGAAAATGTTTAATAAGCAAGGCATTTTCAAGTTAAACCCTCGGTCTTATCATGAAGGCGGTGTAATTAAATGATGATAAAATGTTTTTGGCATGAGTCCACTGAGTGCATTTTTGTACTCAGCCCTGCATATTTGTTTTTAAATGTGCAGATTGAGCTGGTGATGCGATGGAGCAGTGTTGAGCAATAGGAATGTTGTCAATGAAATGGAACATTTTTGGTTCACCTGAGAATGCATCTTCATATGCATATCTCACATGTTTATTCCACGCAAACTCTTTTGAATTCTAGTTATATGCCGAACTCGTGAATATCCTAGTAGTGATTTCATAATCAACTACTGTACGGTCAGACTTTCTGAATTGACCTTCGTATCACTTATGCTTCCGTAATTATTCATGTTTCCCTTATCAATGATATGGTTAGAAACCAAATACTAAATTCCCATTTCTTTAATCCAAACCCCAGTCGCGGTCCGACAGGGCAGTCCTTCGGGATTAGCGGAGTCGGGCTGTGACAGAGTGGTATCAGAGCAGTTCGTTTGCTCTGAACCTGAAATGTTCTTTCAAGTCAAGTCTAGTGAGAATCACTAGACTTTGAAAATCAGTCGACATCGCTCAACACTCCATCACATCAAGCTCGATCAGAATGAGGTAAATGATTTTTTTCAGTTTTGAAAATGAAAGTTTAAAGTGGAAAATGTTTGAATTGATGGTTTTCATGAAAAGAGAAGATTTATGAGAAAGAGTTGACAGTGATATGTCAAAAGTGAAATGTTTGAATTCATGGAATTCAATGAGGTTTATGGTTATACATGAGTTATGAATTCATGGAATTCAATGAGGTTTAAGGTTATACATGAGTTATGAATTGTGGAATTCAATGAGATTTATGGTTATGCATGAGTCATGTTATTAATGTTTAAAAATTTTACAACTTCAAGTTGTTTATGACAGTGAATATGTTATCCCAAAAGAACGTAGAATGTCTAAGACGCATGATCCCTTTTGCGAAAGAACATAGAAAGATGAATCATGATTAATTTATTCCATCATGAGAACAAAAACGAGGATGGAAATGAGAACGAAAAACAAGGATGAGAATGAGGACAGTACGAGTTGAAAGACGAGAATTGAATGACGATGAATGTCACTATACGACAGTGACATGAGTATAGTCTTTTTCTTTGGATGTTCAAATACGACGGAACTCCAAATTGACTATAACTATTTGTTAAAACCGAAATAGAGATATGATGAAAGAATCAGTTGAGTTTAGTATTGTGGTTTGCACGGAATAAGAGACCACGGTGTGGTAGAAAGTTTGTATGATAATTGGAGAATTGAGTTTTTCAGTGGTATGAGTAGAGTTTGAAATGTATGGTATGTTGATAATCCTCACAATTTATGGTGACCTATTACGCGTTATATGAGTTTCGAATTTTATCATTAACCAAGTTCTGTCATTGAGTTTAACTCTATGATCTAGTTTCAATTGAGATATCATTTGAGTTTCTTAGTTTTTCTGAAAGAAGTTGACAACCAGAAAAATTGTAAAATGTCCTTTCGAAACCAAACCCTCGTGTGACTGAGAAGTATTTGTGACGGGTCTGGCCAGCCCACATGACCAAAGAAATCTCAGTAGTCGTCATTCTGGTCTTCGGACCCTATATTCCAATTATTCAATTCAAGGAACATATTGGTTCAAAATCTCAAAAGTAAGATCACCTCAATTTCAACCCTTACCCTTGTAAGTTGACAAGATGATTTCTCTTGAGTTCTTGAAACCAATAAGTATGATAAAGGTCGACTTACCTTGTCACCTAAGTGCTAATTAGTAAAGCGATAAACATCGTGCATGATATAGGTTTACTTATTTCACCACCTAAAAGTTTCGGATCAAGAAGTGATAGACATCAAGAAATTATGATGTAAAGGAAATCTAGATGAGACGAGATATTTTCCCTATGATACACATCGATGCAATGACCCTGATGGGCTTATCAAGTACTTATGATAATGAAGGTTATGAATAAGATACTCTTTAGCACCGAATGCAAGAGTAAAAGTAAAGAAAATATATAATATCTGGGATATGAAACCTTATTATGTCATAACGAGAGATTACAACTTATCTTTAAGATAGTTGTTGTCCTTAAAACCTCATTAGTAGGTTGGACATGTCTAAAAAGAATGAAGATGCATGCAAGATATTCTTTTCAAAGAATATATATATAAAGAAATGATAACATCTCAGAAAATAAATCTCTCGCTTTATACCTCAACCCTTAGAATTATGCTTGAGCATAATTGATTTCGAATATATGAGGCTTTGCATGGTCGGAAATATCGATCACCACTTTATTGGGATGAAGTGGGTGAAAGAAAGTTACTTGGTCCAGATCTAGTATAACGAATGATTGAAAAGGTCGATCACATCAAGCAAAGAATCAAAGAAGCCAAGATAGACAAAAGCCTTATGTGAATAAACGTCGATCTGATTTAGAGTTCAACGTTGGGGATCGAGTGTTTCTTAAGGTTTATCCTTCGAAAGGAGTTATACGTTTTGGCAAGAGAGGAAAGTTATGACCCCGATACATAGGACCTTTTAATACATAGGAAAGTTGCCACCAAGCATTGGAGACGTACACAATGTGTTTCATGTCTCGCAATTAAGAAAATACGTGTTTAATTCGAAACACGTAATTAAGCATGATGAAGTAGTCTTAGCTCAGACTTGAGTTATGAAGAAAGACTTGTCCAAATTTCGATAGAAAGTTCAAGTTTTACTGAAACAAACAAATTGTTCTCGTCAAAGTAAAGTGGAACCATCACGGTATGGAGGAGGCCACAAGGAACTCAAGACAAAATGAAAACTAAGTATCCCGAACTAGATTACCATGGTACGTAATTTCAAATATTTGAGACCTTAGTTAAATCAATGATTGTGAGAATGATGAATCATAAATATTGAGAAGTGTGAACAACTAGGTTAGCCCTAGCATGTAAATCAAGTATGGAGAAATATTCCAAAGTCAAGACATGGTAATAAGATGCTTGAATTTAAGTTATGGGGTACACATGTACTAACTTGCCAAGCTATATGTCAATAATGACTGGTTCTAATCAATGTGGGAACCAAGTATAATGAAAGTAATATTATTTTCGAGATACCATGTTTAAGGAAATGGAATATCTCCAAGAGAACAAATGAAACGACTCACATGGAAGGATCTTAAAGTGAATCTAATTGGGAAGATTATCCCCATACTTTTGTGACGATCAATAAATGAGATATTATATCTCTCGACATTGAAATGAATTAATCATTGAATGTCGAGAAATGGTAAAGATGTTTGACGTCAAAGCAAAAGTATAATATGTCCTCAATGGACCAAGGATTTTATCCTATGCGAAATTTCATGATGGATCAATAAAGAATGATAACAAATGATGTATATCCTAAAAGGATATTACAAATGAAGGCACTAAATGCCGGCATAAGGATTTCTCTGAAAATATTTTAAAGTAAAAATATATGAGAAATATATTCCTAAGAGTAATAGAGAGGAAAAGAAACTAAATTATTCAGATTGAATTAAGAATGGATGATAATGACGGATACCCATGTTCGTAGGGTGAGGATGTAGATGGCGATCATCGAACTACTTGCGATTACTTTATGGTGGCATGGCTATGAGATAGAAATCTCATAAGAACTCTAAAGTTAAGCGTGCTTAGCTTGGAGCAATTGTGGGATGGGTGACCCAGGAAGTTTTCTCGTGAAAGTGTGTGAGTAAGGACAAAGCACACCGAAAAGACTCGTGTTGGTCGTGGGGGGTCAGTCAATCCAAGCCGGGTCGTTATGGATGGTATCGGAAAGAACTTGAGCTACTTTGTTAGAAATACCTATATGGATTTCTTAGAACTTCACCTAGAAGGAGTTATAAGAAAATGGATTATTATATTATTCTTTCACCAATGGAAAGAATTACGATGGAAGTGTGTTTGAACGAATTAGAGTCAAACACGTGACTCACTACCAACAAATCGATAGATTCTCAAGATATGGTTAGTTTACAACATATACTCATATGATCCTACTAAATCAAGAATATATTGAGCTTAGATCGAAGGTTTAAGACTAAGGATTAGTCGATATCGAAGTTAAGATTTCATGAAGATATTATGGGTTCAAGAAGCAACATCGAAATTCGAGAGCATGATGAAGGAAAGGATAATACGAAATCTTTAAGTATACAAATTTCGAGGAAGAAATTTTCTTTAGGGGATAGAATGTAATACCCTGAGAAATTTAAAACTTTGAATTATTAATTTATTTAGCTAAATCGGGTTTTGAAATTAGAGCGATTATTAAAATTTATAATCGTCGACGCTCGATTTTATTTTGAACGAGAAAATTTAAACGAATACAAGCTATTCTGAACCGAACCGATGTTTTCAATCGATAAATTGTCACATCACAACATATAATTTCAAATCCCATAAAATCTTCAACTTTTCCCTACATACCATCATTACACCAAACTCATCATCACACTTCAAAGTATCCTATGTAAATACAACACCATCTCCAATTTTCTTCCTCTCATATGTAATTAATCAACCCACATACCCACCGCCCACTTTCCAAACAACCGAACATTTGCGTAAGAAAGAAGAGAAAAGCTCTCGCTTCATCCGTGTTCAATATCACTCAAATTCTTTCTATTAAAATTTATGCTTTCCAAATGAATCGAGAAGAACATAAACACATAATACATTTAATAAATCCACCAAAACAATAGAGTTACATTGTGCTTCTCAAATCAAAGTTATGAATGAAATTACAAGCATGCTGCACAATCGTTCGAACATAGAACTTAGAAGCTACAAATCTTAGTAAACAAATTTGAATGTATAGATTTTGTTAATTTTGACCGAGCCATCAGGGCTCTACCGTCACCGTCGGAGATGACCAAGCGGCGGGCGCGCGCACGGCAAGCACGATCGATCGACGAGACGGCGCAGATCCGAATGCGGTCATGGGACGAGGAGACATCGAGATCTCGTGTGTGTCTCTTGCGTGAGTGAGAAGAGAGATAGAGTGCGTAGCACACCGCGTGAGACGAGAAGAGAGATCCGAGCGAGAGAAGGTCGCGGTGGCGTCGCGGCTCACCGTCGATGCGCGGCGGCGCCGGGATCTACGGAGGCGGCGACTTTGCCGAGAGAGGAGAAGAGGCGGGCGTGTGTGCGTGCGCGCGCGCCGCGTGAGTGGAGATGTAGAAGAAGGAAGGGAGAGAGAGAGAGATGGTCGCTGGCAATGTGCGTGCTCACGACGACGGCTTGCCGGCCGGAGACGGAAGGCAGGCGGCAGAGAGAGAGAGGGATGAAGGTTGATGTTATGCGGTATGTGGTGAGTGAGAGAGAGAGAGAGAGGCCGTGGTGGCGGTGGTGGCGATCACAGCTCGCCGACCCGGCGATGTGCCGATCGAAAATGGAGCGACGGCAAGGCGCGAGTGTGTGTGTCAGTGTGAGGTGAGGAGAGAGAGAGAGAGTGTGTGTGTGTGTGTCCGATTGGGGGAGGGTTGGGATTAGGTTTTGTATTTTAATTATTCTTGTTGGCTCTTCACTCAATAAAATTAAATGGGTATTGGGCGAGAATAATACTTGATTATGGGCCGAGAATGATAATAGAATATGGGTCTTGGGAATTAATTTGATATGGGCCGAAAAATATGATGATGGACTATGGGCTAAACATATTAAGTGTTGGGCTTGGGTTCTTTATTCTGTTGGGCTGTTAATTAAATAAATGATGGGCTTAGTTTTATTTAATTCCTTAGGCTGAATTTTTATGCTTGGGCCTTATATGAAATATGGATTAGAATTTAAAATGTTAATTGGACCTAAGGTTAGATGGACTTCTTGAATTAAATTGACATGGGCTTTACTTAATCTTAAAAGGTGAGCTTAGATTTATTTTAATGTTGGACCCTAGATTAAATGAAGGATGGACTCTTGAATTAAATAGTAATCTAAAGACCAATTAATTATAGTGAGTTAATTAAACTCATGAGATTAAATAAAGTCTATTTTATATATAACATAATTAATTAATTATGTTAAGGGATAATTTGAGAATTATTCTTTTAAGTGATTTATGCATGTAATGGGATGGATCTTGTGTAAGGTGTGCTTGGAATTAAATCCTAATTACTGAATATCTAAGATTAATTAAATTAATTTGATTTATTAATCAAATATCATCGACTTTATTTAATCCATTTAATTAAGTTTAAATTATGGATTTACTTAATTAAACTAGAGATTTAATTAACGAGTTGATTATGTCAAGTGGATACTTAAGAAATATTATTTCTAAGTAACTTAAATTTATAGAATGATTATTAGAAGATGATTGAAGTAAGAGAAATTCTTATTAATCGCTTAGTATCGATATTGGTTTTCTTTAATAGAAAATATGGGACGTGTGAGGGTGAGAAACGCCGCAGATGATTTTATGGACGAGTTTTAAACTCGAATTTGTCGATACGCGCTAACAAACCATTTAAGATTAGTTATGAACTTAGGATTCATATATTATACGAAACGACGTGGAGAAACATTGATGGAAGTAAAGAATGCAACGATTTAAGTGTAGCTATCGTCATGATGAGGCGAACCTAATAGACTAAGTATAGATTGTCAACTAAGTCGTATCGATAATCTAAAATCATGAAACTCTAAGATTTAAAAGATAACTAATTCGTTAAATCTTAACGATGCTTCTCGAAAAAATGAATGATGTATTAAATTATATTCCTTACATCGACAAGGTCCAACGTGGACGAAATGAAAACGACAAAGGATCGCTATCATGTATGTCAAGAAGGTCAATTTTAAGGTGGCTTTTCTTTTCTTATCCTCAGGATAAAATGCTTTATTTATGATGCTTTCTTCAAAATGAAAAGTATTTATTTACGACGCTTTCTTTTGAGAAATGATGATGAAATGATGTTATGAAATTACCCGATGTTATGAAATTACCGCCCAAAATGTTTATGTTTTTATGTATGTATCCTATCAATGTGTTGGTTCACGACAATGAATGATAATGAGGTTGTTGGGTCGCCCCAATTCATGATAAAAATCAATTCGGATCCCGTGCTTTATAGCCCGGATTAACGGTACACATGAGGGCGACTGTCTTGTAAGTACAATTCACGGCGGCCACCACCGACGAGAGTGAGAGGCCTTCTACACTGCGTTTAGGATGATGTTATATGAGGAATGAAAGGATATGGATCATACATACAAAGAAAATGCTCGCTGAGCGACGATTTATGAAAATGATGAAAATGTTTAATAAGCACAGGCATTTTCAAGTTAAACCTCGTGTCTTATCATGAAGGGACAATGTAATTAAATGATGATAAAATGTTTTGGCATGAGTCCACTGAGTGCATTTTTGTACTCAGCCCTTCATATTTGTTTTTAAATGTGCAGATTGAGCTGGTGATGCGATGGAGCAGTGTTGAGCAATAGGAATGTTGTCAATGAAAATGGAACATTTTTTGTTCACCTTGAGAATGCATCTTCATATGCATATCTCACATGTTTATTCCGCTGCAAACTCTTTTGAATTCTAGTTATATGCCGAACTCGTGAATATCCTAGTAGTGATTTCATAATCAACTACTGTACGGTCAGACTTTCTGAATTGACCTTCGTATCACTTATGCTTCCGTAATTATTCATGTTTCCCTTATCAATGATATGGTTAGAAACCAAATACTAAATTCCCATTTCTTTAATCCAAACCCCAGTCGCGGTCCGACAGGCGGCCCTTCTGGATTAGCGAGTCGGCTATGATGCACTGGCACCGACGATCTCACAGTCATCATCGGCAGGAGCGAAAATACGTCTCTCCTTGTCAGGACGTGAGATGGGTAAGGACGAAAGCGACCTCACTACCTCTTCGGCCCTCTCAGAAGAGGCCTCAGCGACAATCTTGAGCCACATCGATGGCTTGAGGTCGGACCTCGATCTCTTCCTCTTATTCGAGGTAAGGAAGTTCACCGCAGTTAAAATACATGCCGAGTTGGAACATAAAGCAAAAATCAATCAAGAGTCAAGTGAAATAAGGGCCTCACCTTCACCGCCCACCGCAGAGCAGGATCATAAGGGCTCGGCTCAGCCGACGAGCTCGGCCTCTAAATAAACTTTCAACAAGGCCGCCCTATCCAACGACCGAGGCCACCGGCTATCATCATCGACCTCATCCACCGCTTCCCCGTATTCCGCATTTAACCTGGAGGGACTCATCGAACCGATAAAGAAGAACTTTTCTCGGTTCGAGATTTTGACTCGCCTTCACCTTAAAACTACGACGAGGTGATAAATAATACCACCCGAGTGGATTTAAATTGGAAAACCCGAGGACCAGCCCTAGGGTGAGAGGATAATTACGGCGATGGGCAAGACACCAAGGCCCGCCAACTGCCGAAAAGAATTTGGCATTATTTGGGCAAGAGGTATGCCACCATCCGCTGTAATTCGACATACGAGAAGGAAAGGAAGACGAAGACCGCACTTAAGGCCGTCCTCAGATATCAGAATAAAACCCTCAGGAGGGCACAGTTCTATCCTCCCGGTGGAAGCGACCAACTCAAAAGATTTTGGAATAAAAAATCTCGAAGCAAGCTCTATTATTGCAGGGGATTCTAGAAACGAAGGAAACGAAGAAATCCTACCAAAATCCCTCAAAGGCGGGAAAACTACTCTACACGAAGAAGGAATGGGGGAATCAACGGTAAAAACTTCTAAAACCACCGACGAATCCGGTGGCGACACTGACACATCACGGCCGTCGTGGCCGTGAGACTCCTCAGAAGAAGAAGAAGAAGCCATAAATAACTTACTTGTTTTAGAAGGAATATCGAAGAAGATGGCACTGATGCTCTGGCGAGAACGACGATGGAGGAAAAGTACTGGACACTCAGTGTTTTTAGAAAGACAGAGAGATTTTTTGGAGTTTGAAAGTTGAAGAGTGTAAAGTGAAATGGGAAAAGGCGTATTGTGGAAGTTATTCCCCCAACGTGCACTTTATCGGGACCACAACCGCCGTATACATTAAATGAATGTGACGTGTTTCGTGTTCGACATCGGCACGGCATCCTGTGTTCGACCTCGGCACGACGTTACACATTCAACCTCGCCACGGCGTTATATATCCGACCTCAACAAGAGATTATGTATTCGACCTCGGTTGGGCGACGAGTATTCGACTTCGGCCAATTTATGGCCGAGCGACATATAACTTCGGCAGAATCAGCACGCCCACGCCGCCGCATCACGAATTTTGAGAGGTAATGTGAGAACCAATGTCCCCCATCCATCACGACCTCACTTCTACATCTTTTTGGGAGGGGGGGATGTGATAGGATACGGCCCAACTACTAGGCTCAAGCATCAAGCCTAATATAAATGGGCCCCGACATTAAGCTCGGCCTATGTGAGTTCGGCCCAAGAAGACTCCTCAACCAACTACAACTCAAATCACAAGTGGAGACGTAGAAGATTCGATGCATATCTAAAAGAATCCTTACGAGAGAAGACTTTGTATTAGAATCGAACTCATTATGATGGTTTAGAAATAGAGGCTAGATTAGAGGAAATCGGCTATCTACACTATTTTGTAATCGCTTCTTGCACACTTAATACAAATATACTCTCTTGCTCCGTGGACGTAGATCTATTTCAATAGATCGAACCACGTTATTTCCTCGTGTTCCTTACGCATTTATTACCCTACGAAATTAAGATCGATCAAGTATAATATTAAATTAGTTGTTATGGATCATAGATGATAAAATGTATAAATAAATGGGTTATTGATGGTAAAAAAAAGAAAGAGTGATGAATTATGAATGGTAAAATATGTAAATAAATGATATTCTCTCTGTTCCAATATTCATTGCACATTTTTTTACACGTAGATTAAGAAGATTTATGTTTTGTGTGTAAAATAGTTGGTGGTACGAAATTCGAGATACTTTTTAATGTAAAAAGTGTTTCCTTTTTTAGAAACGGACCAACTTAATGGAACAACCAAAAAAGAAAAACGTACCATGAATATTAGGACGGAGAGAATATTATTGAGGATCAAATTGAGAAGATAGTTACCATAAATTGATAGAAAAAAATTTGAAAGATATCTCAAAAAGTAAAATTATAAAAGAATTGGGACTGCCGGTAGGATGAAATATTAATTTTTTTATAAAAGTTTGGCCCGGCCCACTTCCGGCCTTGTCTTGGCCCAATTGAAGCGTCTTGAGGAGTACTAATTTTTGTGCATAGTAATGTATGCATATTTTATAATTATTGTAAAATTTTTGAGGAATAATTATTATAAATATTTATATAATGTGTTGTGGACCTGTGGTACAAGAAATATAAAAGAGATGATAACATAATTTAATGTGTGGTTGTATCAATATATGTGCACTCGTATAATCGTATATCAATATCTAAACATAATTTACTTAAATCAATTGATGCAAAAATTACAAGAAAGTCAAAAATTGAAGCATATTTTTAACAGTTTTTTTCGGTTTAGAATAAGATAGTATGTACAGTGTCAATTATGACATTTTTTTGTATCCAATACTTTTTATCATTGCATGATGTAATTATAATTTTTGTAAGCTAACTGGACAAATCTTCTATATTGAGAAAAATCACGAACTCTTTTAGTATTCTACTTTATGATATAAATTTATAAACATACTAATTTAGTAATTTATTTTGCAACAATGTAAATCTCTCTTATATATATATATATATATATATATATATATATATATGAAGGATATTTTTTTATGGAATGTGATATATTATATAGCTCAAGGATTGATATAAATTTATGATTGGAAAGAGAAGAAAGTCGAAAACTTAACAACACATGTTTTTGTTTTCGTAAAGCTCAAAGGTTTATTGTTTCTGATTGTTTTTACAATGGAAGGATTGCTATTTATGACAAAAGATATCTAACATCTAATGGTGCTACTACTATTCACACCTATCCACCTAAAACAAGACGTAACACCTATCTACCTATCCTATCTTATCAATAATGCTATATATATATATATATATATATATATATATATATATATATATATATATATATATATATATATATATATCAACGTGAGAACGTGAAAATAAAAAATGATGAATTCGATGTGAAAATTGACTAATCACGAGAAAGTTATTGAATCGAAAAAATAGAATGATTGTCTCATGAGATTCGAAACTGTGGTGAAAATTCAATTTTGATTCAAGAATTTTCCAATGATTCATTAACTTTCTTAGCTAATTCAATTTGTTCAGAATGAACTTTCGAGGTTCTTATTTCTCACGTTAAAAATTGTTTGTATTTGAACCTCATTATATATAGAGAAAGAGATTGGTTATAGGGAAAACTCCTCTAATATAACAAATAAGAACTTATCATCACCCTATATTTCATCTAACCTAATGGATCATATTTAATCCATGTTTAAAAACGAGTTTGACTATTTTTATACTATTTTTATGATTTTAAACGTGTTAGGGACATTAAGGTAAATCTAAATATTCATCCAAACCGATTTTCTTATCATAACCCCGATTTTTCGTCTTTGTGCGATTCACCTTCTATCATGAAATTATTAGTTGTGCATATAATTATAATGATCGTGCATAAGATTGCAAATAATTATGCTAAACAAAACAATAACTAATAATCAAACTTATAAAATTTATAATCCATATTGAATGATAATTAACGTAAAAAAGTAAACATACTTTGAATAGTAATTAACGTAAAAAGGTAAACATACTTTGAACACTAATTAACGTAAAAGTATATTTTTATCTTAAATAAAAATCATAAATAAGAATTTCGTAATTCGCGGGTGAAAAAAATAATATATACAATTATAATTATTTTCGTAATTCGCTAATATGCATAACTAGATAATAATCATGCATATGATCAGAATGATTGTTTACAAGATTGTAAGTAGTTATGCTAAATAAAATAATACTTTAGAATCAAACTTATAAAAGTACGAATGAATGTTAAATGTAACCCAATGTGTGCATACTAGGTATATATATATATATATATATATATATATATATATATATATATATATATATATATATATATATATATGGATGAGTTATAATACAAACCCCTTAAAATAAGAAATAAGAATTCATCTTGATCATCCATTTACTATTAATCAATAGTTCAAGATTAAGTGATCACATTCCTATAATTAAGGACGGTTATTTTCGTAATATTCTCAGAATTACCATTATACCCTAATTTGATTTAATCACAACCACACATCTTCAAAAATCAATTGCTCAAATTTGTTCTCATTTCTTATTTTTAAATATATTTTTATTTGAACTCAATCCTATATATATATATATATATATATTTTATTTGTACGTGATACTTAAAGTTAATTATGTAAACATATTTCAAATATGATTAATATAATTCAATATATGCATAACAAACAGCAAAACAATGCATAAGAATCTACAGATTTGATAATGCCATAAATATTTGCTAAGATTTTGTCTGGAAAAAAATTGTAATGATATTCAAGAAATTATATTTTTGTATTTTTTAAGAAAAATCAAAACAAATGAAAAACATAAATCTCTGCAAATAAATATGTACTATAAATATACTATAGAATCTCATATTATTAAAAAAAATCAGTTGCAATCAATATTATTTTATTACATTAACTTTTTTTAAAAAAAACTGTAAAATAGTTTTAAAAATAAGTATAAATTCCAACCATGAAATCAAATAAAATATACGGATGTGATTGATTTTTATTTTTCAAAAAAATATGAGTTCTTATTTCATCGAAATTCTCTATATATGAGCCTACAAAATGGGCCTGTTAATACATATTCTTGTGTTCCAGTATCCATCACCGCCTTCTTTCCCTTATTTCTTCCACTCTCATCTTCTGCAAATTATTTTTTTATTTATACATCCTTCGCCGCCGTGGATGGCGGCCGGCCGCCGCCACCTCAGACACTTCTTCGAACGACTCACTGCTGGTCAGTATTTCTGCAAAGTCTGAAGATTGAATTTTTAATTTTTTTATGGGTGGCTGCTTTTTCGCGAGAAATTCCTCATTGTGTCTCAAGTTTGGTGTTTCTGGTACATTCGCTTTCCGTAGAAGGTGCACAACTATAAAAGATATCAACTTTTTCCGCAATTTGCATAGCCGCGTTTATGCTGTGGAAGACTGCGATTACTCTAGCAGCTCAGAGAGTGAAATTAATGTTTTAGGAGCAAAATGTGGAAGCATTGGTCTGTTTTTCGCTGTTGTTAGAGTGCTCAAGACTTTAAATTTGAGGGTTGCTAGAGATGTTTGCTTTTCTAGGACTGTGGAAAAGTATGGTTTTGATCAATCGTTCTTGGCTTTTAAGTTATTGATGCATATATATGCGCGTGCTGAGGTGGAAATGGAAGTTTATGCATTGCTTAGGAAGATTGTATATTACTCTCAAAATGCTGAGCTCAATTTATTTGATGTTTCACATGCTTTATTGGATTCTCCTAGTGATGAAGATGGATTGATTTTCATTGTAAATGTTCTCGTGAAGTTTTTTGCTTCGAATCTGTTGTTTGAGAATGCCATGGCTGCTCTGGCACAGGCTAGGAGACTTGGCATTCGACCTAGCATCCGATCATGCAATTTCTTGCTGAAAAACTTAGCAGAAGCCAATGATAGGGACTCCGTAAGGACTTTATTAGGAGAAATGAAGAATTGTGGACCATTTCCTGATGCTCAAACCTACGAAGTTATGATGGGTTTTTACTGCAGAATGCCTCGTGGCACGGATAGAGGGGATATAGAAGAAGCAATTGGCATTATAAAGGAAATGGAGATGATCGGGATTAGTCCATCCGTTGTAACATATGGTGCATTCATTCTTGGGCTGTGCAGAGTTGGCACTGTTGAGGTTGCTTGGAGCTATATCCGAGACTTAAAACGTAACGGTCAGCCATGTAACTGTTACTGCTATACCGTAGTTATTCATGGATTCGTGAAAATAGGTGAACTAGATAAGGCTATGCAAGTTTTTCGTGAAATGGAGAATTCTGGAATTGCAGCAAACATATATAGCTATAGTGTTCTGATTGAGGGTTTCTGCAGATACGGGAATATAGAGAAAGGTCTTCGCTTGCTAGAGGAAATGGAGAAAAGTAATACAAAACCATCCATTGTCACCTATAGCTCAGTTTTAAAAGGACTCTCGAGGAGTGGCTTCATGGGGATTGCATTAGATTTGTTCAGGAAGATTGGGGCATCTGGATGTGAATACGACAAGTGTGCTTACAACATTTTGATTAGTGGATTTTCTGATCGGGGCGAGATGGACTCTGCCAGTAGACTTATAGAGGAGATGACGAACAATAATTTGGCTCCGGATTATTTCAGTTACGAGAGTTTGATCCTAGGGTTTTGTAAAATTGGTTCCTGCGATAAGGCCTTGAATTTTCTCGATATCATGGTGGAAGCTGGTTTTTTGCCCCATCCTTTTTTGTTCAATCATATCATACATGGATACTGCAGTAAAGGGCGGGTAACGGAAGCCTTGCGATTGATTGATAAAATGACGAACCTGGGAGTTTCTCCGAACGTGTTTACCTATTCTGCAGTTGTGAGCAGGCTGTGTGAAGAACACAAGTCGAGAAAGGCATTAGAGGTTATTCCTATAATGCTTAAATCCAATCAACCCCCTAATGACGTAATTTACAGCATCCTTATCGACGGCTTTGCTAAGCAGGCAAACCCAAGAAAGGCCGTTGTGTTGTATACAAAAATGTTGAAGGTTGGGATTTATCCCGATGTTATCACGTTAACGATTCTGATTAATGTGTTAGGCTCTGCCGGAAGAGTGGGAGAGGCATATAATTTTTTCAAAGAAATGAACTCTGATGCAGATAAATACGTGTATACCTCAATGATAGCTGCATTTTGTCAGAATGGAGATATGACGAAGGCATGGAGTCTGTTCCAGGAGATGAGGAGGAGGGGTGCCTCACCTTCTGTTGTTACTTTTACATGCCTAATTGATGGACTTTTCAAGATTAGACGCACGGACATAGCTGACATGCTTATAAATGAAATGAATCGGAAGCAGATCTGCCATGATTTAGTATTCTACAGGGTCCTGCTCCGTGAGTGCCAAAAGCTTCGAAATGTGGGCAGAGCTCAGCATCTATTCGGCGAAATGAAAAATAGGGGAATAACTACTGAGGAAGTGCCTTTAGAACACGAGGGGCGCTGGCCTCATGTGCAGTATAGGAAAGGTAAGCATGACTAGATTTGCTTGTATCATAATGTTACTGCTACCCATGGTTTTCACACTGCAAATGTCACTTTCATCTCATCTTCTAAGCTAGCTCATCTGGATGTGCTTTCGATATTTGGTTGTTTACTTGTTTTGTGTTTTTTTTTTGCAGCAATTTTGTAGAAGTGTTGCTTATTGAGCTCAGCAGTGCTGAATATTGTGTTCGTTCTGCTCTGATGACAATTCGAGCTTAGTTACAAGACAAGTTGGTTGGTCAGCAAGGAGAGTGATCAAGAGCTCCAAATGAAGTGAACTGCCTGCAACAAAGGGCAATAACCTGCCAGATGTCGCTGCACTCGTGATGCAATGGGATCTCTTCCATCAAATTGGTCAACCATGGAAAGGTATTAGTAGAACATCCACATTTTTTCTTTACTTAAATTAGTTAGAACTTTTGTGCTTCATGAATGAAATATTTCCATGCAAGCATTGATCATACTACTAAAAATAGAGTAAAGTGAAGAAATATCTTAGGGTATGGTCTGTCTCTGGAAATTGACGGCAAATAATAGCTTAAACTATGCTTCCTATTCGCATTTTAACCAAGATGGACTTCGTTTCTTTACAGGAGTACCACTAGGTTATAATATGCTAGAACGCTGTTACATCACTGCAGCCGGGTGGAAGATCATCAACCCCATGATCGACTTCATATTGCTGGCAGTGGTTCTTCTAGCATCAATGGTACTTCAGTGGTTGCACAACAGCCATTACCCTATGTGTCGAGGTATCACATGAGAATACCCACACTGGCACGATCGACTTCATATTGCTGGCAATAGCAATAATGTGCTGGATGGAAATCGACGGACTATGGGTTACTAAAATTTTTTCTCCGGCAGATTTCCATTTTTAATTTATGGCTTCTTTTGTGTACGATCGCATATCCTCCCCACTTTGTTGTTGATAATTGGGAGCATCGCCAGCAGGATTGAGGAGGCAGTTAAAAGCGCCCCACACATTCAGATATTATTATATTATAGTAGTGTCATTGAGGTGAAAATAGTTTGTATTTCGAGATATCTATTATGATATTAAAACACAGATTTGGAGTGGTTGTTTTGTCTCCAATTTCTCCATTTTTTTTGTTGAAAATTGTCGATCAACTGACATTTTGCATTATCAATTAATTTTTGTGAAATCACTTTGTGAAGATTTTCCAGTGTTTTATTATTTATGTATTTCTTTTCCCCATTGTTGTTGATGCTGTTATTCCTAGGGTTTATCTGATATTTTGCCTTTCTTCTTCTGTGTTATTCCCAGATTTAGATTTAAAGCTACAGCTACAGTCTACAAAGTAGGAGCAAAAGATTTTTTATATGGAGTGTTGATGTGGCATTCAAGCTAAATTCTTGAGAGACATCTTCTCCAACATAAGGTAAAGAACATGTCATAATTTCTATTAAATAAGTTGTGAGTTTTTCTGCATGTATAACTATTAGATGTTTAAATGTTTTCCGTGTTGGAGAGTTTTATTGAGAATGAGCCCTTGCTTTTCTATCCCGGAGTTTTTAACTCCATTGGTTGATCTTATGCTGATTTTGTTGTTTAATAGTCTCATGTGTTCTCAGCTTTTGGTTTTGTTCACAAATTGCTACATTTGGAAAGGGTTCTCGTTTTCAAGTCATAGTTTCAGAAAGCCTTTGAAATTTTTCTGCTAATTGAATATCCTAGTCTGCATTTCACAGATGGTAATCTTATGCTTTCTGCAAGTTCTGTAGTAGTGGAATTATGGAAAAAATTTAGATTAATTAGACTAATGGGTGAAAATTTGTTTTCTGGTCTAGCGTTGCTATTTTTTTTATTTCTTTAGAAGTGTCACAATTGTAAATAAGCATGGTTGAGATTTTGTGAAGTCTTAGTTTTGAGTAGTTTGAAATTGTTTTTTCTTTATGCAAAGAACCAAAGGGGTGTTTACATAGTAGATAATTAGTTTAGATTTGTAAGCAGAGCTATTTCTTCTATTGTCGGTATAAGCTTTGAAGGTTTGTTGCAAATGTGCACACTCCATTGAATTTGTTGGAATATGAATGTGATAGTGTTGCAGTTGAGCTCATCGGAATACCCCTCCATCCCAGATAAGCGCCCCTAGCCATCAAAAAGTGTATACCACGTAACTGGGGAATTCCACTCTTCTTACTTCTAATTATTGTGGGGAATATGAAGATTGCAAAATTATAATAGTATTAGAAAACTGAACACCCGTAAATTTGGTAGTTTTACATCATTTTTGTAGAGTTTTAGATTAGGAATTTACTTGGGGACGAAGAGAGTATTTGTATTGTATCTATTATATGACAAGTGTATTAGGTTTTAGAGCATTTCAATTCTATGCTGAAAATGGTTTCCTTCAAACACTATTTTATATTGATGGGATTTGAGAATAGCTGGTATTTTTTATTTTTTTATTTTGTAAAGATAGGGTCTTGAATAAGATATTGATTTACAAGAACTATTGCCTGGAAAATATGTGGTGTTGTGATAAAATTAAAGCTTGATTATTCTAGCAGTAGTAACCAGTGATGTGAAGCAAATGAGGTGAAAACAAAATTATTTCTCTTTTATACTTGAAAGATGTGATTATGTGAGGATTATGTGAATTGAGGCAAATATTAAATTAACCATTTTATTTAAGCAAGCAACGATTAATTCTAATCACAAAAATAAAAATATATTAAATATAATCCTTCCTACCTAAAATATCTTTTTATATATTTTTTACTTTAATAATTTACCTAATAACAATAATATGAAAATATAAAATCTAGAAATATAACAAAAGTTAAAATTTTCAAAACACATTTCAAAACCTACCCTAAATCAAAACCTCCTTGCCGCTGTGCTCCTATCCCGTCCCTCCCTATTCCCAGACGCCACTGCTGCTGCCCTACAGCCGTCGGAGGAACGTTGTTGCCAAGCCATCGTCTCCAGCCAGCACCGCCGGTCCGCCGCTCCTACTGGTACCATCTCGTTTTCCATCTTGTGCCGCCAGATGATGACACCGCCACTGCTCTCTCGCCAGACGATGACGCCGCCGCCCGTCTCCACCGAGACAAGCGTTGTCGCCTCTGCACCACCGCCGCCTCTCTCCGCCTGCTGTTGCACATCCTGCTACAGTCTCCTTCATCGAATTGTCTCCACGGTATTTTTTAATATTTACATTATTTTCCTTAATATATATTATATGCACGAATAGAGTTGTACTATTTTGACGCTTCACTTCCTGTGTGGATATTTGTTTCGTTATCTATTTGCAATTTTTTTTTTCTTAAATTCATTGGTAGTAGAAAATGGCTTCTTTGGGGGAAAAACATCATAATTTGTTGACACTAAAGTTCGAGGATCGATAAATGTAACGATCTGACTTCTGGATTAACGGCTGACCCCACAAATCAACACGAGTCTTTTCAGTGTGCTTTGTCCTCACTCACACACTTCCTGAGAAAACTTCCTAGGGGGTCACCCATCCTAGTACTATTCTCGCTCAAGCACGCTAACTTCGCACTCACGGGATCCGGTGCATTAGTGTCGGTATGATTGTACCCCAAACTCCCGACATCGGGTCGTGGTGTTGCATCAAGATCTCTCTCCGCTGGTCTTTTCTAGATCCTCCTCGACTAGGGGCGAAGATTGGCGGTTCGGTTCAAAACCAACCGAACCCGAAAACCCGAAACCGAAATATTTTTAAAGAATCGAACCGAACCGAATTAATATTCGGTTCGGTTTGGATAAACCGATTTAAACCTATGCTTCCAAATGAGAAATACTAAATTTTGTAAAATTCTTCCAACACGCTTAATTTTTTCCCGAAAAGTTCAATACATTTTCTTTTTTTGGGGCAAAAGGAAAATAGGTGTTGGACTTTACGTGAATCGATTGTACATCTTTCGCCATCTTCTTCCTACTTCAAATCAATTCATCTTGCTCAACCATTTCCACCAACACACACAACCGTCTGAAACCAAATCAATGTTAGATCGAGAATCCCATCACGCCGCCCCAAACTCCTCCTTCAATCCAAGCCCTTCCTCCATTCTACTCTTTCAAACCCTAATATCCCTCACTTTCAATTGCCACCCAAAATCCCGTCGAAATAAATCCTCGATTCACGCGAAAACGGCGACGGCGACAAAAGCAAGGAGCTACCGAAAGAGAGCTAGGCGAAGAAAAGGTGAAGGATGGGCGGAGATTGAATCAATATTGCTTTGATTATTTATTTTGAATGGTGGCAATTAATTCAAAAATCGAACGGAAAGTGCAGATTCAAAAATTGAAGAGAGCAGAAAATATTACTCGTAGAAATGAAATAACAGAGAGGCGCCGAGTGGTGGCGTCGGGGTGTGAGAGCGCGGGCTTCGGGGTGTCGAGCGGCAAGGGAGTGGTAGGGTTTGTGGTTTGGGGTGAAACGAAAGAGATGGATTTCACGCTTCAAATAGCAGAGGAGGCCGAGGTGGCGGCGGCCGTCGGGGTGTTGAGCGTGGCGGCGCTCGGTGTCGTTGGCGGCATGGGGTAGGGTTTGTGGTTTGGGGTGAAACGAAGAGAGATGGATTTCACGTTTTGTTTTGTCGCAACATTTAGTTTAGTCTTTAGGTGTATTTGTTAATAGATATTATAAATATAATATATAATAATATATAATAGATATAATATAATTCGGTGGTTCGGTTTAAAATCGAATTTTTGGTAAATCAAACCGAACCGAATATAAATTGTTTGAAGTTTTCAACCCAAACCGCACTGCTTTTAAAATCGAACCGAACCGCCAATTTCGTTCGGTTCGGGTTGGTTTTTCGGTTTGATGCGGTTTTGCTCACCCCTATCCTCGACCATGTAGTCTCGGCTCCTCCCCAGAAATTGGGACTCTCCTGCCTTCGTGCGTAGTCGCGACGACGTGAGTGGGCGGTATCCTCCACTTCGGTGGTGGGGCTCGAGGTGATAGGTCCTCACCATGCCGTATTCGCGGTAATCCTCATCCTGATGGGGTCTTACCCTTCATCGAATCGCATAGCTACGCGCTATGGTTGGGACCGTAAACAAACCAAACCGCTCGTGAGCTATTCGGAGTTTCTGCTCAAAAGCTCGCTCGAATTCGATCGCTTTGTAAACGAGCCGAACTCGAGCTCGAATCGAGCTCGATAAGTTTATCGAGCCGAACTCGAGCTTAGAGATGTTCGCTCGTAGCTGTGAACATGTTTGGTTCGAACTCAAACGAGTCGCCTGCTCACGAACTCTTATTCGAACATGTTCACGAACCTCGATTCGAACATGTTCGCGAACCTTATTCAACATGTTCACGAACATGTTCGCGAACGATAAAATAATAGATTATTAATACATATTTAAATAATTATAATGAATAATAAATTATAAAATATATGTTAATTATAATTATTTAGGAACAAATAACATATATACGAAGTATTGATAATAAATTATTTATATATTTAAATAATTAAAATAAATAATAAATTACAAAATATATATTTTAGTATAAATTTTTCATCTAATTTATATAACTAATTAACTAATTATCCTATTTATACTAGTATGATATTTTGAAAAGTAAATATAATTGAATAGTATATTCGGTTTATTTAGTATATATATATATATATATATATATATATATATATATATATATATTATTTTAATCAAACCTTAATATATATTTTCATGTGTGTTTTAAAATAAAATCATTAAATGAACAATTAATTAATATAATGAGATATTGATTTGGAAAACTAAAAAAATAATAACATGTAATAGGATCCTCTCGAGATGTTCTCGTACACAATGAAGTAGTGCTGCAATGTAGAGATGAAGTCGAGAAAGTCTCCACACATGTAATAGTCAACACAACGAAAGACATAATTTGGTAATATCTCATCGGCCCATCCTTGCCAATCTGAGGGCAACAGAGGAATGAGTCTTCGAATGCCATTGTATCCTGATACTCCATATGCATTGGCTTCGATCCAATGTCTATGATAGTTTGCCAGGAACTACCCCAGATTGTCTTCATAGTAGTGGGCGTAGGTACGGTAGGACCGCCTGACGCTCTCGGGGCTAGCGTGCCTCGGGAGTGGCTTCCGTCGTGTGTATCTTGTCCTAGTCATCTATCAAAGAAAATGCTCTAGTCGCGGCGGGTGTACCTTGTCTTTATAATTATAATTCAAGAAATTTTTCTATCGGTAAGACAATAGTCAATCTGGTAGAAAAATTTCTTGAATTATAATTATAGAGACAAGGACAATGAGATAATTAATCTTGTTGGGTAACAAGTTGAGTTTATTTGAACACCTCAATTACCTATATATAAAGGAGAAGATCAAGAGTATAAGACATTAGAGAAAACTCGGTGTAAGAACATAGTAATTTCTAAATGTTTTAACACACCAATAACTCTCCGTATACATATGTAAGTTTTAAGCAAAGTGATCAAGATGATAAGATGCCAAAAAAAAATTAGTAGCTATGAGAAATGTTGGGGATTGCTAAGTCATAGTCACGAGATCTATAGAATGTTATTGTTGATATATCATAGTCACGAGATCCATAATCTTATTGTTGATATATCTTGTGTATACATATAATGAGTCTGACGGCTAGAGCATTTTCTTTGATAGATGGCTAGGACGAGGTACACCTGACTAGGGATGGCAATCGACCCGCAGATAGCCGAAACCCGCGGGTATCCGCCCGATTATTCGTGGGTTTGGTAGGTATTTGCACTGTGGATATGTTCGTGGTTTAAAACTAGTACCCGTTTAGTTCATGGCACGAAAATGGTTTGGCACTACCCGTGTACCCGTGAAAATACCCACAAATTACCCACGAACCCGTGAAACCCTCCCATCTAATAACTTATTTTATTAATTAATTAATTTCAAATTAAGAAAATAGGTTAGGAACCCTAGTTCCCACTTCCACTCTTTCATTTCGCCGCTTCTTCTCACGGTCTCACCTCTCTCACACGATCACACCTCCGCCGACGCCGCCTCCGTGCTGCCCTCGAACCTCCCATGACTACACCACCGCTGGCGCTGTGTGCCGCACCTCCTCGTGCGCCGCTCGAACCTCCCGGCCCACCAACCTCCCGACCTCCACCACTGCTGCGCGCGCCGCCGCACCTCCTCCCGCCGCCGAACCTCCCGGCCCACCAACCTTCCGCACTCCACCAACCTCCCGCACCAACCTCCCACGCCACGCCTCCCGCCTCACCACCTCCCGCCACGAAGCCCACCGTCGGACACAACGACAGCCGCAACTCTTCTCCCGTCGCCCCGCGCCCAGCAGACCCTCCGTTAGACTTAGGTACCCGCACTTGAGTTCATGCATTTTCGGTTTGTAAATATCAATTCATCAATTTGATTTATTTAACCGATAAAGTGAATATAAAACTTGGTACAACGTTAATCCTCTCATGTATGTGAATATTGAACTCACCGCAGAAATAGTAAAGCTAACCTTTCATAGAATCTTTTTAATTGCTGAAAATCGAATTCTCATTGTCTAGTGAAACCATGTAACACAATGCGCCTAGTTCAACCAATATAGTTGGATTACAGAGATTATAAGTGATTTGTTCGCATAAAGATGTGAACATGGTTGCATGCGTGAACAAAAGCGTGCACGAGAAAATGCACAATTCTTTACTTTATTAAGCAAATCAAATCAACTACTCCACATTTTAAAGAAAGCACAATAACTCCGTGAAATGCCTGTATTCTAAACGGCAAAATAGAAATTGCTTATGGTCCCAAGCACATTACTTAATAGTAAAACTCTAAGGCCCCACTAAAAATCACCCCAAATCAAGATACTAAGCCAAACGAGGTAGAGCATTTCTTGACACACGCTACGTAGTTCCACAAGCATCCGAGTATCTCAGATCCGAAAATCAACTACTCTTGAACTCCACTTACATTTAAAAAGAGCGACTTAAGTAAGTCCTATTTTCTATTGAAAGTTCAATTGTTTTCCTCGCTCAGCCCGATTTATTTGGGTGTTTAATATAATTAATGCCGATAAAACTTGTTGTAGTAAAAGGTGGAATGATGATATTTGGGAGAAAGTTGGCCTAAGAATTTCACAATTCCTAACGACGGAACAAAACATTTTCTATTCTTTTTCCCACGTCGTTAGGGTTTGAAGGCCAAAGCTTTTGGTTTTATCGTGTTCCTTTGTGTAAATTGCATTTATGTGAAATAATTTGAACACCTTTTTTGCTTTGCTTTCAAGAACCGGCATTTGGTTTGTGAGAACTACATCGAGAATAAAAGTGGGAAATTGTTGTCTTTAGAGTACATTGTTGTATTTTGATAGTGTTTTATTGTGAATTTCGCCAGGATTTTGGATACATTGTCGTCTTTTAGACTTTTGTTGTGAATTTTTGTGAATTTTCAATTGTGCATATGTAGGCATTACAACAAATAGGAGCAAGATGTCCACCCGACAGCAAGTAGTTTACCGTGCTGACCTCGGCTCCTCTCCCAAACATGATGAAGTTCCTCCACTACCAGAAGAACCTATTGAGGTGGGCGCGAACATGTAGACGAGGAAATGGATGGCGAGGGCGAGGAGGAAACCCAAATCGTGGATTAAAGAGAAACTCACTTGAAGGTGTGGGATGAATTCTTAAGGAAGAAAGTGAAAGGAGTTTGGAAGGCGAGTGCATCCATTGTGGGAATTGGCGCTCAGTGATCAAGAAATGGTCTTCTCATTTGAAAAGTCATTTGGGGTCTTGCGTTTATAAGAAAAGAAAAGATGGGAAGATCGTCTAGCGAGAAGGAGTGTCCGTTGAAAATTATGTGTTTGATCCGAAATTGCTAGGAAATGTCTCTATTCGATGATTATTCTTCATGGGTATCCATTATCCATTGTTGATCATGTTGGGTTTCGTGAATTTGTTAGTGCATCGCAACCTTTATTAAAATGGTTACTCGAAACACGATTAGGAAGGATATATTCGATCACTACGAGGAAGAGAAAAAGAGCTCTTCTTTACGCGCAAAGAACAATGGGAGGTTTGCTATCACCCCGATCTTTGGACGAGATAATAAAAACGAGGATACATGGCGTCAACGGTCATTTGTTGATGAGTCTTGGAAGCTTAGAAGCACTATCTTGAGGTGATTAATTTGCTATTTCATTCTTTCTTAAATTATCAATTTCTATAAACTCTTATTGGTAAAGATAGCTTATTTTGTGTTAAATTTTGTAGGTTTATATATGTGCCATACCCCATCTCGAGAAGTTTTGGCGAGCATTGTATCAAGCCTTCAAAGTTGGGATCTTGATTGCAGTATCGACTTTGACTCTTGATAATTGTTCACAAATGATAAATTGGTTGAACACATAGAAAGTAAGATTGGGCAGCTAATCTTTTGTTGGATGGGAGGTTTACGCGTTGTTGTGCACATATTCTCAACTTGATTGTGAGGGATGGGTTAGAGGTCATACAAAGTCCATTTAAATTATTCGTGATAGTTGTGCTTATTCGCTTGCTACACCAAAGAGATATGAGAAATTGAGAAAGTTGCACAACAACCGAAGGTCGAGTTAACTAAGTTGTGTCTTGATTGCAAAACTCGATGGAATCAACCTATATTATGCTTAGTGTTGCTTTGCCATATAAGAAGGTTTTTGATCGTTTGCAAGCAAATTGATAAGAAATTTGATTGTTGCCGAGTGTTGAAGATTGAGACTTTGCTTATGTTTGTGATAGATTGAGTGTGTTTGAGATCATCGAACTATTTTCGAGGAAAAATGCGTGACGACGATACTTTTTCCCAAAATATGTGGTGAAAATGAAAATGAATGCATGGCGGAAGTGAGATCAAGATGATTCGAGAGATACGCAACCATGATTAAGAAGTTTGATAAATATTGGCTTGATTCACGATTTGATGGATATTGCTATTATTCTTGATCCCGGCAAATTGACTATGTTGGAAGCTTGCTATATTTGTCTCTTTGGTGAAGATAGTCTTGATACACATGTTAATGAGGCAAAGCTTCTAGTTAGATTGATGGATCAATACCAATCTCAAAATGAAGAAGGTTGTGTGACCTCTTCATTCGATGTTGCCACAAGTTCTATTAGCTTTTACGA
The DNA here is from genome assembly GCA_036937905.1 of Salvia rosmarinus. Classification (NCBI taxonomy): domain Eukaryota; kingdom Viridiplantae; phylum Streptophyta; class Magnoliopsida; order Lamiales; family Lamiaceae; genus Salvia; species Salvia rosmarinus. The sequence goes on along the minus strand of CM072820.1, from coordinate 7,813,885 downwards.
AGTGTTGTCGATATTGAAACACTTCTTTGGAAAGAAGAAGAGTAATAGCGTTGTGAAGTCGAAAATGAGTTGGACCGTTACTTGGAAGCGAGACAATCTTCCTTGTGTTGATGAGAACTTTGATATACTTGCTTGGTGGAAGGTGAGTGAGACTCGTTACACTACACTTCATCTTATAGCTCATGATATCTTTGCTATCCCCATAACAACGGTGGCTTGAGAATCGACTTTTAGCACTTAGCGGAGAGTTCTAAGTGAACATCGCATGATCGTCTCACGCCAGCTATTCGAAACACTAATGTGTTGTCGAGATTCGCTCGTAACAAACATGAAGGTTTGAAATTTAAATTACAAATTTACAATGAGTCTTCTTTCATGTATCTAATGTGAATAGTTATTTTTCATAGGTGAAGGAAAAAATGAAAGTTTTGGACATGTCTTCAAGATGAGGAAGACGAGTTCAATGAAACTTGCTATATATCAACCGTTGAATTGGAATAATTTAACTTGATATCTCCATTTATTGTTGTTAAATTGAATTTGAACTTTCATTTAGTGTTGTTGATTTGTGGATTTGAATTTTCATTGTGTTATTGATTTGTGGATTTGAACTTTATGATTTATAAATTTGTTAGTGATATTTTCATAAATCATAGCAATCGGCTCCATGCGTTGATAATCCACAATTCCACATTCAAATCCATAAAGTTCAAATCCACAAATCAATAACATAATGAAAATTCAAATCCACAAATCAACAACACTAAATGAAAGTTCAAATCCAATTTAACAACAATAAATGGGGAGATCAAGTTATATATTCCAATTCAACGGTTGATATAGAACAAGTTTCCTTGAACTCTTCTTCCTCATCTTGAAGACATGTCCAAAAACTTTCATTCTTTCCTTCACCTATGAAATAAATAACTATTCACATTAGATACATAGAAAGAAGACTCATTGTAAATTTGTAATTTAAATTTCAAACCTTCATGTTTGTTACGAAGCCAATTCGACAACACATTAGTGCTTCCAATAGCTTTGGCGTGAGACGATCGCGATGTTCACTTAGAACTCTCCCGCTAGTGCTAAAAGTCGATTCTGAAGCCAGCCACTGCTATGGGAATAGCAAAGATATCACGAGCTATAAGACGGTGTAGGGTAACGAGTCTCACTCACCTTCCACCAAGCAAGTATATCAAAGTTCTCATCAACACGGAAGATTGTCTCGCTCAAGTAACGGTCCAACTTATTTTTCGATTTCACAACGCTATTACTCTTCTTCTTCCAAAGAAGTGTTTTGAATATCGATAATATTTCGTAAGAGTTAATAGAACTTGTGGCAACATCGTATGAAGAGGTCACACACCCTTCTTCATTTTGAGATTGGTATTGATCCATCAATCTAACTAGAAGCTTTGCTCTAACTAACATGTGTATCAAGACTATCTTCACCAAAGAGACAAATATAGCAAGCTTCCAACATAGTCAATTTGCCCGGATCAAGAATAATAGCAATAGCCATCAAACCATGAACTGGGTCAATATTTATCAAACTTCCTAATCACGGCCGCAGCATATATTCGAATCATCTTCAAATCTCACTTTGCCGCCATGCATTCATTTTCATTTTCATTATTATATTTTGGGAAAAAGTATCGTCGTCACATACTTTTTCCCCGAAAATAGTTCGTTGATATCATGAAACACACTCAATCTATCACAAACATAAGAAGCAAAGTCCCAATCTTCAACACTGGCAACAATCAAATTTCTTATCAATTTGCTTGCAACGATAAAAACCTTCTTATATGGCAAAGCAACACTAAGCATAATATAGGTCAATTCCATCGAGTTTTGCAATCAAGACACAACTTAGTTAACTCAATCTTCGTTGTTGTGCAACTTTTCAATTTCTCATATCTCTTTGAAAAGCCAATAAGCACAACTATCACGAATAATTTCAATGGACTTTGCTATGACCTCTAACCCATCCCTCACAATCAAGTTGAGAATATGTGCACAACAACGCATATGTAAACCTCCCCATCCAACAAAAGATTAGTTGCCCTAATCTTACTTTCTATGTGTTCAACCAATTTATCATTTGTAGAACAATTATCAAGAGTCAAAGTCGATACTTGCAATCAAGATCCCAACTTTGAAGGCTTTGATACAATGCTCGCCAAAACTTCTCCAAGATGGTGGCATGACACATATATAAACCTACAAAATTTAACACAAAATAAGCTATCTTTACCAATAAGAGTTTATAGAAATTGATAATTTAAGAAAGAATGAAATAGCAAATTAATCACCTCAAGATAGTGCTTCTAAGCTTCCAAGATTCATCAACAAAATGACCAGTAACTGCCATGTATCCTCGTTTTTTATTATCGGTTGTCCAAAGATCGGTGGTGATAGCAAACCTCTCATTGTTCTTTTGCAAGTAAAGAAGAGCTCTCTTTTTCTCTTCCTCGTAGTGATCCAATACATCCTTCCTAGTCGTGTTTCGAGTAACCATTTTGAATAAAAGTTGCAATGCACTAACAAATTCACGAAACCTAACATGATCAACAATAGATAATGGATACTCATGAAGAATAATCATCGAATAGAGACCTTTCCTAGCAATTTCGGGATCAAACACATAATTTTCAACGGACACATGCCCCTTCTCATTAGATGCAAACCTTAAACTAGATTGCACATTCCCATCTTTTCTTTTCTTATAAACGCAAGACCCCAACTGACTTTTCAAATGCGAAGTACCATTTCTTGTACACCCAAGAGCCAATTCCCACAATGAATGCATTTGGGCTTCCAAACTCCTTTCACTTTCTTCCTTAAGAATTCATCCCACACCTTCAAGTGAGTTTCTCTTTAATCCACTATTGGGTTTCCTCCTCGCCCTCGCCATCCATTTCCTCGCTACATATTCACTTTCCACCTCAATAGGTTCTTCGTTAGTGTTAGTGGAGGAACTTCATCATGTTTGGGAGAGGAGCCGAGGCTTCATGAGACTGTAAACCGCTACTTGCCGGAGTGGACATCTGCTCCTATTTGTTGTAATGCCCGATATGCAAATTGAAAATTCACAACAAAAGTCTAAAAGACAACAATGTATCCAAAATCCACAACCGAAATTCACAATAAAAACTATCCAAATACAACAATGTACTCTAAAAGGCAACAATTTCCCACTTTTTATTTTCGCAGTAGTTTTCACAAACCAAATGCCGGGTTCTCGAAAGCAAAAGCAAAAGGGTGTTCAAATTATTTCACACAAATGCAATTTACACAAAGGAACACGATTAAACCAAAAAGCTTTGCCTTTCAAAACCCTAACGACGTGGGAGAAAAGATTAGAGAAAATGCTCACCTCATTTGGCTTAGTATAACGATTTGGGGTGATTTTAGTGGGGCCTTAGAGTTTTACTATTCGTAATGTGCTTGGGACCAAAAGCAATTTCTATTTTGCCGTTTAGAGTTACAAGACATTTCTCGAGTTATCAGGCTTTTAAAATGTGGAGTAGTTGATTTGATTTGCTTAATGAAGTAAAGAATTGTGCATTTTCTCGTGGCACGCTTTTGTTCATCGCATGCAACCATGTTCACATCTTTATGCGTAACAAATCACTTATAATCTCTGTAGAATCCAACTATATTGGTTGAACTAGGCGCATTGTGTTACATGGTTTCACTAGCACAATGAGAATTCGATTTTCAGAAGCTTAAAAGATTATCCGAAAGGTCACTTTACTATTTCAGAGGGTGATAGGGTGAGTTCAATATTCACATACATGAGAGGATTAACGTTCTACCAAGTTTTATATTCACTTTATCGGTCAAATAAATCAAATTGATGAATTGATATTTACAAACCGAAATGCATGAAATTCAAGTACGGTACCTAAGTCTAACTACGGAGGCCGCTATCGAGGCGGGTCCGACGGGAGAAGAATTGCAGCTCGTCGTTGTGTCGGCGGTGGGCTTCGTGACCGGGAGGTGGTGGAGATGGGAGGAGCGTGGCGTGGGAGGTCATGCGGGAGGTTGGTGGGCCGGGAGGTTCAGCGGCACGGAGAGAAGTGCGGCGCAGCGCCAGGCAGTGGTGGAGCGCGGGAGGTTGGGTGGCCGGAGGTTCAAAGCGGCACGGGAGGAGGTCAAGGGCGCGCAGTGCATGCAGGTGGTGGAGTCTGGGAGGTTCATAAGCGCAGGGCGATCGGGCGGAGGTGTGGGGACCGTGTGAGAGAGGTGAGACCGTGAGTAAGAAGAGCGTCGAAATGAAATTGTGGGAAGTGGGAACTAGGGTTCCTAACCTATTTTCTAATTTGGAAATTAATTAATTAATAATGTTATATATGTAAATATATTATATATGGTAGATGCATATTAGAATTCTATTAGGATTAAGGTTAGAATCCTATTAAGATTTGGGTTATTCACATGTATATATAGGGCTCTTTTCTTTGAATAAAATGGACTTTCATTCCCCATCTCATATGCTATACACACTCATAACATGGTATCGAGCTACGTTAGGATCTAGGGTTTGGAATTTCAATTTTTGAAATTAGGGTTTCAAATTTGAAAATTAGGGTTTGGGGTGAAAAGGCAAACCACCCATTTGAGTTTCGAGCTTCACGGCCGACACCTCCGCACAGGAGGTGTGCCACCGTCCGACGAACCTTCGCAGAAGTTCGGTCACAAGCCGTGCGTGTAGGGCCCACGCGTGAGCGAATGTGTTCGGTGAAGCAGTACACGTGTGAACAAAGTGTTTCTATGCGATGTAATTTTCGCACGCATGTGTCGCGTCCGTGGTCGGAATTAGCTCACGATCCTGCTCGACTCGCCCGACGCCATGTGTCCGTTTGAGTACTTGTTTGGGTCACCTACGGTGCGATGCGAGATCCGTCCGTTGTTAGATTTGATGTTTGGTGCTCGTGAGCACGTTTGTTAATGGAATTCAATTTTGTTTGTTGTGGTTTGCTCATCTTAACATTTGTGAGTTGTCTGGATACTGTTTGGGTCAACATCCATGATTATGTGTAAATATGATTGGTGTGAGATTCGGTTTGGGTCGACATTTGTGAGTTGTCTGGATACCGTTTGGGTCTGATCTAATTGGTGTTGGATTCGGTTTGGATCGATTTGAATTATGTTTGAGATTTCTCAAATTTAAGGTTTTCGCTCGGTTTATTTTGGATTAGGATTGATTATCTTTGTAACAAGTCGCATGATTAACATCTATGCTCAAACTTGGGGAGTGTTATATATGTAAATATATTATATATGGTAGATGCATATTAGAATCTATTAGGATTAAGGTTAGAATCCTATTAGGATTAGGGTTATTCACATGTATATATAGGGCTCTTTTCTTTGAATAAAATGGACTTTCATTCCCCATCTCATATGCTATACACACTCATAACAAATAAAATAAGTTATTAGATGTGAGGGTTTCACGGGTTCGTGGGTAATTATGCTAGTAGTATTCAATGGTACACGGGTTTCATGGTACGGTAGTGTCAACCATTTCGCATTCCGCAAACTAAACGGTACTAATTTTAAACCACGAACATACCCACGAGTACAAAATGCCTACCAAACCCACGAATAATCGGACGGATACCCGCGGGTTTCGGGTATCCGTGGGTCGATTGCCATCCCTACATGGAGACAATCTGGGGTAGTTCCTGACAAACTATCATCAACATTAGATCGAGGTCAATTCATATGGAGTATCAGGGTATGATGGCATTCGAAGACTCATCTCATTCGATGGCATATGAACAAATTCTTATTGTCCGCCCACATATGTAGTATCATTCCATTGAGCTTCATGCGTTAGTATTATACACTTTAACCTCATCTGCATCGCACAAAATCCATATATGTTCACAATACTCACAAACACAAGACTCTGACGCGCATCATGTCCAATTTTGTGTCTATGTAAAATGTGCTAAGACGCAAAATTAGGTAAGAATTACGCATCACTGTGAAAATTACACTAGGATGCTAAAATACAAAACTATGAAATTTTGCGTCTTGCCCTGTTTCGCGATTCGTGAACAAAACACGAAATTGTGTAATTCGCGTTATATCTACAAATCGCGTCACAAGCTGAGTTGTATGTCTTTAAGAACATGAAGCTAACATCCTAAAATCCTAAACTACAAAGTACGAAATAGAAAATGAAACAAGAGCTCGTCCATTGTAGTATTATAGTTACCTTAAAAATATTTAATTCCGATAAACTCTTCAACCCAATGATATAGATCTCGAACCCTAGAAGAAGAAGAAGAAGAAGAATGATTGAAAAACAAAGAAGAAATTGAAAGTAAGAAGAAGAGAATGAACGAAAATTGATCTTAAAAAAATGAATTTTCATTTTTTGTTATCAATTTTATATAAAATTAGAAAATATGTTAATAATTTACTAAAAGGGCCAAGGTTGTCTGTCTCTATACTATAAAATTCATTGCAATTAATATATTTTTGTTTTTATGGCTACTTGCGGTGAATTTAGATGGAGCTCAAGTTTATTTTTAGAATACTTTCTAGTAAGCGAGTTAAATGAGATGTTTGGAATGTTGATTTTAGATTTAGAAATTTGTATTTTGGTAGCTTTAAGTGTAAATTGGAATCATTAATTGTTAGAGATTTATAGTCAGTAACTAATTCAAGTGATGTACACTTGATATAATATGCATCCATACACATTGATATATTGAAAAATTTGATCCTGAAACAATAGCCTCTTCATCCAAAAAGATTTTGTGCCAATAAAAATGCAGCCCAAAACTACAAGAATTAAAAGTTATACATGGTTTATATTTGAGATGAGCATACAGTTAAAGATACAACAACGTAGCTTTAGCTACTTTTATAGCTAAGTTGTAATAAAAAGAATGCTGATTTCTTCTACTTCAATACAACGTGATATCATGGCAATGGCAGCAGCAGCCTCTACACGAAATCTAGCCACAATCCTTCTCCATCAAGGGCGAGTGGTTCACAGAATTCTTGAATCCATACAGTTGCAGCCTCTCGTGGCGTAGTCTTACATGGCATAGTCGTTCGATCAGAGCACGAGGCTTGAGGCTGTCAATCTTGGAACATGTCGTCCCATGATCCAATACTCCTAAACCACTAGCTCACGGGAACGCCCTCTACAGTGAGGTTCTATGCTAAACTCCGAGTGAAGAAGTCGTTGACTGCGAGGTTTGCATCTCCGTGAGAGACGGCATCTTCAGGCTCCGGCATGTAGAGACTCGATACAGAAGTCTACACACAAAAACAAGGCATTATGGAGACGGAATCAACTAGAATTATACCTATCATCTGGTCTGAATACTCCTTATGAAAGAGACCCATACACAATTTTTTCTTTTTATACCTTTAATTCTTTTCAGAATTAGGTTTTCAGCATGAATAGGAAATGAAGGACAAGAAAAATGACAACTCAATAATATGAATTAGCAAAGAAACCTCAACCAAGTACCCGGGTCTTTGCATTTACTCGAATGGATAAAAGGTACATCGGGTATTGGAAGGGCTTCTTATAGGCTATGAGGACTGAAGGCTGACCATAGATAGGGAGATGGGGAAAACCCGACACAAAGTATGATGCGTAGCGATGAACAGATTGGAAAGCGATACTAATAACAAGCTGGATGACAAGACCATGAAGACCCACCAGAAAAAATGCTAACCCGACATACGAAAATTTTCAACCTAGCACCCTAAACATTACCAATATAATAAACTCAAAACAGTTTTAAGTTTTTCACTCTGTGAATTCTGTCTAGTGGAGCAGTTATTACACGAATCTGGTAAGTGAATCCTTTAAGGATGGACAAGCAAAAGGAGTAAATCCTCTGATCCCGACCAAGCAACAAAGTAGCATTTGAGAGCCCCCATAAACGTAGAGAGTGAGGGGAGGGGAATCACCTTTGTGTCGAGCAATTTTTCCTCGGAGCCTTCTGAAATAAGGCAGGCACCATGAGCTTTTAGCCATTCCATGCACTCCTCCACTCCTACTTTCTCATCACTCGCTTCACTTGTAGGCATTACACTTGAGAAGCCTAAAATCTGAGAGATATATGACACGGGGACTGTAGGACGGTATGAACGAGATATGCATTTTACAGCAGCATATCGCATTTTCTCAACATAAAGATCTGTAGTAAGAAAAATTTTCAGATATATTTGTTAATGGTGGGGCATTAAAAGAACAGGTCGTTTCATAATTACAGTAACTCTTTCGATTTCATCCACGACTCACCCATAAGGAGGGTGTTAAGATTTGGTGCCGACTTATAGAGTCTGAAAAACATCACGTAATTCCCTGATGTCACAGCACTCCGAACTGAAAGCGCATGTTTTACTGCTATATCCTTTTTAGCATCAAGCGGTAATCTGTCAAACGAAAACAATAGCAAAAAAAGGTATCGATGGTGATCAAGATCATGATATAAGTACATTGATTGGCAAAAATAAACCAATACAAACAAGGATAAACCCAGACGTGGTACAAACCTGGACATTGCTGACACAAGATCCCTGTTATTATTTGAGTGTAATATAACACAAAGTAAACTGTATGCTGCAAATTCCATATGGCATCCTAAAATCCCTTCTGCATAAAGAGTTTTCAATTGTGATTGGCACTGCACATGCAAAACAACAGAGCTGTAGAAGGTTAAAAACATGGTTTACAGTAGTAATCAAGTTCATTTATCTTACAGACATTCGTTACAAGTATAGTATTTGAAACATAATTTATCTGCTACAATTATTATCCACCATTCAACTGAAACTGGAAGGATATAAGGAAACTATTTACAAGCACCAAAAAGTAGGAACTAGTTCAAATAATACATCCAGGACAGTCGAACAGAATTGGCATATTCTCCACCACAATCTTGCCCAATCTGCCTTGAATGAGGCATTAAATATACATGGAACCATAGGCAGATTCAGGAATTGTTGAAAAGGTGGGCTAGAAATAAAAAAAAATTATTGTGCATGTTGTACGTATAAGTGCTAAATGCTAAATGCTAAAAAAATGTTGGCATCAATTCACAACAATCAAATATTATGTTGTGCAAACCTATTACAAATCCATACCAAACTGATAACCAACCATCACACACCAGCAAACAACATTATGCAAATATCAAGGAGATAAAATCAACCAGATCATTAAATCAAACCGACAGTAATTTAAAGAGAAAAAAAAGGTGATTAGATCGATTTATTAGTGCTTATGATTTCAGATGGCTCTTAATATGCTTTCATTGAGCCCACTGTTTGAAATATGAGTTCTTCGATAGAGAATCGAAAGCATTATGAATAGGAAAGTGGAATAATAGACAGAGTCTCAGTCTGCATATCTTTGGGTTCAACCGACCCAGTTGGGTTATCTACATAGTGAGAGTATAGGTTACAAACTTTTTAATTTTGTATTCTATCTGAACTAAATTTTAAAATTTTAACTGAGCTGGTATTTAAACTGAACTGAACTAACAATAATAATAACAAATAACTGTTAAAAAACAATAAAAATAATAACAAAAAAGTTAGGTAGATAAAGTAATTTTGTGGGCTCGATTTGTAATAGGTGGGATCCCACCCTAGCCTACCCTTAATTCCACCTATGTAGACTACTCAGTTTTCTACAGGTTCTTGTCAGGACATATGAGAAGACTAAGGAATACTATTGAGCAAAAGAAAAGGAAGACATCATAAGCCGGGTATGCCCAGAAATCATAAAGCTGAAAGAGCTAACCTGATTAAACTCTGGCAAGTCTCCAACTTCTATGGCCATTCGAGCATGAGTTTCATACACCTAAAATCAAATGTCAAATATGATACTAGCTTAGCTAACAGCATAAACCAAGAAATAGAATATCATATAATCATGTCAAGGTTCTCATTGGAACAATGACTATAAACAACTCAGCAGAATAATCAATGCATTAGCACATTAACTCAACAACTCTGGGAATGAGCAGAGCATGTAATGAGTGATGAGATAAAAGCACAAAAAAAATACCTTAACTGTAAGCTCATTACGTATATGTTGTACAGTAAGATCTTGACGTATTGATTTTAACTGATCACATTTGTAGAGGTAATTCTTTTGGGAATTTTGAACCATTTCTAAAGCTTTTTCCAACACCTCTTCAGGCCTCACCTGCAATTAGTATCCATCTCAGAACATAAACTTTCAAGACAATAAATCAATCACATGTATTCCTTTTATTTACAGCACAAAGAACCTGGGAACTTTACCGTTGCTGGATCAGGTGCAGAAGTAAGGCGTAGGTAGCGTTTCTCAATCTCCTGACAGGTTCCCTTAACAGTAAGGGCATCCCAATCAACATCTTCAACAGCCTTGCTCCCACTTTCATCAAAAGTTTTGCTAAGAATTAAGGCGCTAGACCGCCTAGCATACAAATTACCAGCCCCATGATCTTTTGTTCTTAACTTGACCTTTTCTGCTCTGTTTCCATGTCCCTTGTCAAAACGTTTTGAACGGCTTTCACGTTTTTCCTTCTCCTCTGGTGTATCAGCAAGTGTAATAGCAGCAGAATAGTACTTCGTCAGACTCTGTTCCTTATCACTATCACTAGAACTTTCACCGCCATCAGCTGTGTTTAGGTCTTCACCAAGACGCTGCCTCTTTGCAGGTCTAACAGTATTACTATTAAAAATTTTCTGATCTGTAAAGGAAAATTTTGTGCCCAAACTCACCCTATTCTCTATCTTTCCACCTGAAAACTGCAAATTTATAAATGAACAAAGTTGGTCACTCAGACATCATAAGAGCATCATCATTTTGTGATATAGCACTCAGCTTTTTGGAAACACAAGTCTATAGATTATTTTACAAAAGGAGATTTAAATAAAGCTGGCATCTATAACAATCTCATCCATACATTTCCACTAGTTTAAAACCCCATATTATATGGAGAGGAAATTGCAACAGCTGGCTGCAATAGTGAGTTGTCAGTTGGACGTCTAAACCATTGTACCAATTACTAGGAAAACATATACTCCTAGTTACTGCATACAAATGAAGTAAAATTTTTGAATAAATCAAATAATCTCTATAAGCTAGGAGTTCTAAGAAGTTGCACCCTGCCAAAGGTATGTATGAAGGTTACTGTATTCTATATGTGATACGCAATCCACAACACCTGCAATTTGTGCATTTAAACCAAAGTTACAAACAAAAGATGGGCACAACTAATTTCTCATCAGTACCTGCTTGTTGTTCCAAGCACCATATTTTGGAGTTCCGAAAGACATATTAGAAGTTTTATCAGCCACCTTTTTCTCTGAAATGGGCTCCCATCTACTTTTGACACGCTGACTAGGACTCTTAACTTTTTGTGTTGCAGAAGTCAGTACTGGAAACTCAGTATCACTGCAGAAATTCATTAAGAGGGAGATGTTACTTAATCTCATAGCAATTAAGAAATTTTTGCATGGACTGAAAGAAACGTACTACTTGTCAACTGCATCGATATTCGGAATGGGGAAAAGAGGTACAATGTCCCAATCTCTAGTGTAAAGTGTACCATCAGCTGTTGCTTTTGTTATAACCTAGATGATAAAATGAGTAGCAAACTATTAATATTGAAGCATGAACTTATTATGTCTTGATACAAATCATACAACACGACCCTATTTAAGCAGAAGATTATTGAAGGCAACTACCAAATATAGCCAGAGCTGAGTGGGAACTTTTCCAAAATGATAAATCAAATCATAATCAGTATTCCAGATTTACGAACATTAAAATGCCGAACTAAAATTTTGAACAAAAGAGCCAGGCATCAGTTTATAATTTCACTATTACAATCGTCCAGTCACAACTCACATTAAAGGTGAGTTATGAAGTGCCAGGTGCAATCGTGATATCTCGATCTAAGAAGCTCAAATATCATTCCCAGAAACCTGAGGAACTTATCAAAAAGAATTTATTTTTATTTTTATTTTTTATTTTATTTTATTTTTTTTGGGGGGGGGATGAGCTTGAAACTTGGAATCAGATTGCCAAAAAAATTGGACCAAACAGCATTAGTTTATCTATTAAGCATCCTATATTTTCTCTACGAACTATGGCAAATCCGAAATCCTAAAATATGAAAAAGCCACAACTCAAAACGGTTATCACAGAAACAGTTCTTTATTCCTAGTTTGAATATCAAGAAATAACATCCTGCTTTACTCATTCAAGCTGCTCTACTAAAAGCACTTCATCGTGTCAAAATACATCGCAATAACAAAATAATACAACTCAAGACTATATTAAGAGAGTGGTGAACGGGGGAAAGAATACGCAATATCTTCAAATTTCTTAAATCATACTGAAGTGAGAAGAGGAAAGTAGAAAATGATCTAATTGTACAAGACAGGCTCAAATATATTTCATATGAACATAACAAATCATGAATGGACTAGTTAAAAGCAACCAAATAAAAATAAGTATTGACATAATTATCTAGAAATTCAAGTTGGTGCATTGGAACAGAGCATCCTATAACATGTATTAAATTTCAGGCAGTACCACACTAAAGAAAAGATCAGAGGAAGTGGTAAAATATATGAATTTCATTTATGAGATAGCAGCAGATATGTCATGATCTGCAATTCTAAGGCAAACATGTACCAATTCAAAGCTTATAGCAAGATAAGTTGTAATGATAAATAAATCCTAGTTACTTTGTTTGTGGTGTTTGCATCATTCAAAAGGATTGTCCAGTTCATATCATTTGTTGCAAAGTAAGATATAGTCATCATTGGCGTACCTCCTTCATGATAGCTTGGCAAGCTGCCTTTTGCCTATCATTTTTGCAACGAGCTAAAGCCCTCTCAACATAACCACGTAATGACTTTGGAAAAACAGCAGGCTGCAAAAGGAAAAACAATAAATTCAGTACAAAATCTTCTAAATAAAAAAATGAGTTCAAAATTTTCTTGCACGCATTCTTCATTCAATCAATTACAAATATGATGACGTAATATATATGCAGAACTGAATAGGCATCTAAGAAAATTCAGAACCAATCATATTATTATCCTGATATTCAATATACATTGTTGACAGGTAACAAAAAATTAGAACACAACCATTTCAGCAAGTTTTCATTGCTGGTTTATAATTTGAATCACAACTTAATTTTGAGGTACAAAAAAGGCATGCCTGGACAGCCACGAATTGAAGCAAATAAAAATAGAATAAAAGCTCAGCATACGTATCATAAATTACTTAAGCAAATAAAATTAGATCAAGATAGGCATAATGCATCCAGGAAAAGAGCAAATTTCCATGTGTAGACACCAATCTGAGTTAGCATTCCACTTTAACAAGATTAGTCTCTGAAAATATTCAATTAGAGGATTGCTTATTACCACAACATAACCAAGGCCAGCAAACCTGCTTAAGAAAAGTTCGATTCCACCCAACTTTGCCCAATCCTTATATCTTTAACACATAGCATTCTGTAAGATATAAAATATCACTTATGAATGCCAAAACGTTTCAAAAAGTTTCCTTTATGGCCTCCACTTTTGCCAATGTTTTTGACCCACATTCTTCCCAATTAGTCCATTGCCACCATAAACACAATGTTACTTGAAAGTAAGAGGGTTAAAAGTCCACTTTTGTCATCCAATAAACTCTATACACTGGTTATAGCACGTAAGGTTTGATTTCCAGGTGTGATAAATAAATAAAAACAAAGGGCTATGTTGATGGAAAGGGGAGATGGCTGAACAAAATTAAGAGATTAAACATAGTAAATTGTGCTAACCTTGAGCATGGAATCAGCTTCCTCTTGTGACATAACTTTTTCATTTTGCTGCTGTGTTGCAACACTGATATAGGCTGGCTTTACAGTTGTAGTAGCTGCAGGGTTATCTTTGTTGGGTTTTGATACACTCATGGGCAGGTTTGGAGCAATTCTTGGATTGGTTGGAATTTGCAGTTTGCTTGTCTTCCGTGAATCTAAAGGCTCGGGAGGTGGAGGAAGAGTTTGGAAGGATGTCTGATGACTCTGATATTCCTGGTATGAAGATGGATATAGTGATGTAGACACTTGGGAATATGTAGAGTTCTGTTGATTTTGATAATTTTCATATGCAGAGATCATTTCCGGTGGCTTTTGAGCATGTGGTTGTAATAAGTTTGATGGGTCATTCTGAAAAGCAGGAGTCCCATGTTTCCAGTAACCATCAGGTGTACTTTCACTAACTGCCACAGGCTGACAACAAAACCACAAAATGAGATAGGATTCTGATGCCTACACTAATTGGAAGGTATTTGGCAAGGCTTACCACATAGCATAAATGTACTCAATCAAGGGTAAAAACAGCAAAGTGACCTTCATGTAGAAGGACCAATAATCATAAAAAAAACTGAGCAAACTTATAACTGTTTTGCAACTTAATATCACATCTTCAATTACAAAAGAAGAACAACTACTGAGCAACCGATGGATCTGAAACAAACCCTATCTATTACATGATTGAAAGAAGAAAAAAGAGTTTACCAGCTTTCAGGATTTCACACTGGGTATCCCAATAAGAACACTGATTATTGCTAACACCTATAACTTTCTTCACAATTTCTAATAGCTCAAATCCTCTAAAAGATATCGTTCAACAATCAAACTGTTACCCAAATAAATATAAGAACACAAACCAACTGCACTTATTATCTTCTATCCATGGTCATAAATAACTAAACGACCTCATAGCATGCATATATCAAACAGTGGTGTAGAGCCGTGCAAAGTGGGCCTCCTACATCACGGAAGATGCTGCAGCTTAACCAGGTCTCAATCCCTTGTTGACGGAGGAACTTACACTAAGTTTTCAATTACAGACTTAGATGCACAACAGATATTCATTAATTAACATAAAGAAAATAATTGATGTCAATGCAATTCGAGTTCTTTGAAAGGAAAAATTGGTAAAACTCTATGTATGCAAATAGAGTATAAACTTCACAACTTAGTGAAAAGCTCTAGTTCAGACAATATTGGTGAAATATGTGTTTGAGAAAAATAACTACATCGTCAACTATCAAGCCATAGATTATTACTTAATTTATTATAGTGGCACATCATAAAATATCAATGCTCTTTTTGGGTGGAATGGAAAGATCTCCCCTATGCTTTTCAGAAAATTCAAAAATAACCTCTCTGTTAAAATGTAGCCTACAACCCCCATGTTGATAAAAAAATCATGCAAAAAAACCCGTACACATCAAAATTATGAGCAAGGAATGTGCAACCTCAGATGTTGTCCAAAACGCCTTTAGTTATATTAATAGAATAATATTCATCAACTTATCCGTGTTAATTAGTACAATATAATAAAGCCTAAATTTGAGAAAATAATTATTTTACAAAAAAAATCAGAAAATAAAAATAAAAATATGTACACCAATTTAAGAATTTGTTGTAGATTCAAGTGCAATATAATGGACAAATCAACCAAATGTTTAATACATTTAATTACTTAAGGGGGGTAGGAAGAGTGTGAAAACTATTTAATGGAGTTTTTAGGCTAATTTTTCAACATAGGGGGTCTCATGGAAAACACATGGGATATCAGCAGTTTACCCTTTTTTCTGTTTCCACATATATAAACATTTGCATGTATATAAGAAGCCTCACTTTCCCTTTATTACTTTCTTTTGCAGGAGGTGACTACCAATAAACACCACCAACCACGGTAGCAGCTTCTCGCAGGACTTATGGGAACCTTAGACCTGCTAAAAGGAAACCTCCAATCTAGCCACTTATACTACTAAGTAGCTGTATTTAGGTCAAAACAAATGTGTTACTTATTCAGAAGAATATATGTGTGTATTGAGAAGGGGGGAGAAAAAAATGAACAGTGGTCTTTCTTTAAACACCCAGCTTCCAATGTATAGAGAATGGAGTTTATTAGTAAGAACCTGTTCACTTTAAAAGGATTTCCCAGCTAGTTAGTTAACATTATTGAGAGAATTAACATTCTGGCAACACTTGTTCATGATTCTCTGCACTAAGTTGCAAAGACAACATTCGTGTTGCAGATATTGATTTCATTGAAATCTTCCTTGAATCTTAGGAACTCTTACAAGATACATCTGAATGCCTTCATCTGAAATCTCAAAGTCATAGATCACAATGCAGCATTTTATATTTACAAGTGCCATTCTCGTGAATATACCCACTCTTTTGCTGCTCTTAAAGCATAAAATTCATTTTAGAAATATCAAATATAATCATCTGAAACAATCCTACACTGTTCATAATAGTATCAACATTCTGGCCCTATATGTTTGCAAATGCAATATACTTTTGTGTTTGCTGAGATATTAACAAATATTTGACAAGGTAATAAACAGCAATTAGTATACCCGCTTTTTTGCCGATCTTCCAGCATAAATCCATTTTAAAAATGTCATCAGACAAGTCTTACAGATGTTCATATTAGTATCAGCATTTGGGTTCAATATGTTTGGAAAGGCAATATAATTTTGTCGTTTCTAAGCTACCAATAGATATCTGACAAGATAATAACAAACAATTGAGACAACCAAACCTGCACAGAAGTTAATTCAGATGAAGTAGATTCTGGTCTCCACGGATGGGTGTAAGCTGCAGGTATCTGGTTGTTTGAAGCTGTATATCCAATGCTTCCACTAGGAGCGGAACTACTAACACTAGATGAAACGGAGACTGGTATATTCTCTGTCCCAGGAGCACAGCTGACCTCCGTTTGAGTTTGATTGTAATAATCCTGCCATTCTTTATACTGTTGTTGATATTGGGCAGTTGCAACAGAAGAACTATAGGCTGAAGTTGTGTCCTGACTATAGTTCGGATACTGTTGAGAACTGTATGACGGATATTGCCCTCCTTGCCACAAGTTGGTCTGGTTACCATATGTGCCACTCGTGTAACTTCCAGACGTCTGATAATCACCAGGATTGTAATAAGTGCTTGAGTAACTTGCAGGTCCAGCATAAGACCCTGAATTTTGAAATGAGGAAAGAGGCTGATAAGGAGCACCTGTGTTTTGGTAAGCTTTTATATGATTGGGATAAGACTGATTAGGCTGCTGCTGATACTGATTGGTTTGTGGTTGATACTGGCTGGATTGCTGTTGATACTGATCCGGTTGCTGCTGATACTGAGTGGGTTGATTGGGTTGCTGCTGATACTGATTGTCATTGGCTTGCTGTTGATACTGATTGGGTTGTTGTTGATACTGATTGTAGTAAGCCGCATAATTCGTGCTGTTATATCCATAGGGATCAGTATTAGGATAGGCAGCATAACCACTATAACCTTGTGCCACATTTGTAGGCCCTGAACTTGATGTCAAGACAGTAGACACCATATTTGCTCCATCTTGAACATTTCCCACGGTCGTCTCCGGTAGCTGATCATGATTGTAGCCAGAACTAGAGACAGCACCATTCTCCCTCAAATTATGATTCTCCCCTTGCGTAGTCCATGGCGCCACAGCACAGTTAGGAGAGAAATAAGATGTAGGAGCTTGGGGCTGATCAATTGTTTGACTCTTCTGATGATTGAAAGGTAGAATCAATTATTTAAATGAACCAAAAAAAAAAAGCTCTAGGAAAAGAAACTGAACTGTATCAATTAAATTAAAATTCAAGGAGAATTAGAAGTAAAGATAGCATGGTTATAAGAATATAGCATGAATTACTTATAAGCGGACTTGATCTTCAATAAAAAACATGAAAATATTGATGTAGCAAAACAAAAACAAGCAAACCTTGTTTCCATTTAGTAACAATCAGACATACATCGTTAGTTCTAGGTTTCCTAGAGGGAAGGTTCCTGATTCCTAACAAAAGACCATTACTTCATGACTGGTTCAATTTACAGCTCAAATAACTAGCTTTTTTTAGACAGCAATTAATCATCAGCTTACATAATTACTTTTTATCCTCTTGAGTCTTGATTAGGAGAATATATGCAATTTCCAGAGCAATATAGAGTTTCTCATTGTTCTATTCCAAAAATAAGAATATGAAGAAGGAATTTCCAACATTTTAGCATTTAAAAAAATCTATTAATTTTTGGTCCAGAACCTGAAATTTCATAAAATTCAAGTCAAGGATAAGCATGTAATTATATATATTCTTTTTCATTCAACTCCTATAAGATCGCTAACTCCATATGCTCAAGTCACAATAGCAAAGTGTTTTCCAAGTTATCAAATACTTAAAAAATGAAAAGGGTAATAATTGAAAGACTTGAAAATTCAGTTAGTAACTTAATAACAAGTAACAAAGCCCCAAAATTTATTTCACATCCATAGTTGAGATTCATCTACACTTACAAGACGAGGTATGATTCTTATAATAACATCCGTAGTTGAGATTCATCTACACTTGCAAGACAAAGTATGATTCTTAGAATCACTAATGCTTGACCTATAGTGATTATCCAGGTGGAAACCATCCTTGCGAGCGGCTCCACTAATAGTATCGACTTCTTTAGGGCATATCAGAATTCAGAACCATACTACAGGAAAGGCAGCAATATAGAAATACGGAAAGAATATCCAGCACGTCGAGTAATAGTTATGTGCCACCATCACACAATCAAATGCTGATCCCACTATGAATACTAACAACACACATGTATGTGAACACCCGTTCACACAAGTCTACAACCATTAAGAAGAGGAATTACCTCAACAGGAGCAACAGTTTCTGTGTTTTCTCCTTGGTTCATCTTCACCGCATTAAAATTCCTGAATACCATTAAAGCAAACAGCATCAAACACGCGCTCATCGTTTTCCCACAAAATGAAACGCATAAAACACAAACCCTAATCAAATTTAGCCTTCGTAAACACAAACCTCGAAAACCCAATTGCTTTTCCAACCGACTCCGCAATAAAGAATACGCCTCTTTGAGCTGAAAGCGAACACAGAGATCAAACGGACCCAAAAGAATTTATTTTGAAAGATATGAAACAAAGTATATATAGGCGCGAATGAAATTTGATAATTTGTTGACTTGGTAAACCAGAGTTGTGAATAGCGAATGGGTATTGCAAATCAAGAATATGTCGGTATCATTGATCTGCAAATCCGCCTTTGCATGAAAAATAAGCCGGAGGTGGGTGGGGTTGTTTGGGGGGGGGGGGGGGGTGCAATGTGGTAGCCTGTGGCGGATCGGTTGGGGGTTTGGATGGGTTGCCGAGGGGAAGACCGTTTAGTGATTGCATAGTCATGTTGAATTTCATTATTATTGACTATTGACAACTTCCAATATTTTTGCTTTTTCATCGATTAAGGACTTGATTTCGAACCAAAAGAAAAATATTAATCAAGGATTGATTTGATCGATGAAATTGTGAATTAATAGTACAAAATGAATTTCGTATGCAAGTACAATAATAATTAACAAATTTAACTTAGTGAAAAACTAGTGTAAGATCGTTTTATAAATTGAATTAGTATGTAATATATCAAACTTCGACGATGAGTCATTTTACATTATATTTATGATCATAATAAATGATACATATTTATATTAGGATGTTGTATGTGAATCTAATATATATTTCATATATATTTCAGTGGTAGAGTGGTTCGTCAAACTCGAGAAGATGTGATCTTTAAAATTTGATTAATTGACCAAAAATATATATATATATTTCATCCGTCTTGAATATGACTTGTATTTTTTCGGGTTATCGACTCAACTTGACATTTTTTTAGAAAATAATTATATTTTCAAAATATGTGAGTCATACCTAATTTTTATCACTTTAACCATTTTATACTCACATCCTATCTATTTTTTTTATCCATTTAACCATTTTATATCATTCTCCTAAATAATCGTGCCGAAAAGAAACAAATCGTATTTGATGGAACTGATAGAGTATAAGTTATATTTCGTCGAGTTTTTAATGAGAAATTACTTTAAATTGTTATTTATAAGTATAAATTCTAAAAATAACTTCATATTTGACTTAATCGCCATGAATTGTTGATTATGGCGGAGCATGGTGATGAAGGAAAACGATGAGGCTATGGTTCAGCCACGCGTTGATCATGGCAGACTACAGAGATGAGCCGAAATGATGAGATTGTGATTTAACCACCGGAAGCCGTCTAAAATGTATATATTTGTATTCGTCCTAAACCTGATTGAAAATATATTTTAATACTCATTATCTTCTCAAACACGTATAAATATTACTTGTTAATTACTCGAATCTATTTGAATTTATAAGTATAAGTTGTTATGATAATTGATATCCGGAGCAATAACAACTTGAACATTAGAAAGCCAACACTAATAATAAACAAAATAAATAACAAAATATTAAAAATTAAATTATATTTCACGTAAGCATGTCATTAATGTTTGAACACTTTTAAATTAATATACTCTTACATCCTGAATTCCATTAGAAAATGATTTTACTACCTGTTTATCTTAATGTGTGTTGTACTACTGTTAATTATTCAAACTCGTTTAAATTTATAATTAAAAATCTAAATATTAAATATAAGTTGTTAAAATAATTGGTTATGCGCTTCAATAAAACTCGAACGTTATAGAGTAAACATTGATAATAAATAGTATTAATACTTGCTAATTACATGTATTTATCTCAAACATCTATAGTAATACCCAATTATTACTCAGGCTCATTTGAATTTATAAATATAAGTAATTACAATAATATCCATCACAATTATAAACCAAACATTTATAATAAATAGTAAAAAGATAAAAATAATAGAGAAAAAATCACGTGGAAATGTCAATAAATATTCAGACTCATCTAAAATTTACAACACCCTTACAGTTCCAAATTTGATTAATTACCCAAACCTATTTAATGTTATAAAACAAGTTGTTACAAACTTACAATAGTTATATGTCTTAATAAAACTTGAAGATTACATAGTAATTATCAATAATAAATAATATAAATAACAAAAGACTAAAACTCGGAAAATCTCACGTAAGTATATCGATCAAAATCTGAACTATTTAGAACTTTGATACATGTCGTTGTCCCAAATTTGATAAAAAAAATAATTTTACTATTTATTCTCGTTTCATTCTTGTATAATAATATAGGTTAATTCTTGAATACATTTAAATTTATAAAATATATACTTGATAAAATATAAATTGTTCCAATAATTGTTATCTTCTAAATACAAATTTGAACTTCACGATTTATTTCAAAGAAATTATTTGGCCAAATCAAATTGGTATTATTTATTTCATCACTTTTTATTTGGCCTAATATTGAAGAAACTATTTACTTCAAATTAAATTGAATAAAATTATTTAATTAAACCTTAATATAAAATTGAAGAAACCGTATGTTTCAAAATACTTTAAATTTGAATAATTTTCCGCTAGTTAGAGTTGTGATAATTTTGTAACATTTTATTTAGATTTTGAATTAGTGAAATAACATGAAAAATCAATATGAGATTCAAATTATTTTATTTTATTTATATTTTTAATTTGTGAAAAATCATTAAAAATTGATCTAGGATTCATAATTTTTTTATTAATTCTACAAAATATATCCTATTATTTAGATTTTCAATTGTGAAGTATCATGAAAAGTCAATGTAAGATTCAAATTGTATGATTCTATTTAAATTTTTAATTTTGAAGTCTCATGAAAAATCGATGTTATATTCAAAACTCGTTTACAAAAATTAGTTGTACAAATAATCCTTTTATTTGGATTATGAATTGGTAAAGTCTAGTGAAAAATAAGTTAAATAAACTTTTTTATGCAGCCAAATTTATTCGGCCAAATTAAATTGAGTGCAGTTCAATTGCACACCTCATCCCCATGAGAATGTGAGGGGTAAATCACAGTAACTCAACGGTTAAGAAGCTATGAGGACTTTGCCTAGTGCCTACAAGAAGCCACCCTAAAGAGGGTGGAACTTCCACACTACGATTGCTAGGATTTGATCATTGATCATTGTTCCAAATCTACTAGCTCTTAACCAACTGAGCAAAGCCCGTGAGGACTGTAAAAATATTTTCTTTTGGGGTATGAGTCATTTAGAGTAAGACATTCCAAAAAAGAATACGAGTCAATTAGAGTGGGAAGTAGGGAATATCATTTATTTAGAATTTGTGAAGTATCATGAAAAAAATTAACATGAGATTCAAATATTGTTCAAAAATTATACAAAATACCTCTCGTTATGATAAAATTAAATGAAGAAACAATTAATCTAGCCAAAATTATTTATTTTATCAAATTAATTTAGATAAATTTTTATTTGATCAAATTAAATTGATGGTGAGGTTCAAATGATATTAATCTCAACAATCTCACCAATTATGTGGATTTTTGGTTGGGAGAATAGATGTATTTTTATATAGGTTTTCATTTGGTGAAATATCATAAAACGTAGAATTGAGAATTTTAGAAAAATAAGAATCAAAATTCATAATAATTCCACATATAATAGAGAATTGATATTGTGCATTTACTTTATAATCATATGTAGAAAAAGATTTACTTCATAATTGTATATAGATAAAAAAAAAATTGCAGACATAAAAAGTGGTACTAGCATGCACAACTTAAAATAAGGCTCAAATTTTGCAGACAAAGATTTTGGCGACGTAAAAATGGTACTCGCATGCACAACATAGAATAAGATTCAGATTTTGCATATTTGCATAGTCATGTATAGCAGAATCTACGTTTTTATTCGATGAATCATAAGATTCTAGTTGGAGATAATACTTTCTCATTAAAACATCATTTCTAGCAATAAATATTGTTTATTCGTCTTAAAAGGCAGCATAAATAAGGTGTATTATAATTCTTTTGTAACATTGTAGTGGGCGAACGTCGCCAATAGCATCTGAACGCCTTGGCTTTCGGTTTTCCCTCAACTAGATTGCTAATCTCACGAGAATGTGAGGATATAAATCACGGTGATTCAACGATTAAAAAATTAAATACTTTCTCATTACAAGTTTTAATTGCAATAAGTGTTATTTTCGCAACTTGAACACAATATAATCTGTAATCAATTCGCGTCCCTCGCATTTATACATTATACCATTTTGGCAGAGTGGTAGTTTATCTCATAGATGCGGTATCTAGTGATGTAAATCCAACCCAAAATAGAATGGTTGAGTCGAATAGATTGAGAACAGAAAAGAAAAGAAATTAGGACCAAAAATTTATAGAATGAAAAAAAAAATCCAGCCAAATTGGTCCCAGTTGAATAACTCAATAAGCCAATATGACTGGCCCTAAATCAGGTGAGTGGCCACTATGGATGTTAATCCAACTCGAAAAGCAACAAATTGACACAAATTAATCGGGAAGAAAAAGGGTTGGGGTGAAAATTTATAGCTAGAAAAGTATTTAGCCCAACCCACACGTAGTAGTCCGACAACCGACCTGAACCACAGGAGGCGGTGACCCGGTGGATATCCGTAGTTTCATCCACCATATTTGCACGATGACACGCACACAAATGTAGCAGAAACCACACCCCATGGAATAGGGTTAATGTAGGTAAGAACACACCACACAAACAAGCCAACCGACAAGAAACGAGGGCAAAGACAGGCTTCACTGCATGGACCCCAAAACAGCATCTAAAGATTAGCTGTTAAATAGCAAAATAACAAACTCAAAGGCTTACTTTCTCTTCTTTAGCCAAATTCCCAAGCAACAAGTACTCTATTGCCAAGGTCTGCTTATGTACATGTGTTCAATAGAAATTCATGTATAGAGAACTGACATCAACACGCCTGAACAGAAGAAAAAGATGTGCCATATACGGAGATGAAAGCATAAACAGTGAGTTCTAGACCTTATTTTTTATGAGATATATGCTTTCACCACTTTAGTGTAGTCGCAAACATAACCCGTCCTTGGACAAGTGATTTTCCCATTGTTTTGCTTTGCCATGTCCTCAAGAGCCTGTACAACAGAAGACAAAGATTAGAATGTCCAGTCGAAGTTTACAAATAGCCCTGATTATCTGAAATCAACAGCAGACCTTTGTGCTGTAAACATAGCCATTCGGCAAGACAAGAGGCGGATTCTCAGTATCCATTAGCTCTTTAGTTATGTAACAAACAAGTTTTGAGTGATGCTGCTTTGAATATGGAAGTGGCTGTGCTAATTTGCGGAATGCCTCCTGCGACAGAGGATCCTCCTTTGTGCAATCATCTTCGTAACAGAATCTAAGCTGAGTCAAGGTCAAAAGCATGGCACACATAGAAACTACACATCCAAACTTATTGTCGTGATGTTCAGGAAGAGAGCAGAACTTGAACTAAGAGGGTTCAGTCGTTAGCAACATCATTATGAGATTTTAGACTATTGAATCTAGAATATATGGAAAGCGCACAGCTAATTGCGAAAACTTGCGCCACGGACGCGACTTGTATGCGAAAAACTGCACTGCACAGAAACACTGTTCACATGTGCACTGTTCACCAGAACACTGTTCACGCACGTGGGCCCCACACGCGCTGGCTCCGGCGATCGGACTTCCGGCGAAGGTTCGTCGGACGGTGGCGCACCTCCCTGTGCCGGAGGTGTCAACCGGTGAAGCTCCGAACTCAAATGGGTGGCTTTTCCCTTTTTCACCCAAGACCCTAATTTTCAAATTTGAAACCCTAATTTCAAAAAATTCGAAATTCCAAACCCTAGATCTGGAACGTAGCTCTGATACCATGTTATAAACGTGTATAGCATATGAGATGGGGAATGAAAGCCCACTTATTCAATGAAAAGAGCTCCTATATATACATGTGAATAACCCTAATCCTAATAGGATTCTAACCCTAATCCTAATAGGATTCTAATATGCATCTAACATATATAATATCTTTACATAAATAACACAAAGTAAGGATACGGGGTCTTCAATGCAGATAAGCCAGCTTGTAGATATATATTCAACAAAGGCTCAAGAGTCATGCCATACAATTTACAAAATTCTTGCTTAAACTGGTCAACCAAAAAATCCCACTGCTTTTCTTCGAACAAGACCTGCAAGACACCAATGAAGGTCAATGTCTAGTTCAGTAAGTTGGAGATATTAAAATGATAACTAAAACTGGTTCGACCTTGTAAAACAGACAGTCAGTGTTACTTCTGAAAGCGAGGGTTGCCATAACACGCTGCAATTCTTTCATATGTGTGGCTCCCCAAGGTGCTAGAAACTTTCGAGCATAAGATATAGCTCGCATATTGTTATCAGCTCTTACCAACTCAATGAATTCTTGCAGTCTCAACTGGAACTCAAATTTGCTCTGCAAAAGTATTCAAAGTGAGGAGAGTAAATATTCACAGATTATCAAGTGCAAACGATACTGAAACTGTACTACTACACAAGTTTATATTCATTCTAAAGAATATTCCATAGGCCAATGGCCGACTGATCAGGCAACATGCAGAACCTCAAACAAAGGTATACCCATTTATTTAAACTCTCTGTTTGATAGAGTAAGTTGACATGCATGTTTGCAAGCAAAATTAATTTCATCTCTACTTGTTTCAATGGGTTCTAAACTACCTCCCATCAGTGCTCTGCCACAGTGATAATTGATTAAGTTCTACATGTGAATTGAGTACCGGGTCCCCATCCCTACTGAATTGAGAAATATCAACCACATGAATTGCATGATGCAGGAAGGTCTTTCAATTGGAATTTGAAGGGGTAATATTAAACGGAAACAATATGAAATTAGGACAGCTGAAGAATATCCTATGATCACTTGCATAAAAATTCAAATGGAGGCTCATTATAGAATTTTAAATAGAAATTATGGCTGGAGTTACGGTATACAATTAAATCTCTTTAATGTCTAAACCAACTAATAGAGTACGACACCAAGCAAACTATTTCATGAAAAATCAACTACAGTTCCACCCTCAAAAGAAAGAAAATGAAAAGAGAATGAAAAATATTAAGAAATGAAAGAAGACAATCAAATCTAAAAAAAGAAATAAAACGTCCAACTGTAATTACATATACTATTATATTTCAATGGCTACTGAAGAATACTCATTAATTGATTTCAAGGTCCTTTCACTGGTTTCTTCTAACTTAAAAATTTAGAGATTTTGTATTATTTCCTTCAACTGGCACTCAGCAAAGGACACATGAGAGAGAATTTTAAATTGATGACCAAGGGTATTTAACACAATCAAATTTCAAAAAACGGCTTCACAGCCTTTAAAACATAGATTAGAAGGTCTATTTCTTCAAATTTATCAGGTCATTTTGCTTCTCAATTTTTTGTTTCTTTTACCTATTCTTCTCCTTTTACATATTTTAAAATAGCAACTCCTTTAGTTCCAAGGGGTGCTTGAAACCAAGCTGAAGATGAAGATACTTAACACTCATTTTGTTTACAAGGAAGGACAATAGACCATCATTGTAAGACAATATTTGGAGGTTTGACAGCATAGGACTCTAAAACTCTGGTGATTTCTGTAATTTCTTATCCTGAAGTACTGTATCACAAACTTTTAAGTTTATAAGTCAGAACTCGATTCAGCGGACTTCCATAATCATCTTTGGTATTTAAGATTGTATTGTCTTTTATCATCCAGAGAAGTCAAAGTTCCATAGGAGATTTCAAAGTCAACAAGATAAATAATGCAGTTACCTAAATTCATATTTCAATAAAAAATTAAAAAATCCAGTTTGTACATTTTGATTGTAAAACAATTGAGCAAAATATGCAGTTGGACAACCATAAATGACACATGTTTCAGATTTTGAAAAGCATCAATTCCTAGCTTTGAAATTTCAATTGCTTCCAACAGCATTCCATTTCCGTCATAATATATTTTACATGGATACAATATACATACAATACTTGCATAGTAGCAAGTAATGTATGTACAAAGTATTTTAAATTATAACTCATTAATTTGTCACAAATGAGAGGATTTAGCATAGAATAGAAAAGCCTTTAGCTCACCAATAACTTATTCCAACTTTTTAGGACTAATGCAGAGAACAGTACTTCACTGAACTGACATATTCTATCTATAAGAACTTTTAATCCACGCCGACATGAAAACATGCTTCGTTGTGCCAGATATTTAGAGAAATAATACATCCCCTCCGACTAAGACATTTTTTTCTGCCATAAGAAAAGAAAGAATGTGGAGAAGACAGGTAAAATATAAGTTACCTTTGACTTCTTTAACCTAGACTTGTTGTCAGCACACCAGGCTAGAGCAGGGCCAACCTCCTTCTTTTGAAGAGCATCAATAACTTTTTTAGCTTCAAGAAACACATCTATATCAACAAGATCCTGCAAAGATCCAAAAATGGCATCTGGATGTCATCCTGTCATGTGAATTACAGAAATTACATGCAGCATAATCTCTTTTTTCCCTATCTAAATAAGATATCAATGCCAGATCTTCATAATGTGTCAAAATTTCTATTTTATTATTTTACATTTAGATGCTTCTAAGGCAGTGCCAAGTGCAGGAGCATAAATCATCTCTCATCTCCCCATGATCAATGAAAAGTGAGAAATGAACCCAGTCAGAAAAAATAAGTCGACTAAGGTAAAGTAACCAAGTCATTCATCCGATTTGGAGAAAATAATAGCACATGTCAACCACCACAAGGATAACGCGAGATGAAGAAAATCACCTGAATGTTGCTGCTCTCTGCAAGCTTTATAGCTGTGTCGTAATATGACATCCGCAGCATGTAGTCAACAAGTATCCTCTTCAGGCGGGTGCTATTCCACTCCGACAAATTTTCCAGTTCTGCAGATTCTAGATGTTCCAGCCGAGTCCGACATTTTTGTGCCTGTAGGTGCTCTGTCCGACTTCCCTCTTCCAACTGACTCATCAACCAGTAACTCGTGTAAATGGCTTAATAGCCAAAATGAATCAAAATTACTCAATTCACAAGTTTCACCGAGTATCTCAACTATCATGACTAAAAGTTAATGATTTTATTACTGATGTATGTAAATGGCAATATTGCCAAAATGAATCAAAATTACTCAATTTCACATGTTTCACCGAGTATCCTAACTATCATGACGAAAAGTTAATGATTTCATTACGATGTATATGTATTATTAACCTATAGAATAGCAATTTCAAGCCAACACATACTCCAGAAATATGTTCCTTAATAAAAAAAAAAACACTGATAATTCACTTTGTTTCAAATTACCCATTGTTACATCCCTAGAACTGAAGAATTCTCTTTCAATCACTGTATTATCCCTTTTTCATCACAATAACCAACACTTCTTTTCTGATATATCTCAATCCACAAATTTCCCTAAATGCAACATAACTAGAAACAAAATTTTAGGATTTTATAAATATGAATCACGCAATATCAATCACGCATAAAATTCAGAAGAATCTACTTTTCTTTTGAGTCCCTGCAGTCGGGAGACGAGAGAACTGAGTTGATCAACAGCTTCATCTCGCGACAGGTCCGAGTCGGCGGCGTCGGAGACTCCGGAAATGACGGCTGAGACCTCTTTCTCAACGGCGCGGTGGTTGGAGCGGATCGTCTTTTTGTAATTTTCGAAAGGCACGCGGAGCAACTGATGCTCCAGTTTGAGGGACTCCGCTAGCTTCCCGAATTTAGATGGTGGCGCCGCGGCGGCCCCAGCCGCGGCGATGGAGTTGCCGTTTGGGAGCTGCGCATCCACCTCCATCGGTGATGACGACATTTTTGCAATATATTTTTCTATTTTTTCTTTGCTAATAAGTAAAGTTGATGATGATGCGTCGAGACAGCGGACAAATTTTATTGTCCCAAATATTCCTTTATATTATGCTCCTATTATTATTCTCCTATTATTATTGATTCATTTTTTTAATGTATTTCATTATTATTAATCTTTTTTAAAATAAAATAATTTTACATTAAAATATATCTTGAATTTTATACACTATATTAATTTAAATATAAAATATAATTTTATTAATCTACGTGAAACGTAATAAATCAATAATACACCGAACAAAGGAATATCAACTACTCTGTTTCTCAATATAATTTTTTCAATCTTTTATATTAGGATTATAAAGAAACATTAATATTAACATTGAATTTAATATATATTTTATTTGTCTTTTAAAAGGTATTCTCTCTGTCCCATTTAAAATATCTTATTTCTTTTGGATACATATATTTAGAAGAAATATATAAAGTAGTTAAAATGTTAAAAAGTGGATAGGACTCACACTTTTTGAAAGGATAATTATTTCCTAAAATATAATGAGATATTTGTAATGGAATAACCCAAAAAAGAAAATGAAACATTTTAAATGGGGTAGAGTAATTATTTTAGAAGATGAATTATTTTAATGAGAGAGTTGAAAAGTGTAAATTTTAATAAAAGAAAAGATATAATTAATCTTGATAGAAGATAACATCTTATATTAAGAAACAAATTGAAAAAACTAAAACATATATTAAAAAACAAATTGAAAAAGCTAGAACATCTTATATTGAAAAACAACTCGTGGGAGTTGCTATCATACTATGTAGGCAAAAACTTGATTATATACATTAGATTGAATTCAATTTTTTGATAAAGTTTTCATTTCTTTCCCAACCGCATGTATAATTTCGTCATTTTTATAGACGATTAAAGACACTAACTCACCTAAAATATGTTTTCATTAACTATATACTCGCTGTTATGTTAATGTTGGTTCGTATATTACTTTAGGCTATCCACTGGACCACTATTATTGGCTTATACTATAAAAGGAAAGAATTTTACATTAAAAATGCTTCGAATTTTATGTTTTATGCTAGACATTACTTTATATACAAAACGCAACTCTTCTTAATCTACGTATCAAAAAACAATGAGCCATTTATATTAACAGAACGGAAAGAATATTTATCTACACAAGTTTCTACCTAAGTTTTGTAATACAGATTATGCACATATGCCAATAGTAAGACATAGTTTTGGTTTTTGTGGCGTAACTTTTCTTTGATTATTATTCCCTCCATCCCATCCAATGTGATTTGTATTCTTTTTTTGGTTGTTCTATTCAAGATGACATATTTTATTTTTAGAAAATAATTATCTCTTCAAAAGTTATGGGACCTACCTACTTTTTATCATTTTAATCACTTTATATTATTCTCCTAAATAACTGTGTCGAAAAGAAATGAATCGTCTGAGATGGAACTGAGTGGGACAGAGAGAGTACAAAACACCAAATGACAACACGAATGCATCTTCATTCACACACTCAGATAAGATGAAAAGTTTGGATAAAGCTTCATTTGCCTTCATTTTTACATGTGTTTCCACTTAGTTAGCATTGCTCTGTTCTCTCCTTTTGACTCGAAGGAGAATGATATGATCTCTTCTTTTGTACCTGCTGTTGCTTCCATTGATGCAGCAACAGGGTGACGCTATGAAATTATAGTTTGTGTTTTTAATTTTGATGAGATTATAAAAACTATCTCTAACTTTAGTTAATACATTAAAATATTCTTAATTTTGATGAGATTTGGAAAAATGTTCACAACTTTAGTTAATAAGTTAAATGTCATCAACTTTGACAATATTTTGAAAAATGTTCTCAATTTTGAGTTTCCGACAATAGAATGCTACGTCAGTTCGCTGGATTCTGTGTAGATTACAACTCAAATGATTCAGCATTCCGTCGTCGAAAATTCTGGAATGAGGATATTTTTCATAATATCGTCAAAGTTGGGAACATTTAATGTATTAACAAAATATTTTTCATAACCAATTTTTTATTTTTTTTAACCTTATATTTTATATTCTTTTATTAGCACTCTTCGTCGCTAAAGATATACGGAATTAAGTAGGAAGTCCTGAGATATTCTGGTGTCCTCCTCTTTTGCTCTGCATATATAATATATTTTGGTGTGACTGTGTGTTAAAATGTTAATTAATGCCAAGATAGGTGATTTTTTTTATTTTTTTTTTTTTGCATAGTGTTTAGAGTTATCGGGGATCTTAAATTATGAATCTGGTTATCCCTCAAGGTGTGTGTATGTTGTTTGAGTGAGACAAACAGACAAAGAAATTGAGTTTCACAAAAAAAAGCAACTTGGACGAATAAATAAGTGACTTGAACAAAAAAATAAAGTAGTTTTAGACAAATCTTTTTTGTCGATACCCTCATATCAATCAATTGAATATTGGTTAATACATAATTAATGATCGAATTTGAAAAAGAGGTGGTCTCATATGTGGACAATGATACTTTTATTCAATGCAAATGATATTTTTCTTCAAATATAAATGATACTTTTAAATTACAGTTGAAAAACAAATGATATTTTTCTTTAATGTAAATGATACTTTTGTTAAGAATAAATGATATTTTTGTTCGTCCGCACAGTGCGGACTGATGTACAGGAATTTTTGTGTTTGAAAAATGGTTCTTATGCTCATAAACAAAATGTTCTGAATTTAGTTAGAAATTCTTGCTCCCTCTGTACCATTTGTATCTATATGCATAAGGAGGATTGCTAGTTTTCTAGAAATTCTTGCTCCCACTATATATGAATAAGGAGGATTGGTAGTTTTGTTGTGGATGCGTTTATATGTTGAATTCCATAATCGAAGTTGGTTTAGGATTTATATGAAATGGATTGGTAGTTTTGGTGTGTGTGTATTTATATGTTTAATTCTAAAATAGGTCAGAGTTTTTCCTGCATATATGTTACAGAATCTTATACTCCATTCGTTCCAGTATTGTTGGTTCCTTTCTTTTTATACATAGATTAAAGAAAGTTGTGTTTTGTGTGTAAAGTAGTATGTGACACGAAATTCAAGATATTTTTTAGTGTAAAATTATTTTCTTTTTTGGAATGGACCAACAATAGTGGGACGGCCCAAAAAAGAAAACGAATCAATAATAATGGGACGAGAGAATATAATCTAACATGTCTGTTAAATAATACCGAATTTTGGTAGCGTGCAACTTAGGTTAGGGTTTCCTTTGTGTAGGTTAATATCGGAGAAAGCAGAAGACATAGAGATGTATGTAATTGCATCATGCTCGACCTTTCGCCCATGCGACGAAAAATCAAAATGTCTTTTTTTTTCCTTTTTTCTTTTCTCTTATTAATGACATCAAGCAAAGGAATGAACATGAAATAACAATAAAGGAAAAAAACTAAATAAAATTGCACAGAGGTTAAGGCTTTCCTTTGTATAGGTTAATATCGGAGATAGCAGAAGACAGAGAGATGTATATGTAAATATTCAAGAACTGCATCATGCTCGACCTTCAACCATGCGACTAGAAACCCAAATGTCTTTTTTTCTCATGTTAATGACATCAAGAAAGAATGAACATCAAATAACAATATTGAAAAAATTAAATGAATTGCACAGACTCATTCATCTTGACATTTTTGTCTATGACAATGGTTAAAAACATTCTCTATCAACGTCTTGTTGAGGCATCCCACTACAATGCCTTCTACGGCGACAGTTCTTTGCAGGATACAACAACGTTAACAGTTTTAAACTCTTGTCCATTAGCGCTTTGTATGTCCCATAATGGGTCACATTCTTGTACCCTTTCCCGGCAACGATAGGTAGTCCATGCTGAAAGACAAGACGGCTAGCGCCGTTTTAACTAGAATCCCTCTTTTTTTTCTCTTTTCTGCAACGGACAAAAAATGGAGCAGAATCAACAATCTGAAGAAGATAATGGTGTAAGTAAGAATTCGGCGATCCCTTATTTCCCTGGGATTGTAGTTCAATCGGTTCTAAAAATAAATTGAGTTAGTAACATACAACCTCAAACAGGCATAGGTCAACTAAATGGTATTTCCGTTTGTTGTAGTATTAATTTTACAAGTGAGATTGATAAATCTAGTTACGTGAGTGTGCGAGATTTATGTAAAGCAATAAAGAACACCAAGGCTTTTACGTGGTTCGATCGTTAATGAGATCTACGTCCACGGAGGAGTGTTTCCTCAATACTTTCACTATAATTTGAGTACAGTGAGTG
This sequence comes from Salvia rosmarinus, assembly GCA_036937905.1. Classification (NCBI taxonomy): domain Eukaryota; kingdom Viridiplantae; phylum Streptophyta; class Magnoliopsida; order Lamiales; family Lamiaceae; genus Salvia; species Salvia rosmarinus. The sequence continues at coordinate 7,780,804 of CM072820.1, read as the reverse complement.
TAGTTACAAGCTCTTAGTATTCGATAAGTTGCCAACCCTTCTATTGTCAATTTTCCTTCTATTTATACATCTACGAGCTGCGCTGGCGTGCTCAATCTCTCCATTGGTCGTGACTCTTCTCGGCGTGCCTCCATTGGCGGGGCTCTTCCCTGGCGTGTCCTCCATTAGCCAAGGCGGGGACGCCGCTTTACGTGCGCCACATGGAGGGTGGCGCCTGACTTTGGTTCTGGGGGCTAGGGTTTTGGAGGCAAGCCTGCTTTCCCTGGCGTGTCCTCCATTGGCCGGGGCAGGGATGCTTGGCCATACGTGCGCCACGTGGAGGGTGGCGCCTGACTTTGGTTCAGGGGGCTAGGGTTTTGGGCGAGCACGCCTCTGGCGTGTCCTTTCGCCTTACGTGCGCCACGTGGAGGGTGGCGCCTGACTTTGGTTCTGGGGGCTAGGGTTTTGGGGGCTGATTAGGGCTCGCCTTGGGCTCAACCGCGTGGGCCCGCTACCAACTTAGGCCCAGCTCGTTTGGGCTGTTAGTGGGCTTTGATCGGTTGGGTCATATCCATCATAGCCCCACGAATAGTCGAGGACGGTGATGCCGGTGGAGTGAAAGCGCTTCGCCGGGTGAGGTGTGGCTCGGTGTGAGTTGTTGAAGGGTTATCTTTTGGCGTGAGGGTTTATTTGGCGATCGGTGCCGGGCGAGATTGGTGGTGCTGTATGCATCACTTGGAAAAGGCGTGCTACTGGAAGAAAGTCAAGTCAGGCACGGATATCGACCTCTGCGTGGAGTTACGCCGAGGTCCGATCTGGAGTGGTATTGCTCCTGTGGTGGGTGCCGATGTTCGACCTGAGAGACCGCCCTTCTAGGGATGTCGAGGTGCGCCCCGGGCGGCACCGAATCTGGGGGCTGGTTCGCGGGTTCGATCTGGATGGAGGCGTTCCGTGAAGCGAAGCTTGGATTGATAGGGCCGAGGTCGATCTGGATTCCTTGTTCTTTGGGGAAGGCGAGTGCGACTGAGGCGCCTTTGTCCTATAAATAGGCCCAAACGAGGCAATTGTTCACTTTCCCCTTGACGCCTTGTTTGAGAGATAAAATTCGAGAAATTTTCGACTTGATCCCGATCTCATTGAAGGAGCCATATACTCGCGTGAAAAGTAAGTATGTTTTCTTCATCTTCTTCTCCGTCTTCTCGCTCGACAGTTCTATTTACGCCTCGGGTTACGGTGTCGGTTCCCGACGTAAAAGACTATATGTGCTATAATGGCACAGGTAAGTCCATGGGGTGAGTTCTAGGTTCCGCGGTATCCTCGGTATGGGATGGGTGAGGGTGGGCGTGGCGAGGTCGGGCTTGACCTTTGGAGGAACTTTTGAAGTCGTAAAGGAATACCGGATCCCGGAGGAGGCGTGGTGGTGCTGCGCGGCAGCGGATGATAGGCGATGGCCCTCCGGGAGGGTTTATTACCGTGTATGTAGATAGTTTGAGGCGGGTCTTAGGTATCCTCGGCCCCATTTACCTTAGCTTTCAAGAGTATTTCGGATCCCCATTTGTCAATTGACCCGAATTCCATTAGGTCGGTGGTGGGGCTGGGGCTCTCTTGCTATGGCATTCTTGAGGAGTTCTCCTTCGAGGTCTTGATCTTGCTTTTTAGTGTCGAGACCATGGGAGGTGTACTATCATCTCCCGGCTGAAATTTAAGTGTGATCCCTCCAAAGTGTCCCATTGGAAGAATAGGTATTTCTTTCTGGGTGAGGGCGGCGAGGTATGAGTGGGGCATCGATGCGGTGGCGGACCGAAAATCAAGCCCTTGGGCCATATGGAGGAGGTCTTGAGCGGCCTTGGTGAGATTTTATCCATAAGTTACAGGGATGACTGAAGAAGGTCGGTTGAGTATTTCTGGTCGAAGCGTCGGGATCGGGTGCGGGCGGGTGAGGCATCCCCATCTTCTTAGTCCTTATACATCCGATTTTCTTTGTGCTAATCGACTTTCTTCGTAATGTCTTGATGGTGGTAGGCGGGCGGGCTCACGATCGCCGAGCAAGGCCGCGAAGAAGAAGATGAAGCGGGTTGGACCTACCAAGGGTCAGAAGGTCGACAATATGGGCCAAGCGATGAGTGGGCCTCGGTGGGGTCGGCCCGGCATCGAGTCTCGGTCTCGGGCCGCCTTGAGTCTGGTACCGCCCTCAAGCTTGGCGCACTCCTCCCCAGGTACAAAGTTCTTCCACATTTAGATTTATCGCTCTGCGATCTGTATTAACTTGTCTGCTCTTTTTAGGGTGGGAGCTCGGTGATGGGGCCCTGCGGCGTGTTCTTTGGGAGCTGCAAGTCGCCCGGGCTGGTCGGCGAGGCTCACCCGGTATGAGGCTTGGGCGGGAGCTTGCTGCGCTGCGGCGAATCTTGAGACCGCCGTGTGGCAGGCTGAAGCCGAGGCCGCAAGCTGCTTGAGGCGGGAGGGCTGCTTGAGGCCGCCACGAAGAGGGCTTGGGCACTGGAGGTCGCCTGGGGAGGTCGAAGAGGTTCGGGAGGAGTTGGGTGGGCGAAGAAGGAGCTCGGACGAGAGGGTCTAGGGTGGCCGACCGGGGACCCCGGCCGAGGGCCTTTGCGATGGGCTCATCGATTCGGACAGACTTCTCGGCCTTTATTGCCGATCTTGCCGCCGTCTTTGGGGAGAAGGTGGTGTCGGATCACCTAGGGAAGGTGGCGGTCGCCATGCCCGACTTCGATAAGGTCAAGCATGGGTGGACCGAGGTCGACCTCCGAGAGCTGAACAAGGCTTACGCCCGGGTGATCTCCGGGGTTGGCTCCTTCCGGTCTTGGAGGCTCTTGCGTCGGCTCGACCCTCTGACGGTGAGGTCGTCGCCCGGTCTGGAGGACGAAGATCCCGAGCTTGGGAGCTCCTGCCGAGGCGGGCAGGCCGGCGAGGAGGAGGAGGAGGTGGAGCAGGAGGCGGTGTTGGAGCTCCCGGCTGGAGGGGGCCAACCGCAGGAGCATCAGGAGGTTGGCGAGTCCGGCAATAGGCCTGAGGTCAGTGGACTGTAATAGCCCGAAAAATTTAAAACTTCGATTAATTAATTTATTTAGTTAAATCGATATTTGAGTTTAGAGAGATTATTAAAAATTTATAACATCGACGTTTCAACTATATTTTAGAACGAGAAAATTTAAACGAATATCGGAGAACGAATACAGTTATAAACCAAGCTAGATATTTTATCTTGGATAAATTGTCTAGTCAAACTACATCATTCCATATCTCCAAAAATCCTCTACTTTGTCCTTACATACCCGTCATTTTATATTCCCCAATATTCCCATTTTTCCTATATAATCATTCTTCAAACCTCATCATTTCACCTCTAAGAATCCTATGGAAAATTTTCTACACAACATCAAGACAAGATTTAACATCACACTTCACTCACTCATCTTCACTCATCTTCGTCCATTTCACTCCACCACTTCACAACAAGGAGGAAACTACATTCGTCCTGAGCTTAAACAACAACCATCACTCATTCATTAATACCACAAGGAATTGCAACATTCAAGTAAGATCTGCAAGAGGTTAGCGACTTCAAATCTCTCCATTTTACAAATTTAGTATGTTTATAATTAATAAACTTGTTCATCGATACAAACGAACATTGAACACATGAACAATGGACACTCTCTGCCTGATACATAGAAGTTTAGTTAAACAAAACTTAGAAATCGAGGCTTTGGACCGAGCCACTGAGACTCGGCCATTAACCAGCGGCGACAGCAATGGAGCGGCCGCGGCCTTACACACGGCGGCGACACCGAGCTTCTCCGGCGGGACCTCCACGGAGCCGGCGGCGGCGCGATCTGGCGGCGGTGACGAGTTAACCGAGAGAGGAGAGGAAGGCGGTGACCGCGAGTTCGGCGTGAGTATGTGCGTCGGTTCACGGGAAGCGAGAGAGAAGATGGGCCGAGGTCCCAGCGGCGGCAGCGGCTCGTCGACCGGCGATGTGGCTGGCGGACGAGGAAGCAACGACGATGAGCTTGTGTGTTCGTCACGAGTGTGTGCGTTGTGTGCGAAAGCGAGTGATGAGATGAGAGAAGGAAGAAGAGAGGAGGGTGCACGGCACGATTCGCCGACCGTGTTTACGACGACGCCGGCGGGGATGAAGATGCAATGGCGGCGTCGTCGCGTGTGTCAGTGTTGTGTGAGCAGAGAGAGAGAGATCCGAAATTGTGGGGGGAGCTGGGTTAGTTGCTAGGTTAGTTTTTATTTTTATATTTTTTAATTTAATTTGTTGGGCCAATTTTAATTGGGCCGAAAATAAATAATATTGGGCCTTGATATGGGCCAAATAGATGAGCTCTTAATTTAATTGATATATGGGCCGAGAATTTATTAGGTTGGGCTTGGTTTTAAGTTAAATTTTGGGCAGAAAAATTTATATCCTTGGGCTTGAGATAATGAGCCGAGTTTGGACCCAAAATAGTATTGATATGGGCTCTTGAATTAATCGAATGGGCATTTAATTAAATGAAAGATGTACTCTTGAATTAAATTGATATGGGCTTTAGTTAAATTGAAGATGGACTTAGATTATTTTAAATATTGGGCTAAGAATTTAATTTGGTAATGGACTTGAACTATTCATCTATGATCCATTAAAATTAAATTAAGGACTGAATAAATTTTATATTAATTAGATATGAGATTTAATTTTAGTAATTAAATTTTGAGATTAATTCTTAATTAATTAAATAATAATCTAAATATAAATTATTTAAAGTGAGTTAATTAAATTCATTAGATTGGATAAAGTCTAATTTTAGAAATTGAATAACATAATTAATTAATTATGTTAAATGATAATTGAGAATTATTCTTTTTAAGTGATTTACTTATATAATGAGATGGACCTTATGTAATTTGTTACAAATGTGTGATTGAAAATAAATCCTAATTAGTGGATATCTAAGATGAATTAAATTAATTTGATTGATTAATCAAATATTATTAGACTTTTTAATTGATCCATTTAATTAAGCTTTAATTATGGATCTATTTAATTAAATTAGAGATTTAATTAAATATTAATGAGTCGATTATGTCAGTAGATGCTTGAGAAAATATTATTTAAGCAACTTTAATTTATAGAACGATTATTAGAAGATGATTGATTTATAAGAAACCTTTATTGATTGTGTACTATAGATATGAGTTTTACGGTAGAATATGTGGGACGTGTGAGGCGAGAAACACGGCGAGGAGATGATAGTGATGAATGAGGTATTGGAGCTCGAAATCGTTGATCACGCGTTAATAAGCGACAAAGATTAGTTATGAACTTAGGATTCATAAATTACGAAGCGACGTGAAGAAACATCAATGGAAGGGAAGAATGCAACGTCGAGTGTCATTTATCGTCATGGCGAGGCAGAACCTAATAGGCGACATATAGATTGTTAAGCGAGTCGTATCGATAACGAAAACCCAAAACCCGAAACTCTAAGACTTAAAAGATATCGAGTTTGTCGAATCTTAATGATGCTTACCAAAAGAAATGAATGACGTATTAAATTATATTTCTTACGTTGACAAGGTCCAGCGTGGACGTAAACTAAAACAATAGAGGATCGCTAGCATGTATTCCAAGAAGGACAATTCTTGAGGTGGGCTTTCTTGAAACAAAAATATTATGCATAACTCAAAGCATGATTTACAAAGCTTTATGAAATATTATCACATGAAATGTTATTGACTGCCAAATGTTTATGTTTTGTTGTTATCCTATCTGAGATTGGTATATCCAATGTGGTATGTGAATGTGTTGGTCCACCAACGTTAAAAAGAGGTAACGATCGGATCCGACTTAGTTAAGGACTAACTCGGATTGTGTACACGATGTGTTGTGTGTTAAGGTTAGCTACCTCGACCGGTCACGGCGACTATGTGTAGGTGGCCACCCATAGTCTTGTGAATGATTGAATGAATGGATGATCAGATATGGAACAACGTGGATGAAATAGTCCGGCCGGACACTTTTGGAAAATGATAAAATGTTTGATAAGCATGAGTCTTTCAACTAAAATCCTCATGTGCTATTGTGGGCAGTTCAATAACTTTTATAAAGAAAATGTTTTCGGCAATGAGTCCACTGAGTACTTTTGTACTTAGCCCTGCATCTCGTTTTTGATGTGCAGGTTGAGCAAAGATTGATGATGAGTGCGAGGTGGTGCTGAGTGGCAGGTGTTTGTTGTTATTTTGAAAGAATTTCTAGAACCTTGAGCATGCATCGTCATATGTGTGTTCACACGTTTATTGCTGCCAAACTCTGATGTCTTTATTGTGTTCTTTTGACTATGATTGCTACTTACTTTCGCTGTTGAACTTGAGGTCGTACCTCGTTCCTTGAAATTGCACCCTAATTGGGTTATATTTGGATGTTGAACCTGTCGGATAAGTCCTTATGTGACTTGGAATGATATTTGAAATAGCGTATCCATTTCAGCTCATGCATTATGAGTAGTTTGATGGTCATTCGTATTGATTTAATTATATATATTCACTGCATATATCATACCAGTGACGATCCATATGATCCGTACTACTTTGAAAAGTCGGGTCGTCACAGGACCTGATGTAATAGTTTGAACCGCCGGGGTCGATAGGACCCTGGGTCCTTGTAATAATTTCCCACTTTTTGAGTAATAAACGCAATATTTTGAAATGTGTGTTGTCTTGTTTATTTACAGTACTCCACACCTGAATGCCTTGGACTCGATCATGAATTGTTGACCAAGTTAAAAGAGGTCCGAGGCGCCTTGGCTGAGAAGGACGAAGAGGTGCTTTTACGGAGGAAATGGTCACGTAGGTGACCCAGTTTTGGTCACCATGGATGTCAGCTCGGCGTCGTCCGCCGACCTGAAGAAGAGGTTGCACGAGGCTGATCGGGAAGTGGCCTGCCTCCTGGCTGAGAACGAGGCTCTAAAGTTGAGGATCGCACGGGACGAAGTCCAGGGGGCGGACTTATCTGCCGACGCTATCCAAGGGCGCTTGATACAATGTGAGGAGCGACTCGAACTGACTGCGGAGAGGCTAGCTCGGGTGTCGGAGGAGCATGCGAGTGCGAGAAGGCAATCCACGAGTGGTGGAACTACCATATCCGGTCGACGACCAAGTTCGAGCTTCTTGGCGAGGATGGTATGGTGCGAGGGATGAGGAGGGCCCAGCAGCAAGAAGTTCAAAGATCGTGTCAACTCCATCGTGAAGTACATGGAGATGTGAGATCGTCAGTAAGCAGCGCATGCCCCGCCCACAGTGAGGCCACGGTGGGCTCCACCGGTCCGATCATAGAAGAACCCGCGGAGGAGGCGGCTCGCCCGATCATGCCAAGTGCTCGGTTGATGGGTCGGTGAGAGCGGATCATTGGAGGCGATCCTCCGAGAAGCGATCGAGGACCTCGGTCGTGGGGAAGAAGCGGCGGGTAGGGGGCGGTCGTACTCCGGCCGGTGTCCGGTCGGGAGGCCGGGGTGTGACCTCGGGTGTATCCCATTCCACAAGCGCCGTGTTGGCGCTGCGCCGCTCAAGTGTCCACAGGTGGGTGAAGGTGACCACAGGTCGTAACTTCCGATCTGGCTGCCCAGAGCCCGTCTGGCGCGCCGGGAGTAGGCCGTGGTGATTCGGCCTTATCGACCGGGTTGAAGGCACCGAGTTCGTTCGAGCATACACCTCGGCACTGGAGACTTTGTGCGAAATTGGTGCGGCTCAGTGAGTCCGTGGCGGAGCAAGCCCGAATGAGGTTGTGTATAGCGTGGGACTTTGTATGTAGATATAAATGTATTTAGACTCGTTTGAAGTGTATATTTTCCCTTGAGAGGTACAAACATAGCTTAGGACTTCGTTTTGGTTGTAAATGTATTTATACTATATCTGATGTATATTTTCCCAAATAAAGGGGTATAAACAAGCTCGGAAGCCGGTTGACTTGTATATGGCTTGGAACTCGGTTTGTAGTCGTTAATGCATTTAGACTTTGTCTTAGAGTGCATATCTTCCCAAATAAAGGGTATAAGTTGGCGAGATCGGTGCGGATGTCGCATGCATGTGTAGCGATCCAACTTAATGGGTGTCTGTATGCTTTGCATGTAGCGTTCAAATTAATGAGTAGTTTGTGTCGTACCCTACTTAGTGGGATTTTCATCTTCGTAGGCGGCCCCTCGTGAAGGTTTAAATGTGGTGTATCAAACAGATGTTCACATATGTATGAGGCGAGTGAAATATTCATTAGAAAAGCAGATGTTTTATTGAATATGTAATCAACATCGTATTGGCAAAACAATGAAGGACTAACATGATACCGATCTTAAATCGAAGCTATGTAAAGTACCTCCTTAAATGAGTGATGTGCGAGTTCGGGGATAAGTGCACGGATAGGTGAGCCGACATAAGCCCTTTGTCGAGGTCCTCGTGAGCGGTATGGGCCTTCCCATGTCGGATCGGCTTGTTAAGACGCTCGGCTCTCGGCTTCATTATTTCGTAGGGCGAGTCGCTGCTTGGGCGGAGGCTTTGACCCTTTGTTGTAGTACCGTGCGACTGGCCTTCAGCTTGGCCGTTTATGAAGCGAGCTCATGCTTCTCCTCGAGGCGTCGAGGTTGTACACGCAGTCTTCCTCGTTCGGCACGGTCGAAGTGAAGAGTGCGCGGGCTTGGTGCGCGATCTCGGCCGGTATGGCGACCTCGGTACCGTAGACCGGTGAAGGGGTTTCTCCGCGAGGTCAGGGTGTTGTCTGTGGGACCGAGGACTTGGGGAGATTTTCAGCCCAATCGCCTTTAGCTCGGTCAGCCTCTTCTTCAATCCTTGCGATCATGTGGTTCGTCACCTCGGTGCGACCATTCGCTTGCGGGTGTGCGACCGAGGTGAGCGATGATCGATCCGGAGCTCTTCGCACCTCCTTGAAATTTTGTCGGCGAATTGGGTGCGTTGTCGAGACCAAAATGTGCGGTATCTTGAAGCGACAGACTATATTCTTCCACACGGGTCCGAATCCTCACGCTTGTGAGGCTCGAAAGTGGCTCGGCCTCGACCCATTTTATGAAGTAGTCTATGGCTACGACTAAGTATCGGCGACACGGTGCTCGATCGAGCGGGCCAACGATGTCGATCCCCACTTGCATGAAAGGCCACGGCTCTGCAGGTGCTTAGATCGGTTTGGGGTAGCTTTTGACCGTGGAGTGAAGGCGGCACCGGACACTTTTGACGAGCTCGGCGAATCTTGAACAAGGGTGGGCAAGAATATCCCGACCTCATCGTCTTCTTTGAGAGAGCTCGCGACCGATGTGACTTCCACAAGACCCTCTGTGGATCTCATTGAGCACGAGTCGGCCTCTTAGGCCGAGGCACCTCGGGAGGGTTGAAGGTAGGACTTCGGTGAGCGCACCCTCGTGTATGAGGTACTTCTGGGATTTCGCCATCGTCTTTTTGGCTTCGAGCCGATCTTGAGGTAGTGCACCATCTTCCAGATAGGCCTTTATGGGAGACATCCAGTTCGGCTCCATCTCGGTGATGATGCCGATGTGAGACTCGCTATGCTTCGGAATGAACCTCCTCCACCGGTGGACTTGTTGATGTGTGACTAACTTGTCGAGAACGTCATTTCGGCTGTTTCGCCCGTGGGATCCGATGAATCTTGGAGTACACGAATGAGGTCGCATCTCCTTTGCCTTCTCGAGTCTTGCCTCATTCGGTCCTCCTTGGCCTCGTGTCATCCGGGACTGGTTTACCACGACACAGGAATCCCAAGATTTGGACATTGTCCTCTCGGTTCCTTTGCGGCGGAGTCACGAGATCGGCTTCATACTCTACCTCGTTGTTGGTGGTCGAGAAGGTAAAGCCGGGGCGAGGTCACTTCTTGATTGTCCGGGCGAGGAGGAGAATGCTCGCTCATTGCCTGCGTTTGCATGAAGCTCCGCCCACGTACATCTACCAGCGATTATCGGGCGGTGCGGGGACGGAGTCCTCTCGCGTGGGGGCGGGTGTTGGGCGACCTCACTGGTAGAGCCGACCTCGGAATTTGGCTTCCACCGAAGTCGTGAGCTGCCCTTTATGGCGGTCTAGGGAGTACGAGATGTCGTGCTCGTCGAGCTCAATGCCCACAGCTGCTGCGTCCGGATGACTACGGTTTGGAAAAACTTGTCTCAAAGGTAGGTCGGTTAATACACGGACGAATGAGCCCGAAAGTAGGGTCGGAGGTGTCGCTTGGCGTTCACCAAGGCGATACCTACCTTTTCATTTGGTGTACCTCGTCTACGGTCCCGAGAGCTCGGCTAATAAAGTAGATGTGGAGTTGTCGTCCCTCCTCATCTCGCACCAATACCAAGATCGATGGCCTCGTCAAGGCGGCCAAATATAGGGAGAGTTCATCTTGCTTGGGCGGGCGAGGGGTCGGCGGTCGTGAGTACTCCTTGGTGTCTTGGCGACACAGGTGTTCTTCTGTCAGCGAAGTCCGAGCTCTCCTTAGGATCTTAAAGAAGGAAGCATTTCTGCGGCTCGAGATAGAATCTGCTTGAGGCGGCTAGGCACCGGTGAGTTTGTGGATCTCACGGATGGTCCTTGCACCGCATGTCGAGCACCGCTTTCACCTTGGTGGGATTGGCCTTGAGGCCCTCTTGAAAACCAGCATCCGAGAACTTGCGGTCTTCACCATAAATGTACATTTACGGGGTTGAGCTCGAGGTTGGCCGACACGAGGAGTTGGAGGATAGTCTTGAGGTCGTGGCGCGACTCTCCGTTTCGACTTTGACTATGATGTCGTCGATGTAGACCTCGACGATCTCCCGATGTGGTCTTTGAATGTTGCATCCACCATCCTCGGTAAGTAGCCCGGCGTTCTTCAGGCCGAAAGGCATCTTTCGATGCGTAAAGACTCCGAAGTCGGTGATGAACGCGATCTTAGGGGCGTCCTCCGGGCTCATCAGGATTTGGTGGTATCCTTTGTATAGATCTAGGAAGCTGAACATCTCGTGGCCCACCAATGCCTCCACCTTCTTGTCAATGTCGGGGAGGGGGTAGCAATCTTTTAGGCGATGCTTGTTGAGGTCGGTGTAATCGACGCACATGCGCCACCCTTCCCCAGTTTTCGGACCACGGTGGATTAGCCATCCGGTCGGGTGTTGACCTCGAACAAGATCTTGGCCTTGAAGTTGAGTCACCTCGTCCCTTATGACCTGGTTGCGTTACGCCGCGAATATTCTTTTCTTCTGACGGACTGGCTTGGTAGCCGGGTCAATGTTGAGGCGATGAGTTATGAGCTCGGGTGACACTCCGGTCATATCGAGCGGGGACCATGCAAACACGTCCCTGTATTCCCTCGAAGTTATATGACACGCCGTCGGATGTCGGTTGGGCCACAGGTGCCGACTGGATGACCTTCGAGGATCGTCGTCGCATAGTCGATGGCTCGATCAGTCGTCCGGGCGTCGACCTCAGAGGTTCTGTAATTGCTATGCACAGGCGAGGCCGCGTCTTGGGTTGAGACTCGTAGGCATTCTTTTCTTGTCGTTTGGTCGCATGATGGATCTTGAGCACTCCCGGGGTGGGAATCTTGACGGTGGTGGTAGGCGAGCAGACGGCCTGGTGGTGTATAGCCAATCTCTCACCGGGATGATGTTATGCGGAGAGGGGCTGGACCAGGAAAAAATTGATGGCCTTGGTGACCGACCTGGGAGCCCGTCCCACGGTAACCGGAAGGGTAATGACACCCTCGGGTTGGACCGCCTCCTGGGTGAAGCTCCGTAATTGGGACGGCGCGGGAAGTACCTGAATACCTCCGACCTCGAGTTTGTCCAGGCAGCTCCGGAAGATGATGCTGACGGAGGCCCCGATGTCGACATAGACCCGATGGACGTTCTTATTTCCCACCACGGCTGTATGGTGATGGCGTCACAGTGCGGTATGATTTTGGGTGCGGGTCCTCCTGGAGAACACTATGTCCTCACCGTCTCGGAGTCGCTTGTTCTTTGGCTCCTTAGTGGCCGGCCTCCGAGCTTCGTTCTTTAACGACGACCTCGTCGCTCCGATGGGTAGTCCGGTTATAACGTGAACTGCTCCATAACATTGGGACCTTCGTCCTCGTCGTCTTGGTCGGGTCGTCAAGGTCGGTCCACAGTTGTTGCCGTCGTTATTCTTCCCCCTGCGCCTTCTGTTTCCGCCCAGCTCGCCGAGGTACTTCTTGAGGGCTCTACCTTTGACGAGCTCATCAATCTGCGAGCCCAGGTTCCTGCAATCCTCGGTATCATGACCATACCCTTGGTGATAGTCACAATACTCCTCTGTGGACCCTTCTTGGATCATCCTTTCATAGGAGGGGCTTGGGAAGAGCTCGACGTTGAGCTCGAATATTTACGCCTTGATTTGGCGGGGGGCTGCCGCCGTGGTTGGGCAGCGGTCCGAGCTTGGACTCCAGTGGCCCTCTTGATCCCTGTCGGCGCGACGATCGATCGCCTCGACTTGGTCATCGGCTTTTTTCTTTCGGACTTACGCTCATCCAGTTTCCCTCTTCTTTCGATCCGACTCGTCTCCTTTGTGAAGTTGTCCACCAGTTCAAAGCTTACTCACCGTCTTGGTTTCTCCTCGGTGATTTCTTTGTTCGTGTGGGTCGGATCCGTTTTGAGCAGCGTTGATGATGTAGAGATCGTTGTTGTCGTCAATTTTGGCGACTCTTTGATGAACCTCGAGACAAAGTTCGATATCATCTCGTCCCCATGGCGGATTGTGAGCAGTCGGAGGAAGGGTCTTTGGGTGGCATCTTACGATAGAGCGCCATTTGGCGATCCATGAGGTCCCGGAAGTAGTGTATCTTGTTACGGCGAGCGGGTGAACCAATACGCCGTGCGTTGGAGATCGACACCTCGGGAAGATTTTGCACATGAAAATCTTCCATTCCTTGATCGCCATGTTGGTAGTGTGGCGAAAAGGAAGTCGGAGGGTCTCCAGCCATCGTGGCGCAATATTGGGTGCCCGGTATCGGCAAGGGGGGTGTCTAGAATTTCTCGGAGAAAGGGAGATGATTCTCTGTCTTGGTCGAACCCCGGAGATCGTTGCCATCTCTTTACGGAGGGTGGGGGATCGATATGGCGCCTATCGTCCCTCCGGGGGAGTTCGACCGCCTTTCTCCTCTGTTTGCTCGGCTCTCGGGTCGGCATGGCGAGGTGGAGAGGCTCCGCGAATGGTGAGGCGGCGGTGGTGGCGGCTCGTCCGCGGTGGCGGCTCGCGACCGGGGGCGGCTCGACCGCGGTGAGCGGCTCCGCACGCGTCGGGGTGTGATGCATGTTCTCGGCTATCACGCCGAGGTGGGCGCTGGCTGTTTCGGAGGGGGGGCGACCTCGGGAGGCCATGGTATTCAGTTCGGGGGCCCTTGAGGGGCCCGCTCCTTTTGTCCTCTGGTTGAGGAAGCTTTGGAATTAGCGAGGTTGGCGTTGAGGAACTCGGTCACTGCTCGGCCGAGGACCTCGTGGGACGAATGAGGCTGTTTGTTCATCCTCGTTGAGGTCGGCATCTTCCCTACGTTAGGGAGGCGGTCCCGAGGTGTATGGAGACGTTTTCCATGTTACCTCGTGTGTGGCGCCGTGGCGTCTGCGATCTCCTTCCCGCGACGGTGACCACCGGTCGCCCTCAAGACGGTTGTTGCCAAGCATGGACGGCGGTTGTGCGTGTTCTTGCCATTAAGTTGTAGAAAGCGAAGCTTTCTTGTTCGAGATGTTCCCACAGACGGCGCCAATGATAAATCTAGTTACGTGAGTGTGCGAGATTTATGTAAGCGATAAAGAACACCAAGGCTTTTACGTGGTTCGATCGTTAATGAGATCTCGTCCACGGAGGAGTGTTTCCTCAATACTTTCACTATAATTTGAGTACGGTGAGTGTAGTTACAAGCTCTTAGTATTCGATAAGTTGCCAACCCTTCTATTGTCAATTTTCCTTCTATTTATACATCTACGAGCTCGCGCACCGCGTGCTCAATCTCTCCATTGGTCGTGACTCTTCCTCCGGCGTGCCTCCATTGGCGGGCTCTTCGGCGTGTCCTCCATTAGCCGGGCGGGGCGCCGCTTTACGTGCGCCACGTGGAGGTGGCGCCGACTTTGGTTACGGGGCTAAGGTTTTGAGGCGAGCCCGCTTCTGGCGTGTCCTTTCACCCACGTGCGCCACGTGGAGGTGGCGCGACTTTGGTTACGGGGCTGGGGTTTGGGGGCTGATTAGGGCTCGCCTTGGGCTCAACCGCGTGGGCCCGCTACCAACGTTAGGCCCGGCTCGTTTGGGCTGTTAGTGGGCCTGATCGGTTGGGCCATATCCCATCGAGATCATATTACAATATTGAAGTAACGTTTACATATACAATAGTTTTTATTTTCTTTTTGAGAATAATCGCTATGACAATATTGAATCAAAATAGCTTATATTACTTTTGTATTGGTTATCTGTGAGATGGGTATTAAATTGGAGCGGTCTTTGTCGGTATTGTCATGACCGGTGAAATCTAGTTTTTGTTTGTGAGTTGTTTTTATTTTCTTTAGAATTTGGAAAATAAATCAGGATTAAATTGCTTATTCAGTGTCATATATCAATACGATTCAACCAGAACTTTCTTATTGAATTGATTATTCCTAAAGCATTCTCAATATTATGATTTGAAGAGGACTCAGAACCTCCACACTAATTAGTAAAGAGCATGTAGCGTGGACGAGCTCGTACTTGTGGAATGAAGTGGAGCTCGTACTTGTGGACGAGCTCGTGCTTGTGGAATGAAGTGGAGCTCGTGCTTGTGGACGAGCTCGTGCTTATGGAATGAAGTGGAGCTATGCAGATTGATGAGTGGAAGTGGAGCTCGTGCTTGTGGAATAAAGTGGGCTGTGCGGTTTTGGTTTCTCTTAGTTTGTTTAGAAAGCGGTTTAACAGTTTCTTTTCGGTTGATTAGTTAGTAGTGAAAGTTGTTAGTCTTTGATTGTATTTCACATCTATAAATAGATGTAATGTATCAATTATAGGCGATGATTTGAATTCTACTCAATAAACGGAATCCTTCTTTTATATCCGCTTTCCTTATATTTCACCACTTCTATATGGTATCGAGCCCATAAAATTCGATCCTTAAAATTCTTTTCTAAGATGGTGAAGAACAGAAGAGTGGGATGGGCGAGCTACTTGAAGGCGAAGAAGGAATCAATGAAGAAGAGAAACAACAAACGGAGCAGAGACACCGTAAGACGGCAAGCAATACAGATCCAAATATGGATCGAAATAGATAGATTGAAGAAGCCTGCGGTTGCACAATCTTGATCACCCGGGATGCGGCTTGTACATACGTGATTAAGCGGAAAGCAACTTTTGAACTAGAGCCGATCAATCAGAAGAGCTCTAGGTGCGAAAAGTAAACTTGAGATATTGGATGGAAGTTTACCTAAGCAAATCTTGAATCACCATACTTGAGGCTTGGATCAAGGCGGACTACATGATATCATCGTGGATTATTAATTCCATTTCAAAGGGTTAGTGGATGCATTTGTTCACATTGATTCTACTAAGCTGTGGGAAGCATTGAACCAAATGTTCGGGAGGAGAATGGACCGAAGATAGCTAGGTTGCAAGAGAGATAACGGATTCTATCAAGGTAATCAAAATGTTCTCGTCTATTTCAACAAATTGGCGATGTGGAGTGAGCTAGACATGATCCCGCCGCCATTGATTTGTACATGTGATACTCAAACTCGGTGATTGAGAGATGAGAATCAAAGATTAATAGTTTTGAATGGATTGAACGCGGCTATGAGCAATCCAAATCGATATTATTTCTAGATTAGTTGCGAATGTTGATAAAGCTTATTCGTTGATACTTGAGTTGAAGATCAAAAGTTATCCAATGATAAATTTCAAGTAAGCAATGTCGTGGCCATGAGTGTGGGGGCAGGAGTATGATAGAGAGTTGGTCAAGGAAGCAATACAACTTCAAACCAAGGAGAAGTAGAAGAAAAGATGAATGCATCACCGTAATCACCGTAAAAGGTCGGGGCATGAAGAGAAGGAATGTTTCAAAATACATGGATTTCCGATTGGTATCTGAAGTTAAAGGAGGCAAGAGCAAAACTAAGGGTTAATTTTGCTGAAAACGTGAATGGTAACGACAAGCATGAGAAGGATCTTGATCGCTTGAGAATAATGCGATATTGGAAGATTGGTTCAAGATGAATTGGCAAAGTGCATGGGACGGTGGATGAATAGAGGAAATGATAATATGACACATCAAAATTTCAATGCAAATATGGTTCAAAACGAGTTGAGCAATGCGGAGGAGTTTGAGGGCATTACTCGTTCAAGATTCTCAAAGGTATGGAGAGAGAACGATGGATTGTTGAATCTAGAGCAACACACATATATGCTGCAATCCAAAGTTGATGAAATCGCAATGTAAATTGGAGATCAATAGGATATTCATCTAGGACGGTAGCATCAAGAGAGTCACGTACAAAGGAAGTGTTGAGATTAATGAGAAGATCACTCTCCGTGATGTATTACTTGCCCCATACTTTACGCATAATCTAATTTGGTGGCTCAACCGGTGAAGGACAAGTGATGCTCGGATTTCATTTCTCAAGACTCACCGCACGATTCAAAGCTCGAAGACGGATCATGTTTTGGGAATAGGTGAGATGGTAGCCAATCTATATGTCATTGGAAATAAAGTCAGTGCAATGTTGTGAGCAAAGGTTACAGAGAGATCGAGGTGGCACAAAAGCGGGACATCCTTCCATCAAAACCATGAATCAAATAGCATTTCTCAAAGGAAAAGTGCAGTTGCAGACATGGAAAAGCTGAAAGAGTGTGAGGTATGTGCAAAATCCAAGCAAACTCGATTACCTTTTCCTATTTTGCATAGACGCACTACTTCTTTATTTGAGATAGTGCATATGGATGTTTAGGGACCATATAATGCCGAATGTATCGATAATGTTAGATTCATGGTGACTATCGTAGAAGACTATAGTCGGGCGGGTGACATGGACATATTTAATTAGCTCAAATGAGCAAGTATTTTTGTTATTAAGCGGTTTGTTAAGATGACTAAAACTCAATTTGGAAAAGTAATCAAAACTTTACTGAACGGATAATGGATCCGAGTTCGTTAATAAAGTCATGGGCAATTTGTTAGTTGAAAATGGCATTCTACAACAAAGATCTTGTGTCTACACACCTCAAGCAAAATGGCATTGTAGAAAGAAGACATATGAGCTTACTACAAATCGCTAGAGCCTTGATGTTTGAAAGCAATGCACCGCACAAACTACGGACTTATTCTTTATTAGTCATGCGACTTGGCTTTTAAGCAGTTACCCGATCGGGCTCTAGATTGAAATGCCCATATTCATTACTCTTTGGAAAAGAACCCGTATTGGATGATATATATCCGCTTGGATGTTTAGCTTTTCTGCTAACACTACTCCACATAAGTCGAAATTGGACGAGATGTGTGAAAACCATTTTTCCGGGCTACACCGCCTCACACAAAGGATATCTTCTATTTGATGTGGAAAATTCTCGGTGCTTGTGAGTCGAGATGTGGAGTTCATCTCATGTGTATCCTTTTAAATCAATGACATCTTTGGATACACATGAGATCACTAACACATTCGACTTTCTGTTGGTAATGAGTTACACGAATGTGAGCTTTCGGTTGATAATGAGTTATCTCGCTTCTTCACGACCATCACCATCATTGATCTCGAAAGTTACGCCTTGGATGATAATGTATCAAATCCACCGAATCTTGTCGGGAGAGTACGAGGAAGACACGACCTCCTTCGTGGATTAATGACTTTGTGATCAAACTGTCCTTAGGTGTCAAATGTTTCACCGCCATCCGCCACACCACCTACATTTTCATATCAAGTATCTACTTGTTTTCTTCCCAATATCCGCATTTCTTGCTCGAATAGCTAACATTCATGAGCCTCGATCGTATAGAAGCAAGTATGTGCCGAGTGGAGAGAAGCCGTGTCGACGAGTTAATCGCTCTTGAAACCAACAATACATGGTTGATCACTTATTTATCGAGAGGAAGAGGCCGATTGGATGTAAGTGGGTTTATAAAGTTAAGATGCATGCAGATGGCACAATTGAAAGGCTTAAAGCAAGACTTGTTGCTAAAGGCTATAATCAAGTGTATGGTGTTGATTACATCAAGTATTTTCTCGAAGGGCGAAGTTGGTTTCGTAAGATTTTTAATTGTTGTTGCTACTATGTCCAATGGTCAATACATCAAGTGGATGTTAATAATGCTTTCCTACATGGTTTCTTACATGATGATATATATATGCAGCCCCCAGGATACGATCGTCAAAGCCGTGACAAGTGTGCAAATTGGTGCGCAGTTTGTATGGCTTAAAGCAAGCATAACGGAATGGAATTACGAGTTTTGTAATTAACTTTTAGTTTTGGATTCTTCCAATCCTCGTGTGACCATTGCACTTCACAAAGTGTACGGGATCTAACTTTGTGTGTTTACTTGTGTATGTCGACGACATACTTATCACTTGGAAGCAATGAGAAAGGTATAGCGGATGTTAAACGATTTCTAAATCCGCTTTCACGATTAAGGATCCGGTGTTGCTCGCTATTTTCTAGGCATGGAGATTGTTAGTGGGATATCGGGACATCTCTCAACCAACGGAAATACATACTTGATCTTCTTGAATCGTGGATCGCTTGGTTGTCGCTCGGTTAGCACCCCACCCTTTGGGTATCAGTTTGCTTGATGTTGGTTACGTGCCCATGGATAATCCAGATTCGTTCGAAAACCGATAGGTAAGCTTCTATATTTGAATCTTACTCGTCCCGATATCGATCATGCGACCCGACTTAGTTAATTTGTTTCTAATCCTTGCACGCATCATTGGGATGCCGCAATGCACGTTTTAAAGTATCTTAAAGGGTGTCCTTCTCTTGGACTTTTCTTTCCATCTCAAGGTTCATTCAAGCTTCTTGCTATTGTGATCTTGATTGGGCTTCATGTTCGGATTCTCGCCGATCCTTGACGGTATGTGTATTTCTTGGAGATTGCCTTGTTTCTTGGAGATGTAAAAGCGGACCACGGTTCTGCTTCATCACCAAGCCGAGTATCGTGCCTCCGTTCTCTTGCTCGTGAACTACTTTGGCTTTCGTACATGTGTGATGATTTTGGTATCGGCATCTCTCGGCCTATACCTCTTTTATGTGATAATCGGTGACTATACATATTACTAAGAATCAAGTTTTCCATGAGAGGACAAAGCATCTTGACATTGATTGTCATTTTGTCCGAGACCAATATAAAGTGGATTTTGAATCCATTATATGTGTCCACTTATCGCCAGCTTGTCGATATATTTACCAAGGCTTTATGCGGTCCTCGGTTTAGTCGTCTTTATCCAAGCTTGGCTTGGTTTACATTCACCACGCCACGCTTGAGGGGTAAAAGCATGTAGCGTGGACGAGCTCGCACTTGTGGAATGAAGTGGAGCTCGTACTTGTGGACGAGCTCGTGCTTGTGGAATGAAGTGGAGCTCGTACTTGTGGACGAGCTCATGCTTGTGGAATGAAGTGGAGCTGTGCAGTGTTGATGAGCTGGAAGTGGAGCTCGTGCTTGTGGAATAAAGTGGAGTTGTGCGGTTTTGGTTTCTCTTAGTTTGTTTAGAAAGCAATTGTAACCGTTTCTTTTCAGTTGATTAGTTAGTAGTGAAAGTTGTTAGTCTTTGATTGTATTTCACATCTATAAATAGATGTAATGTATCAATTATAGACTGATGATTTGAATTCTACTCAATAAACGGAATCCTTCTTTTATATCCAGTTTCTCCTTATATTTCACCACTTCTATAATTAGCAGGAGATTTCAATGCAACCTGGTTGATCATACTGGGATCGATCTCCCTTCAACTTGTCTTGGTCTGATTTACTTCTTCATCCTTGTTTCAAATTCTTCTTGTTGTTTTCTTATTATCTAAATTCTTCTTGTTGTTTTCTTATTATCTTTTGTTTGTTTAATTCCCACCATTCAAATGAACGGAAGCAGTAGCTCGGACGGAGAGTGTATCATCAGCGACTCGAATAAATAGTGTTGGAATATGAAACTTGAATAGAATATGGAACCAAATTTTAGGGCTTATGTTTTTGGACCAAGACAGAACCCTAATGAGCTTGGGATTATGCTTTGATTATTGTCTATTTAATAACTGTTTCTCCCTGTAATCTGTATCCGAAAAATATAGTAAAATCCCTAGCTTGGCATCGTCCCCAGACATAGTCGCAAGACGAACTGGGTAAATAATTCTTGTGTTCTTTATTTTCTATCGGTGTGTGTTTTCGCAACAAATAGATGAATAAATCTTGAATTCAAAGCTATCACTGCTCCAAAAATTTTTGATTGATTATACTCTTACTGTGATATTCAGGTCTTGAACACGATCTGCCTTCACAACCTTAGTTGAATCTATCTGGGCTTAGCTTATTGTGACAAATTATAGATAATTAAACTTATAAATTATATATTCTTTTGGCTAGTCTTTTAGAAAAACCTATTGTCATCAAGCTCTTCGAGAATGCTTGATTTAGGAAAACCTATTGTCACTAAATTCAAATCTTCACTGTACGAGAATTTAAGAAAATGCACCATCATTGGCAACCATCAAAAATACAATGTTAACAAGGATGAGGAAGTTCTGCACTAGAGTTTACTAACAGGGATAAAAGAACTCTGCACATATCTTTTTTCAGGAGTGCAGCCAGAGGCGATCATGCAGACGTTCTTCTCCGGCCCCAAACATCTCATCAACCCTTTCACCGTCTCTGTAGAAATGAAACGTGGGTGTGTACCGTATGTGCTGAGTCGTCTCTGGACATTCATCAATATCAGCATACACAAAAGATAGCTTCGAGAACTTGGTGCTCAATTGACAGAATGCAGGGAGGATCTGACTGCAAACACGACACCTGACAATCAAAAAACAACCAATCACGTATCATTTAACCAATACGCCTACTAAAGTTGATGGTCATGAATTCTTATTAACTCTTTACTAAAACTACATCATATTAACAGGGGCTAACGGGTAGAAACAGGAGTTTGGTAGAAACTTACGGGAAAATTTAATCTAACAAGAATTTCATCAAACACTTAAGTGGCTTATACGCTGGCAGAATCTCAACTCGACGCTCATTTCAAACCATGTTTAATTTAGAATGGAAACAATGAGTGTGGATACAGAAACAAACATCTCAATGACCGGAAAATTGCACATAC
The DNA here is from genome assembly GCA_036937905.1 of Salvia rosmarinus. Lineage (NCBI taxonomy): Eukaryota > Viridiplantae > Streptophyta > Magnoliopsida > Lamiales > Lamiaceae > Salvia > Salvia rosmarinus. The sequence continues at coordinate 7,759,515 of CM072820.1, read as the reverse complement.
CATGAAGCACCGTAGTTGATAACTGTCTGCAAAACAGAGTTTTCCAAAGAAGAAATCAGTTCAAGAATCACTCTCATGCAACAAATAGGATACATATATATGTAAATGAGATAAAGGGGAAGAATTCAATTAGCTTACTGGGATTTTGGAGGCTTTGATTTGGAGAAATATTTCCTTCAAATTGTCATCATTGGTGGCGGTAACAAGATTAGCTTTAGAACTTTTAAGCAAGTTTGAGGGTGAAATCCTCTCCTCAAAGTCTTGAATCTTTCCTTTCTCCATGTCTTGATTATTTTGGGAAAAGTCTTGTCCCCGAATATGTGTCCTATTTCATAAATCTATGCAAGAATGATGTCAAACTACGAAATTTATCCTTGCTCAGCTTTCCAATACTACTATGACTTTGCAAACTCTCTTCATATTCCCCACAACAACAATTACAGGTAAAAGAGTAAATTTTCCCACTACCTTCATATACGTTGTTTGATGGCTAGAGACACTTATTTGGAGACAGAGAGAGTATATCACAACCCGGACTCGTATCATCTGGATAGTCTGATACCCAGTTTTAACTTATAACTGGGTGCAGAAGAATGCATTTTCTTTTCTTTTTTGGTCAATTTAATACAGAAATTTTAAAGGCCGCGTCACGGTGGACTCGAACCCGAGACCTTTGGCCTCGAGCATTAACCACTCTACCACTAGGCCAACACACGCACATGAAGAATGCATTTTCGAGATTTCTTAATGCATCTTATTTATTCAAAACATATCTACTCAGTTTCCAACAAATGATCTTGTTAGAGCTGTCAAGCTGGTCAGGTCCATCAGGCCAATTGTACGACACAAAGACCGATCTGACCCGAAAATAAGTTGGACAATATATATTTTCTAGCTCAGTCCGGCCTTGCACGGGACAAATTGGCTCAATGGTTTAATACACCAACGCAACACTTACTATTATAATCAAACTGAGCTATAAAAAGCAAAAAAGGAAACTTCTTCTCTTCTGGTATGAAGAAGGTAAGTAAAACTGCAGCTTAATTTGCCTAACAATCCTTAATCAAACATCAAATTCTAACACTAACACCATATATTCAAACAAACTATCAATCCTTTATCAAACATCAAATTCCTACACTATCATCATATATTCAAAAAACTATCGCAAATTTGCAAAATTAGAATTTATTGTCTGAACCTGGAACTAAAGCAGCCGACGGCGTCGGCAGTGGCACCGGCAACGGTCTGCGGGTGTCGGGAAACGGTAGCGTGTGTGAGCGTCGACGTCGAGTGTCGTGAGGATGTCAGAGGGCGGCGTCGGGCCGAAGGCAGTGGCCCGGGCGGCGGGGCAGGGCGGCGAGATTAGGATTTTCTGAGTTGGGGCTAGTATCGATTCAATTAGAAAGTGAATTCTGGAACTGAACGGGATGTTCCCAAATATTCAATTTCTAATAACTTCCATTTTTTTATGAAACATAAATAATAATCCTTCCATTCCATTTAAAGTATCCAATTTCTTTTGGATATAGATACTTAGAAAAAATATATAAAATAGTTAAACTATTAAAATATAGATAGGGTTCATACTTTTTGAATGGATAATTACTTCCTAAAATAGGATATGACATTTATAATGGGACAACCAAAAAAAAAAAAAATATTTTAAATGGGACAAATGAAGTACAACTTATTATTTGAAATAATAATAATAATAATAATAATAATAATAATAATAATAATAATAAACTGAAAAATAATCTAATCGAAATTTTGAGATTATACTTAGAGGGTGTTTAGGTAAGCTTATAAGCTCTTCAAAAGCAGTTATAAATTATTTATGAATTATATTCTCATGCAAGTGTTTGACAAAATAAATTTCATAAGCGAACATAAGTTGTGAAAATAAGCTCCAATAAACTTATAAGCTCTCCTAAAATTAAGTAGCTCACCCAATTTATTTTTTCATAAACTTATAAGTAATAGTTAATTTATCAAAATAATCTTACTATAGTTCATTATTTTATATATACACTATCGATTTCATCTCTTGTCAATTTTCTCTTTAGCTTTGATTTTCTCTCTAACTCATGATTCTTTCTCTAGCTTATAAGCTCAATCATCCAAACACTTTAACAACTTATAAGTAGGGGTGAGTATTCGGTTATTCGGTCGGTTTCGGATGAAAAAATAACCAATCCGAATTAATTGATTTTAAAAAAAAAATAACTGAACCGAACCGAATTTTAATCGATAATCAAACCGAAATAACCGAAATATATTTGGTTATTTTGGTTAAACCGATTTTCTAACAAAAAATTTATATTTTCAAATGAATAAATAAATAATATTGTATATTGATATAATATATATAAAAATATATTTTATATGCTATATATACAAAATATTTTGCAAAAAATAATTGATAGTATTATATAATAAATAAATAATTTTATATTTACAAATATTATATATTGATATAATAGGGAGAGAGATAGAGAAATGAATGGGATTAAGGATATTGATATAAAGTTATAATTCTAAATAAATAAATAAATAATATTATATATATAATTAGGTTTTCGGTTATTAGGTTAAAAAAATTCCAAACCGATCAAAAACTGAATTACCAATTTTAATTTGATTTTAACCGAATTAACCGAACCAAATTTGATTTTTCGGTTTGGTTCGGTTTTCGAATATTTTGTTCATCCCTACTTATAAACTCTTCAAAGATTATGTCTTATAAACTCTTGAAACATCTTATAAGCTCTTTAAAATAAGCTTAGCCAAACACCTCATAGTCGAACCGAAATATTTGATTTTTCATTTTTTTTTAGTTTTTGTTTTTAATACAAGATAATTAATTTTAGTCATTTTTTAATTTACCAATAACAATAGTTTGACAAAAAAAGAGGTAGTGGACAAGTCTAAATGAACATTAATGAAATGCTACATCGGTTCTATTATATAAATATTTTTAAATTTTTTAATTTAATTTGAAGTAAATAATATTTTAAAATATAAATATATAAATTCGGTCACATCGATTCTATTATATTGGAAAAGTACCAAGCCCACCGAAAAACCAAAATTTCTTCCCCGAAAATTGAATTAACCGAGTTTCAATTCGATTTTTTATTTTTCAAATAATTTGCTCACTACTAATTGGTTAAATTTATAATGAAATATATTATATAGTATATTTAATAATAAACTTATAATTAATTGTATTATATACTATTACATGATTCTCCTTTAATTTAAAATATAAGAGGCATAAAATATATAAATATTTCCTCTGTTTTGCAATATAATATTGTTTAGTCTTTTCAATTTGTTTCGTATTATAAGATGTTCTCTTCTATCAAGTTAATTATCTTTTATTTTCTATCAAAATTCTTCACTTTTCCACTCTCTCATTAAATACCCAAAAATTTTCTTGCTCTCCTCATTCAAAAGCCTTTTTAGTTTAGGAGAATAATAAATTTGGTGCTAATTGGGTGAAAGAAAAATAAATGAGTAGGTGCTAATTAATATTTTCTTAATTCTAGTGTAAAATACTAAAAATATATATTGGGAAGGAGCATAATATCTCATAGTATAATATTACCTTTAAAATTAAAGGTTAATCATAGAATGTGTTCTCAACTTTCACAAGTTTTCAAAAAATATCCTAACTCACGATTTTACTTAAAGATTTTTAATTTTGAAAAAGTTCAATGTATACCCGGATTATAGAATCCAGAGATAGAATGATGAATCATCTCGTCAATTTTTTAGGTGGACTATTGATCTAGCAAATCTGCATCTTTGGAATCCGTAGCTTTGACCATGCTTCAATATTTCGATCATAACTTCTTCAATACAACTCCAAATCACGAGAGATCAGATGAATTAGAAAGCCACTTCAAATATATTTCCACAAATATCTTATCCATTCTCAAGATCGAAGTATCCATAGTCATATAAGTTCGAAGTTAGTGCATAAACTCGAAGTTCATTTTAAATATTGCATCTCCAGTGCCACTTTCTTTTCAGACACAATCTATCAAGTTAAGTATTGGTTCAACAAGGGGAGCTAACTTACAGATATTGTATCAGTTGACTTATCCTTGGGAAAATATATTTTCATATATCTTTTCAATTAAGGGTTTGGAATTAGACCCCAAATTCCCAAAAATCATGCATATGAATAAGTCCACTCAACGATGCAAAGAAGAAAAATTACCGTTGAAATATTTCTCCATGAGCGCATCTCTAGTCTCTATAACAGAAAGAAAAGGGGGCAAAGTAGAAGCATGACAAAATTCAGAATTTAAAAAGAGAAAAGTTAAAAGAAAAAACAATAGGCAAATCTGGACTGCCAATAAAATAGATTTTTATAAACATGAAAAATTGTAAACCTTGAAACCCAATAAATAATAATAAATCCCATGAGGATTTTTTATTAATAGTTAACAGATCGATGTATAAAAAACTTTGCAAAATAAAAGAGGAAAGTCTAAATAATAATGCATTTTCTAAATATTATCTTTAAATATTTCGACCCAACTTAGATTGCTCACATCAGTGACTTTCTCTTAACCTAACGCTCAATTAAAATACTAATTTATCTCCTCCACATATACAACCCAACCTTCATCTTATTTCTACTCCCATTAGTGACACTCACATGACATAAAATTTTTTTTATTTATTTTTTATTCTTATATTAGCCATAATAATTTTAAATGTATTACAAAATTTTAAAAATAGATAAAATATAAAATATTTTCAAAATTCATATTTAAGAAAAAATTAATTACCATACATTTAGAAACTAATAATTTACTTGATCATAAAACGAAAATTACAAGAGTTAACACAAAATTAAAATACATAAACCAAGTTACAAATAGATGTAGGAAATTTAAATAAATATTAATATTTAAAAATATTATATATAATATATACATAGGGGTGGGTTATGGTGAGAAAGCTCCTTAGTTAGGAAATATGAATAGTAGCACATCTTTCATATTTTGTGTAGCACAATTAGAATGACTATGTTGCACATTTTAGTTTAGACATATTTCATCCTTCGTAGCATATACGCTAAATATATTAGTTTAACACATCTTTCGTTCAGTAACAGAAGACAAGAAAGGTTCTAGTCTTTATGATGAATTCGTGTAGACATAAAACACAAATGAAGACAACCGAAATTAAATCTCAATCATTGATCCAACAAATCAAACGGGATTCATTCTCATTTCCTACCAAATTATCATTTCTTACATAAACCCTCTCTATATATATATATATATATATATATATATATATATATATATATCACCCAATGAAAGAGTGCCACACATGTCTCATGACACTCTCTTGACATTGAGGTGCTCAACCAACGAAAGCCACCCCATTTTCTATATTTTTGATTTTTTGATTTTGTCTTATTCTATGACTTTTGTGTACAAGTCACTAGTGTGGGAGTCTTAACAGAGTTGGAATATATTTTGATAAACAATATAAGAGCTGGGTCATTAAGGTGGCTAATCTATCATAATCGTGAATGTAAGCAATATAAGAGCTGGGTCATCAAAGTGGCTAATATATCATAATCATAAATGTAAGCAATATAAGAGCTGGGTCATCAAGGTGGCTAATCTATCAAAAGATATAACCATTTCATGAGTTATAAAACTAAATTTATGAAAAATGAGATAGGATCAAGTAGAACCCATCATTCTTACCGTAGTAGTCAGGCATATATATATGGGGTGGTTCGGTGCTAATAAATATATGTGTAAGAAATAAGAATATATCATATCCACACATATAGTCCGTATCAACAGTCAAATTAAATGAAATTTAGTTAATAATTTTAGATTTTATTTCATCAAATAATTTGAATTAAGGTAAATTTGATATAAAAAATATTTTATCTATCACTTCATGATAATCTCGTCATTTACCGAAAAAGTATGGATTTTATAATATGCTCAATATAATGTTGCACAAAGTAGCACATCTTTAACACATATTTAATAAATATGTGACACACATTAAATATCACGGAACACAATTTATTATTGTACTATCTACACTTTTTGTAGCACATATATAATACAAACAATGCACATATTTAATAAATATGTGACACGCATTATAAATCATGCAATATAATTTATTGTTGTATGACAAATGCTACGTATATATTCTAGTCGTGCAACAAAAAAATATAATCTATCTAAAATAAGAAGTTACAAGATAAATTACAACAAATCCCTAAAATCAAGGAAATAACTGTTTTTAACATAAAATAAAATTACTAATATAAAATTTAAATAAATCCTACAAAATTAAAGTATATCATAATATAATAATGTACTGTAACACAACGTAAATTAATATTATCCATTGATTTACTAAAATCAACGATTTAAGATTTATTCTTATTTTTTACAAATAATTTCATTTCTACCTGATCCATCATCAACGACTTAGATTTAATTTCATTTATTCTTATTCTTATATATATATATATAAGAACCATATAAAATTTAGGAACTAAGAACTAATCCTCACCTTTCATTTGATCTAATCTTGTGGTTGACAATACATATCCATATTTAATACTTTATAATAACCGAAAATGGCTGAAGGTTAAATTAGTAAATCATCCAAAAGGTATTAACGTTTCTATTCCTTAAATCATGGGATTTGATATCTATTAAATTTTGTATCCTTTATTTGTATATGTAATATTACTATTACCGTAATCTTCATCTCGTCCAACCTCGTATACAGACTAACAATGGAAGCAACATGTTTCTTTCGTTCTTTGTTGTTTAGTATTTCTTATATCGTCATAAAATTTGTCTTCCGATTTCGTATGCATAATAGACGTATTTCATATGCATAATAAACGTATTTCATATGCATAACCATTTATCAGAGGGAAATGAATACAATACGTCTTCCGATTTCATATGCATAATAGACATATTTCATATGCATAACCATTTATCGGAGGAAATGAATACAATACGTCTTCCGATTTCGTATGCATAATAGACGTATTTTATATGCATAATAAACGTATTTCATATGCATAAAAATTGGAATGGAGACCGATAGAGATAAATTTCGAGTGGATGATGTTTGCGAGACAAATAAATGGGCGTAAATAGTTAGGGTTAATTTACCTATAGAGATGAGAGATAGATGAAGGGTGCTCAAGAAATTTCGGAAAGAGAGAGAGAGTTACGATTTTTGTGCAATAAAATTACTAAATCACCCTTATTCCCACGTAAATATAGAAATACGTGTATTAATCTGTAATTAATTCATAATTCCTTATTTGATTCTTAATCTCAACCATTAAATCTATTAATTTTGATGGTGTAGATTAGTTCCTATTTCTCTACATAGGGTGGTTCCTCTATAACCAACCCCTATATATATATATATATATATATATATATATATATCAATGTAATTTTATATATAGTCATGCATATTTTGATATGCAATATGCATAAGGTGATTTTTTGTAAAAATACTTTATTTTGCGAAAGCATGAAAACTGCATTAAATGTGTAAAATTGTTGCACTTAATATAACAAATTTACGTTTAGTTAAATAATTTTATACGTTCAATATTGTAAAACAATTTTATACTATATGTACAACATTATATTTGTATTTTTACATGAACTTCATCCTTATGCCAAATTCACTAACTTTTAATTAATTGAGTTAAGTTTGTTGGGAAATGATCTTATTCTTATATATATAGGGGATTGCTCGTGTGAGAATGAAAATAAGTGTAAGAAATAAAAATATATCACATCCAAATATCTTTCTCAAATCAATGGTCCAGATTAAAAGTAATATATTAATTGATTTTTAATTATTATTATTTTTATAAATTCGTACAAGGGTATAATATGAAATATAGAATAAAAATTAAATCATCATTTTCCACATTCCTTAGCATTCGTTTTTACTGTTTATCATCCAAAACCATATTCCTTAATTGTAGGGATTCGAAATATGCTTGTACATATCCAGTTTACATCAATTATGTAGCATAAAGAATGCATCATGTAACATTTTTTAAACATAGTTTAGCATTAAAACTAGCATGTTTACCGTATACAATTGTGCAATATCATTAATGAATATGTGCCATAGAACATATGTATATGTGCAAAAAAATCACTCAACCGTAACAAAAAAAAGTAAATAAACACAACATATGTACAGAATAAAGAATCAAATTAACTAGAATAATTTACTAAATTTTAGTATATGTGCAAAATGAATAAACTAAATATGCTATTAAAATATTCCACCAGTGCAATAAGTACTTAAAAGTACGTATGAATGAATACATAATTTTTTTTACCTACGTCTATGTAAAATGAATGCGCTAAAAATAATATATATTTCACCAGTGCAATAGCTGAAAAACACGTATGAATCAATACTTGCGTTTTCCATATATTTGTTAGCTTGAATAGCAAATAAACTTGCATAGATTAAATATTGAAAAAGTAATCTATCTAAAATAATAATTTAGATGATATATTACATGAAATTCCTTAAAAATAGGTTAAAACCATGTGTTACCTATATTTAAGGGAAAAAATTATTTTTAATAGTATTAAATTACTGATTTAACCTTAAAAAGTATCATGCGAAAAAAATTATAGCACACATATAGCTACAACTTGTAGCACAACGAAAATAAATCTTGTGAATTGATATACTAAAATCAATGGTTTAGATTTATTCTTATTTCTTATAAAAAATAATTTCTACGATCCATCATATATATATATATATATATATATATACATATATATATATATATATAGGGGAGAGTTAAAGTGAGAACCAATTTTATCATGAGAACGTGAGAACCAAAAAATGATGAATTCATTGTGAAAGTTGATGAATCCGCTAGAAAAGTTACTGAATTAAAAAAAATGGAATTTTCGCCACCCATAGGATTCGAACCCGGGTGAAAATTTCTAAATTTTTAAATTCAGTAACTTATCCAACGGATTCATCAACTTTTATAATGAATTCATTTGGTTCTTATATGTCTCCATGTTAATGCATTTTATATACATAACCATGTTTAAAAAAATTGAAAAGATAGGCGTAACCATAAATTTGGACTTTTATGATACAATTGAAACTTATAATAATCAATTTATTCTATTTGTCGATACATAGTTATTGCATTTTATACAATTATATATATATATTCTCAGAATCTTGTTTAATATAATATACTTTTGTTTTCAAAATCAAAAGGTTTAAAAAATCTTTAACACAAACAAATATGGAATAGATCAACAATTTAGTAGGGTTATAGCTGAAAATTTATAATCAGAAATAATTTATAGCCCGAATGACCGTAACGAATAATCCTACAATTTGATAGGGTTGATTTGAAATAGTCCAAACCCGAATGAGTTGATCTGAAAATCGCATAGATTGACACAGTTAACTGAAATTTTCCTCCTTACATGGTTTTCGAACATATTACTTGCATTTGAAAGTTAGTTAATAAGATTTTTTTAAATACGTGTATAATGTATTTTGGTTAATATTTGAAAGTTATCATAACACTTCTTTATCTTTTTACTCCAATTTTTAATATAAAATATTTGTTATAAGTATATGATTATCAAGAAAAAATATACGATTTAATTTATTTATTTTTCTTAAACTTTATAGCCCGATTAACCCAACTGGTTAGCCCGAAATTCGAGAGATTATGTTATCATTGAAAATTTCTAACCCAAAAAAATATATACCCGAATAACCCGACAACCCGAGTGGGTTGACTGAATTCAGTAGGTGGCCCGATTAACATCCCTATCTATATCATCTCATATGTTGGAAAAATTATGTCTTAACTTAGTGTTTTGATTATATTTCAAAACCTCCATGATGACTGTCATACCGATGTAACATATTGTTGTTTACATGTTAGGGATCGAGCTTTATATATTTACAAGTCTCAGCAGAAAAATCATCAGTATGGATAAGCCACACTGAAGGAGTTCAAGAAGCAGTATTGAAGTTAGTCATGCTTATAGGAGTATTAGTACTAGCTCTATTGAAGTATGAAGACCGAAGAGAAAAAGTCAGAAAATGACTAATTGTCATACTAGTAGAAGAGAAGTCAAAGCTGTTGAAGATCTACGTCAAAGCTGAAGTGTCTATTAAAGACTCGAGTCACCATATTGAAAAGAGACGGAGTCCATGCTACTAGAAGAACAGAGAGCTTACTCTACTAATGAGACTCGAAGTCAATCTACTGAAGAAACACTGAGTCAACCTTATTGAAGAAACTCATGATTATTTAATCATTGAGTGTTTGACTTTTAACGTGTCCGAGCGAATCTGCAGAAGATCCTAACAAATCAGTGTTACTTTTTAGATGTGCATAGCTTTGTTGTACGATATTGCAGACACGGAAAACAACGTATGAGGATTCAAACGGAAAAAATTCAAACGACAAATGAAATGGATGTGATTGATGTTTCCTCCAACGACATTACTCATCGTCCTTCCTAGAAATATCCAAGAGAATGAACCTTTGAAGGTTATCGAAGTAGCTGAGCATTCAAACATTCAAGAGTTCAAAGCTCATATCTCAAAAAGCATACAATTTTTAAGCACTTTAAGGATGAAGTTGTACTAAACATAACTAACAGGGTAATTTGCATAATTTTTAAATATGTTATGGATAAAGTTGTACTAAACATAATGATAAGAGTATATTTACTTTTTGCTTAAATGTTTAAAAGTATATTTGCATCTTATGCTTTTTTTCTATGGGTGCTTATATCATGACCTTCTTCTCCCCCTCCCCCGCCGCCAGTTCAGGCGTTTAAAGATCTGAAAACTTATTTTTCAGAAGTGAGAGCCTAGCAATCCATTACATTTGCAATAACACCCCCCTCCCCACCCCATCAATTTTTTGCGTGTACGTGTGTGTGTGGGTGAGTTCTGAAATATCAAGATTCAAGAATGCCTTTTTATCTTTTGTAGAAAAAACTTATTATTTAATTTTAAGATAATTGCTGCAAATAACACAAGTTTTATGACTAAAAACAAGGTGGCTTTAATAGTGAAAAATTAAACAAACTAAAGATAAAAATTGTAATTGTAATTTTCTAAAATTGTGTGAAAATTATTAATTATGACAAAAATTACATATTTAAGATTAAGTATAGTTTATGACCTCGAACTTTTAGAATCATTTTAAGAAATGTCTTGAAATTTGTTTTTTAACCTTGAACTTTGCAAAATAAAAATAAAAAAATAAAAAATCAATTTTGTTCTACGATCGAGAATATCAGAAAGCTTAACTAGCTCATTTTATTATCGCATGGAATATATGATAAATGAGGTGATATTTTTATTTATCAGCTTGATGAGGTGATTCAGCTTTCCACTAACTAATCTACATCTCCAATACTAAATTCTCGGCTGCTAGCAAAATTGGTACTTTTGCAAAACTAAAAATATTAGAAATACTAAAAGTTAATATCATCTTTGAAAAAATGACTCCAAAATTCGGACAATGAACTGTACTTAACTTTATTATTTACGATAATTAAGTTTAATTTTTATTAGAACTCAAGTTTATAACTAATTTGAGTCTATGAGATTAAGAGGGTGTTTGGCCGAGCTTATAAGCTCTTTAAAACAACTTATAAGCTGTTTAAGAGCTTATAATTTATGAATATTGCAAAGTGTTTGACATTAGAATGTTTTTTCAAGCAATTTTATAAATTCGTGAAAATAAGTTCCAACAATTTATAAGTTCTCCTAAAAATAAGTTGGTCAACCCTAACTTATTTTTTCATAAATTTATAAGCAACCATGAATTTACCAAAATAACTTTATTATAATTCGTTATTTCTTTACATATAACACTATCAACTTCATCGAACCGTCAATTTTATCTCTATAACTTACGATTCTTTCTGATACTTTTATAAAATCAATTATCCAAATACTTTAACAACTTATAAACACTTAAGATATTATATCTTATAACTTTTTATTTGCGAATATCTTATAAATTCTTGATAAGTTCTTCGTTATCTTTATAATTTTTCTAAGAAGGTTAGCCAAACACCCCTAAGCTGATAGGCCCCACTTAAAAGGTAAAACGAATCACAGACGCGCTCCGCATGACGCGCGACATCGAAAATTTAAACTTTCGGCGGTTGACAATATTACCCTTCTCTTTATCCTAAATCTCCATCAAGTCCCCAAATTGTATCATATCCGACTTACACTCCCACTCATCAGCATTGAAACTATTTTTGTTTCAATTTATTTTATTTTTAAGATTTAAAAGCTCACACTTCCAACGGCCGCCTTTTTCAATTTCGTCACTAAACCAAACCCTCTCTCTCTCTCTCCTAATTGAGTGTACTGTGATACTGTTAATCTTCATTTATTTTTCATTTTGCCGTATCAATCTGCTTTTCTCCATTCTGTGCGTGATATTTTGTGGAGTAGTTATATTTGGTAAGTACACCGGTGCTAATCTTCTGAATGATTGCTTTATTTCCTGTAGAATGTTGAATCCTTTTTCTCTTTCAATTTTTAAAAGTTGAAAACTAGTGGAAATTGAAAAGTCTCTATATAACGGTCGATTTATTGCTTGAGGAGTTATGGCGCATTGCAATTTGTGGGTGTCTGAATTTCCTTTTCCATTTTAAATTAAGTGGAATGCAATTGGAGAAGGTGAGTGTTGATTTGTTGAGGTGCTTTTTGACTGATTCAAGAAACAGAACTTATCTTCCTCTTCTTCTTTATTCTATCCTTTTCTACTTTTTTTTACCGGAGAAAGAATTTAAGAAATTTTATTGCGATTCTTTGTTGATTATGGCAGGTGTTGCTATCTGATTACACTGTTTTTCCAGTATGCAGACTATTTTGAATTGTGTAAAAATCATATCTATTTGACTCTGAAACTTTGATGTTCATGATTAATTATTGTTGGTGGAGGTGATTTTCTGTGAAGATGGGGAATTGAGGGTATATTGGTCTTTGAAGAGTCATATTGATTCATGAATATTTTTGTAATAATGGATCAGAAACACATTGATTAGTGCTTTTGTTTATTGCATGGGAGCCTCATGATTCCTGTTAACGGTGATGGTGGTGTCTGAAATCATTACTCAGCTTTGCTGAAACCTAAAATATTTTTGTAAACTTAAATTAATAGTCAAGTACAATTTTGTGCAGTGGTGTTGCTAGAAAATTATTTCTGTAGTAGGGACGTCAGATGTTCTGAATCCAAGAGTTGTTTATTCAAGAAACGTGTATGGCTTTTTATAAACCTCTTTCTTTTAAGCTGGTCTGAATTTTTTATGTATTCGCATCTATTTCTGTTATACCTACATATTAATCTTTCGTTAGGATAGTCGTAGACACTTCAATTCCTCTGATATTGCTGGTTGACTTCTATGTATGAGACAGTTAAAAGTGATTTTCAGAAGAGTAGTTCTGCATTTGTTTGATTGTGTTCACTTTACGTTATATGCTGCAATCTTTCTTTTAATTATGTGCTAACTTTTTTTTATGTGCAAATGTTTCTGTGCGATCTTTATCTGCTTTCGCATAAGCTCATTTAACTTCTCGATCATAATGCTTTTTAGTATATGACCTGTTTCTTTGGGTCCTAATGAGTATATATGTTTTGATTATGTACTGTTGAATTGAACAGACGTGCTTAAACTATAAAAGAAGTTAAACTGTTATGTAATCCGTTCTAAATGTTCGTTATAAACTAGTTTGTTCTTATTGGATCCTAATTATTACAAGCTCACTAATATAAGTATATACTTTTTTCCCCTTGGTTGATTCATGTACAGGTTTATTGCCAAGTTCAGTGATAAGTAGTGATTTTTGGAGTTAAAAGTCACAGAGATGAAGAAGCTATTCTTTTTCAGATCACATTCATCAAATAATGTCTCCCCAACATCAACAGATAAGCAGGTTTCCTGGGAGAAGCCAACAGAGAGAGTTGATAAGTCTGTTAAAAATAAGCATGCCTCAGAAGATCTGGTATTTGGTAGCACACCCTGTCTGAGAAGAAGCCTCTCGTTTTCATCTGGGTCTCTTTGTGACACCGGAAAAGGCCTAAGGAACAACAGTGAGCAAACTGGTTCTCCACATAGTTCTGGTTATTGTCCAAATAAGCAATCAGGACACCGTTCATCCAGGTAGGCTCTCTGTATGGTCCTTGTGGGTTTGTGTTGTAATTTCATGTTGATTTCTTCATACACATGATTCCTCTCTGAGTTGCAATTCTCTTTCTTGTTCAGATGTCGTACTCTTACTCCAGAGAGGCAAACCAGGGCAAATTTTGTTGATACAGCTATGGTTCAGAATGCACAGAGCATGGATCGATATGGCTGTACTCTTTCTGGAGCGCACTCTGATTTGTCAGATATCTCCTCTTATTGCTCTAGTAATGTCTCAAATAAGGTTTTGGATCGTTATATTGATGGGGAACAGATGGAAAGGTATGAAACCAAAAGCAATTTCTCCATGAGAAACCAATTTGAAAATGGGAATGTGGTTAAGAAGCTGCCAAAGTTTTCTGCACCTGTTGCACATGATGCTAGGAAGCAAAAACCTAAGTCTCGATCCTTCAGAGAAACCAAGACGTCGCAAGTTCCGCTTTCCTCAAAAGATGGGTGTGAGAATGGATATTGCAACGAATCACCACGAAAACTAGCCAAACATGTGGTGAGAGACTTTCCCAGTCTCAGTTTCAGCCTAAGATGAGGTCGAAAGAATTTGAATATGAGAACCCAATCACCATTGAAGATGTCTATGGAAGGAACTTGAATCGATACGCCAATGCATATCCTGATGAAGATTCTCCAAAAAATTGTACAATGGATTGGCACGCTGAGATTAGTGATGGGTCTCGGCATGATGACAGTTCTGAATACTTGGAAAAGGATTCTTTTTCTGGTGATAAAGACATGTCTGGAGAAAATATTGATGCTGTAACAGATAATGATGTTGAACTATATCAAAAATTCAAGGAAGCTGAGGACCGTGCCGTAACTCTCTCAGAAGAGCTTCAGAAGGGAAACTTTTTCCAGTTAAAAGGACTTGGCGTGCCAACATTAATCCAAACGATTAGAAGCCTAGCAGAGGAAAAGGTAAATCTGGCTGTAGAGGTTTCAACAGTCTTTGAGGATAGGATTGCTGAGAGGGCCTTGTTTAGAGAAAAGCTTAAAATAGAAAGGACAGACCAAGAAGCACAGGCCCGCAGATTGGAGAAGGAAAAGAATGAGATGCAGATAGCACTTGAAAAGGAATTAGATAGAAGATCAACAGAGTGGTCACTCAAGCTCGAGAAATTACAGGCAGAAGAACATAGGCTTCGGGAAAGGGTACGGGAACTAGCAGAGCAGAATGTTTCCCTCCAAAAAGAAGTCTCTTCCTCTAGTGAAAGGGATATGGAAACTAGAACCAAAATTACTAACTCGGAGAAACAACTTGTTGAGTTATCTACTCAAGTTAAGGAAGCTAGGGAGGAGAACCATTATTTGCAGAAAACACTATCTGAATTGCAAGACAAAGCTAGGGCAGTAGAAGAAGAAAGTGATTGCATCCGAAGGAAGTACGAGGAGAAGATCTGTGAGTCTAAGGATATGCACCAAGCTGTCAGTAGGCTCCAAAGGACTTGTAATGATCAAGAGAGGACAATTGAGGGACTACGAGGTCTGTGTGAGGAACTTGGTAAGAAACTTTCTGAGGATAATTTTGACTTTGGGATTGCAAAGCTGCAAATCGAACATGTGAGGCTGACCGGAGTGGAATATGCACTTAGGAAGGAGGTGGAATCATATAGGGTCGATGTTGATTCACTTAGGCGTGAGAACATTGATCTGCTCAATCGTCTGAAAAATCATGGGAAGGAAGGTGGATTTTCAACTTTTAAGTTGGATCGGGAACTACAGAATCGTATTTTCTGCTTGCAAAATCGAATGCTCCCACTGCTTACTGTGACCAGCCAACTTGGCAGGAAGTTAATTGAATATGTTAAAACCAACAGTGGCTTCCCACTGAACAAAGGGCCAGGTTCTGCCACATGTTTTGATGGCCATGTTCTTGTTGAATATGAAGTGAAGCTCCAAGGTCTAGAGCGGGTAGCTGAGAACTTAGCAACCAGTACGAAGACCATGTCCAGTGTCCTTCAAGAGAAATCCACTATGATGCATGAGAAGTGCCACCCAGTTGATGAAACACACAAATGTAATGAGCAGAAATCAGAGGTAGATTGGTACTTACTGTACATTTTAAATGTCATTTTCTCCTTTTTATCTCGTTCCAACATACTTTATGCAATGTTTTGGTTTACATTCCAGGACATAGTCAGATCAGAGTTAAAATCAGAGACCCTGTTGACCAGTTTGTTGCGTGAGAAGCTTTTCTCCAGGGAGCTTGACGTGGAGCAGTTGCAAGCTGAGCTTGCTGCAGCTATTAGAGGCAATGACGTTCTCAAAAGTGAGGTCCAAAATGCAGTGGATAATTTCTCTTGCGTGAACCACAAGATGAAAGAAGTTGAACTTCAGGTAAATTTGACAGTAATTCCTTCTTCTTTGTGAACTTAACATGGAAGATATTTTTTCTTTGTACAGATGAGTCAACTGGCATTCATTTATTTCCATGTAGCAACTCAATTACATTTTCTTAAGCATACAGGTGCTATTTTGTGAAAAGTTATACTGCATTTATGTGAATCATACCCCTGCCCCATATATTTGTCTATTTGAATATGCTTACTCCTTTCATGTAATGTGCATGGTGCTCTTTTGTATGAATATTTCTCTCAAAGTTTGTGTTTATTTTCTCCTTGGTAAAAAATTCCATGTCCACTCGTAATGTGCCCCAACTCTGTGCCTCTTTGTGAAAACTTCTATAGACTCTGCCTTTAGCGAAACGATAGTAGACGAATAGATGTCGGATTTCGCCATGAAATCGATAAAGCGTTTGGATGCAGTTGAACACAAGTTTTCACGTTATTCTCCCTCCGAGGTGTCATTCCTGCACATTACTTGTGGTGGTTGGAGAACCCTCAATTGAGAAATTTCTGGATTTTCATAGCATGAGCTTCTTAGTTAATTTTTAAGGAGTACCACCAAATAAACTGATTATTATTGTCATTCATGCGGGTACAAAATGGATGAAACCATTTAAATTGTTTTTGGAGAAGATCATCAACTGAGGAAGCACCAAACTTTCCTCTATATTTCTGTGTTTTCAAAACAGTGGACATGTTATTTGTTACATGCAAAATTATGCGATTATATACCTTAGGTTTTGAAAATATATGTGAAGTAGAATCCACTGATTTTGTGTCTTCCTTGCATGCCAGATGATTAAAAAGGATGAGACTGTCAATCAGCTCCACGGGGATCTGCAAGACTGCAAAAAGGAGTTGGCCATACTGAGGGGAATATTACCAAAGGTATCCGAAGAGAGAGATATGATGTGGGAGGAGGTAAAGCGGTATACCGAGAGTAACATGTTGCTGAACTCCGAGGTTAACTTGCTGAGAAAGAAAATAGAGGCCCTTGATGAAGACATACTAATGAAAGAAGGCCAAATCTCCATTTTGAAAGATAGCATTTGCAAACCTTTCGACCTTCTTGCGACTCCGGATTCAACCACCGAATTCTGCTGGGCGGATGCACGTTGATCGGTGGTGATTGTAAGTGGTATCTGCATTTTGATATAGTATTGTTTTTCTGTGATGTGTTTATCTTGTGATTATCCAAAGCTCATCTCAAGCAATTGTGAAGTAGAGAGGGGTAGAGGTTTACAGCCAATTTACACTGCATAGTTATGAAACGTTGTGGTTGACATAGTTTGTTTTTTGTGAGATTGCATAGCAGCAATCTTTGACAATCATATTCTGTCAAAGCTACATTCAAATTGATAGAATGAGAAAATTTGAACTTTATCCTTATAAAGGTTGTTTGGATCTCTCTTTCTCTATTGTTATTAAATTTTTTTTTAATTAAGTATGTCGTTCCATTTCCATCCTTGAAGGTGAGGAGAAGTGAAAATAATGATAGGGAAATTAAATGAAACCATATTATGTAGTATATAGACTATTTGAGATGGTTCAATAGTAAAGTGAGTTCATATGACCAACATATCATAGATTCAAATCGAATATATATATATATATATATATATATATATATATATATATATATAGGGAGTGGATCGAATGAGAACCATATCTTTTTGCGAACTCGCAAACCATGCATAAGACGTTGAAAATGATGTACAAAACAATATAAAGTTGTGTATAACGAAAAATTTCTCAAGTTCTCAAAAAGATGAGTTTTCACTGGATCCAACCCCTATATATATATATATAGGGTTGAATTATAATAAAAACTTTTTTTTTCGTAAGAACCTAAAAACCAATGCATTTTATGTATAAAGTTAATGCATTTTATGTATAAAACTAATGCACCATTGAGTTATTATAAAAGCCAGCACTATTCATTAATATTTTGTAGTGCAGTAACTTTATACATAAAGTGCATTAATTTTATACTTAAAGTGCATTGGTTTTTAGGTTTTTACGGAAAAATAAGTTTTTATTTGAACTCTTCCCTATATATATATAGAGAGAGAGATGAGGGATCAAATAGTACCCGAGCCCCAGATAGTATGTGATACTCAATCTCATCCATACATCCTATTAATCGTGTGGCTGAGATTCGCGCCTGATTTTTAAAAGTTTTACACGTTAATTTGTGGTAGTAAGGGTAGATTAGTAATTTGATTTGTTATGTGATTTCAAAAATAAACCATGCATATAGTTGAACTGAACTATGCATTCAAATGAACACAAAAATGCATTCACTTGAACACAAACATGCATATGAGTTTCAATTTTAATGCATGCTGGAAACGTACACCCAGCGCCCGCTCGCGCGCACCCAACGCCACCCAACGTCCGTTCGCACGCACCCAGCGCCGGTTGGGTGCGATGCAGTGTTATGTTGTTTTAAATGCAGTGTTATGTTATTTCATATGCATTATTTATGTTTTGTTGTGGCTCTTCCCAAATCCAGCGTCGACGCGCAACCAACACCCCTACCCAGCTTCGGTGCACACCTAGCGTCCCTACCCAGCGTCCGCACGCACCCAGCGCCCCTACCCAGCGTCGGCACACACCCAGCATCGGATAGGTGCGATGCAATGTCATGTTATTTTAAATGCAGTGTCATGTTATTAAGAATGCAGCGTCCCAAACCCAAAGACCGCGGATACCCAACGTCATGACTCTCTATCCGGCACGACGGGCACCCAGTCATTGGACACCTTTTCATTTTGTCCTTGAGCGAAAAATGGGCTTCCACGTGTCAAATTTTGATGCGTCCACGTGTTCAAAATATGTGGTTTAGATTGTGTACTACATATTATTCGGGGATCGGATCTACGAGAACTCAACCTATATATATATATATATATATATATATATATATATATATATATATGATTAGTTATAATATAAACTCCTTAAAATAAGAAATAAAATCATCTCTATCATCCATTTACAATTAATCAATGATTCAAGAATAAGTTATCATAATCCCTATAATTAAGGGATGGTTATTTTCATAATATTTTATAGTTACCATTATAGCATAATTTGATTTAATCATAACCACCTATTTTCAAAAATTAATGATGAAAATTTGTTCTCATTTCTTATTTTTAAATGGTTACCCAATCTTTAGATAGTATATGATATTCAATTTAGACCACATTTTGAATATAAATCCCATCACAAGCTGACACGTGACAATAAAAAATTTTCTTCTTTTTTTTTTAATTTTTTTTCCGCAATGGGCAAAATGGGGAAGAAAACAAATCAACATCCTTCTCCTTTTTCTCCTATCTTATCTTCTTCAAATTTTTTACAACGACAGCAGCACCGACAAACAATATCATCAACACACACGATAATAACAAACAACAGATTTTGAAAGAAAAATAGAAATAAAATTGAAAACAAAATCGATGGATTTTGAAAAAAATAGAAGACGAATTTGATAAAAGATTGAGGAATCGAGAGGGATGATGGCTATGATGATGATTTACAACGAAATTCATCGGTAATCGAGAAATAGACCATGGATTGACGGAGAAGAATGAATGAAGAATTTGTTATCAAAAAACATATTCATACATATAACAAAATATAAAATCGCATATTGACACCAAACAAAAATATGCATATGACAAAACTCATTCATGTATATAACAAAACATAAACATGCATGTTGATACGAAACACAAATATGCAAACAAAATATATTCATGCATATAATAAAAATGTTCATACATATAACAAAACATAAAAATGCATGTTGACCAACATGCACTAAAAGGCGCGCGAGTGCGCATCGGGGCTACCTGCAAGTACGAGTGCAGGCATCCAACATACATGTATATTTGTGTTTAACTATATGTATTTTTGTGTCAATTTATATGCATAATTAAGTTTAACTATATGAATGATTTGTTTTTTCAATCACATAACAAATCAAATTACTGATCTACCATTATTATAACGAAATGAATGAAAATAAACTTAAAAAAATCTGAAAAAACTTACTATAGGATCTATGAAATGAATGAATGTGATTAAACACTAAATACTACCTCATGTTCGATACCATATAATCCCTCCTATATATACACTCTCATTTGATTGTTTTTTCGATCAGACCAAAATCAATCATTTTTTATCTGATTTTTGGCCGGTCCAAAATTTCAAGTCAATCGATTCGATTAAAAAAATATAATTCAGTTGGATTTTCGGTTATAAAAATGTTGGTCCACCGGTCGTTCGTGAGCGATGTACAATCAACGGGTGTTTGTGTTTCAGAACTTTGTGGACTCAAGTGCAAAATCTATATTCTTTGAGGACCAGACCGCCAATTTTATTAAACTTACGATGAAAAGCAGACGAAAGCAGTGAAGACGAAGAGCACACATACAGAGAGATAGAGAGAAAGAGGAAGAGAGAGAAGAGATGTTATTTCAGGTGGGAGGGCAAGGAACGCGGCCGACATTCTTCGAGATGTCGGCCGCCCAACAGCTGCCGTCGAGTGTACGCGCCGCCCTGACTTACTCACTCGGCGTACGTATCCTCTCCTCATTATCTGCACCTCTGCCTTCTGAATTTTCGGAGAATACCGTTTGCTGCAATTTCGATTTTCTTTGATAAACCTAATAATTTAATGCTGTTTGCTTAAATACGAGGTGGAGAAGTCATCCCAAGACGTTGGAGTGATGATAGAGTAGGAGTCTGAGCTCTATAATTAAAAGTGTCGAATTTGACGTCTCTTATAGACAATTATATGGACTTCGTAAAAAAATTCGCAAAAAAAAGGAATTTTCAGCAACGGTTCCTTAAATTTTGTTTATTTGTTTATCGGTTGGGAAAAAATTGGATGTAATGGTGGAAACCTATAAGAAAATAATCTCTTTCTTGCTGCTGCTGGTGTATCTACTTGGTAATTTCAAGCTTAGGCATTTCATTTCTGGAGTCTACTAACTTTTAATGCCCAGTTCTTTTTGTTATATTATTGGTGGGGACGATTTAAGGTTAAATTTCGTCTTTCATCTACAGGTATTTGCTTTGCGAAGACCCTTCATTCATAAAATCTTGGATTATGAAGATGAGTTTTTGCCCTGCTTATGCTAGTCCTTGAAACTCACAGTTTGCGCACTACAGGTGAATTTTGGCTTGTAATATATGTTTCTTTCGATATTGATTCATTTAGATGAAAATTATCGTGCTTTGATTTTACTCAACATGTGCAGTCTGTGAACATTACTCTATTGGCTTCTGCTACTATAAGGGAGTCACGGTGACTGAAATTCCACCGTCCATACTGATTGGTGCATGGTATCTTCCAATCTATTTTCCATTTCCTGATATCTTCTAATCTATTTTTCAGATGCTTCTTTTTCGGAATCTTTATATGGTTTACGGCGAAGGGGTGTTAAGATCAAATTGAAAAAGAGCAATTTGCTTACAAATTCTGGCGATGAGGTCCGTCACACCGGCTTACATAAACGTCAAAAAGTGCTCTCAGTTGTATTTCTGGTAAGAATCTTCTTAATTACTCAATAACCAATCAGTCTGGAGTAAATTCAGGACTTTATTTATACTTTTCTTGACTTTGCTCTGCCACATTGCACTTTTACCTCATCACATGACCTATTGCAAAGTTAGCATTCCTGTTGTTCAATGTACTATATTTTTGGGGTTTTGGAGTGTCCGGTTATCCTTTCAATGGGCCTTCTGTTGAACTTATTGAGCTTGTTTGATTAAGAGAATGAGCAACCATTATTTCATGTATTACTTTCAATTTTCAAATGCAGCGATCTTGGTGGATCATTCAACTCTCATGCTTTATTATCAAGCAGTTTTGAATTCTATGTTAGTATTAAGCTTCCAATATTACCTCGAAGCATTAATTTGTGAATTATTCTTTTTCTATAGACTTGAGGCCTTCTGTAAGTTGATGACAACCTTCAACCCTAGGATGGATAACTTAGAGAAAGCATTGAGCCAATGGTTGGTAGAATGGTTCATTATAGAAGTGGAATAGCGGAAACATCAAAGTTCTAACGGCACATTCTCCAAACATCATGGTTAACGTACTACACATATGAACAGTAAGATACATGTCAATGGATCATGTACAATTGAAGTTTAATTTTCTAGTATGGTGACAATGAGAACTATGAAGCACTTTTCTTGTCCCTTAGAATGCCACTCTGACATTGTAAAGGGCATCGAAACTTGCTGATGTAGATGTGCAACCATATGCTCTAACCATGCTTGTCCAATAATTTGGTACAGTACAGTGTTCTTCAGAGCAGATGCTTAGGAAGTAAAAGAGAGTGGATATGAAATGGAGACACATAGGGCAATACCAGCATCATCTTGCTTTCCTGTTCTTTATGATATTACTTAAATTATCTTGCAACTCAATTTATTGTTCCAAACTACTAATCACCATTCAGTTTTCTTCTCTAGCAATGCTTGTACATTATTATTCATGCTTCATCGCTTTTGGCAGGTTTTTTACCGTATTTGAAGTCAAAACTCCAATCAACCTACAACAGGGAAAGAGAAGCTAGTCTTCAGGCAAGTCTTTGGGGAGATAGTGATGAAAGGTTTGATGATGACTATGTTACTAGAGACAATAATTCCTTTGGGCCAAGGGATGGCTCAAATGTTGAAGCATCAGCTAGAGCTCGCTGCTTCAAGAGGTTAAGGAAGATTGTTGGTGCTTGCTACCCTTGGCTGCATGCTGGAAATGAAGGTCCATATGTTTTGCCCTCTACTGTTAGTATGTTAGTGAATTACTTGCAGTTTGATTGTTCATATTTGACTAGTGAAGTTCAGATTGGCCGACTGTTGCATTTACTTTTCCTTTGTTGGAAGTTGGAACTACTCATCTACCTCTCCATTGAAAGGATCGTAAGGATAAGGCTATTTAAGGATGCCAGTTAAAAGACATAAATGTCTTCATGATGCATTGCCAATGTATTTGATATTATGAGTTGGAGATAAAGATCTTACTTAGGTTTCACCAGGACATGACATAGAGAGAGTAAAACTAGGCCTGTGAATCAGCTAAAATGGATTCTGTGACAGCAATTTGCAATAACCTTTTTACGGGAAGGTAGTAGCAAACCTGATTCATTAAAATTTGGACAAAGATCTAAATCATATATTCATATTACGGACTGAATACTGTGCAAACTTGAAGTCTATTACTTGAAGCTAGGAGAATGTAATTGGATAGAAATGCTTATTAAAGTAGATTGATTATGCTTTTACCCGTTCATACTTCGATGTTTTGAGGACCAGGTATCCATTATTTTTTGTCAATTTGTCCATTATTGGGTGCAGCACATTACTCGCATTAAAGAACCTTTCTAGATTGCACCATTTCACCTCTTCCTTTAAGATGAATCGAGAATTTGTTCCTTTCTTTTGCTCTACATATATATCTAGGTTCTTCTGATAAGAGTTCTTGGAGACTAGCTTGTCTTTTTGACTGTTGCCTATTCAGAAGATGCTTTCTGATTATGAAACCAATTTCGCTTGTGTGCTCTGGAAATTATTCTGACCAAGTTATCCATCATACTTCATAGTTAGCTTATCACTGCTTATTGCATGCTTTCATTGACTTACTTTTGTCTTGCTTACTTTACATAAGGCAGAGTCTGACTTGGGCCCCTTTCATTTCTTTTGGTTTAGGAATATTGCCTGTTTTAACCTGGATTATGCAAAGCAGAATCCCATTATTTGCAGTAAAACTTAAACGCATGCAATTGAAAAACTTGTCAAGTATTTATGCATATCAGTCAAAATGACGCAACCATTATGGAGCATTCTATCATCATTCAACCAGAGCTTATGTCATCATACTTCTAATCTAGGTTCTGATATGCAGGATTATGTTTTGCCTATCAGCTATTATACTTGTTGGATGCCACTGGGTTCTACTCTCTAGGATTACATGCACTTGGCATTCATGTTTGTCGGGCTACTGGCCAAGAACTGGTAAGTTTTCCGTGCTGAAGGTTTCTCGACCCTCAAATGGTCTTCTTTCATGCAATTCTTGATTCTTATGGCGTCCTTCTTTTAAGGAAACTTAATAAGACTGCAATCCTGTTGACGGCATGTAGCATATGAAAATCACAATTTCTTCATAGTTGTATATTTCTAAGTTTGGTTATCCTTAGGTGTATTTTTTCCCTCATGTTTCCAATCTCGTGCTTGGAATTGTACTACTAGATGTTATAGCTAACAGAGGTTTTAATTCATTTCTATGAAGTGGTCTAATACTTCAATTTAGGACAGGAAGCATGTTCATTGTTTTAATTTTGTGACATTTTCATTTGTAGTTTAGTTCTAATATATTTATCTTTCAAAATGATGTTTTCCTTACAACATTATACTTGCCTATAAAGAATAGAATTTCTTTTCCATCAATTGTCTAATATCAATTACTAACACTATATTGGATTCAGCAAGCATCTTTGTTGTTATGTGCATTCATTTCTCATATTATCTTGAGCCTTTTTCTTTTTCTGATGTCAAGATAGATGGATACGTCTTCCAGAATTTCGAAAATAAGAAGTCGAGAACGTGAGAGACTCCGCGGCTCCCCTTGGCTAAAGGTGCGCCTGTAAATTTTGCTTTATTGGCTATCTGTTTTATGCTTGCATAAATTTCAGTTACTTTCTCCAAAACGATGGATCCCACAGTCTAACCTGGATTGTTCAATTGTTCAATTTTTAATACAAAAACAATTTGTTTGAGTTTGGATGATATATTTACTGCTCTTTAAACCTTTTCTTATAAGGGCTGGTATGCAATGCCTTTATGGGGGGCAGGATTTCTTATTTCAATTTCTATTATCATTGGATGTTTCTTTATTGAGGTTTCTGTATCATCCTGGTGTTACTGGTGATTTCCTAATATTCTTGTACTGGGCTTTAGTTTTCTACTCCCCCAAAACAAGCCCTCCCAGAAAGAAAAGAAAAGAGATAAACCAAACCTATACTCCTCTTTCTATCCAACTAATTCTTCAGATTTATGCTCAAGTATGTCTTGAACTGAACCAGTTCTTCCAACTTACATCTCAGGCATTACAAGGTGGTTTACTCAGCTGTGCATATGCTGTTCTTGACTATGCCCAGACTGGTTTGATTGCAGCTGTATTTTTCTTCAAAGTAAGTATTGCAATATGCACTTCCTGAACTAACTACCCAAACCATTGCATATGATTGCATCACAATTTGATTTGAAACTGATATGATTCCAAGTATGTGGTGTGTACCTTGAATATATGTATGTTCATAGTCTTCGATGTGTTTCCATAAAGTAATATTTTTACATAGTCAACACAATGTGTACCATGAAGCACTCTTTACCTCAATAGTTGAGGCTCTTATACAATTTCAGTGGGTTCAGGATGACTCTATCTATCTCCTATACCTTAGTTACTATTAGAACCACCGGTCAAGCAAGTATGTTAGGACTCACTTAGTTGTGGATGGCAGTGTGGTGGTCTTATGGAATGGCTATTGTTAAATGTTGAGTTGCTAGCTTGTTCTGATTGGGGAGGTATTATGTTACAGTGTATTAACTTCTCAAAAAAACTTAGGATTAAGTATAATTCCTTTAGAACCTGGCTCAAAAGACTAATGGATCAATGACCAAGGTAACCGGTCTCAACTGACTAATAGATGATGAGCAATTGGAATAGGAGTGTAAACTCAGATCTATAAAGTCTCACGTACCAAGTTTTCCAGATCTCTAGGTTAATCATCTGAAGACTTGAGTTGACAACTCAAAACCCTCCTGCCCCACGCCTCAACTACTCACATAAGAATTTTAAATTTTATGTATTTTAGAGGCTTACATTCATGCTTTGAATTTGTTTATTCTCCTTGTCATTTACTCTAAATAGTACTAATATGTGATTGCGCAGATGATGGAATGGTGGTACCAGTCTGCTGAAGAAAGAATGTCAGCCCCAACTGTATATCCTCCTCCTCCACCACCTCCGCCTCCAAAGGTCTCACCTTGAAAGACAATTGCATTTCCTTCGTTTTCTTTATTTTTCCATTTCTCCGAACATCCTGGAGAGTTGGTCTAAATGGCCTTTCTTTCCGTGTTGAAATTCAAGTTTACTCCTTTCTAACATACTTGCTTCTAAACAGGTTGCGGAGGAGGGGATTCCACTACCTCCAGATAGGACCCTATGCCCATTATGTTTGCAGAAGCGTGCAAATCCATCAGTAATGGCTGTTTCAGGATTTGTGTTTTGCTATACTTGTGTATTTAAATATACCAATCAGGTAAGGGTCTCTTCTCTTACAATTTTTTTTATATTATTATTTGGACGAATGTTCGCACCTCTTTAGAGTGCAATTTTCTCTCTCAAGGTAGATACCACTGTTTCTGTGAGGATAGGTGATTTCAGTAGAAATAAACGGATCAAGTTTTGAGATAAATCCTATGAAGGAGCATGCTCACTATTTCTGACTTTTAATTATATTGTTAATCTGTTGATTTTCTCCCAAGTATTTAGAGGAAGAATTTATATTTTCTCACAAACTCTAGGTTATTGATGGTTTGTTGAGTTATTAATATTAAGTCTCTTTATCTTTCTCACGAGTATAACTTTGTTTTATATCTTCGTGCCAACAGTACAAACGCTGCCCGATCACATTGATGCCTGCAGCAGTGGATCAAATCAGGAGGCTATTTCATGATGTATAACAGATAACGTTTTTCCTTCACCTATGGGCCACAAAGCTGCAGTTATTCAACAATTGCAGTACTACATGTTGAGTCTTCATGGCCATTTGCTGCATATTGGAGCTGCAGCGGAAGCTCCTTCGTATTTTCTCCCGCAGTATTTAGAGGAAGATTGTGCTGAAACCTTTAGTCCTTAACTATGTTTACTCTGTCTCCAATCAAAGATGATGAAAATATGTATGTCATTTGCTTAGCTTTTGTAAATTAAGTTCAAATGTTTTTTAGTTATTGTTTTCTGTCACTTTCTATACTTTCTATCAAGGTAGAAATAAGTTTCAAATCTCCATTGGAAAGCAGTAAGCCGACGGAAGCTGTCTTTTGGCGTAGGTTAAGGGCAATGATTCTTTTCCAGTACCGTTCCTCTTAAAAAAGGCAACAGCCAGAGGCAGTGCGATCGAGTGAATAGATTGGAACTGCCTAGTCTTACTAGTGAATCGGACTCATAAATCATGAGTGTCCATGTCATTTGCT
The DNA here is from genome assembly GCA_036937905.1 of Salvia rosmarinus. Taxonomy (NCBI): domain Eukaryota; kingdom Viridiplantae; phylum Streptophyta; class Magnoliopsida; order Lamiales; family Lamiaceae; genus Salvia; species Salvia rosmarinus. The sequence continues at coordinate 7,731,584 of CM072820.1, read as the reverse complement.
TAGCTTTTGTAAATTAAGTTCAAATGTTTTTTAGTTATTGTTCAATAAAAGTAAGATGGTCAAAACTCCGATTTTTTTGTCAATGTAATACAAAAATTTAAAGATAATATTACGGTGTACTCGAATTCGAGACTTTGGTTTCGGATATTAACCACTCTATCATTAGATCAACATATGCAAACAAAAACTCTATTTATTTGTTGTGCATTGATGTCTACTAGCCTAGCCATGGATAGAAATTCGTGCTAATTGTATTGAAAATAGCAGCTTTTATACAAAATACTCCTTTCCATTTAAAGTGTCACTTTAACTTTGACACGGGTATTTAGGAGATAGGTATAAAGTAGTTAAAGTGATAAAAAATGAAGGATAATTATTTCAAAATGGAATGAGACATTTGTAATGGACAACCCAAAAGGAAAGACATTTTATAGTAAAGCGTGACTTCGTGTAGATCAATTATGTGGACATGTATTCTAGCATGATATATGTGTATAAATAATAAAAATGTTGGACACTTATCGAAAACTTATTTCATCTTGGAACTTATTTCATCTTGAGTTGGCATCAAAAACTCCAATAACAAATGGTTACTAAATACGAACTGAAATCAATTCATCTGATCTAAAACAACCTGCTCCAGGAATATATACAAACTAAGAAGCCTCAACACTCCCTAAAACTCTAGTCCCAACACTTGAAACTTCTCCGTCGGCAGCGCCTCTTTGCTGCCAGTACCGGCCCACCGTCCCGACCCCCGGCTGATCATCACCACTGCAGTATGATGTTGTTGATGAAACCCCATTCAACTCCTTGATGTCTGCAATCACTCCCAGAATCTGCCTATCTCCATAGTTGTTCTCACTCTCCGGCGAGCTTCCCACACCCATTTTCTGTGGCGATTTCTCAGACACAACTAACCAGCTCGAGAGGCTCGTCTCAACTGCCATCCCATTGTCTTTTCCTCTGCACGGAGGATCATTCGTTGACTTTGATTTGTCAAAGGCATGTTGCTCTATCATGGGATCTTTGCTCAAAGGGAAATTCTCCTTATCTTCATCTTCATGCTTCTTGATCTTGAGTAGGCTGCTGACCTCTTTCTCTCCCATTTCTGCAGCAAAAAAATACTTCCTAGAATCTATGGATAGAGTAAACAGAGAACTGCAGCAAGACTCTTCTTGAACAGCAGGGCTGCGTTCCAAACTGGTTTCTTTTGCTAAACATTCTTTCTTATTCATCAACAAATCTTGATTCAAAGTCTCTTCATTGTCTTTCTCTCTCTCCTTTTCAACTTGGCCATTTTCATCTTCCACCAACTTATTATCACTGTTGCGGCTTGCGGCTTCATTTGCATCTTTCGTGACATTTGAGTGATCGGAAACTGTTTCTTCTTCGTTGCTGATGTCTCTGCTTAAACAACCAAAGATGTGTTCAAGGATTGATGGAGGTAGAAGATTTTAAATTGAAAAGAAAAAAGGAAAACAAAAGGGCAGCTTACTGAAATTGTGAAATAAGTTTGATGGGATTGACAATCTCCTCCTCCTTGTGTGATTCTGTTAAGAGTTTGACAGACTCATGATGCTCATTGCTGGCAGACAAACACTTGAACCAAACAACAAAATTACACAGTTAATTATCTTCATTTCTAAAGCAAATTCTCTCTCACACACGCACATACACACACACACAGGTGGGTTTTACCTGGTGTTGGACCTTTTTTGTGGTTAGATCACGCCTCAAATGGCCAAAACAAGCAGGGAAACATCCCATTTTGAAAGGTTTGGTTCTTCGCCAAAAACTTTTCTGGAGTTTCTTTTAATTCCTTTCCTTTTTGGTGGAGATTTTTTTCCAGCGAAATGGTGTAATTTGGAGGAGGATTGACCCAGACGGAGATGCTTTAAGATTTACGCAATTGGTTCGAAAAATGTAACCGTTAGGCTTTGGGAATTTAATACTAGGAAGTCTGTTTTAGTATCATTAATAAACTGTTGCTTGTCTGTTTCTATCATTTATGACAGTTGCTGAAATTTATGAAAAATAATAATTAAATCATTTGGAGATTCATTTGTGAAATATTATGTCACTTCCCTTGTGTTATAGCTAGAGCTGTTTAAATAGGCCCAAAGTTGTGAATATTTGCTATTGAGGGAAAATTAAGGTAATTTAGTAGTTAAGTAATTAGAAAGATAGTATTTAGTATCCACATACCATACTTGCTACCAAAGAAAAATCATGGTGAGTTAGTGACTCAACAAATAACTAGTTAGAAAGATTAATGGTTAGTGCACATAAGGAATCACTCTAAACAGAATGAAATTCCCACAAATCAAGATGATTCAATAGTTAAATAGCTAGAAAGATGAATATTTAGTATCCACATAGTATATTTGCTATAGATGGGAAATCACAGTGACTTAACAAATAAACAGTTAAAAAGATTAGTTTTTAGTATTCACAAGGAACCACTTTAAATAGAGTGGAACTCTCACATTAGTAGGAGAACATAAGAATATAAGGGGTAAATCACGATGACTCATTAGTTAAGTAGCGACCTGTGCTTAGTGCCTACAAGGAGTTAATCTTACCCACACAATATACTTTGCTATAGAGGAAAAATCATAGTGACTGATCAATTAAGTAATTAGAAGGATTAGTATTTAGTACCCATAAGAAACCACTCTAAAAAATATGAAACTCTCACATTAGTAGGAGGATATGAGAATGTGAAGAGTAAATCACGGTGACTCATTATTTAAGTAGCTATGAGGACCAGTGTTTAGTGCATATAAAGGAGTCACTCTAAAGAATGTGAAACTCGATCTCTCACTAGCAGGAGGACCAGTGCTTAGTCACTATTAGGATTCAATCTTAGGCCATAACTCTTAATCAATTGAACCGAACCCTTTGGTAGCAAAGAACCCAAGCTAATTGAAGTGCAAGAACATAAAATAATCAATTACAGAGTTGATATCAGATGAAGTGCAAGTAAATAGAAAAAGAAGAGACACACAAAAAAAATCTAAATATTACATTGAGATCACAAATAACGATGATCAGATGTTGGAGAAAATAATCGCTGCAAAAACATTAACACATGTTGTCCAACCAAGTTAAACAAAAAAAGTTTTGATGCATTTTAATCTTAAAACATATTATTTAGTTTCAATTTTGACTATTATGTTAGTAATAATTAACTTTACATAAATCTAATAGTTACTTCTACAACTTTAGTACTCTTTGATTTTCTTCATAGGATATTAAATATTGCATTGAATATTTTATCACCTCTTACCAAAATATATAATTAATTTATAATTTTATAACTATTGAAAAGATCAAGTTAGACTTCATTTTTTTCTTTTCTTGATATGTTTATCAGTTTATGTTTATTTATGTCTTACCTAGGAAATTTTGGGACTCTTTGTAGTATTCTTTTTTCTTCGTGAAATTCTTAATAAACTCTTGTGCATTCATCCATACCATGCGGACGGAAAAAAGTACCATTTATTCTTAATAAAAGTATCATTTAAGTATCATTTGTTTTTTATATTGTAATGTGAAAGTATCATTTATACTGAAGAAAATAATCATTTGTATTGAAAAAATATATCATTGTCCGCACATACGGACGTTCGTATAGGAGATCACCTCATAAGTTAATTATGATTATCACTGGAGTTCATCCGATATATATTAAGTGGAAAGATTGATTAATAATACAATTTAAGTTCTTTATCAAAACATATGTTGTATAACCTTCTATCTATATCCTTATCTTAAATGGTTTACGTCAAAAGAAGAAGAAGAATAAAAGAACTTGTTTGGGATTTAATTTTATTTTTTAGACCGAGTCTCAACATAGAGCAAGTTAGATATCATAAGATTGATTGATCGATTTATGAAGGAGTTAGATGCAAACTGGGTACATTAATTAGCTGTCTAATAAAATTAATTAATAATTTAGTAATATGTTGGACTAACAAATGGTCTCTTGAGGAAACGAGAATTGATGCGAAAATCGAACATCTGTCATAATTCCAAGATGGTATGAATGTGTCTTTCTAAAAGGTAAAAATACTTTATATAAGTGATCGGAGGAGACACATTTAATTGTGTTAAATAAAAAATAAAAATAGAAGGAATTAAATAAGTACTTTGTCCTTTTTTATCCGTCTCTTAATTTAGCATATATTTAAATGACTCGTTTTGTCTCACACTACACATTATACATAAAATAATGATGATATACAATCCTCCATGGATTAGTTCAATTATTTTGAAATTAATAGATTTGGAGGAAGAATAAAAAATCGAGTCCTAACAGTCACAAAATGAGAATTTCTAATCTTTAGAGTAGCTCTTTCTTGATACTAGACACTGATCCTTTTAGCTAATTAATAATCGAATCACTATAATTTATGTCCTCATATTCTCATGGAGTTGGGATATAGGGCTCTCGAGAGGAAAGATTCCCCAATAATGATGTTATTCATATACATATAATATGATAAGACAAAAACTCATGTGTACTCTGGCGCATAGAGCACGGGGGTTATGTTTGATTTGGTTGACAATTGTCTGAATAAAAGTGATATTTATTATAAATAAAAATGATAATTAATTTGAAGAAAAGTCACAATTGTTCCAAATTAAAGCAATAGCTCCTTATGATTAAAATTGGAAATTGTTTATAAAAAATATATTCTTATCAATTATCTAATATATAAGTGAGAGTTGTTATGAATTAAAGTTAAAATTGTTTATGTGTATATATATATATTATTTATTGTTATTAATTACTATTTATTATTATAAATACAATTATTTTATTATTATTATTATTATTATTATTATTTATTTTAAAAATGGCTAATCTCATATTCATGGAAATATGTAATACTATGGAGGAGAAATGAATGACTAATCTCATATTCATGGGAATAAAGATTCCATCAGAAATGATGATTTTTGTTATAATATTTTTACCAACCATAAAATTAAAAATAAATACAAAAATCATCATTCCATTCCGATTATATTAAACAAAACATACAAAAAATATTCTATATACTAGTTTGTCACTACCTTATAAGAAAATTCATAAAATGGACACCCAAGTTGGATGAATTTGGGGACAAGCTCTACTTTGACGACACGTCATTGGCCATTTAGAAATTTACGTAATCAGCTTAATTTTAAATTTTTATTCATGTGTGGAATCACTCTATTAATATTTAATAACGTGCACATGATATCTTGATTTAAGAATTAGTAGTGAGTTCAAGATTTATGACTTTTCATTATGATTTCGTTACTCAATCAATTAAATGAATTTATTGAATACGGTCATGATAAACAGTTTGAATAACTTTAAAAAGAAAGAAAAATTATGTATCCACGTGAGACTATCTAGAGTGTACCATAGTAGTAAATTACGATTAGCTAAATTTGATTTTTTAGGTGAAATTTATTGTCAACATTGTCAATTTTGTCTTATGATGTCATAATTATAAGGGAGTTAGAAGTTGATGTGGCAGAGTTTGAGCTTTTGATGGTTTGAGTCGCAATTTCGAACATTTTACGATAGACCCTAATGATATACTTCAAAAACCTCTAAATAAATTTTGAATTTTGACTTTGGATTGATGATTAAATCTCAACTACAAATTCGTGCAAAAAAAAAATATTACGATTGAATTTGCAACAAACTAAAATATTGATATATTATTGAAACACATTAAAAAGTATGAGTCTAATTCTCAACAAATTCCAAGGTTTTGGATTCAAATTATAATTATCTCAAGCAAAAATATAATTTTTAAAAATATTAGTGACACAATCCTTTCATTTACGTCCCATTGTAATATTCAATTTCACTTCAAGACCATATGATAATTCTCAATAGTAAGTATAGTGTGATTCTCAAAATTGACATACATTTGATAAAACTTATATTATACAAATATGTTAGAAAGGAGATAGCATTCTTTAGTAAAATAGCAAATGGTTAACTCTTGAATCTGTGCTTTGATCTCAACCATCGAAACTGTACGGATGAGATTGGTTAGCTAGTTTGTTAAAAGTTTGTCATACAGCTAGCTTAGTTCAGTTTTTGCATATGTGAGAAAATGAGAAGATAGAGAGCAGAAGGTTTGAGAGAGAAGATAGAATTGCGTTCTTCGTTTCTTGGTCTATTTCATCTTGTAAAATCACCCAATCTTGTTTTGAATAAACCATCTCAATTTCCTTTTCCGTGGATGTAGATCTTACGATCGAACACGTAAATTTGCCGTGTCTTTTTCTTTCTCGTTCTACTCTTTGAATTTGGTATTTAGCATGATCGAATCGTTAGCCAAGATCGTCGGATCTATGTCGCCGTTGGTCAATTTCCTTTACAAATACTTAGTATTAACAATAATAAGCTTTTATATACTCACATGTCATCAAATACGTTCATTTAATTTCATTTTGGTCCGTCCACAAAAAATATTCACTTTCCTTTTTTGAAAGCATCAACTTCATATTTTTACACTAAACCTATCCACTTATTTACAAAAATAACCACTCATGACCCATCTTTTTACACCACTATCCATTAATATATTTATTTATTATCTTTATGGTCCACTTTTTATATCTATTTATTTTACATTTATATAATTTATTAAATCTCGTGTCATCAAAATCAAGGAATGATTTTGGTGGAGGGATGGAGTATTAAAATAAAGCTCTATCGTCTTATTGAGGCCAAAGGCAATCTGAATAAACCAATACTTTTTTAACTCTCTAGTATTTGTAAGACTAATTTAAAAAGATAACTTCTATAATTTGTCAAATCAAAACATATTACGCGTGACAATTCTGGTGGTCTATAGATTATGATATGCTAATTATTGTATTCGGTTGTAAATAATTGCACTCTATGAATATATAATGATGAAATTGATGGTATAGTTAATGCCTCGATTACGATCATATCTTTAAGTTGACTCAAAGGTAACTTTTAATATTCTTTTTGTTTGGGAAATTAAAATTAGATTACTATAATAAGAATTTATGTCCCAATGCTTCATTACGTATATCTTAATTTATTAATATTCAACGTGTGTATAATAATACTATTGTGAATGTGATGTACATAGACTAACAACACATAATAAATGCAACACTATCTTTTTCCCCTTAATGTTGGCCCAAATAATCGTAATTTTAGATTGTGTTTCATCTCTTTTTTATATATATCATGGAACCCGCAGCCGCTATCTTAAGTGTGCACTGGGTAAACCTCACGTTCCTGTGCAATAGCCTGCAAACCACACATGATAGATAAACCACACTTGAAAAACTAGGTGTGACAGACTCAAACTCATAAAGACGTTTGATGGAGTTTGAACCTACGTATCATTTTCTTTTTCTTTTGTATTCTTATAAATCGTAAAATTGTTGGTATTTTATGTTATCGTTGTACAAAAGTTTCTGTCACCAAATCAATTCGAATGAAAAGTAATTTTTCTATATTTTTAAATTGGTACACAACTTCCATCACTTATTTTTTTTTCCCGCCTACCATGTATCAACGGGAAAAAAATGCTACTCCCCCAATTTCTCAATATAAGATGTTTTAGCTTTTTCAATTTATTTCTTAATATAAGATATTTTCTTCTATTAAGGTTAATTGTATCTCCCTTCTTATTGAAGTTTTACACTTTTCAAAACTCTCATTAAATACTCAATATTTTTCTTTCTCTCTTCTCCTTTCAAAATGCTTTTTAAGTGAGAGAAAAATAAAAAAGTAAATTGAATTTGATGCTAATTAATATTTTCTTAATCCTAATATTAAAAATTGAAAAAAATTATATTAAAAAACAAAATATTCCCCGCTACTTTTGAATTACACAATGTCGACATTATCATTAGCAAATCAATAACAAACACCTACTTGTTCGCGCCAAATTATTAATAACTAAAGGCAAAGAATAAGATAAATCTGCATTTAATGGGAAAATGCATGTGGCCTATCGAATAACCCAAAGCAAATAAATGAATTAATAAAAAAAATCTACATTCTCTTTTTGGGAAAAAAGATTAATATAGAAATAAACAGCGAGGGTTGATGACGATGGAAGTATTGAAGTGGGACCTACCCAGCGTAGATGTTCTAACCTGCTTCACAACACACTGCACCATGCTCCAGCTATTTCACTTTACGTAATTTCAATGGTTCATATCTATTATATTGTAATGGGGGTTATTGGTGTCTAATGAATTTTAAGTATATTTTGATTTGTTCTATAAACTTTAAAAATTATCAATAAATACATGAACTTAATATTATTATATTTTTTACAAATTGAATGGCAGTCAAAATTGAAATTGATATAGTAGTCGACGTAACGTCACTTCATCAAAACGACGTTGTTTTACTTGTACAATATATGTTAATTGTCACTTAAATGTATGAACTTTGGGTCTATTTTGGTTTTCTACACGAACTTTATAAATTTATCAATAAATACACGAACACAAACTTAACATTATTATAATATTTTCCACAAATTGAATGGGGATCAAAATTTTAACTGACATAACAATCGACGTGACACAACTTTATCAAAACGCGTCGTTTTACTTGTATAATATGTATTTAAAAAAATCTTAAATATAGCTCACATATCTCTTCAACCCAAATATTATCGTAAGTTGATGTTAGAGAAAGAAAGATGTGGTGGAATAAGTGTGGTGTGAGTTAAAGTGGATTTAAGATTTTTTTAATATATAGTATTATATAAGAAAATGATATCGTTTTGATAAAGTGATATCACGTCGATTGTTATATAAGCTTTAGTTTTGATCGTTATTCAATTTGTGAAAAAAATTACAATAATGTTAAGTGTGTATTTATTGACAAATTTTTAAATTTTGTGAAAAAAACCAAAATATACGTAAAGTTCATGTATTTAACCGTCAATTAATATATATCGTATAAATAAAACGATATCGTTTTGATGAAGTGACACCACGTCGATTGATATGTCAGCTTCAATTTTAATCATCATTCAATTTGTGAAAAAAATCACAATGATGTTAAGCTCGTATATTTATTGATAATTTTAAAATTTATGGAAAAAAATAAAATAGACCCAAAGTTTATGTATTTAAGTAACAATAACCATATTGTAATGAACACTCTTTTTCTGGTGAAGATTGTGTGACCACACTCGCTAAAAGTTTAAATCTTTCGCCTTTTCTAAAATTAATATTGGAATATTGGAACTGCATTAAAAAATTTATATTGATATTCGAACCACACTACTATATTCACCAAAAGTAAATTACTTTACTAATACCTTTTGTCTATATATATTTTAATGTTGTTGTATGCTCATGTGGTCAACATGGGACACAAATTAATTTATAATTAAGATTGAAGTTATCAAATATTATAGTTTTAAGATGTATAATTCAACTTGTTTTGGAAGAGAAGATAAATTCTTAGTATGAGAATTCTACGGCATTATAGATTGAATATAATAGACTTTACGTCACGATTTCAATTAAGATATTGATGGAAAATAAAAAAAATTGATGTTCTTTAAGAAACGAATTTTTCCATTCCACGAGAGCTTTAAGCACTCAAAAGTTATACACGTATTTCATATTTATTTATAATTGAGGGTTTAAGAACGAAGATTTAGGAATCAAATTTCGACTTTTCAGTTTATTACTTTTATTTTTAAATTGCGTAAAAAAGATTATTATTTTTATCAAATATTTAAGTGTATATGCCCATGTTGCGGAACTGTTTCAGCTATTATGATTTAATCTCAATCCTTTGATGTCTATATAATAATCAAGGTCTGACAAAAACATTATTATTATTATTATTATTAAGATAAAAATAAATAGGAATAATTTTGTTAGAAAAAATAAATAAATTTGGTTAATCTCGTATTCATGAGAATAACTAATATCATGAGGTAAGGAAAAATGACTAATCACATGTTCATGGTAATAAACATTCATTCGATAACATTGATTCCAATCGTAAAAATCTTACGAGCCATAGGATTTGGAGAATGCATGATTCACCATTTCATTTTCATTTCATTCTTGCATATTAACAGCCAACTAAATTCTCATTTCACTTCAGTTCCATAGATGTAGCAAAATTCATGATTGTGTATTTTTTATTTCATAGGAAATACAAAATGCATGCGAAGATCGAACTGATAAATGAACTCAAAATGTGTTGGGTTCCACTAATAATCAATCATAAATGGTAGAATTTTAAAACTCAATAAATTTGAATAGTGACATATTCAGTTGAATTTAATGCCTAATAAAGATGAAAACATGCTTTAATCTCCTCATTAACTTTTATATTGTTTATTTAAATCATTAATTCACAAATGAAGAAAAAAAAAAGTTACGATCAATAGCAAAAGTAAGATGAGAGAAAATTTACAAATGGCTAGTGATAATAAGTGGAGTAAGCCACACACAGTAGACACACAATGGGTGTGTCAGGTGTGTTGAGGTTTTGTTTCAAGAAAACAAGTCCCCAAAACAGAACAAAAATCCACCACTGCAACTGTGAAACTGAATATTCATGGGATTGTGATATGTCCATGTCCCACTTTTGTATCTGTTCCTCTATCTGCTTTATTTATTCACAGTGTACAACATTCCTCTCTCTCTCTCTCTCTCTCTTATTTCAGTTTTGTTTTTGTGGGATTTTTTTTTCTTGCTGCAACTTGGCGTAAGGCGTTTTCTATTTCATCATTTCTATATATAAAAAAAAAAGTCTTGTGAGTTGTGAGCCGCAGTTGGTCTGTCAAATTTGGTTCTCAGTACGATACGTTTTCAGAACTTCATTGAGTTGAATTTATTATTTTAAAAAATAAAATAGGGAGTAGAGTAGCCATGTGATCTTTGCATGGTTTATTTATTTGCGCATTTGTCACTTCTTCCCTTTCCTTTTCATCCATTTTTGCTGATTCCAATCACTATTTTGCTTTCTTGCTTTGCTTTATCTCCAAATATTTGTCCAAAATTTTTGTGCTTTTCTCTCTGTGGAAACAGCTGTGAGTTTTATTTTTTGTTTTGCCAGAAACCTGAATGTGATTGTTGAACCTCAACTTTAAACCAAATTAGTGTTTTTTTTTAAATTTGTAATACCTTTATGTGCATGAATTCTTTTCTTGATTCCTAGTAAAGCTCTGTGTGTGTGTGTGTGTGTATGTGTGTGTTTAAAGAGTGTATGAGTATTGAATTATGAATTATTCCTCTACTTTTTCAGGCACCTTTTCTGCAATCATAATTAAATGGTGCTGGGAATTCTTGTTGACGACATAAAATGAGAGGGAAAGTGCAAAAGTGAACCAAAGTTCATGTGATTTGCAGTTGGGAGTTGGTTGGCAGCAAATTTCTCATTTTCTTGAAGAAAATTCTCTCAGTTTCTTGAAAATGGAGACACTGAGTCAGAAATCTATACAGAGAGTGGTTTCACAGAGAGCTTTCCAAATGGGGAGTTCATTTCCATGCCAAATTTGTGTGGTGGGATTTCTGTGTGGGGTTTGCATGACCACTCTGTTTCTTGCTGCTCTTACCTCCTTTGGTGCTTCCTCTTTTGGTGGTGTATCCATCTCTCTCTTTTCTCCCGGAATTTCCACTCCCTATTCTACCTCATCTATGGGTAATTTAACTGTAATTAAGTTTATTTAATCTTGGATCAATTTTACAAGATTCTTGTTTCTTTTTCTTTTTTTTGGGGTAAGAGTTATTTGTAGCCAGTATGTTTGTGTTTGTGTCTTTCTTTTCATGTATATGCTATTGCATGTGGCTGGGCTTGAGTATTTGCAGTTCATCCATAAGGCCATGGGGGGAGAGAGAGAGAGGAGGATTATTATTTTTAGTTTTGGAGAAAACATGTTAATGGGATGATTAACAACCTCACTTTTTCTTTCTTGAAAACCTTTTTCTTGAAGCAACTTATCCTTTTTTTCCTTCATTCCTTGGCAAAAAAGCAAAGACTTACTTTTGCTGATGAGGCTTCCAAGATACACAAACCACAATATGTAGAGAAAGTTCTAGGATTGAGGCTTTACTAGTAATAACAACATGTTTTAGTGAAGCAGCTAAACCCCAATCAGAAAAAAGCTGACCTGAAATTCTTTTGTGAGTTTTGGGATTTTGCAATGAGAACTCTTGCTAATATTCACTGTTCTTGATGAAACCAAGCTGCCGTTTGTCAAGCTTATAGCAAATGTTTCTCTCTTATGACTGATAATGTAGGTGGAGACTGCAGGACTTTTCTTAATGAAAATGAAAGAATCGTGTATCCGGAGGAAAGAAATATAAGTGGGACAGATGAGAATGTTTCCTTACTTTACAAAGCATGGAACGACCTACTCGCTGAATCCACCAACCAGATAAGATTGAGCAGATTAAATGTTCCGGAAGCCCCTCATTTGGAGAACTGCAAGTTGAGTGCTGAATTAAATCATCGTCTTGATACACGTCTTCCGAATGGGAGCTTCCCTCCGTGGACAGTCTGGATAGGAATGTTGGAAGACCTTCCACTATCGCCCGTTGATGAGCAGCTTAAGCAATACAGGGATCGCGTAATATCTCAGGGAGCTTATCCACCTTGGGTATGTAGCCTCAAAGTTATATGCATTTTCAGACTTAATCATGTTTTGGCATTGCATAATTGAGTCACTTCTGTGATAAGTTAAGTTGATTGTGATTGAATTGCATCCTATGTTATAGCAAGATTGGTGAAAAAACCTCAGCAATGTAGAAATAACTCTAGTACTTCAAATCAGTTCTGCTGTAAAGCCTGTAATATGTGTTTATAACAAAAATGTGTGATAATTTACTGAAATATTCTGTAACTAAATTTTGTCAGATCAAGGGATCAGACGAGGAAAACTATCCTCTAACGAGGAAAGTGCAAAAGGACCTGTGGCTTCACCAGCATCCTGTGAACTGCAACGATCCTACTGTGAAGTTTCTGGTAACGGATTGGGAGAGATTGCCTGGATTTGGTATCGGAGCGCAACTTGCAGGAATGTGCGGCCTACTTTCTATCGCAATCAATGAGAAGAGGGTTTTAGTAACAGACTACTACAATAGAGCTGATCATGATGGTTGTAAAGGTAAATATTTCACACCATCATAGAGGAAATGTCTCAAGATACAAAACGAATGATCAAAAGGCGTTAGGGTAGTCGATAGTTAACACTTAACAGGTTGAAGTCATGCTTCCAAGTTTAAATCATCTCTTGCAGAGGTCTTCTTGTCATTATTCACCTCATGGCATGATGTGTAGATGCTCTACTTTTCTTCTCGTTTGACAGTTTTCATGATTATATAGCATCAACTTTTCTTGAAACATGAACATTTTTACCATAGCAAAATTTTCTTTGTGCTGAAATTCTTCTCGTTTGAGAGTTTCTCCTTGCATTTGTTGTAAAGATGTTTGACTTGCTTTTCTTTAGGTTCATCACGCTCTAGTTGGTCGTGTTATTTCGTCCCAGAGACCTCACCGGAATGCAGGAAACGGGCCTTTGAACTAATGCTTGACAAAGTAGCATGGGGAAAGGGTATTATAACAGTGAAAGAAAACTATACTTCCAAAGAAATATGGGCAGGTCATATACCTAGGTAGGATGCTATATACATCGAGTTTTCTACTGCCAACTCATCTACCAATTGTTGTTTGCCCCAAGTCAAAGCAAAATTCGACAGTCTTAAAATTTGCAACTCTAACAAATCCTTATACATCAGGGCATGGGGAAATCCTTGGAGTATTATGCAGCCAACGACAGAGATAAATGGGAGCTTGTTAGTTCATCACCGGAAAATGGATCGCAGATGGTGGCGAGCTCAGGTAGACTATCAAAGCATTAACTCAGGAGCATGCTTTCATTTAAAAGTTACTTCCAAATATTATGCTTGACCTCGTATGAATGCAAAAATACAGAGTCTTAATTCAATGCTTAACGAAATTGGTTTTTCAGGCAGTTCGCTACCTCATGAGGTTTCAGTCTGCGTACACGTGCAACTTAATGAATACTGCTCGACATACTGCATTCGGATGGGAAGCTGCAGAAATGGTGCTTGCATCTTCCTCTCAAAATATCTTTGAGGTTTGTCATTTCAGTCTGATTTTATTCAGGCCATATGGCAAGAAAATAAAATTTATGCGTTATCTCCACTTCTGCAGGACGTACAAGAGAACAAGCACGATATTGAAAGATTTGTATGGTCTAATCATAAACCATTGCTTCCTCGTCCATTGTTAAGCATGCACGTGAGAATGGGTGATAAGGCGTGTGAAATGAAGGTGGTAGGATTCGAAGATTACATGCATTTAGCAGAGAAAGTCCGGAGGCGCTTCCCACATCTGAATCGTGTGTGGCTTTCTACTGAAATGCAGGTTGTGCCTCGTTCTCTAGTATTTTAAACCTTGAATGAATTCACTAGTGTAAACGCCTACTTACATTCGTTTGCATGCAGGATGTGATCGACAGATCAAAATCGTACGAGCAATGGAAGTTTCACTACACGAATGTGAGGCGACAAGCAGGGAACATGACTATGGCGACTTATGAGGCGAGCCTTGGCAGGGAGACGAGCACCAATTACCCTCTCGTGAACTTCTTGATGGCCACGGAGGCCGACTTCTTCATTGGGGCACTGGGTTCAACGTGGTGCTTCCTCATAGACGGCATGAGGAACACCGGTGGGAAGGTCATGTCCGGTTACTTGAGCGTGAACAAGGATAGGTTTTGGTAGAGCTATATATAAAAAGAGTTGCTCCGAGTCACGTCTCATGCTTCTGGAAATGTGAGATGGGATGAGCTCCGGTCGGAGCCAGACGACGGGATCCTGCTGCACTCTGCAGAAAATGAAGGAAAACGGCAGCGTGGATAACATACATGATGATAGTCCATCTGAGGTCGGTGAAAATCATCTGTACCTTCCACTTATTGTGTTGTGAATACTATTGATATACCTTGAATCTATCTCCTGCTTCGCAGAGTTAGTCGGGAGCAGTATTGAGCCTTAATACTCATATTGGATTGGACACATTTGATGTATTCTCTTGTTACTATATATATATGATCTTTGAGAGCTCTAATCTGTAATCCTAGTCTCCTAATTAAAATATGTTCTCATTTTCTGCCCATGGATGTAGCCAACTCATTATTGGTGAACCACGTAAATCTGTGTTTTCTTTACGTTTTTGTTTCTTAATTGCTCAATAATCCTAAATCCGTTATAACAAATAGTGTGTTTAAATTGGATATTACATATAATCATTAACTTATTCTTTTGTGAATTCCACTGTCTCTTCCTTTTTGTTGTCCATAAAAATAATTTCATCTACAGCAATTAGGACTGGTAATTCGTGCGTATCGGGTCGTTATCGTGTCGATACGATAACAACACGATAAGGCCAAACACGAACATGACCCGTTAAGGATCTATCCGATACGAACACGAACACGACACGAAATGTATTGACACAGATACGACATGAACACGACACGAACATGAATATGACACGATTTTTTTCGTGTTAACACGATACGAAACGATAAATTCTAATCAAAATTAAAAAATAAATTAATAAAAATATAAAATATTATTAAATTAATATTAAATATATATAAATATTATCGAATTATACGAAAATGACACGATCCGATACGAACACGAATACAACACGAAAATTATCGTGTTACACGAACACGACACGGATCCGATACGAACATGATACGAAATTATCGTGTTTTTATCGTGTCGATACGATAAGGACACGAACACGAGAAGACTGAACACTAACCCGTTAATTTCGTGCGTGTTCGTATCGTGTTCTCGTGTCGTGTCGAAAATTGTCAGCCCTAACAGTAGTACTTTACTGGACTAAGTTTTCAGTTGATTTTTGAGGCACAGCAGCAAAATTTGATAGCAATGAGTACATTTTATAGTGTTGAGAAACATGCTATTAATATTAATTTTATCACTAAAAATTGGTAGTTCATCTTTCAAAGCTAAATCTCGAACTTGTTTATAAGCTCAACCTCAATTGTTGAACTATAATTTTGACGCAAATGTGTGAAGATGCCCTCGAACGCCAGACAATGGAAGAATTGTTGTGCTCGTTTTATAGGTTAATACTCAATTTTGGCCCGATTTTTGTCCATGTAATGATATTTTAGCCCGATTGATAAATATTCATAATCCCAATTTGCTCCGTTTTAACATTTATGGTCCAATCTTTAAAAAAATATGTGACATCTAATATTTTAATGCATATTTAACAAAAAAAATAATGATCATAAAACGTCATTTTACTTGGTTCGGTGTTATGTGACAAAATTAATATTCTAAGTCAACTTTCATTAATCCTAGTCATAGTTTTGTCAACGCTGTTTAGTTATCATGAGTTTAAGAATGGGACAAAGATCGGATTATATCATTAATTTTTAAAAGGTATGGCCAGAAATAAATATCAACTCTTTTTTCATACTAGCTCAATGGTGTATACATATACATCTCTCAAAAAGTTACTCAAAGTAAATAAATATTGTCCTGATTTTTAGCACAAAAAGTTTGTACTTATATCAAAATAATATATATATATATATATATATATATATATATATATATATATACTTAATTACTAAAGTATCATTAGAATTTAATATAAGTGAGAATATTAGATGAAGGATTAAGGCGATAAAATACCTTTAATATTTACATCGAAAAATAAACAACTCCATATTTTACAGAGATGGTCTTATGTGAGGAACGTCTGTATATACGGATAATGATATTTTTTTTCAATACAAATGATATTTTTCTTCAATACAAATGATATTTGCAAATTACAGTATAAAAAATAAATAATACTTTTTTTCAATGTAAATGATACTTTTATTAATAATAAATGATACTCCATCCGTCTCATTATTGTTGGCTCGTTTTTCTTTTGGGCTGTCCCATTAAATTGGTCCGTTTCCAAAAAAGAAAACAATTTTACACTAAAAAGTATCATGAATTTCATATCATATACTACTTTACGTACAAAACACAATTCTCCTTAATCTACGTGTAAAAAGAAAAGAATCATGAATATTAGGACGGATACTTTTATTCGTCTGTACAATCCAGATGAATATACAAGATTTTTTGTGTATTTTACAAGTTGCTCCGTTCGCATCGTTTACAAAAATAAGTCAGATTGTCCAAATAACTAACAGTCCTTCCGATTCTCGTTATAAAATTTCGATTTTTTCTTTTTATAGTTGGGGTCCGTATGTATCGACTCTTTCCTCACATGGCAGCCCGCCTGCGCTTCTACGCAAAATCCCTTTTCTCCGAGAGCACAAAACTGTCATTATACCACAACACAGTCACCAAATTCCTGATCGACCACCACCATTTTTCCTCCGATGTGGCGGCGCAAATGAACCTGCCTCAAAACCCAACGAAACACCATTCAATCCTCAAACTGCCTGCTTCTCCAACCTCCAACTGGAAAAAATCTTCAAATCGTTGCCCCAACTCCTCTCAGAGCATCTTGAAGCCAACATCTAGACCAAATTCGAGATCATCATCGGCTTACCCCCCGCCAAAATCGTCGAGATCGTCTCGATTCAATCGAGAGTTCTACAGTACGGCGCACCTCTAATCTCCTCTTCAATCACCACGCTAAAAGGGGTGCTGGGATCCGCCGCGGCGGTGGCGAAATTTCCTCAAAACCGCATGGTTGTTCTTCAGAGACATCGACGCCACTCTGTTGCCCAATGTCGAATTCTTAAAAAGTTGTGGCGTTTCAATGGAGCACATTCCTGGATTCTTCCTGCGTAAGCCTGGAAACTGAGGAGATCCTGGAGAAGGCCGTCTAAATGGGGTTAGATCGAAACTGGAAACTGGAAAGTCCCCAAATGAAGATGGACTCCATCCAGAAAAAATAAAAATAAAAATTCAAAATTTTGTTGACAGATTTGAAAGGCCCTTGGAGGGTGTTTGACAAAGCTTATTTTAAAGAGCTTATAATATATAATATTTGAAGAGTTTATAAATTATCAAAATGTTTGGACGATTGAATTTATAAACTAAAGAAAGAAACGTGAGTTAAATAGAGAAAATTGACGAGGAATAAAGTCGATAATGTATATATAGAAAATAACGAACCATAATAAGGTTATTTTGATAAATTCACTGTTATTTATAAGCTTATAAAAAAAATTAAGATAGAGTTATTTATTTTTAGGGGAGCTTATAAGTCGTTAGAGTTCATTTTTACATCTTATAAGCTGTTTAAGAACTTATTTTGCTAAATACTTTGCATGAGTTTATAAACTCCTAAACAACTTATAAATTGTTTTGAAGAAATTATAAACTTAGCCAAACACCCTCTTAATCATTTGGGCAATCTGGCCTATTTTTATGTATGACATGGAACAAATTGAAAAAAAAATATAATTAAGAGAATTAGTTATTTTTCGGATTAAACGTTATAGGTGGTTTTGCTGCTTTATGAGTCATGGAGAATTATAATGGTACAATAATTAAAAGTTAAAAGCGTAAACTGAACCTTTAATTAAGCCTTGTTGTGAATGAGAGACCTGACTAAATATTTCAATAACATCTAAACCTTTTTATTTGTAGTAAAATTTCACAAATTTAAATGTGTTCATCCAACATCCAAAACACAATTGATTGTGGACTTTGAAAATTTATTATCTGGATTTAATAGGGGAATGTAAGTCCACTCCTTAAAACAAGTCAAAACCTTCATTTCATATACAGGGTAAAATGGTATTTCATCTTTTATTTCCAACACAAAACACAAAACTCCTTTCTTTCAAGACATTATTTGGAGAATGATATAAAGTGAATAAAGTGATAAAAAAGGCAACTTTTGAAGAGATAATTACAAAATGATCAAATCTTGGGTGGGACGGAGGAGTATAAGGCAACAATGATCAAAACAATAATCCCCATATTATCATAGGTCTGCAAGCCGTACAAACTACAAGTGAAGGGAAATCAGCTTGGAAATGGACAATTGTATCTTTACATCCAACTGCTGTTTACAAAAGACAACTGTAGCTAATTATTCAAAAAAGGAAGACAACAACTACAGAGTCGAGGAAATCAAGAAAGAGAAAAACAAGCAAAAAAGAAGGGGACAGAACTGGAAATGTACTAGGAAGCAATTTGATACTGCCTCCAAACGAAATAATTAATAAAAATATTTCTTACAACTGACAAAGAAGTGCTAAAAAGGCTGTGAACTAACATAATCTATCTGCTTGTTAGTATCAAATCAACAAATGCCCAAGCTCGTCGAGCCTTTTCCCTTGTGACCCATGGCAACATTGCTACCTGAAGGTGAGCTCAAATTTCTAAAACGAGTCTTCAAAACATAATAGCAGAGTGGACGCGTGAGCAGGACTGCTGAATCCCTTTCTACAGCTTTTAATGCTCTGCAGCCAAATATATACGAGGAATTTATAGTAGACTCCTGAAAATGCAAACCCGACATAAGCAAAGAAATGTAACAATAGCAACTTTTGGAGTGTAGTTCATTAGCTTCTCAAATTAGCTACATAGGCCGCATCAAAATTGATCTAAACCAAGACATAACCGATGACTGTGGGGACAGGGTATCAAGAATATGGCAATAAGGCTTGGTTAGACTTTTACTCGTTTTTCTGAGTACCAATCCTATTGTATTGGCCATGACATCCTTTTAGCGGACAGTTTCAGCAGACTTTCTAGTTGCCACGTAGGATCATTTTTTATATTTTGCTAATTAAAACATAGCATAGGTACAATCAGTAAAATGTGAAATTAGGACAGAGCAGTAAATCAAACATTTAGATACAAAGTGGGGAAAAAATAAAGTAATACTATTGTTATCCAAAAGTATAAACACTTATTCGAGAGTATGACTATTTGACAGAATATATTAGCAACTCCGAGGTAACCTTTTTCTCCCTCCCAAATGGAAAGACTAAAGAGAAACAGCTTGTGAAATGAAAACCTGGCACTGCAGCAGACTATGGGGGTAAAGGAACACAGACAAAAACAAATATGTAAGAAAAAGGAGGAAGAAAGAAAAGCTGATGACAGTTGGAGGAGAAAGACAAATGCAACAAATAGGTGGACAGAATAGCTCAATTTAAACTTCCATGTGAGTTTCTCTTTTAAATTGAGTCAAAGTAACAGAAGTGTGAGCCAAAAAGTGAGAGGTTCTAGGATGGCAGCGCGTCAGATTTAAGAAACAGGAATCATGTAGATGCACTTGCAAGACCTACCAAATGGTTCACCTCAAATTATTTGTCCTATAATTTCCACCAAGACCAAATTCATATAGATTTTGACATTACGTTACTTCACAAACAGTAAAAGTACACATGATTATGAAACAAGAGTTCTGCAGTTCCACTACCCTGGTTACAAATATATGGCAGTCACAGAATAACGATCTGGCAAGGCACAACTACATATTAAAATGGAATGAAATTGATACAGAAGAATATTCTATCATAAAATTAACAAGGATCTTACCAAACAGAAGTCAAAAAGGAGCCTCGAGCGATTCATCCCAAACATCTGCACTTCCATTGGAGGCATCTTCTGCATCTTCCTCCATTGAGAGCCTAATGTATTCTCGGTGTGCAAAGCGATCCCATTCCGTCAAATTTGGGTTCTCACGCTCCTGTCCAGTTTTATAGTTGAGAAGAATGAACCTTTCAGTTCTATGAAGCATATTTTAAATTGCAGCATGATATAAATCTAATGCAAGTGAAAAGGTTGCATTTTTACCTGGCGAATTAGAAATGGGTCGCGAGTTTCAAAAGCCATGAACTTATTAAGGTTAAACAGGATATTGAAAACACTGCCAGAAAGTCGGCTTCCTTTTATATCTCGCAATGTAAAATAGCTCTCATCCTGCATATCATAATTCAAATGTAATCAGATGTTATATAACAGGTACAACTTTATTGCAATTTTGCACAGCTTCAAGGAATATTTCTAGGAACATGAATACATCATAAATGGACTTCCTCACACCTAATATCCCAGCTTGTTCAGTTCACTGAATCATGTTGAGATCATTTTATTATTTTTTAAATCTGGTGCTCTTGGTACCTTAATGGCAAAGAAAAATCTTAGAATCTGCACCATATTATAATTTGTCAAGACATTTTTTAATTTGGGTGAATAAGCTAACACCTTCAGCTGACGATACTTCAAACACAATAGCTACAACTCAATGACAATTTTTTAGAATGGTGAGAAAGCATAAATATTTAAACTTGTGAAGAAGGCATTGGAATTTTAGTCTCCATCGTAAATTTATAAGGTTAAGATAGAACTCTAAGCATTACAAGGACTTTTGAGCAGAAATTTTTATTTCAGAATAAAGAAGAAAAGACATGGCAAATACAAGGACCACACCTTTACACACATAAAGCACACCAAGATATGTAAGAAAAAAAAGTCATATACAATCTACTGGAAGGTCACCTCTGGATGAACCATGTCAACAATTTGACACAGTATATCTTCAAAAAGCACAGGCTCTTGGGCCATGCATTCCATTCTATGCAACTGCTCCTCATAAAAGAATTGCATTTCGTTCCTCGTTATAATTCCATTACCATCCAAATCTATGCATTTGAACCTGAAAAGGACTACATTATTTGACTCGCATATAAAAAAATAAGAAACAATACACCAAATATTTTGAGCAAACAAGAGAACACCAAACACAGAAATCCAAGCACACTATATTCTCTTAGCTTGATTACAAAAGTTACGAATTATAACTAATAAACATTTAAAACCTTTCACAGGAGAAGTTAAAATCCAGGTTTTGCTTGCTCTAGGCCTCAAGTCATCGATACTGAGCCCATACAGGATTAACTATGAAAGTACTTTGCTCCTTGCATGTAAAATGTATCATTAGTTATTCCACAATCCTCTAATACATAGTTAGATACTATGGAAAGAAGCAAAATCTTTAGTGGATTACTTCTTGAACCATTCTTACAACCCTGCAACCCACATCCACATGTATAATGAACTCAAAAGGATTCAGACTCCATTTTCCTGATTATCCATCCATTAGCAACAACATGGAGGCCACACCTTCAGCAAATGATAAACATCATACATTACATGATATAAAGAACCCAACAAACATTGAAGATAAGATGATCATGCCTTGCATTTTTTATTTGACAATTTAGATCTTACACATACCAATACTCAAGACTAGGGTCTGATGATTTATCCTCCTCTGACAATATGAAGTAGACGAAATCTTCATATCCCATCTTTCCTTCAACCTTACTGGTGAACTTTCTCGGAACCTTGCAAATTCAAGCAACAATGCTTAGCAAGATGTTCGAGACATCATAAGAAATAGATCAATCTTCCAATGCAGGCAACCCAACTCGTCTCGAATAGTAAGAAGAATGAGAAAATCACAAACCTGAGAAAATATTCTATCAACAATCCTGTAGGTAAGTGCGTGGTTACCATATCTGATGAGGTTTTCTTTGTCAATCAAAAAATCATGATCTGAGTCCAGCTCCCAGAACTTGCAGTATATCACATAGAAATGCTCATAGGAGAAGTACCTGAAGAAATGAGATAACAGAATGTGGCAGCAAAATACGCAAGTAAATACAAAATAAAAATAAAAATTCTAGAGCAAATACAAATGCTCCTAGTCCAAGATTGCTGCTTGGTAATTTGTAGTGAGAAATGATATATATGTCACATGGAAATATATCTATAATCTAATGGGAACCTTGAACATCCATAAGTTACTTTCCTTTCACTATTTTAAAAACAAGAAGAAGATCATCATTTCATTACCGAACAGATAGACAAGACAAAATAAGATTATCTTTAATTACCTCAAGACTTTGTTAATATCCTCTTCTTCATCTGCATGCTGCATTGCGGCAATCAAGTTTGAGCGTCTCAGCTCCCTCAGTGTAAGACGACTATTACCCGCTCTATTCACATAGTAAAATATTCTGTATATTACAGTTTCAGCTGTAGATAGATGAATAGGACTGTTAGTTTCAGTCAAAAAATTGGGAACTTGCAACAAGTAGATAGGAAAAGTAAGTTTAAGAAAATTAGCAGATCATACAAAGCCAGCAAACAGTCCAGCCAACCCAGTGATACTTGCATTTGGACAAGCAAACCAACACTGCCCTAGAAAATATAAAAAGAAACTATAGGCATTGGAGAACTACTCAAGAATCGTTAAAAAGATCCAATCAATGCTTTTCTTCATCAATCATATATGTCTAGCAAATGTTGAAAACAAAATGAGAAGACAAAACAAAATCCAATAAGCTACTTTTAGAACACCTGTTCAGGGGAAGAGGAAAAAGAGAAGGCACACAATGCATTAACCGCTTTTGTAGAACTTTCAACGAGAGAAAAGAATAAAGCCACCCAACAAGGTTTAACCAAAATTCATAAAACAAGAGAAGAATCATCCTAGAACATATAAAAAAATTGTCCCTAGTTTTGGGGCACAGTAAAAACAACAGATGTTCCCCCTTAAGCTTCATTAAAAATTCTTTCCACAAACAGGAACTCAAAACAAGGCTGTGTATGTTCAAACAAATTTATAGCAAAGAGAGTTATTGAAGTCAGGAAACTAAAAAGGACTATCCAAAATCAGAGAAAGAAAAGGAATGTGATTTTCAACCTCTTGTTAAAAAAAATCTGTAGGATTTTCTCATGCACATAACCTATTGGAGATATGTTTTTGGACCCAACTGGTTCTTTCTTACTTATTTATTTATTTATGTTGTGGTGTGCTCTTGCCTTCTTGTTATTTATACTCCAAAAAAACTTCCGAATATCATAACACCGAAAATTTCAAGTCAACATCAAGTTTTGTGCATTAGTTCCAACCCATAGATCAACAAAAAAAAGGAATGAGAACCTAGTATAGCTCTAGAAAGCCAATATATAAGTAGCTAAAATCATCATCTACAAGTTATTCAAGTGGTAGCATCTTACTTATATATATTCACGAATGAGGAATGCCCAAGCACAAGTGTTGAATTGTCATTGCGTCATCATTATTTGTCCATATAGATCTACCAAAGACTTAGTGTTATTGCTCTTTAGACCTTCATGCTCATATTAGTATAAGAGATCAAAAAAATAAGCAAAAGACAGATACTAGTAGAAGGTTTAGACTAGTCCTGGTCATCAGGTAATTGTGCTCGATACTAAGATAAGATGGTTGAGTTAACAGCTGAAAGGCCAGAAACAGTTCCAGTACATCAAACAGTGAATCAAAACACAAAAGAATACAAATCTGGTGACAAGTACAAAGTGCCAGAGTGATAATTAAATTTTAGAGCAACATCAAGCAATGGGAAATTATATTCAAGGATCTAGAACAAATATAAGCTTATCTAAGAAAAATAACAGCCATGACCAGTGAATTTTTATCCGAAGAAAAGTTTAACCAATATGACTCAGTAACGATAAATTAAGTGCAAATACGAGATACGACATACCATATCTTTCTTGAAATTCAGGTGTACTCTGCAGGAATTCTAACCCAGGATGAGTGGTCAAAAGTTCTCGAAGAACAGGTTTGAAGTCGTCCTATTTCAAGGTCGCAACATTACCAACATATGAGGAAGCTATTAATAACTAGCTAACTCAATTTTCTGCATTAAAATACTAAGAAATTTGTTCAACCTGGACCAAGTGTCTGTGCTCTGGTTGCTTCAAGATTGTGAATAACTGTGTTGCTAGATCCTTGGTCAACATGTTTCTATTAATCCAATAATTGACAAACGCATCCCTGGTTGGAAAAATTAAGCGAAGTGAAAATACATCAACTGTGAACAAGAACATCAGAACCATGAATCATCACTAAGAAATTCAATGATGAACAAGTGTAACAAGTTCAATTTCTATCAGAAAATGTTGCCTGTAATTACGAACTTGTAAGTTTAAGGTCAAGCTTGGTTTCACATGAAAGTCCATTTGCAGAAATTGTGTCCCATCGTAATTTTTAACTGAACTTTAAGAGCAACTTCTCTAACGGTCCTTTTTCAGAAGCAAAAGGTTATTGCTTTGTATTCTTTTCTTGCACTACTAGTGTGAGCCATAAAAGTATTTTACAAAAAAACAACTAAATTGTTTTGGTATATTTTAAAAGTGACATCTAAGAATTGCAATCTAAAAGTGCTAAAAATGTGCATGATTAGCTCTCAATCTTTTTATGGAGTCCATGATTAGAGAGACAAGCAAATTAAATTCACAACAGCATCTTTAATTCATAACTTTATTCACACCATATAACAACCACTGTGAGTTACAGAACCAACTATACCAGGTTAGATTAGTAGGAGCATGACATTTGTCCAGACTTTCAGACCAAGGAACACAGGAAAAATCAACTGAGGCAAAACTAAAGTTCTGATGATAAAATGGCAGACTTTTAACTAGAACTCCTTCTGAAGGAAGATTTGGGATCAAAATGATGGAAGTGTTTTCTTTTAGTAATATGGCAGGCCAATATGAGCACCTTTAATTCATTACCAATTATAACAAATTTTCCATGTGGGCGAAAATATAGCAGATGCAAATAAATAATCGAATCTCTCTTCTGACAACATAATGTTCCGTGCAAATCATTTTCCAATGATAAAGAACCTTTGATAGATCCAGTATGGTACCATACATCCAAGCTTTTTTTATTTTTATTTTATGTTATTTTGTGGGGTGAGGGGGTGCCTTGTTTGCATTCACCACTATACACTTTGAAACTTACTTTGTTTCTTAGATAACCTAACGGTGGAAGAACATACCAATGGCATGCTACAATGACTCTCTATTGCTTAAGCAGTTTATATTTTGAACCCTTAAAATAAAGAATATGATAATCCTAACAGATGAGAATTTTATAAAGGAGCAGTAGAAATTTCTAACAGTTCTTGAGAAACAATGAAGAGTGGGAAATAATTGCAGAAAGAATCATGATGCGACATGAAATGGTAGATATAGGTGGCACGGATGGAGTAGATTGTAATACAAGAAGTGGAGGGAGAAAGGAAGAAAGAAATGGGAGAAAAGGGTTATCAGAACAGTAAGAAATAGAAATAGGCTAGCGGTCATTTAAAACAAATGAAAAGTGTTAAATCAAAGGTGGAAATAGGATATTGAGGCGAAATACTCTATATTCAGCACCTATTTATACTAAAGAGTCAGAACCAAACTAGGAAAACTAATGTAAGAGTTCTAACTAAACTAAGAAATTATTAAATTGCTCTACAAGCAATTACCATAAACAAATATATTTCTAACACTCCCCCTCAAGCTAGAACATAGATTTTAATCACGTTTAGCCTGTTACAAAGATAACTAACTATAACCCTAAAAAACAGAACGAAAAGAAAATCTAAAACTTGAACTTCAAGTAAAATCTCATACATAATTTGAATCTGATCCAAATTGAATCATACATCAATCAGATGTTGACCTAAATAGGTATACAAATAACTCACAAATGTCTTGACCCAAACTTAATCCCGCACCAATCAGATGTTGATCCAAACAATTATCCAGACAACACACAAATGTCGAGACGAGAAAACCACAATGAACGGAATTGAATTCCGACAATAAACGTGCTCACGAGCACCAAACATCAAATCTGACCAAAAATCAAATCTAACAACGAACGGATCTCACACCTCACCGGTGCTGATGTTGATCCAAACAGGTACTCAAATAGACAGAAGACGTCGAGGCGAGTCGAACGGGACCGACTGGAGAAAATTCCGACCACACACATGCCTTCATGCTCCGGAAATGCAAAATTGGAAAGAAAACACGCAGCTTCTGGCAAAGGGCCGACGGGCTACGGCGCACCTCCCTGTGCCAGCGGTATCGACCGGTGAAGCTCCAAATGCAAATGGGTAGCTTTTCCCTTTTTCACCAAAAAAACCTAATTTCAAATTTTGAAATTTCAAACCCTAGATCCGGAAAGTGGCTCTGATATCATGTTAAATCGAAGATAGAAACATGATGTTAAGGCAAAAGACTCTATATTCATAAACTCATCAAAGCACCTACTTATACAAAAGAGTCCTAACCAAACTAGGAAACTAACATAAGAGTTCTAACTAAACTAGGAAACTACTAAATTGCTCTACAAGCAATTATCATAAAAAAATTATTTCTAACACTCATCCTCAAGCTAGAGCATAGATTTTAATCGTGTTTAGCTTGTTACAAAGATAATTACACCAATCGGATGTTGACCTAACCCTCACAAAAGCGAATCCCATAAAGGAAAATTTGAAATTTGAACTTGAACGGTCCGAGGCGTAAAATCTCATACATAATTTGAATCGATAAATTTATATTTTATTAATTTTTATTATATTAATAACTAGTATTAAATTGAATCTTACACCAATCAGATGTTGACCTAAATAGGTATCCGATAACTCACAAATGTCTGGCTCTATTAAATCCCTTTCACCCACTATTAATAATCCCACACCAATCGGATGTTTATCCAAACACGTATCCGGATAATGCACAAATGTCAAGAACGCCTTTTAAACCATGCCAAACACGTATCAGATAATGCAAACCACAAAACCACAATGAACGGAATGAATTCCGGCAACAAACATGCTCACGAGCACCAAACATCAAATCTAACCAAAAATCAAATCTAACAATGAACAGATCCCACACCTCACCTATGTTGATCCAAACATGTACTCAAATAGACAGAGGACGTCGAGACGAGTCGAACGAGACCAAAGAAAATTTTGGCCACACAAGTGCCTTCACGCGCTGGAAACGCTAAATTGGAAAGAAAACATCGTCGGCGCGTGGGGCTCACACATGCGGCTTCCAGCCGCCGGACTTCCGGCGAAGGGTCGACGAGCGGCGGCACACCTCCCTGTGCCGACGATGTTGACCGGTGAAGCTCCAAATGCAAATGGGTAGCTTTTCCCTTTTTTCACTTAAAAATCCTAATTTCCAAATCTGAAACCCCAATTTCAAATTTTGAAATTTCAAACACTAGATCCGGAACGTGGCTCGATACCATGTTAAATCGAAGATAGAAACATGATGTCGAGGCAAAATACTCTATATTCATAAACTCATCAAAGCATCTATTTATACAAAAGAGTCCTAACCAAACTAGGAAAACTAAAATAAGAGTTCTAACCAAACTAGAAACTACTAAATTGCTCTACAAGCAATTACCATAAACAAATATATTTCTAACAAAAAGGATAAGGGTTTCTTTTTTTGATTCTAGAAATCATACTTCATTTGTTGCTATGGGAGTTCCCTTTATATATGATTAATTTGATTCAACATTTGCTAAGATATTTTAATTGATTTTTAATAGTAATCACAATATATGCTGATAATCAGAAACGAAGCAAGCAGTTGACTCGTTGACATGACATGTACTCTCCCCAAATTTGACCTTTCAATAAATCCACCAACAAATTCTTATAATTTGGCCCTACTCCACACTGTACCCATTTAGACAAAGCACATCTCCCAGGGAGTAATGTTTAACTCATCCTAGCAAATAGCAATCCAAGATAAACAATGGACCCAATTCAAAGAATTTCTTCAAAAAAAAAAAACAGGACCTCATATTTAGTAGCCAAATGGCAGCCCAAAACCATACATGTATGAAGTGCATAAAGTAGTACGCGCATGGAAGATATACCAAAAATGTGAAAACAGGATGACTTTACAGATACTGAAACTTAACAAAGTCAGATCATGGATCAATAAGAGAACACATGGAATGTCTTATATTAGTTCCAGTACAGCTGATGCTCCTCACATCAATCCTTTGGAGCAGTTCAAACTTCAAAGTACTAAATACTAATTCTAGTAAGCGTGTCTTTGTGGAGATGGGAGCAACTTACTTCTTAACCATGGACATCACAAGATATACAAGTGGTATGCTAGGAAGCACCAATACGAATACGAATACGAATACAAAAATACGTCAATTTTCCAAAAATCAAAATACGAATACGTTCAAAATACGTTTATATATTTTTATATTTTATTAATAATATTATTACTAGATTAATATAGACTCATTTATATCAAAATAAAACAAATAACTACATAATTAAGTCTCAAATAATACCATAAAAGTTTGCACATAATTTTTTTTTAAGAACTAGTCCATTATTACTCAATCAAAGAGAGAAGGAGAAGATGAAAATAGGAAAAAAAAAATGAAAATAGAGAAAAAGGAAAACTGTCAAAAAGAAGAACAAAGAAGAGGAAAGCATATTCAACGGCCTTGACTTGAAGCGTGACGGAGATGGCACCGGTGCCGGCAAGGCAGGCGACGGCGCGGTGCTTTCTCTCTCTCTCTCTCTCTCTCTCTCTCCCTCTCCCTCTCTCTCTCTCTCTCTCTCTCTCAATAATGAGTTGAAACCTAAACCAAGAATTTTGATTTTGATGTGTAAATATGTGTTGAAACCTAATCCAACGTATTGAACTTTGTGAAAATGTATTTAAGCACATTAAATACGTATTAAATTCACATTAAATACGTATTAAATTTGTATTTTTTCTGAACAGAACGCCCCCCCTAAAAAAACGTATTAAATACGTATTTAAGGCGTATTTAATTCGTATTCGTATTAAATACGTGTTTTTGGAATACTCATACCCTTTTAGCGTATTGGTGCTACCTAGGTGGTATGACCAAAACTGGTATTATAAATATTTTAACACATAAATAGTGATCTGGAGGGAACAGAAAGATGGACAGCGAAAAATACTTGATTACAATTACCTGGTCACAATTCCAGTTCCCTCAGTGTCGATCTTTCTAAACAGTACAGTAGAAAAGAAAGACGGGAGCTTGCAAATTTCCTTCGTTACTGGTTTAAATTCTGAAAATCCATCAAACGTACAACTCATTAGTAGGTAATCAACCAGTGAAGATTCTAAGACTACATCACATGCACATCTAGTCAATCTCACCATGCATTTGCAGTCCGTCCACGTGACCATAAAAGAATTGGTTGATTCTAAACAAGCACCGCTCTTTCAATTCATTAGGTGGTGGCCGGCCATTTTGGAAATAGAACTGCAAAATCACGAGTATTATCAACTGAACTGTACCTACTCATTGCCCAGAAAGAGGGGGAGGGAGGGGGAGCTGCAGGAACAAAAACTTGGAAACAGATTAACAAATATTAACAACATATCAACTAATTCAACCTGAGGTATAAGCTCTTTCACAGACTCATTCACTAATTTCAGGGGAGAGCCAAGAGCAGAAGGTCCTGCCCTGTGTTTCATGATTCGAGGTGAACCTGATGAACTCCTTGGTGAAAGTGGTGGTGTACTACCTGCAGGAAACATTGAAGGCAGTGTATTGGTAGCAGCAGTACTTGTGCTAGCTGTTCCAGCAGCATTCAAGGGACCACCTCCCTTAGCATTATTGAGCAACGATTTTACCTGCATATTATAGGTGGATATATGTTAATAGATCTGTTTCCTTTCTCAACTGTCATGAGACTAAACCTAATATATTCAGGGAGTTTCGATGGAAAAAATTTATCAGTTAAATTACTTCCACCTGCACTAGCAAATTCTGAAAGACAGAAAAACATATTACAGCATTCATCCCAAATTTATTGCTTCCACATTCATCAAAAGTACATCTAAATGAAAAATATCTGTAAAGTTGAATTCCAGTTGAAACTAAAAGTGTGACTCTGCCGACTCTCAATCACTACGGTGACGGAAATTGCACAAGAATACAACTTCATAGGTAAGAGCAGACAAAACTTTAAATTTCCCTCATACAGGAAAACTTGTTCAAGTCAACTTAGTCCCATGTTTTGTTGACACAGAGAATACTACAAATACCTACTTTGGGAGACAAAGATAAATGAATACTTTGACAAGAAGCGCAGAATTTGATTGGGTAATAAGAAAACCAAGAGTTACATGAAAGCATGGTGGTGAAATCAAAAAAATGAGTCTAATACAAATTTTTAGGTAGCTGAGGACTAAACCTAGATTAGTGTAGACCAGAATGAGTATCACGATCCATGGAGAAGGAAAACTATAAATTTACGCTTCTAAAAAGAATTGTGATGACTTACAAAAGTACACGTACCTGCACTATGAGTAATTAAAATAGGGTAAAAATCAATTATAATGTGAAAGGGATATTTGCTCTTCAAACATGAAAACTACTTAACTTAATAGCCATGTCTGTATCCTTCTTTTAGGAAATTTACTTCCTGATGAAGAGAAGAAAATAAAAGAAGATACAATCTTCAACTGCAGTCGATCAAATTCCTTGGGTTGTTTGAGTTTCATAGCAGCAGTATCCCATCTTTCTTTTGTCTTAAAAAGCTTAAAGTTATTAAAATTAATGCTTCGGGTATTTGCACACAGATGTACAACCAGCAATCAGTCAAAATTTTCTGTTCAAGCATTCACAGCCCATGTGAAGAAGTAACAAATGTGCAGAGAAAATCTTTCAATTAGTCCAACTAAAGAGAGATTCGGGTCTATGTTGCAGCCTCAAACAAGACCAACATATAGACAGTGACACAGATACAAACAATATCTAACGAAAAATATACCCGATTAAACACTATTGCTGGAAGTTGGTTATAGCTCCAGCACTTCGAATGATGAAAACATGTCTATTTTAGCAAAGTCTGGTATCATATTTAATTAAAGAAAAACTGATGTAAAATCATTGCCATGCCCAGGCTCGTTCAGAAGCGCACAATTTGATTGGCTACTATCAAAAACAAAATAGTTGGTATGTCGATTCTCTAAGAGTAGCAGATTATGATGTCCAAAAGATTATCACATGTTTTAGAGAAATATTTACACATGACCTGCAACAGAGGAAAGTTTGACTTGTGATGATAGAAATTGCATTGCTGCGGACAAAGATTTTGACTATCCAATTTGTATGCTAACAATCAATGCTTAAAATCCAACATTTGTTACAAGAATCTTAAGATTTTATTAAAAATTCAATTAATTTGAAAGCTCCAAAAATGTGGTAACGCTGTCAATTTATTCAAGCATGAACATACTAGTCAGTAT
This sequence comes from Salvia rosmarinus, assembly GCA_036937905.1. Lineage (NCBI taxonomy): Eukaryota > Viridiplantae > Streptophyta > Magnoliopsida > Lamiales > Lamiaceae > Salvia > Salvia rosmarinus. The sequence continues at coordinate 7,699,391 of CM072820.1, read as the reverse complement.
CTATTGATATCAACCCAAAATATGGAATTTCAACTATATGTATCACAGAAAGTTGTGATAATAAGGAAATTTATTAAAGTTAGAATAGTATTCGACAGTTCAAGTAGAAAATACCAAGAATTAAGATGGAACGGAGTTAAAGAAGCATGACTTCTTCAGCTAAAAGGAAAATGATGTGATCTTTCCAAAGTGATGATGCGCTTCATGGTTTATATAGCAAGTTAACAACTACATGGTTTTCCGTGCACTATAGTGTCTCAGTGTAGTCAATTAAATATAATATCAATACTTTGAAGTCATTCTGATAAATTGAAGCGATTGACAGTAATACAGAATCTCACTCACATTTAATTATCTAGTGTCCTAAAAATGAATACGTCATACTGATAAACTATTGACTCCACTATTAGTCTATTACTAATTATCAGATGATCGAATGTGCACACAAACAACAGCAGTTGTCATCACATGAAGTTTCTATTGATACATAAAAGCCAGACACCAAAATAGAAAAGCTATAACATCACAAAAGTTGTCCACATCTGATCAATGAAAATGACCATAATGCTAGTTGTCTTCCTTAACCATGCACCATGCACACAAATAAATATTGCTTGGCCAATTTCACTTCCAGGGGGGGGGGACACGACATTAAAAACAGGGTCCTTGACCAGACTTAGTGATAGAGGTTTCTATAAATGTTGCTTCATAGAGTGACTTTAATGCACATCCATCATAGCACACGGAAGATTCCTATCACCTTTTAGATTGTTTACAGTAGTTGCAATTATATCTTTATATAGATATATATTTCTAAACCATATAACTCCCAATGGTTTATCAACAACAAACTAAAGACCATAACTTTTTTCTCTCCTTCCTGCAATCTCCACCAATAACCAACGAATCGAAATGAAATTGCATGTGGAATCTACCATTCCATCTCAATTACCCATATTCCATATTAGCTAACCAAACCTCCCAAACTACGCATAAACTGCAACCCCAATCAAGAAAGAGATCGTCGACCCAAAAACTAAACGGAAAGAAAAAGGTAATTACCAAGGAATTGGTTTCCGGAAGCGAAAGCCACTGATCAAATAGCTTTTCGGCAACATACGGGTTGGCTTTAATGGCCAACGGCGACACCTCCTGAAGCTGCAATAGTTCAGCATCGAGGCTCGTGACATCGCCATTGAAATCCAAATCCATCTCTATTTCCTCAAATATCCTCAAAAATTACAATACGACTCGCAACCCTCAGATCTTTCCGCGCCGCTTCAACCATCAAACAGGAGGTAGAACAGTCCGAAACCCAGCAAGAAAAAAGAGCCCGAAATTTCCCTCGTTCGCGGATCTTAATCAATTCAAAATCGGCAAAAGACGCAATTGATTCGAGATGCGTGCGTATAATCGATATCTATGCATCACCGAGAAGCAAACCCTAAAATGGATTCGTAACAGAGATCGGAAAGACGGAAATATACATAGAGATTTGCAAACCCTTAGCAGAGGAAAAGTGTGTGCATATATTGTGTGTGCCAGTGCGTGTGGGTGGAGGTGGAGAGAGTGAATAGTGTGGATATAAATTCATTATTTTGATAGATTCTTATAAAATAAATTTTGCTTTCGTTATATCAAATTTGGTATAGATAAATGAAAGAGACTCGTCAAAAATTGCATGATATTTATGAATAAATAATTGGTTCTGGATTATTAAATTTAATAAATGTTAAAATTTTGGTTGACTTTGAATATGTTGTCTGTTGAGTTCAACTTAGGGTGAGCAAAAAAAATTCGAAAATCGAATCTGATTCGAACCAAATCGAAATTTAAAATTTGTTTCAGATTTTTAAAATTTTTGGATCGAATTGGATCGGATTGAAATTTTTCAAAATTTCGGATTTTCGGATCGGATTTTTTAAATCCGAAAAATTCAAAAATTCGAATTATAAATAATTTATATATATAAATAATATTTTATTTAAATATTTTTAAATTTAATATGAATATATATGAATTAACAAAATTTGATCTCGAATTTTCGATTTTTTCATAATTTGGGATTTTTCGGTTCAGTTCGATTTTTTTTATAAAAAATCAGATTTTCGGATTTTCGGTTCAGATCGAATTTTTTTTATCTCAAAATTAAGATTTTTCGGATCGATTCTGATTAGGCAAAAATTCGAACCGAAATCGAATGCTCACCCCTAGTTCAACCTCTTTTATATTAGTATCTTTCTTACAAAAAATAAAATTCAACGCTCACTTTTTCCCCATAATACAAGATAAAATAGGTACAAATTTAGTATGTGCTGCAATTTATATTTATATCTATCTATAATACTCCCTTTGTCTCCGTATTGTTGACACCTGTTATTTGCACGTAATATTTTGTGTTTAAGTAGTGTGTGATATAAAATTCGAGACACTTTTTAGTGTAAAATTATTTCATTTTTTGGAACGGACCAACAATAGCGGGATAGTTCAGAAATGAAAACGAGTCAACAATAATGGGATGGATGGAGTATATAATAACGATACTGGAGTAAAAATAATACTATATAAATTTTTATTTGCTTATTTCATTTTAAAGGTTGAAGAATTGAGAAGCAAAAAACAAATTTTTCCATAAACAGAATTTATAATAGATAATTGAAACTTTTTTCTTGTGCACACATTAGCATGAAGCGTCTGTTTCTTCAGAAAAGATTGAAAATGTGAAAACCCAAAATCAAGATCACACTATTTCACAGAAGAAGAAAAAAATAAAATAAAAAAATCGAAACTTTTTGCATTTCTTGACATCATTTCCCTCAGTCAATTTCTTCCACTAACAAAATCAAACTCAATCATCTTACCGTCCGAGTCATGTGGGTCAATGCCATTGCATCATGCAACTACATAATCATTGACGGCAGTACAGTGAGGTGCCTCGATATCATTCTACTACGAAACTACTCTATTTTGTGGTTGAAAATTGAAGAGTGGGAAAAGACTCGAATACTATTTTTATTTTAAAAAAAAAAAAAAAAATCAAAATTATATGTGTCAAATCAAGCAAGTACTTCCTCCGTCCACGATAACGACGACGACGGTCTTTGTTGGTTGTGGTGGAATGCCAACTCACCAAATCAAATTAAAAAAATAATCAAGTTTGATAATTGAAGATCGTAACATCTAGGGGTGATTATTTGGGTATCGGATAGTCAGGTATCCGATACCCGACTCGAGATTTCTCGGGTATTGGGTACCCGATTACCCAAAAATCGGGTGTAGGGGTCGAGGTCGGGTATAGCTATTTAGGTGAGATCGGGTATCGGGTATACCGATACCCGATTTTTTTAAATATTTATATTTTATATATTTTTATATATTTAAATATATAATTAATATATTGAAATTAATATATTATAATATAGTTTTATTATTCTTAATTTTAATATGTGAAATTTATAAATAATATCTTAATATTAAAATAGCATATACATTTAAATACGTGATATGCTATCAAATCTTGGCAAATGGAAGTATATAGCTAACATTATATATTTAAAATTATGTACAAAATAAAAACAAAATAAATAAATACAAAGAAAAAAATGCTATAATAATACCAGGAATATCCAAATATATAGCTAACATAGTTATTAGTAACATTACAACATATATATAGATTTATATACAAATATAAAAATAAAATAAATAAATAAATAAATAAAATAAAACAAAAACAAAAAGTGCATCTAGGAAGAACTTTTATTATTATTTAATATTATTAATTCTAATAAACTAATACTTACAATAAATATATAGATTTATCTATAAAAAAAACGATCGGATATTTGGGTACCGATTTATAAAATCGGGTCGAGTATCACATTTTATGCAAAATCGGGATCGGGTACCCGATTTTTTCGGGTAGGGTACCCGACCCGTACCGAATAATCAACCTAGTAACATCTCAAAAATGAGACCAATCATGGTCTCTCTTTCCTACTTTTTCAACAAATGAAATTGTGACTTTTGTCACTTTTTCATTGGTCATTCAAATTTTATTTAGATAAATAGATAAAACTAATATATCTTTTACATAATATTTTTAAACAAATTAAAAATATATCAAAATTTGTATTTTTTTCATTCTTTATGAATAGAGATCAAATTCACTATATTTTTACGCACCTAAAAATTCTATTATTTTCTCTACTTATAATATTTATTATATCTTTCTATATTTATCTACGGATCAAGGCAATAATTATTTCTACAATTCCTATAATTTAAATCACTCCCAAGATTATTATCCTAACCTTGAAAATCTTTCAAACTCCAACAAATTTTTAGAGTTTGATTATGATATGGATTATCATTTCTCACATGATCCTACTCATTCTCATTTTCCTGAATATCACCAAACCTCTCAAAGCATCCCCCAAAACTCATTTCAAAATGTTCAACAAACACACACGAAGTCTTCCAATAATCCACAAAGTTTGATAGACCAAGAAGATGTAGCACTAATGCCTGTTTGGTGTCTCGTCAGTACTAATACAAGTATTGGCACCAACCAAAATAGTGCCTCATTTTGGAAAGTATTTCAAGTATATATGAGCAAGGTTGAGCAAAAAACTCAAAATTTGGAGCCACAAGATCCATGGAATCATTAAGGCAATGTCACAGATGCCTAATACAAATGTACCCAAGTGATTTGGTGCTTACAAGAAAGCATATGATCGAAGAACCAACGGACAATCCAGACAGGATATTGAGAAAGATGCTCAAATATTGTATGGAAAATCTAAATTTACGCACTATAAGATGTTTGAAGAAGTGATGAGTGGTATCCCAGTTGGGAATTGAAATTGGGTAGTACTGGTTATACATGTTCTCATCCAGATGATGAAGATAATATTGAAGAAAGTCACAGCAGCTCAAAAAGATCAAGGATTTATGAGGATGGGGACCCTCCAACCGACTCCACTCCAGAAAGTTTTGAAAGCAATATTTCAAGATTTCGGCATCCTATTGGTAGAGCTTCATCAAATGAGGATCACACATGACAGAAATCGATATGTAGAGCGAAAAGATGAAAACGTTTACTTTTAATATATTGATGACAAAAAGTCAATTATCTATATAAGAAGAAACTTTAAAACATCATCTAATGACCAAATTATATGGGATGTGATCGTACTTTATGTACTTGTATTTTTTGTTATTGTGTTTTTTAAAATTATTGTTATGCACTACCTTTCAATTTATGTATTTTAAATTATGTGGTTTATGTATTTTTCAATTTATGTAATTTCAATTACGTGGTTTATGTATTTTTCAGCATGTAGTTTCAATCATATGATTTAAATATTTTTCAATTTATGTAGGGCTTTTTTTATCCCTCAATGATATGATTCTAAATAAGAAAAAAAAATCAAACATTCGTCTTCCACTAAATAGGTGGAAACAAAGAAATTTAAATACACCCCATTGTTTTCTCATACATTTGACTATTGGGTATTTATGTAGGACCATTTCTGATTTAAGTGATGCTATGCCACATGTTTTTGTAAAGTCAGTGACTTTTGTAAAGCATAAGCGATGTAACTTTCCAGTGTATTACATGCTTCTGATAATAGCATACATGTGACAACTATTAATCACTTATAAGAGACGAATAATTGAAGTTTTATACTCATATATATTTATCTGTATGACTCTGAAAAAATACGGCGAGTCGTGTGACCTTAGTGTAAGCAGACATGTGATTTTTGTGAAGCACGAAGAGTCAACTGATGCTTTATCAAGTTATGTGACTTTTGTGAAGCAATAAGAGCTATGTGACAACTATCAATCACTTTAAAGAGACAAATAATTGAAGTTTGTAACTTCTATATATTTATGTATACACCCTATCTTCATTGTTATTTTTCTACTCAAATATTCAAACCACCTTCCTTGAAAAATAGCATCAAGTTCTAGTTTTGATGCTTCAAATTTCTTCAATGATGAATGGGATGAAACCATTGCCGAAAACATAATAGGCAGCTTGACCACATCATCAAGAATGTGGTAGTTCATGCAGCAAATCTATCTTTACAACCTATCAATCATATTGTTAGAGCTACAAGGCGGTATATTGAATGGAAACGCAAGAAGGGTCATGAAAGCGTGTTCGAGTAGTACTTTTCAGAAGATCCAATCTATCCTCCAGAATATTTTTGAACAATGTATTGCATGTGGAAGCCTTTGTTCTAACGTATAATGAACAAGCTTGTTGCCACTGATAAATTTTTCAACAACAGCCTATGCCGCTGGTTGTCTATGTATGTCTGCAATTCAAAAATGTACTACAACTATAAGAGTATTGGCTTACGGAACATCAACAAACTTGCATGATGAATATTTATGAATGAGCTCACAACTCATTCATAAATCGGTTATCAAATTCGTTGAAGGTGTAATTTCTAACTTCGGTGTTGAGTACCTCAAAAGGCCCACTAAAGAAGACATTGCAACTCTTCTTCAAGTCGGAGAAGGACGTGGCTTTCCAGGCATGTTGGACAGTATTGACTGCATGCACAGGGAATGAAAAATTTGTCCTAATGCATGGGCACTGCAATATGCAAGAAGAAACAATATGCTAACAATCATCTTGGAAGCAGTTGCATTACAAGACCTATGGATCTGACATGCATTTTTTGGAATACCAAGTTCAAAAAATGATATCAATGTACTTGATCAATCTCTTGTTTTAATGATATCTTGGAAGGTCGAACACCAAAGTTCAATTATATTGTAAATGTCCAACAAAGAAATATGAGATATTATCTCACTGATGGCATATATCCTCAATGTGCAGCATTTGTCAAATCCACTCATGCTCCATAACTTCAAAAGCATAAGTTGTTTGCTCAACATCAAGAGGTTACCATAAAAGATGTTGATAGAGCATTTTGGGATGTAAAAGCTCATTCTGCCTTTATCAAGCGCCCATGTCTAATTTGGGGTCGTTATAGTATGGGAAAATAATGATTGTTTGCATCATCATGCACAATATGATAATAGAAGATAAAAAGAGCACTTACCTAAACTATCATGATCTAACATAATTTATAGAAGATCGTCTTAGACAAAATAATAGTTGAAGTGAATTGGAGAAGAAAAATAATGATTTCATATACTCTATAAATATGATTGCAAGTCTATCGTGTTATATGATAATCTTATGATTATTTTATCCAAACATTATATATATATATATATTTGTGTATTTATGCATGCACAACTTTACAAATTAGTCTTATTTTTCAACCTAACTTAATAAATTTTGAAATTTATTTACATGTACATAAATATATATTTTTTAAATTTAAGATGTATTAAATATTCCTTTTTAAATTTAAGATGTATTAAATATTCCTCATGCATCGTATAAGTGAAATACTAGTTATCCTTAATATTGAGCACCAAGAATAACAAATAATTGAAATTTTCAATTCAATTTTTGGTTAATCAAGATTTGTAACTTAAGATTCTTGTGAGCTTAAGATTTTTGTGAGCAGTTAATGTTTTCTTGAAGAAAATGCAACATCAGAATTTGTATCTCTTTTATAGTAAAGGATCAAATGAAATTTCTTTTTGCCAAAATTGAGTAGTTTATCAAGAGTTCATATTTTAGATGACTGACCGTATTTACTCTATTATAAGTGACCCAAAAATGAAGCCCAACATTTACAGAAGTTAATGGCTTACAGAAGTTAATGGCTAGAAAAATTTTATCTTCTTGTGTGCTTGTTAATCTCTTCACTAATAAGTGACCCAAAAATGAAGCCCAACATTTACAGAAGTTAATGGCTAGAAAAATTTTATCTTCTTGTGTGCTTGTTAATCTCTTCACTAAGAATCCGGCTAAGTAAGCTTGGTTCCTCACTCAAGTTATTACTGTGCCAAAAACTGCTGAGTGCACGAAGCTCCTCCGAGTTTGCTTTCTGTAAGAGGCCGTTGAGTATTCTCTCAAAACATACATACTTTTGGCTAGAAAAATTTTAGCTTAGTAGTGCTGTCTATTGGTCGCATTTGTATAGGAATCTGCATCAGTGATCGCGATTGCCAGTACTCTTGGCAAACTCTATCGTGGTCCATAGCCTGAATTGCCTGTTATAGAGAACCAAAAGGGCCATTTTAGTATCACCTTGCAACTCCTCAAAAAAAGAGAAAGAAAAAGAAAAATTATGACCTTGTAACTAAATGTTTCATATTTATTAGATAGAATAAACTAAAGGGTAACTGCATATGCAAGTCCTTGTGCTTTGAAAATCAGGTACTTCCATTTGTTAAATTTAAGTCCTTGCACCTTTATGTTGAAGTGGGATTCCTATTTTTCTTTTTTTTGGGTAAATATCATTTTCTAGGCCAAAAGTATGTATGTTTTGAGAAATGTCCCACATACTTTGACCTAAATAAACTTTATTCCTATATGAAAAACATCAGAAAATCGTAATATTCAAGTAATTAAGTCAGTTGGAAGAACTTGCCTGCAAAATTGCTGGCGAAGAAAAGCCGAACATTTGCATGCCATCCACACTCCCAGGTGGTTGCAGAGGAGGAAGCTTCCCCTTTCCTAGCTTATGTTGCTTGGCAATCTCATGATTTACTCGCTCCTGAACCAGTTCCCAGCATCTACCAGCTGAGACATGGATAAATACTTCACTAAGATCGCTCTCCAACGACACCTAAAAGCGCAATATATCAGCACTATACAACTTGCTGTGTAGAGAAAACAAAGAAGGGGATAAAACATCTTAAATCTGTGACATCCCAATATTGCCTCTATGGATTTTGAATGTCATTCTGAAATCATTCGAGATAGGTAAAAAATTCAAATTTGTCAGCTAACTGATAAAGAAAAGAAGAAACAGAACAAGTAACACAAAAGAAATTTTGGGCTGCTGCGAAGGATCCATATAACGTGGAGAAGATTTCACAAAAGTGATTAGCAAATGAGCATCTATTTCATGATTCTGCAAGGATTATATTTATGTTCATAAGGTTTTTACATTTATTGGATACTATTTATACTTACCATAAATAAAGGTCGATCCAGCCCAGCATCTAGGATTTCAGAGACATAATAGCACGTATTAGTCGGATCAATAACATCTATGTACTTTACTCGACTCCTAAATCCTGTACTCAACAGAAATGAAAAAAGCCCATTATAGTTTGCAATTTAATAAAAAAACTGCTTAGGATATAAGCTCCACGTATAACTATGCATCATACCTACCCTTTGGGTAAATAGAATTACTATCACACCATAACTTTCCACTTCGCACAGCTCCAAAGTCCAAAGGCTCGACATTGCAACTGATTCTCCTGATTATTTTTGCAACACGAGGACCCTTCTGGCGACGATACCTATCCATATTATTTTGATGGCTGGACGGGCTCGATACAGTAAGCATGTTATCTATAGATCTCAACTCTACATCCAACTCTACCTTTTTACAACCATCTTCACCTTTCAATATGTCATCATCAATTTGTTGGTGATTACGGCTTGCCTCATCACAATCTTTCGTCTCTTTGTTTCTCAACACATTGTTGTTGGAGTCGGTATCCAACAACGAAATGTTAATGCAAGAACTGGTCGGAGGGTTGATTCCTAAAGAACTTTCAGCCGCAGCATGCTCCTCGACTTTAACACACGTTGAACTAGGAATGCATACAGCAGAAGGAAGAGTACCAGTGGTTGTGGATGCTGGTTTATCAATGCAACTATCCAGATTTGTCATACTATAGGAGGAAATTGGCTTCTGAATACCTATTGTATTCTTTTGAGAAGTCCCCTTTACAACAACACACAGCTTTTTACTAGGCGGTTCATCTTCTTCATCATCACTCAAGAGTATGACGTCCTTGTGTCCCAAAAGTGATATCTGCTTCTCCTCAGATTTATCAAAGGCTTCTGGACACACTTTCCTGGGACTAGTGGCTTGAAAAGCTTGACATGATTGTACTTTATGTCTTGGAGTTGGAGGTGGCTTTAATTTGCACGGAATACTAGATTTAGCTGATTTAACTTTCTTAGAACAATGGTTTGCTGTCTTCACACTTTCCAAAGCCAATACTACCATAGGAGGTACAGCATTCTTAGAAGAGCCAACGCTGCCGATATACTTCATTACACTCGGAGAGCCTCCACACACTTCCCTTTTCTGCTCCTCCGAAGATATTGCACTGGAAGGTGAACTTATCTTTTCTAGCGCTGATTCTTGAGATGAATGAGACACTTTATTCACGAGCCCAGTAACTCGCCTTTTTTCTATGGTAACATGAGAACTGAGAGCAAGGCCCATATCAAGCCTTGCCCATTGATATACTGCACTTGGTTTCCCCTCCAAAGCTTCAACCAATACATTCAACTCCATGATGTCATAACGGAAAAGGAAAAACTTAGCACTCCATGAGCACAAACACAACTGTTTGGCATGAGTCAAGCATGCATATTTATCTGGTGAACACTGGTGGCAACCTGCAGCGGATAGGTGTAGATCGAAGAGGCAGACACAGCATTCCCTCTCACAACTAGCATCAAAAGAGCTCTCCATCTTCAGTACCTTTGATGATTTGCTAAGGAATTCCCTCCATTCCCGTTCCATGTGAACAACACGAGTCTAAACACAATATGATACACATTAGAATGATATTTGGACTAGATTGATGAATAGAGGGATAACATAAAGACGTGACAACAATTTGAAGGAAAAAACAAATACCTGTTATATCCTGTTCCTTTATTTAGGCCAATATCTTAAACCCAACACACCAAGTGTTCAATATTGAGAAATAAACCATTATTAAAGAGTTAGTAGATACCTTGAGTGCTTTTGATAAGAACCCATCCTTTCCACAAGCGTCGTTCCATCTCAAATTATTTGATTTGTATTTCTTCAAAAGATTATGTTCCCAATTTTCCTTCACAGCTTCTCTAGCCGCACCAAGCAGTAGTTTATCATGTGAAATGGAAGTTCGTCTGCCTTGCTCACGGTACAGTTCAATAGCTTGATGCCCGTGCGGCAACCAGTCAACAGGTGCAATATTTACTGCCTCAGCACAGTTAAAACCACAGTTGAATCCAGCATGATATGCTCGAGGGAAGGTCAGTATATATTCTCTGGGATTCTGCACACACCAATAAACAGGCACCCCTTCGGACTTTAGGATTGAGGGTGATAGTTGGGTAACCTGCATATTGTTCAAAATACTGGATTAATTTCAATAGAGTAAGAAGGAAGCTACATGTTTTTCACTCGTTGCAAAAGCAATTACATGGCATTCAAGCAAACACCACGGATATATAAGTAGGCGAAGTTTTTGCAATATAAGATATAAGCAGGCGAACACTAAACAGGCACCATTAGTAGCAGTCTAGCAGATTGGTTTGTATGTTACATTGTTACTGAAGGGGATAGTCACGAAAGAAAGTAAATAATGAACAAAGCTCACCAGCTTATGAAGCAAATCAGGCTGTTCTTCGAAGAGGTCAGGTAGATGTTTTCTCATAGCTACCTCCAGTTTCATGGCATCTGATCCTGGAACACCATACCACATTTTTGGAGCTCCCCAATGCATGTAATTCAAGGAGTACATGTGATGGTCCTCTACATGCTGTTCCCAAATGAAGAATATATGAGAAATCATATACTCTGAAGGAGAGAATAGTAAAAAGTAAGAAGAGCAAATCAGGCAAAGATTGTGTTCAAAAGTCAATACAAATGCAACGAATCCTTTACTTACCCAACAAAATGAAGAAAAACACATTCCTATATACAGCCAAGGAACCACAACACCAGATATGTCACTGCTTTCAAATGTTAGAACAGAACCAGGAAGTCTGGGGAAGTTATTCAAATTCCATCCTGAATTAATGTACTTCACGTCCGAAGCAGAAGCAACTTGGTCAGCATGCTTAGGAAACCCACTGCCAAATGCTCCAGTTTCCAGGTCAGCCCCATAAAGCACCTTTAAGGGAATGGAATTTATTAGCATTAAAAGCAAAGAGGTAAGCTAATGTGATTATTGTTTGGAAAAGAAAAAAGCTCCATACGAGACAGAGACCAGTGTTCGGATAATACCTCAATTTGTTCAGTTGGTTTCTCTACCATCCGCCAATATTCTCCCTCAATGTCTTGTATTGTGGGATGCCACTGCTCATCAAGCTTAGTTGTGCTACCTCCTAAATTCGAACTATTATTATTTTTCCAGAAGTACCGAGCCTTGAAATCATCGTCGTACTTTTGAAATTCATCCAGAGTAAAATCCGGACCAGGCTCAAATCCGAATTTCTCAGCCTTGTCTGGAATTTTAGTATCCTGAATACCATTTCCATGATCGGCTCGCCTTCTTAGGCATTTCCTCTTTTTCCTCTTGTCATGATTGACTTGGAAAGTCTTTCTCATCGATTTGCGATTCTGAAGTTTGTCTAACCGCTGGATTCGTGTCGCAAATTTAGACCTTTCCCATATGTTCTTTTCCTTCAGAGGACAAGGAGGGTTCCATGACGGGGGTGGTACTATGCGACAGATCCCATACATCTCTGCTTTAGAGCGTATACTTGAAATGTATTTTATGGTGTCTTCAAACTCCTAAAATATTTGGTAAAATTAAAACAAGATAAGTACTTTCAAAACTATAAAGCAGATCAGCTCCTTAAGGATACCAAAAAATAAGAGAAGAGAATGGTTAACAGGCTAATAAGAACCTCTTCAGAAGGATAAAACACAGGAGCCTCCTCAAGATCAGGCCTTCTAGCTCCTTCAGGATGCCATTTTGCAATAACCTGCAATGGAAGACTTTAAAGGTAAGCATGTAAACTTATAATAGTTTGGAGACCCCCAACCAGCCCAGCACTTCACAACTAGAACAATACAAATAGATCAGCCAATAATGCCTAGGAAAAAAAATTTGTAGCTAGGCTTAGCATGAAAATCCCAAGGGCATTCTCTGGAATTGATTATACACCTTACGAAGATTAAGGCTAACTTGTATAACTATCATATTCACCCAGATGCAAATAAAAATAAGTTTTCAAGTGATAGTGTTGCTGCAGTTCTAGAAAAACTCAGAATAGATCAGTGTTGAAAGACTGACCTTTTGGCTGTTCTCACATGCTTCGCACCCACGAAGAACCCCTTTCGGCAACGAATTCGTTGAAAGCCTTTCCTGGAATTGTAAAAAATGTAGGGAACTCAGGTTGAGAAAACTCAAAACAAAAAGGAGAATTTATAGTGAACTAAACTTGACCAACCTGCTCGAACTCAATCTGATCACCCAAACTGCTATCAAGCTGGTTCTGCTTTATCAATGATCTATGCCTAACAGACGTGCTGGTTTTTGCATTGTTACATTGTGTTTCTAACTGGATGTTTTCTGCTGTAGAAGGGCTGGCAGAACTTGAGTAATTATTGACTTGATCATCCTCCATCTTGGTCAGAGTGAAGGGTACAAATGACTCAAAGCCGGGCGGAATTGATGAGATGTCCATATTATCTTCTTTGACTTTGAGACAAGGTCCAACAATTATGGCTGAAACACAAAAAAAGAAAAAGACGAACATAAATACATGAGAGGAACAGTTTGCTTTTACAAGTATTATGTGATGCTCTATACTTATGGGAACATCGAATATGGAAAAACCTAGAAATTATCTAAAAGGGATCTGAAATTTCAAAAGCCTGAATTACAGGTTTTGGTCATAACATCAGCATGAAAAATTTAGAAGCTCGTGGACATAAAAATGGAAAAATTCCTAAAACTTAATCGATGTTGGTGCTACAGTGATGCAGAAACATTTATTTGCACATCAATCAATAACAAAAATTTACCAGAAGGAAATAATACTGTAGACTGGATGGGAACATCCTAAAGCAAAAGGATAATTCGCCAAATGTAATAAGTGGTTTTAATGAATCAAAATAAGGTCGTAAATGACTTTTAGCATAATTAAATACGGAACAAGATGGTGGTAGATCACGAAAAAATTAAAACCAAATTCAGCATTAGTGCCAGCAGTTTCATCTTGGCAAGCAATTAAGTGGTTTTCCGCACTCATGCTTTAATTTAACACTCTTTTCCACATCTTTCAATACGTATCCAGAAAAGTTCACGCCGCAACAACCCAACCGTGCATGTCAGAACTTACAATCCAAATGTGGGAGGTTTTGAATCGGTGTTTACTTTGCAGAAATTCTATAAGAGCAAGTAATTGAAGTTCAACAATATAAAGAGTAGCTTATAAGACAAAATTCGATAAAGGATATTTCTAGCAGTGGTAACAGAACCAGAGGAAAGACAAATCACAATGAATAAGCAATTAGGTCTTCCATATAGTTTTTCACGTTAAATCACAAAAAATGCCACACATGTTCTGAGAATGAGTTGATATGTTCAAGAGGCAGTATAAGCCGTGTAACGGCTATCCACATTGCAATCAACCCAGACATTAATCATAAATATAATTACTAACATTGGGATAAACATATCTAAAGGTCTGTATTTAGTCTCTTAGTGAATCTGGACATAGTCTTCACTGTAACACCAATCTTTAGTCTACAAAGAGAAGACTTATTTCAACTTGCCATTGTTACTACAGCTAGAAGATGACATAATCTTGTAACTTCATTTTACTTTTTTCCCCCAATTGTAGCACAAGAAATTAAGGGGAAAAAAGATTCAGGTATGATGTTAGGCTTTTATGCTCCATTATAATTTTCTTTTCCCACAGAGATTAGGTTACAAGTATTCATTAGATAACTCATTAAATGGCACGCGACAAAACATTATTCAATGAGCCAAACAGTTTAATAACTTGAAGTAATAGTAATACTTATAAAAATTCAAAAAAAGTATCCGAATCTCCTAGTTTCTAATATTTAATGATGAAAAATGAAAAGATTAACTTAAAAGTTAAAACAAGAAGAAACATAGATCTATAATATGAAAAGATACATGTCGACGACTTACATGTTCTGGTTGAATGATTCACCTGCCTATGGAGCTATTGCAATCCAGAGTGCAGTCCCTGCACCAGATTTTCCATTGAAAAAGAGACTAATGAAAAACACAACCTCAATCAAGAAAATGCTTTCAATTGATCATGATAAATAAGCATAGGAAAAAGAGCTTAAAAGGGAAAACACTAACAGTGAAAAAGGAGTCACCAAAAACAGTCTGAATGGCAGATCTGACCTGAACCTAACCCTAATTCAACTACCATTTATAGTTTTGTTCCCAGCAACACAAAACAACCAAACATCATTCACATCACATATATTACTTTCTTAACTAACCCCAATTTAAATAAATTCCCAATTCTATTTTATCCAGCAATCCAAATCAAACATGCATAACCATTGATCCAACAGCAGGAATTGCTTTTCCAGAATCCAAGAAAACAAGTTTCAAGAAGTTTTGTGCATTTACCAGAATTGTGATAGGATCACAAGGAAAAAAGGAGCCCAAATCCCAGAAAACAAGCAACTTCAAAACCATGGGAAGACCATAAATTTCTCTCTAGCAATTCAAGCAATAAATTCAGGGATTCATAATTAACTAAACCCCCCTGTTAACCTAATTCTTGATTTGAAAGCCCTTTCTGCAATAGAATTTGTGGCCAATTTATTTCTCCATATAATAATACTAAAAGCTTGGTATCTTTGTTAAAGAGTTCCATACACAAACATAATGCTGTGCAATTTAACATATGGTTATATTTTTGAAATAACAACAAAATCTAGAAACTGACCTTTATTTTTAATATGGAATCCGGTTGATTGATCATTGTTGGAACTTGTTTTAGGGGGGAAAATGTGTGATGTATAATTTATAAATATCAAGTATATTAAGGATTTATTCAGAAGATTATGATTAGATTAGACGAGGAAAACAGCATTGGACCATAAGTAGAGAGGAAAATTATGATTTATGATCTAATTTGATTTATGATCTAATTTGACAAGGGTTTTATATATAGATTGGCTTTACAGCGAGAAGTTTCATTTTATTCTGATCCTGGTTTGGGCCTCTCGGTGACTTTAGACCGTTGACCATTGAGAAGCTTCTCTCTCTAGAAAATATTTGTGGTCATAGATACACATACTAAATACTAACTAATATATTTTGATGAATCTTGATTTGGAGATTCGAGTGATATTTATATTTGAGGAATTTACTTTTAAATTGAATGTGATAATATCTGTTTTCATTTTCGTATAACTATTTTTGATAAATATGTATACATTTACTTAATAATCAACACGTCAAATTTAAAAAACTAACAACATTTTAAGTTCACAAAGCTAGTATATCAAGCAGACTATACAATTGATGCAGGACAGAGCCCAATTATTTTTCTTTGAGTATAAACACACTAAAACGTCTAATTTAAAAGACTAATACATGTGTTTCATTATTGCGTTGGCATGTTTTCATTTTTGGAATGTTCCGCTACTGTTGTATCATTTCAAAAACAAGCAATAATTTTACACTAAAAAGTATTTTGAATTTCGTACTACACAATATTTTAGATACAAAACATAAATTTTCTTAATCTACGTATCAAAAGAAAGGAGCCCAGAATAATGAGACGAATGTAGTATACGTTAATTTATTATTTACTTTGATGGATTGGAATGGATGTTCCAATACACTTGGTAATTTCGTTATTTGAATTAATTTAGCTTGATTCATATCTCATTGAAAATATAAGATCAGAGAAATCATAATGGTAAAGATAAAAATACTCAATCATATATACTATCAATCATGAAAAGCAAAAGACATGTTGTTATTTAGTTTTTTACTGTTTTTGTTTTGGTCAAATTTGTAAGACAAATACTTGGGTGAGCTCCGCCTCACCGTGAGCTCACCCTTGTTTTTGTTAAAATAACTATATATTAATTATGGTTAGTAACGATAATTAGATTTTGCTAATGTATAATTAAATTTATTAATTTTTAATTATAATTTTTAATTCAAAATTAGAATTTATTAATTCATAATCATGGTTTATTAATTCATAATTGAGGTTTATTAATTCATAATTAAGGTTTTTTAATTCACAAGTAGGGTTTATTAATTCAAAGTTAGGGTTTATTAATTCACAATTAGGGTTTATTATTCAAAATTAGGATTTATTATTTTCAATTAGGGTTTATTAATTCAAAATTAGGGTTTATTAATTCCAAATAGGGTTTATTAATTCAAAATTATGGTTTATTATTTTCAATTAGGGTTTATTATTTCAAAATTAGGGTTTATTAATTCCAAATAGGGTTTATTAATTCAAAATTAGGGTTTATTAATTCAGGATAAGAGTTTATTAATTCAAAATTAAGATATATTAATTCAAAATTATTATTTATTAATTTATAATTAATTAATTATTAAAATTAAAGAATAATTAATTAATTAATTAAAACTAATTAATTAAAGGTGGTCTCACTGCACAGGAGACCATCCCAATTTGTAATGACCTAATTTTGGTACACTAGTATTGAAGAATTGAAACTATAAGGTCGACTTTTACAAATGAAAATATATGGATCCAGTTTTTAAACATAATTTTTATTAGAAGTACAAAAGTCCAATTAAAAATGTTTAAATACTCTTTTGTATAAACAAAAGTAACAAATA
This sequence comes from Salvia rosmarinus, assembly GCA_036937905.1. Lineage (NCBI taxonomy): Eukaryota > Viridiplantae > Streptophyta > Magnoliopsida > Lamiales > Lamiaceae > Salvia > Salvia rosmarinus. The sequence goes on along the minus strand of CM072820.1, from coordinate 7,681,697 downwards.
CTTCAAGAGACACAAAATGCATATTAGATAAAGTTGGAATGTTCTATTATCTTTTGTTGGGAGGCGAGCAAGGATAGGAAAATAAATGAGTCTAACTACTTTTATTCGAATTTAAGTTCCGAAAAAATTGTTTCCTATAGCAAGACTTGACTTGTTGGCATAAAATAACTTAAACTTGAGTTTAATAGTATGCAGTTGGTTAGCTCATCAACATCATTAACATATTCATGAGTTAGTAGGAAATATACAGCTTTTATTTTTAAGGAAAGCTCGAAGTATAAAAATATGTGCAAATATATTTTTGTAGCCAAAAGAAATAGGGAGACAAGTTTTATATACACATCCATAAAAATATGAGATTTATAGATATTTTGACTTAAAAATATAAACTTATCCCAAATGGAAACACCACTTAAAAATTTTGGATGTATTAGATTCTCTCTCTCTCTCACACACACACACACATGCATACATATGCACACACTCTCTCTCCAAACATCTCGTTGTCTTGTGCGAACTCTCACTCTCACTCTCACTCACTCACGGACGCATGAAGATGAGTGATTCGACTACGGATTCTGATCGTCGGTATTCGCCAGATGCGATAAAGCAAGCGATGGTGTCACACCCCAGTTTCTCGGGAGAAGAAGAAACAGGCTAAGTGACGGGACTACTATGCTTTCTTGAATAAATTGGTGATGTGCCCTTAAAGTCGAGCAACACCCCCTAGGTAAAAAGATACGTCATTATCGAAAAGTAACTAGTATGACCAAATAATATTTATATTCTCCCAAACAAGATCAAGTTCGAGGGTCTGCGACCAGAAATAATTTACATACTAAGCACATGATAGATGAGGAAAAACAATCGTCAAGAAGATGAATGCAATAATAGTTCATTTTAAATGAACTAGGAAACATAATATAATTATAAAATTTTCACCAAGTGGAAATATGGCAGCGGAAACAAATCATGACATTATTTGGAAGACATCAGCAACCATTCCTCAGCCTCGTGCTTCACCACCAACCGTTCAACTTGAAAAACATTTGAAAACATTTGGGCTGAGTACTAATGTACTCAGTGGGCTATGCAGTTTTTAAAATATTTTTAAAACACTTCTGAAAACAATTATTCATGCTTGAACGATATAACGTAGAAAGTTTTAAAACGAAAACTCATTCTATCTATACTAAAAATACTTTGAGAGCTCCATTTTTCCTGGTTCGACTATTGGTGCTTAACCATATCTGTTTATCGTTGATAAGTTTCCCGAGATGACCTGTTCTGTTTGTCAGAGATAAGGTTCTTTTATCACTGGCCCTGGTGTACACAACCTTGGCTAGTAGATAGCACAAGATCTGATCGTTCCTGGTTGGCAAAGCCAACAATGGTACAAGCGTTTATCCAATAATGAACAAAATATTTTAAACATGAATAATTACCTTTACCTTTGTAAACTGAGCTTATTAGCTCAAAATACATTTCGAAAATAAAGCTCACCTTTATTGCAGAAAATCCAAACAACTGAACTGGTTTCGTCAGGAACCTAAGTATCCTCCTCTGTAGGGCCTACAAGATAAGTTCTTGACTTAAGTAATAGCCCTAAAATAAATCTTAACCACTTCCATAATATGTTATCATTTCCCTAACTAGATTCGTAGTACCCGAGTTTTCAAAATTCTAAAATAATCTTGAAACCCAATTTCTCGGCTAAGGGCACCAAAAATACCCTCGCTCGACTTTTATTTTGAAACTTAATTTGATTTTGAAAATTAAATTATCAAAATACTTTTATTGAAAAAGTATATAAAACTTTTAACTTATTTAAGGTAAACTATTTGAAATGCTTTAAACATGTAATCAAGTAGTTTAAACTTAAAAATATGCACACAACAATATTTTCACAGGTCGACGAAATTATATGTCAAGCAATTATTATTCATAGAAAATAAACTCAAACAAAATTTAAAATCACTTGTGATATTTCCATAAAATCTCATTCTACCTTGATATCTTTCTGCAAAATATTAACAAGCATAATTAAATTAATTATGTTAACAAATTATAGCCCAATTTTATGAACTCATAATCAAGACATAACTTGATAAAAATATTCAAGTTACAACATTTACTAACACAATTTAACTATATTAATTTAAATCAAACATAAATTAAGCTCAATTAAATATCTAAATAAAAGCTTAAGATAAAACTCATTTTATGTATTAGCCCAAAATCATGGCCCACTATTTAATTTAAGAAATCGATAACTTGGCCCAACATCCACTTGCAAGAATTAACCAATTAAAGAAAAAGCCCAAATTAAAATTAAAAGCCCAATATAACAATAAGGGCACGTTTGATAGGTTAGTTAGGTTTCGTCTAGTTAGGTTTCATCTAGTTAAAATGTACTATTCAAATGAGTTTTGTAATTCACCACTTTTGTGGGTTACAAATCCTAAAGAAATTGTGCAAAACAGAGCTACCAAACAGACGCATCCACCAAGCAAGTCATTAAAACACGGACCGTAAGGATACGAAACAGAGCTACCAAACAGACGCATTACCCATGATAATTTTGCAATCCTATCGAAATAGAGCTATCAAACAGGCCGTAAGTAAATAACTAAAAATTAAATAAACTCTCTCTCTCTAAAGCTCTCTCTGAACACCCCCATTGATTCTCTCTCTCTTCCTACATTCACAGAACCTCTATTTCTCTCAACTCCCCCTCTTTTCGATTCTCTCTCTTTTTCTCTCAAGCTTTCTTCTCTTCACAGAACACCCCCCATCCAAATCGGTTCTCTCTTTCTCTACATCTCACAGGAGCCCTTCTCCCTTCTCCCCCTCTTTTCACGCCGCCGTTGTGCCGACTCCGGCGACCCCGCGCCGACAACCAATCCTTCCTCCTTCTCGTCTCTCTCTCTACCCCTCCTCGTTCGACCCCTCTCCAGCCTCCCCTGCCCTCGTCTTAAAAAAAACTCTCCCCTCTCATTCTCTCACGAAATCGCCGGATTCCGACGACCACCGTGCCAGGGGAACAACCCCTCCCCGTCGCCTACCTCTCTCTTCCCTTTTTCTAAGAGCAGCAGCGATTGCCGCCACACATGCAGCGGCGTTAGGGATGGCAATGAGCCGGATTTGGCTAAGTCTAGATCCAGATCAATTTTTTTTGCTTTGGTCCGGATCCGGTCCAGATCCATTGGGTCCAAAAAAATTAAATCCAGATCCAGATCCATAAGATCCACAGGGTCCAGGGTCTAGATCCGGATCTATATGTTTTCGCTTCTAAAATAAATTCTAATCAACTATAATTCATAGTAACACCATAATAATCTAAATGCATAATAATACTATAATAATTATTTAGAATTTCTACAATTATCACTATATTGGAAGACGTTAGTTACGGATTTACTATAAAATATGAAGCAACAAACAACTCGATCGTCGGGGGTGTAAATAACGCGACCCGTCGTGAATGCCGATAGATACATAATTGGGAGTATTTGAAATGAAATTTGGAACATATTTGTTTTGGAATAATTTGAGAAAAAAAAATTGAAGAGTTTTAAGTTGAAGTTATGTATTTAATTATAATAAAAATAATATATATAAATATATATATATATAAATAAATATATAGATATATAAAAAACTAAATGGATTTTGGAATGAGAAATTGGGAATGACGGCGAGACGCACGAATAGAAATTATTTAGGTTAACTAATTTAATTATAATAAAATATATATATATATATATATATATATATATATATATATAGGGGATGATTCACGTGAGAATGCAAATATTGGTGAGAAATAAGAATGCAACATTTAACTTATAAAGTTGTTGCACTAAATGTATAAATTTGTTGCACCAAATTCTGTACAACAACTTTATATTAAGTGCTACACTTTATATGTTAAATTTAATGCAACAAATTTATACATTTAGTGCAACAACTTTATCGTTAAATGTCGCATTCTTATTTCTCATCAATATTTGCATTCTCACGTGATCCATCCTATATATATATATATATATATATATATATATATATATACGGACGGATCCGGACCGGATCAAGGTCTAAAACCTAAACTCGGATCCGGATCCGAAATATTGATATATATTCGGATCCGGTCCGGATCCGTCGGGTCCAGATTTTGAAGATCTAGATCCTTAAAATGGATCGGATCCACGGATCTGAACCGGGTCTGGATTCATTGCCATCCTAAGCGGCGGCGCCTCCTCCCCTCTCCGGATCCAAGAAGGCTATCGCCGTCGGCACCTCCACCCCTACTCTATCTCTTCCTCAATTCTTCTTATTTTCTCTCACCACTCCATCTCTTCCCGTTTGCGAGCAGTGCGGGTCGCCACACACATCTGACTGCACCTTGCGTTGCCCTCTCCATTCCTCTCGATCGAGCGGTGGCGGCATCTCGCCGTCATTATCCCAACATCGACCACTATCATCTCCCTGTCTCGACTCACCTCAACAAAATACAAGCACAAGGAAAAGCAGAATACAGCACAATAGGAAAAGAAACAATATTGCAATAGAAATATACTTATGTATATACATGTATACTTTCTTTTTTATTCTCATTCATGAACTGTAAAGTTTCTTATTCATGTATAATTCTGCAACATCTGGATTTCTGTAAAACACAGTAGTATATATGTATATGTGATGGTTCTCTGTCGAATAGATGAAAGATAAATGATTTGCTTAAGAGTTGCTGACAATGAAATAAATGATCGCATGAAGCTTATACTTTGAGTTCTTACCCTTCTTAGTCTGTGGATTTAATTATTTTATTGAAAGAGTTTGGTTATGTGATAGCAGGAGATGTTGTAATCGTGTTAGGGGTGAAATCTTGTGGAGAACTTTGTTATGAAATAATTCTGCAGAAATGGTTGCTTGCTTAAGGTATCATGAATTTAAGAGTGGGTTTTGAGGTAAAAATTTGGAATAGAATATAGAGAAGGTATTACTGATTGAAAGGAGCTCGTGGGGTGAGGCCCCTTTTATAGGAGAAGAAGACCCATTTTTTTCTTCTATTAATTAACAGGAGCCGGGAGCAGATGACGTGGAAACAGCTGCATCTTTCATTCTTAATGGTTGTAAAAAGAAAATCTGAGATTTTTTTGTTAACAATTGGCTCCAACATTATGTATACAGCCTTGGGCTTTTTAAAATAAATCAAAAATTTCGACCCATATAGAGAAGCCCGATACAAATATTTAAAAAGGGTCATGGTATATAATAGCGGTTGGCAATTATGTTTAACATCCCAAAACATTATAAAACTCAATCACAATAATTCCCTATATATATATATATATATATATATATATATATATATATATACCTATTTACCACACAATTCGTATCGACTTTCAAATTAATATGTGATGCAGTAAAAGTTAATTTTGCTTGAAACTTTGATAAATTCTTTGTTGGAATTAAAACATTTTTGTTTCTTTTCTCCGAGTGCGAATCGACTTAAATTATAAACTTAAGAATTCTTCTAAAATCTAAAAAAAACAGGGTATTACAGATGGTGGAAGAAGCCTCCTCACCGGAGTGCAACTTGTTGCCTCATACGCAAGCAAGTCAACGACCTTCTACTTCGGGCACGGAATTACGAGTGCAACCCCCTCCGATTAGTAATGTGGAAATTGAATTTATGTTGAATTTGTTTTTTCATGATGTACACGATTGTCTTCATGGAGTGCACAATGCTGTTTACTGAAGAAATTTTGCTTGTTTGTGAGTTTAGTAACTTAAAAATTGAATTTATGTTGAATTTGTTGATTTTCTACGCACGAACACGGTGGTCACCGTATACACGGTTTTTACCATGTATTGAAGATGACGTGTACCACCCGTGCAGGAACACGACCGTGTACATGGTTAGTCACCATGTACAAGGTCTATAATGTATATTGAAGAAATCGTTATTCAGTACACGGTATAACCGTGCATGCTGTTCTTAAGTACACGGTATATGCACGAATTAGTTACATGGGTTCATATTGTATACAAATTATTTTTTGGTGTAAACAATATTAATTTACCGTAATTTTGTGCATTTACAGGTTCGTTATAGGTGGTTAAGACCCTATATGAAAGGCTATGTCGGACGTATCAATCAATACATTCGAACCAAAGTATCGGGAGAGGTTAAGATATGTTAAGAGCAGCGCTGCTGTATTGACTTATTCAGAGATGGTTGCTTTGACCATCTTCTTGATCTTAGGAGATGAGAAGCACGAATAATGCGCTACACCATCTCATAGCGCGACAGGTCATTGATTAGAGTTTACCTGAGTTCTAGATATGATTCCATGTTTGGGAACCGATATATAGTTTAGGATAGTGGAGTTTGCATTAGTGTCCGGTTTGCGCTTTGGCCGTGCATATTTGATCTGAATTTGAGGCATGACATTACTCGGATGAGCATGTCTTATCGATTATTTCGGGCCGAAGGACTACTGTTTCAGAGCTTTGCAGCCAATTCGATAAACAACGGTTGGGTGATGATGTCCCTATGTGTCACGACCCGACTATCTAATCAGGTAATTAGGCCGTGACTTGGGGTTAAGAAGAAAATTTTTACAACGATGGCTCAAACATGTGTCAAGAGAAAAGATGACAACAACTTTCTTTATGAATGAATCTAACATTTATGGTTCAAGAAGGTAAAACATAAAGTAGGTTTCCAAGAATGATTTGTCAACAAGAATGATTTATCAACAATTTAAAACAAGGAATGACAACGATTCAACGAATAATATTGAATCGAAACCCATTCGAGCATTCGAAATCCTTGTTCACCTAACATTGGACATGATCACTTTATCATATCGAACATATAAGCAAGTAAGGTCAAAGCTCGATGTGAAGCGTGGCGAGAATTATGTATGAAGACATAACTCTCGGGCAACAAAACATGTCAATAACAATAGAACAACCTTAATATGAATCAACATTTAGAGAAGCTCCTTCGCGCAACATTCGATTCCAAGATTCTCTCATTTCAACTGCATATTTAGAAATATATGCGGGCGTGAGTACAAAATGCACTCGGTGGGTATCATGAAAACATAAAGATAAACTTTGCCCTTAGACTATAAACTTGACTTGCCATAACATATACTTTCATAAATAGATACTTACTTGCTTTCATCATCATAATATCATATGCATATGCATGTATCATATTTGCATGCAACTTTCTTCTCTCCTTCCCATATCCACGGATTCTTTATGCGTGTTGAGAAGTAGGCCTCCTTCTCAAACACTTTAACATTACATACCCTAGTTGGACCCGAAGGTTCTCAACTACGGTCATACCCGACGTCGGTAAATTCTTTCTTTTTCTTTCTTTCTCGTGGATAGGTAGTGCATTATGCTTATGCTCATGCTCAAAACATTGGCAAGTCAATCAACTTTTCAAATCAATGCATATCATAAATTTCATATCATCTTTCATGCATAATCATATCATATCTTTTGAAAACATTTAAAAGCATAAACATATTATTATAGAAAATACTTATACCCACCTGGATGTTCCTTAGAGCTAAGGAACTAATTCCCAATCCCTTTTCTTTCTTTATCCATATGAAACGGCATATAAGCCTATCAAGAGCCAAACAAGAACATTACTCATCTTTAGTCGTCGACACGACCATATCTTCTCGATATCAAATCTAAGACACTAGAGTTATCAAAACTTGGGTCATTGCATCCTTTAGCATCTTATTAACGAACAAATTCTATTGAAATTTTGGCAGCGTAACGTTTATATACGTATCGCCATATCAATACCAAATCATCCAAACATAGCCCAAACTCCATAAATTCATCACCATATGTCTCAATATGCATAGGAAACTCAACAACAAGCTTCAATCATCTCATCTTAGCCAATAACCGAAAATCCCTTAAGATGACACTTATGTCTAACGTCAAAAATTCACGTGAGACGTCATCTAACACCAACGAACCTATATACATGCTCAACTATCATTAAATATCATCATTTTATCAATAAAACATAAAGATCAAAGCTTTGGCTTTGAAAACAAATTTTCGCCGACAAACTAAAATTTTACCGTTTTTGAATACGTCGGCGGAAAAATTCGAATAAATCATTTTAGGCTTTATTCATATCATAGAATCTAAATATGAAGTCAAAATGATCAAATAAAATCAAAAATCCAACAATATAATGGCTTAGGGTTTCGGCCCTTTTGGAAAAATCAATAAAATTTCGATTTCAAACGTTTTTCTTGTTCCAACGCGTTTATATCAATCCAATAACACATATATGAAGTAAATTCAATCATAAAAACATCATAAATTCAAGATCCAACAGCCCCCTTATTTTCGAATTTTACATGAATTTACATACAATAAACATATGCTTTACAAATTCAACGTTAAACAATACGTAAACAATGAATCTATCAATATATCCATAAATAATCAACAAAACATAATCATTCATAATTCTTATAAAATGATCAAAAATCTGAATTATACATAAGAGCATGTTTATAAAAATTTAAAACCGTAGATGTGTTCTCGGTACGAGATTATACATCTATTCGAAGACCGATCGAAAATTCAACGGTCGGATCTTCCTATTTTTGAACCCCCAAATGCTGAAAATTAATGTGTGAAAATATGTGTGTGAGTGTGTGTAACCGTGAGTGAGGGAGAGAAATGAGGGAGAAATATGATAGAATGTTCTAAAGTTAATACTTTATATTATGTAATAATTAATTAAATTTTGATTTTCTTTTATTAGGGTGATTATTCACCCTTTCTAGAAACATTTTCTTTTCAATTCTTTTTCTTATTTTCTTTAATAGATAAAAATCACTTTTATTATAGAAAATAATTATAAATATTATAGAATAATGTACAACGTTTTTATCGCAGGAAATCGACACTAATTATCCGATAAAACAACCTCTTTTGAATCTCTACTTTTAACCTCAATAATTACTCATAAACATCAAAATATACATATTAAAAATATTTTTGACCTTAAAAACCGTTTTAAAATATTTCGCTCTTCATTCGAGCTTAATCGGCAAACGCCGACGTCATAAAAACGTAAATTTTGAAATTCTCAATTTTCTAAAATCAAGCCTTATTTGAGCATGTATCTATCATCTCAAAACTATTTAAATCTAGGTCTTCTTATGTTCAACTAGATTTAAGAATCATACGGGTATTACCATGTATGTAGATTGCTTGCCTTTTTCGATCACATATACAACTGAATCATCCTTTTGGTCCACAATCAATCAGAACAAATCAGTGTCAGTTTTCAACAATACTTTTATTCTTTTTCCATCACTAGCGCTCGTTGTGTAGAAAATAATATAATTAGATCCAACATTCTTGCCTACTTGCTCATGAATCTCTCTTAGTATATTAGCACGAGAAATTTTTTCTGCAACCATGTATATAAGAACCTCGTCGCTCCTTTGTACTATGCTCTATTCGAGTAATAAGACGTTGTCAAGATATCTGTTGTAATATAAGACATATAAGAATGTAGATTTTAGTAAGATAGCAATCATCTATATGCACGGGATGAGTGGCATGTATATATTGGGCAGCATGGGCTTGTACCGTATACTGAAGAGTGGCGTGCACTATGCTCATCAACACACAATACTCGTCAGTAAACAACATCTATGCATCGTACACGATTCAGTATTACCAATTATACATGCTGATTAATGTGTTATTAACTCATTAAATGATCCTAAATATTAAATTAATAAATATAGTAATATAAAATCAACAAAAAAATCATGCAAAGCATAAACAAAGAATCGTGTATAGCAGTGTACTTAAGATTGTATTTTTTTTTAAACATTAAAATTATCGTTTCAAGAACATAAAATCAAAAAAATAAAATAAAATTTGAGCCCTAAATTACATTGTGTAAAGTCATGTACTCAAGAACATTTAAAAAAATTAAAAACGGATATTAATTTACCTTAACCCAGCAATGCTCGATATTGAAATTTCGATTTTCACTATTTTAAAAATTACAGATAACTTGATCTAACTATTTTCGTCTCCCCTAACTTTTTTGTTTAGAATTTTAAGATTACAAATTAATGTTGTTTGTGATTTCAGTTGAATGTCAACACTTTTTTTAAAATAAATGTTTACCAACCTCTTTTACAATTAATGTTTACTCACCAACTTCTTTTTTGTCTTATTTGCTTCATAATTTCGAATGAGAGAAAGAGAAGTTGTCGCCAAGAGAGATAGAGAGAGGCTGTGATTGTTGGGGTGGGGGGAGGGGGGAGAGAGAGAGAAAATAATAATCCAACAACTTTAGGTTATTTTAAGTTGTGGATCCATTAGGGATATTTTTGAATTTTTAAGTCAAAATTATTATAAAACTCATATTTTATGGATGTGGATATAAAACTTATTACTCTATTTCTTATGACGATATACAAAGTTCCCCTAAAAATATTACTTTGATATTGTAGTTACACTTTCATACTTTTATTAATGACAAAATATTAATTATCCAATTAACATTATGTTTAATAAGAAAATAGTGAATTTTGCTTTTTCAAAAAAGAAATAATAATACTAATTATGGTACATATATTTTAATATAAAATAATTAATTTTAAAAAATATGAATATTTAAATATCTTTACAAAGCTCTTTTAAACTCGATTATGTTTCATGACACACCTATGCAGGGATGGGGTGTACCAAATGTCAATCCAGTCGAAATTCATGGGTTGGCCTAAACAGACAAATATATCTATATGATTAGGATTGAAAATTTATAGCTCGAAATAATTTCAACTCGAATAACTCGTAACCCAATAGCCCGACAATCCAATAGGGTTGGTTTGAAAATAGTCATAATAAAAATGATCAGACTGAAAATCGAGTGGGTTGACCCGATTAACTAAATTTTTCTCTTTATTTGGTTTTTACACTTTACTTGGTTTGAAAGTTTGTATAATAATAAATAAACAAAATCAAATGCTTATGGGATGTATTTTGTTTATTATTCCAAAGTTATACTCATCATTTTACTTCTTTATCTTTTTACTCCTATACTTACTACAAAATATTTTGACATAAAAAAATCATTTACGAAAAATGTGTCCAATCCTTAACTCTCGATGGGACACTTATTAGTTATTATGTAAATTAAGGTTTAAATGACATTCATTTTTATGTCAATTTGTTTGTTACAAATATAGAAATTAAGAGAAATATACCTAAATAGATTATACTTTTTTGTAATCTTTGTAGCCTAACTGTTCGACGGGTTAGCTTGAAATTTGAAAATTTAGACTGAAGATCAAAAATTTCTAATCTAAAAACTTTCAAACTGAATAACCCAACCAACAACCGATATAATTGACCCGAAATCGATAAATTGACCCTATTAATATCCCTAAATGTACCAACCAAACCATCTACGGCAGATTCAGCACAATTCCCCTAAATTTGTCTCCCTTCTTCATTAAAACTAAAAATTAATACGACCTAATTAATATGTACTCAACGTGACATTCTATATAGAACAATGATAAGGTCAGCCCAGATAAGCTTACCCTTGAATGGATGCCAGCCAAGAATATGTACTCAGATTGAATGGTGAGATTATCACAAGCCTGACTGTGGTTAAATTTGGAGATGACATATGTTTCATGGTGTCATGTAATCCTCATCAGGAAATCTTTAATGGAACCAAGACAGACTCGAAAACTTCAATAGGTGAGGGTTTTAGAAGTACTGATTAATAGATTGAACAACCTGAATAGAACTGCAGGCGAGTTCAATAGCTTCCATGGTGGCTTGAATTTGCTGCTTCTGTGTTATGGGGAAAGCCTTGAGCCATCAGGGCCGTCCCTGAGGGCGGGCGAGCATGGGCGATCGTCCATGGTCCATCATTTTAGGGGACCCAAAATTTATATATCCTCTTATATTAATATAAATATTCCTTCAAAAATTAAATATTCAATGTCCCAAAATTTTGTTATAAACTTTTGGGGGCTTAAATTTTGTAAAAAAAAAATAATACTTTTATAAATGATATATTGTGCATCTTTTTAGATATATTCAATTGTATTTTATAGTGGAAAAATTGCCCATTTTTATTGTTTCGCTCAGGACCATTATTTGTCAAGACCGGTCCCTGAGCCATCATACTCTCTCCAAAATGGCACTGCTAGAGAGAGAGAGAGAGAGAGAGAGAGAGCAGCGTTGTTGTTTTGTTTTTATAATAATGAAAGAGCAGTTTTTGATGCTTTACTAATTTCTACCTAAACATACACTTCTTGATCCATCATTTTCGTTCATTGATTTTAGGGATACAACTAGGAGTGTCTAAACGGTTTTCGGTTATAATCGAAACCGAACCGAAACCGACAAATTCGGTTAACCAAAAATCGACAAATTAGGTTATCGGTTCGGTTTTGATTCCAGAGTTGAAAATTTTTCGGTTATTGGTTAACCGATAACCGAACTGTTCGGAACCGAAAAACCGTTTTTTATTTTAATTATTAATTAATTAATTAAAAATTCAGAAAATCAATTTTTAATTATTACTTTATTAATTATTTTAACTATTTGTTAACTATTTTATTTATTTATAATAAGTTTCAATTTTTTAATTATTATTTTATTTATTTTTATCATTAATTAATTTTAATTCGGTTTTTTGGTTAACCGAAAACCGAACCGTCGGAACTGATCGGTTTTCGGTTAACCGAAAATTTAAAACGGTTCGATTTCGGTTCCACTTTTTTGGAGAAATTCGGTTCGGTTAATCGAAAAATTCGGTTCGATTAACCGAAACCGAACCGTTTAACAGCCCTAGATACAACTTCTAATAAATTATATTGAGTTTAAAGTGAATAAATATAATCAATGAATAGATTAATAGATAGTGAAATTAAAAGGTTTGTTATAAAGATAATAAATGAATATGTTAATGAATAGTGAATGTAAAAAAAATGAGTCATTGATGGTTTTTATAAATAAATGAGTAAGTTTGAGGTAAAAATATAAAATTAATGTTTCTAAAAAAGAAAAATGAATCATTTTTATAAACAGACCAAAATGGAATTAAATGAACAAATATGGTAGATGTCGGAAGTATTATTATCTAAATCTTACTAAAGTAGAAGTTCTCTAAGTTTATATTTTTGTCGAGATTTTGTTATTTTATCTACACATAGAAAAGGTTAAGTTTACCTTTATGACAAACTGTGAATTTGTATTTTTTTTTTCATTATTTTAATATGTTATATGTGCGTATAGATTTTTCTCTTTCTGGGAAAAAAATCACCCCTATGTAAATGAATCGCTTTATGGTTTCGCGATTAGTTGTTGGGGAAAAAAAGTCACGAATTTATACTCATTTTATAATTTTAATTTTGCATTCAAATCTTAGCAAAAAAAAGTACCAAAACTTTTCAATTTTTACAATCGGGTTCTTTATTTTTCTGCCAACTAAAAGGATGACGTAGATGTCAATGGGGACCATTGACGTCGTTTAGTGTGCAATTAAATACAAAACTAACAAGATTCTAGTATTGTATGTAGAGCTGTCAAAATAGTCGGGTTGGGCCAATCCGACCCTAACCCATCAATTTTGAGGCTAGAAACAAGTTGAGTTGCTAATCCTTTACGGGGCCGTCAGGTGGGCAGGCCAAACCGACATGCATGCCAAATTAGAAAAAAAAATATCATAAAAATTCATGTACATCCATTCGCACGGTACGGACGGACAAAAGTATCATTTATTGTTAAGAAAAATATCATTTACATTAAAAAAATGTATCATTTGTTTTTTGTCCTATAATTTAAAAAGTATGATTTATATTGAAGAAAATTATCATTTACACTGAATAATGAAAGTATCAAAATCCGCGTGTACGGACATATGTAAAGGAAACCACCTCAAAAAATATTATCCCTTAATGTTTTAAAGGGACAAACAATCAACTTACAAACTTAAAAAACAAGTGTTGATTGAATTCAAATACATTCCACAAATAACATTCTTAACAAATTCAATGATAAATAACAACACACAAATCTTAATTAAGTACAAAATAAAATTATGATGGATTATTCATAAATCATCTCAAATTCTCAATGTCACAATTGTCAAGCATTTGAATCTTCTTTGAAAAAATCATATTTCCTCAATCTCTTATTGATCTTTGCAAATATGCGATTCAAAACAAAAAATTTATAAAAGCAGATCGAGATAGTGTAGCTGAGTAGGATTTGAAGATCACTATATTTCTAATATATTATATTCTAAACTAAAACTAATGTAGTTACCTAGTAAACAAGTAAACTAATATATTATTTGTTTAATATGTAATTTTTTTGAAAAAAAGTTCAAATTAAGTGGGCGGCGGGTCTAGCCTGATACATGTGGGGCTTTTCTGGTCGGGTCAGATGAAAAAGGCAGACTTTTATGGGCTTTCTATATATGGAGTCCAAACCAACCCCAAATGTGGGATGTGTCAGGTTCTTTTGGGCCTATTTAGACAACTCTTACCTCCGTCCCCTAAATCTATTCCTGAAATCTTCAGCATGATTTTTAATAAAAGTTGTTGAATGTATTATGAGTGGAATAAGAATTCCACAATAATATAATATTAAATTAGTTAATGGTGGGCCATATGTGATAAAAAATGTAAATAAATGGGTTGTTGGTGGTAAAGAAAAAAATAATGGTGGACCATGAATGATAAAAAGTGTAAATAAATGATATATTAAAGGTAAAATTAGAAAGATAATTACTATAAATAAATAGAAAAGAAATTGGGGGACGTCCCAAAAAAGAAAATTATGAATAAAATTGGGGTACGTTTTAGTTTGGTGCTCAATTGCACGTTTGAAGACTTCGCTTACTTATTCTTTATTGAATTTTAACAGTTGTCTGCGTCGTCTTTTTAGTCCATGTGGATATTCAATTCATATTTCTGGCTTGTCCAATAAGCTCTCTATCATTCAAATTTTTGTTGTTAAACTTAAAAAAAAAAAATCTGGTTTTAATCATCCACGTGTTGAGTTATTTATCGGAAGATGCCGAAGAGTATAGTAAAAATTGGATTCTTCCTCTGGATAGAAAATAGGAACTTATACACGTCGTTATTCATGTGGATTTCCAAATATTTGAGTCAACTCCATTGCAAGTGAAGGTCGGGTATACGCCAGTTAAGGTCGAAATTAATTAATTAATTAATTAATTTATTAATTTATTTAATTATTAGGTAAAATTATTTAATTTAATATTATAATTTATGTAAAGAAATAAAAAATTCATTATATATTTGAACCAACTAAAAAATCCGATTATCTATTTTGGGTTAGGATGGCATCAAAACCGAACCGATCTCACCCCTGTAATTTTTCATACACTGAGACATATTAGTACAATATAAAATAACACGTTAAATAATTGGTATTTACCATAAACTGATTACTTAAACCTAAAGTTACAGTAATGTTTGGATTTTGATATAAGATGCTTGTGTGTTTCTTTTGAAAAAAAAATGATTTATAAATTGTGGCCGCAAAGAAAGTAAAGTTTTTTCGCAAATTTCAATCTGGAAATTAGAAAAGAAAAAATTGCTGCCAAAAATAATATCCCCCCCAGAAAGAGAATAAAAAGAACAAGAAGAAGCCCAAAATGTTATATGGGCCTATTTTAGATCCATGTTAATGTTAAAATTGTTGTGAAAAACACAAACTACAAATATGACAGAAAATAAAGAACACAAAAATTATTGCGACTACATCTGGGGACGATGCAAAGCCAAGGATTTTACTATGATTTTTGGATATAGATTACAGGGAAAAACCACTATTAAATAGACAATAATCAAACACTAACCCTAAGCCCTTTAGGGTTCCACTTGGTCCAAAAAACATGAGCCAAAAAATTTGACGAGGCTACCAAGATCAGACTTAAATGTACAATCCATTCAGGCTTTATACTCCAACAACAATCTCAGTCCATTATGCCACACTGTGATTCATTGGTCATTGATTAATCAAAATTACAGAGTGATTAGATTTTATCCAGTTGCAGCAACTAATGTTTCCACAATAAAAAAGAACCAATGCAACCATTTAAATATTAGGACAATTAGTACTACTCGTTGTTTTTTTCTTTTCTGATATAGGAGATATATATCATATCATAAATTGACTAAATATTACAAATAGTTTGAATAATTGTATGATAGTCAAGCTATGAAGATCGTACAAACTAGACCATATTCAAATAAAATGAAATATAAGTCACGTTGGTAGGTCTCGGACCAAAAAACTCTTAGTAAAGAGGGACTTTTGGTGACTTGAATTTGCCACTTAGACTAGGAGGGTGTTTGGTTGAGCTTATAAGCTCTTAAGTTCAACTGAATTTGTGGTCTTAAGGATTGGAAGATAGATTATCTATCAATCAACAACTTAAAAACACTATCAGTTTATGATTTGAAAATTGAAACTATCAACCTAAAGCTCAAAATGACGTGTATTTTTTATTTCTTTTAATTTTTAATTGTTTTTTGTATTTGTTAGCAAAGGATAATTTATATCAATTTTCTTGATAATTAATACAAAATAATTAGATAGAATTGAAACATAATTTGTTTAATCTTAGGTCGATAGTTCCAATTAGGGTTGGGAAAACGATTTTCGGTTAATCCCGAATCGAATCGAATCGAAATTGCATCATGTTCGGTTAACCAAACACCGTATATTCGGTTTGTAATCCGGTTGTGGTTAAATATTTTATTTTTTGGTTTCGGTTAACTGATAACTAAACGGTTAATAACCGAAAAACTGAATACTCTATTTTTTGTTTTTCCTTTTACAATTATGTTCTCTTCATAAAAGATTAATGAATAAAAGTTGGGTCTTTATTTGTAAGCAAAATTTAATAGAATTACCATAAAATAAAATAATAGGTTTGTTTATAGTGAGAATGTGGTTTTTTTCATTTTAGTGGATAAAAACTTGTAATCAATCATAGTCATTGAGTATTAAAACTTTAAATCATGTGCATGATAGATTAAGTAATTAATTAATATATGCAAGTGATTAAATAAATTGTTTGAAGCCAACCGTATAAAATTAAAAATAAAGGAACAATTAATTTATCATAAATTTAGTTCAATTATAATCATCTAATATTTAGACTATTTAATGTAGTTGAGTAAGAAAAATATAAAAGAGTTATAGGTTCTTTTTCGATTTTTTTAATTAACCAAAAATCGAACCACATTAACTGGTGTGATTTTTGGTTAATCGAATTTAATAAGTGGTTTGGTTTCGATTTTGGAATTTATGAAAATTTCGATACGATGGACTGAAAAAATTGATTCAATTAACCGAACCCGAATCGTTCTCCATCCCTAATTCTAATCGATCCGTAATACCCGATTATTTAAGCGCTAATTACGATATTAATTCCATAAATTAGAATATTATTATAATAATTTGATTAATAAATTATCGAATAACGATTTCGATTATTTTGGAATAATAAATTCTATGTACAATTCACGAATGAATGTGAATTGAGAAATACGAATGTAACGTATTTCAACAGTATAATTTCAACGTCGATTACGTATCGATAATTAAATGCTCGTGATATTTTCTAAGTTTTTAAGCTTAGAATTTAATTCCATTATTATTGGAATAATTTAATAAAGTGATTACAGCTTTATTACGACCATTTTGAGATGAGTCGATATTTAACGTTTTGAGACGTTTCAAACGTTAACGTTTAGAGATGACTTGAGAATCAGGTCTAACGATCAAGGAATTATGATATTTAAATTCCTATGATTATTTTATATAATTAGAATATTATTTAGCATTGAAATAATGCTAGAAAATTTTGGAATGATATTTTTGATTATTAATGATTCTCGAAAACCTAAATCGAGAATTAGGTTTTCTATCTATGGATTAATTCTAATAATTTTTCCTATGATATAATTTATCATCTAAAACATATATTATGATATATATGTATAAATAGCATGAAATCAAATTTTGGGCATTTATTTCTTGAAATAGCCGTGAGTGTGTGTGTGTGGCATGATTCACGTTAATTTTGCTACACTTTGCTATGATTTGAATTAAATCATGCAAGTGTGATCTAATTGCACTCTAACCAAGTAATTCATGCAAGTGGGATTAAATTGTGAGTGAGAGAGCCGATTAAATTGACTTGGAAAGCTTGATGATGTATTACAAATATTTGGGATAGAGTGTAAAATGTTACATGCATGTTACAATTGTAAAAAATCTGAAAATTTTCTTCTCCCTCTACAAGGCGGCGGCACTTGGAGCATGAAACAAAATAAATTTTGTTTCTCCCAAAATTCCTTTAATAAAGCTTACAAAGTAGTAAATGAATTGTAAGAAGATATTTCATGTATGACCTAATCACTTTGACTAAGAAATTAATGTCTTGCAAGTGTAAGAGCCGAGAGAGCTCATGTGAGAGTGTTTCAATTCTTTTGATTAGCTAAGAATATATAAATAGTTTTGAAACTTAACACTTAAACACTTTCATCTCTCTTCTCTCAAACACCATAGTGAGCTCTCCATTCGAAAACCAAACATTCTTCTTCATTTCCATCCCCAATAGCTTGAGCATTAATCATCTACACCAAATCGATACCGTTAACGAGGTTAGATATCGAACGAGCTTCGATTATACCTAAGTTTTCAATAATCGATGGTTGATTTATTTTTCCAAGCATGTATTAATTGAGAAATCATGCTAGCATGTTTATAAGCTTAGAAATTATGTTACATATGTTAATATGTGCATAGATAATTTATTTCATAAGCTAAGCAATTTATTTAAATTATTTTGATGATGCTCGAAAATTTCTAAGCATGATTTAAGGTTGGATTGTTGATCTATATTGTTGTAGGAGTGCATGATATTAATTTAGAAATTTTTGGAATCTATTTGTGTAAAATTCCAAAAATGCCGTGAATAAGCTAAGCTTGGAACCTTGTTGTATAATTTTTATATGCATGATATAATAGCATATTATTGATCTAGGGTATTGATTAGGTGATGTAGGAATTTATTAGAATTTTGGATGTGTATATTTATTTTTAATTGAAATAGCGAGACCTAGGATTAAAGGTTAAATGGTTTATAATGTGTTATAATGTAATATTATGATGTATTAGTGTTACATGATAGTATTTAAGCATAGTGTAATTTTATAGGATTTTATAAAATTGTTTGGTATTTATTACCCTAAGTAGCCGTGAGCTACAATTAATGGTTCTATGATGTATAGTTTGATTTATAAAACTTTAGGTTATAATTATGTTATACATTGGTATTGGAGCCTAGTGTATAATTATTAGAATTTTTGAAAATTTATTGGATTTATTTGTGATAAAACCGTGACCTATACTATGTATATAGGTGAGTTCCAAATTTTTCTATAGTGATATTAATACATATTAATGATTATAGTGTAAAATAATACACTATATGAATTTAGAAGAATTTTTGGAACAAGTTAGGAAAATTTTGTTATAGCCGTGAGCTATATTAAATAGAATAAGGAATTTTAATTCCTTTTAATTAAGAAAATAGTATAATATATGTCTAGAAATTAATTTAGACATATTAAAAATTTTCGAGAATTATTAAACATAGAATATTATGTTTATGACGAAACGTTATATTAAATAACGTTAAAAGCGTAAATAATGCTTAATGCATTAAAAGATTAATATTGAAAGAAAATATTAATTAAGTTTATCGATTTACGTGAAAAATCAAGAATTAAAGTTTTATTAAAATAAATCGATTGAAAATCGATTTATATTGATTTTATTCGTTAAAATATGAATTATTGAAAATTTATTAAGAAAAGTCAAAATGGTTGACTTTTGAAATTAACGTACGAAATACGTTCGTTAAATACGTTAATACGTGAAAAACGTATTACTTTTATAAGAATATCTCAATTGTGAGAAAAGATTTCATAAATGAAATCACTTTATTGAATAACGTTATTATACGTTAATTGTTTAACCTAAAAGGTTAAAATGAGACTGTAGATCATATTACGTCTCTCTCGATATACGAGAATTATTTTATTGATATACGCGTCGTTTCAACGTATTAAGACGTATAAAGAATCATTCAAACTTCGAATTATTAATTTAACTATCAAAGTTGAATGAACTTTGAAAATCTCGAAAAGCGTGCCAACGTACTAAACGTACATTTTTGCGTAAAGGTGGGACGTGAAGTCACTCGGAACGAGGAGAGGAGCACGCATAGTGAAATTCGGAGTTCCGAAGTAAAGGTGGGCTTTACTATACTCAAACTGGTAGAATTTTACCAAATAATTTATTTATGATGTTTTATTGGAAAGCAGATAATTATGAACCGATTTATTTAATTACCCGCCCAAAATGTTTATGTTTTATGTATGTATCCAATCCATGATTGTTGATGCATAATGTTGGGTAGCCCACTTTATGACATCTTGAATTCGTATTCTTGGAAGTACCCCAAGAATGATGGAGAATTCGTATCTGTCTTGAGATGGCTGGATTTTGTGCGATGATTATTTTGTATTGTGTCTTGAAAGGGTGCTCGGCGGTCCGGCGTCTGTGAGAGGAGGCCTCCTCTCAAGTGAGGAATTGTGAATGATTGATTGTGGTGGATGTGGATCATACATACGTGGAAAATGCTTGTGCAAGCGATATTTATTAAAATGACGAGAAAATGTTTAGTAAGCACAGTATTTCAAATCAAAACCTCGTGTATTCTTGTGGTGAAGCGAGTAATTCAAACTTGATAAATTATTTTGGCATGAGCCATCGAGTGCATTATTTGTACTCACCGCATATTGTTTTAAATGTGCGATTGAGTAGTGATGGTGATGGGCGGAGATATTGAGTAGTCGGGGTCTTTTGATATTTATTATGTTTGAAAGAAAGAAACTTGGATGCATATCGTCATATATGCATTCACATGCTTTCCATTGCATATTCTCGAATATTTTGTATGTTATTGTGTGATTGTATCATCAATTATCGAACCTCTTGTTAAAGGAACTCGTAGCCTTTACATATGTATATGACTTTTGCTTGTGAATAAGGGTTGAATTGTTTTGCCTTGTAAATAAGGTTTGATCATTGAAGTTCGATAAATATTATTCGAAATCTTTTGATTATTCTATCAATTGTTTTGCATTCATTTCCAAGCTCGGTTCTCTCTAATCATCCTTTGGATTAGGCGGTTTGTGATGAGTGGTATCGAGCTATTGCTCTCTGAACCCTAAACTTTCTTTCAAAAGTTAAGTCTAGATTGAGTCACTAGACTTCTAGAAATCATCTGACTACGCTCAACACTCCATCACATCCAGCTCAACCAGGAAAAAGGTAAATTATTTTCTCATCTTTGAAAAGAAAAGGTTGAGAATTATGAAAATGATTTGTGTCGATAGAACATTATCGACAAATGATTTGTGTTGATAGAACATTATCGACAAATGAAATGAAAAAGGTTGTAAATAACCATGAATTATTGATTTATTGATTTATTGATAAATTTTTTTTTTTTTCGCAAGAAATGCGTATGTTTAAAACGAACTATGTTAAATCATATTGAATATTTATTCATCTTTTCTCAATATTGATTTTGATTAATGCCTATGTCATCCCGAATGGAACATAGACGTAATAAGATGCATGATCCCTCTTTGAAAAGAACATAGACGGACAAATGTACGAACTCTTCTCATCTTCTTTCGAGAACAAAAGAATCGAGATCAAAATGAAAAGCTAAGGCTTTCCACCTCGTTTGAAGTCAACCCAGAGTTTACCTCGACTCAGGTGACCTATGCGCCTCGGCATTTCTCGACTTCAATTGATTCACCCTGGCATCGACCTGGGAGTTTATTTGGTGTCAACCTCGACATCCACTTCGAGTTTGAAGGTTGCATCTTGACAATTCATGACGCCGTATTTTCGCCTCGGCAAATCCACTTCGGAGGTCGACGTCGATTACGCCGAGCCGCCTTTGTCGTAATCGACCATTATTTCAAGATTCGGCGATTCTTTTCGACAGACCAGCTGACTTCAGTCACCTCGTCACCGCGGCCTCGGCAGCCCGTCTCGGCAACGGCATGCACGACCTCGATATCGGCATTGCCTACGATCTCTGCGAACTCGCAGAAACATTTTCTTGTTTGCGCAGTGTTTTTGTTTGGATCCGTTCTTTTTCGTTCGGACTCCGATTTGCGAACGGTTTTCGCCTACGTACTCTTAACGCAATTTAATTTAATTGTTATGATGGATCGAAACCCTGATTCCTTCTCCAAAATTCACGAGAATCAGTACAGTCCACCCCGGACAGTTCACCTCGGCAAAGGCGAACTGCTTCGCGCAGTAATTTTATTTTGGTCCGTTTTCCTTCGTTTGGACTCCGATTTGTGCAAGTTTTCTCCTACATACTCCTAACGGACTGTAGTACATTTCTTATGAAGGAAAGATCCCTGTTTCTTTCTCCGAAATCACGAGCCGTAGAAGCTAGCTCATAATCTTATAGAACGGAATTTAGTTATATGATAAGATTTTATTTATCTTTGCTAGACAATATGTTTCTTAGTATGGTAGGAAAGCTACAAGCGTGTGTTGTATATGAGAACAATTTCCATTATAACATTTATCATTTATCGAGGTGTTTGGATTGTTTATACGCTTTATAGACTGTCAGTTTGTTCTTTTGCTTAGCGACGCGTTAAGTTTATTTTTATCTATGCATCGATTATCCTTATTTAGTTATCTTATGCTCGTTTATGCATGACGATGATGGCGAGACTCGACACACCACTAGAGCGCAGACTTGGACCGAGTGCCACCCTGCAGAGATCATTCATAGGTACCGCATGAGTATCGGATGTCTTTGGGAGATGATCTCGGAGAGTTCCTCACGCACCTACCTTCGTCGTTGGAGGGCGCACGAGCATGGAGTAGCGAGACTTGATGGCGTGAAGCGTCTTCGATGCGGCTACCGATTCGTGGGAAGATTATGCACGGGAAATATCGGAGATTACATCTACCGATATGGTGGTGACTACGACACAGTAGCGGATCTACCGAGATTTGTGAGCCATTTGACCTCGTTTTGATATCTACGGGGTAGCCAGAGGACCGTACCTCCTCCGAGGGAGTATCGTGGCGTGACGAGTCACCCGAATGGCTTTACTTGGAGGTACCTCGTCGAGTGGACCCGTAGTGCCTGCATTCACGGAGGGCGAGGCGGGCTTGCAGAGTAGAGAGGCGTCTCGGCCCGAGCATTGGGGATGCCAGTGTTTCCATTGTCGATTGGACACCCCATACACCCACCGCTTCCTATCTTGCCGCCTATGACAAGCCGCACCGCCACCGAGCCGTCATAAACTGACGGCCGGGATGAGGGTCTCGATGATCGCGATGACTTGATCCGATCCGTGACATTCCTATGGTTGGGGATGACGGGCGGGACCGCCCGAAGTACGCCGCCGTGAGGGCGACTCGGACGATGATTCGGATGACGATTCGGCGATGGATTGAGACGACGAGGAGGATCACGAGGAGGATCGATATGATGATGAGTGATACATCGATGACTGTTTAGCTAGGTTTTAGTCCGTATGTATATAGTCCGGTATGTGTGTAGGTTGCTTTTGTGTTTTAAAAGGAAGTGAACTTTGTATTTTGTATTTTGTATTATCTTGTAATCCGTATGTTGTTCGATCGGGTTAAGCTTTAGAAATGCCATCTATTGTACATTATCTCTTACGTATCAATTGTTGTACAAAATAGTCCTCCTTGAGGCACAAATTTTCCGATGTATATATATATATGATAACCCCGAAGCGGGCTTTTGCGGCAGAAATGATTGTGTGATAAGAATGAATAACTTGAATTAAAGCTGCCTTATAAAAGAAATTGTATGATGATATTATATATGTTAATTGTGAAAATGATTTTTCAATATTTATTGTATGTTTAAACAACGAGAATGCCATGAGGCAGGATCCGCACAAAGAGGTAGGGGAAGGGGAAGAGGAAGAGGTAGAGGTAGAGGCGGAGGAAGAATTCGCGTGCAGGAACTGCGAATATACCCCAACCACTACCACCTCCACCCGATCGTAGGATCGGGAACTATTCTTAGCAGAACCCACCATCCTTTGATGGAAAAGGAAGCCGGATGATGCCGAGCAATGGATCGGGGCTATGGAAAGAATATTTGATTTTCTTGTTGCAGTAGAGGCGGCTATCTGTATTACCTTTCAACCGCGGGACGCCGACTTTTGGTGGGAAGCTTGACGAAAATTTTGCAGCAGGATCATATAAATGAATTCACCTAGGAAGAGTTTAAAGGGGAACTGTATGAGAAGTATGTTCAGAAGAGTTATCGGAAGAGAAAAGAACATGAGTTTTATAATCAAAGCAGGAGAAAATGTCAAGATGTGATTATGATCGCATCTTCTGCGATATGTCCAGATATGCCCCTGATCAGGTGAATACGGATATGAAGATGGCAGAAAAATTCAAGTCTGGATTGAGATCAGAGATAAGAATGTCTCTAGCCAGCCATGGAGATCGACTTACAATCAAGCTCTTGGGCGAGCTTTGGACATAGAAGCGACTATGCGGAAGAAAAGTCATCCGAACACGGACATCGAACACAGGGACAAAGGAAAAAAAATGGGAAGGAAAGTGCAGGAATAACAACCAGGAAGTTTTGAGAATACTAATAACAAGCGGCCGTGGGCAAGGAAACACAAGATCGCAAGGGCGAGGATGGAAGAAACCGGTCTTTAACCTCGAGACGGAGGACCACGAGGATCGAGCAAGAACAACTCCTTGCCCAAATGCCGAAATTTCACAAAGGAGTTTGTCATTTGGTAAATTGTTTCAAATGTGGCATGAAGGGCCATTCATAACGATTGCCGAAGTGCACGACGGGGGCGATGGGGAGGCGAATCAGCCCGGCAACGCCCAACCCCTAAGAGCGATTCGCCCCAACAACAACAACAACGACAACCACCACAGCGGCGTAATCAAGAACAACGCCAACAGAAGCAGCCACAACAGAATCAACAAAGACAAGCGGCCCGTCGGCCTCGGCGGCTCGAGCGAGCATATGCTCGCACTGGGAGGCAGAATGAACAAAACCAGAAACTCGGCGGTATGGGAACAACTTCTCAGCGCACTGTTATACTTTTGTTCGATCACGGAGCATCACATTCTTTTGTAGCAAGAACATGTGTAGATCTATTGGAACTTAGATCCGAGAAAGCAAACCAGGATATGAACATCTCTTCACCCATAGGAGAGATTATGATCATTACTCATTTTGCTCAAACTAGAGTTGAACATAGGATCACTTAAGGTTCGACGAATAACTTAAACATAATACCCATGGGTGGCGTAGATATAATTTTGGGAATGGATTGGTTGGCTGAAAATCATGCTACAATCTGTGTAAAGAAAGGAAAATTTCATTCCATTTTCACGAAAAGAAGCTACAAGCTTTGCGGAATCGGTATGGGAAAGAAAATTCGATTATATCTCTGTTGAAGGCCGAGTATGATAAACAAGAAGGGATGCCATGCATTTCTTGTTTATTTGAGCGGAGAAGATCAAACAACGATAAAAGTTGAAGATGTAGAGATTGTCAAGAATTTTCGGATGTTTTCACGAAAATCTACCGGATTACCTCACGATGACAAGCGAGTTTACCATTGACACGGAACCGGATCGGCTCCGATGTCAAAAGCACCGTCTGAGAATGGCTCCAAAAGAAGCGGAAGAGTTGAAAATTCAAATCCAAGAGCTGTTAGACCTAGGTTTTATCGGACTAGTGTCTCGCCTAGGGAACACCGTGTTGTTTGTGAAGAAAAAGATGGTTCCTTGAGAATGTGTATAGATTACGAGAGGCCCGAACAAAATGGCGGCTCAAAACAAGTATCCACTTCCAAGGATAGATGACTTGTTTGATCGGCTAAAAGGAGCTAGCGTGTTCTCGAAAATCGACCTCAAGTCGCTATCACCAACTTAAAGTGCGGCTGAAGATGTATCAAAGCGCTTTCCGAAGCGAGATCGGCCACTATGAATTTATAGTTGTGCCATTCGGATTGACCAATCGCCGGCAAGTATTCATGGATCTCATGAATAGGGTGTTCCACCCATTTTAGATAAATTTGTCTTAGTCTTCATAGATGACATCCTCATCTATTCAAAGGATGAAGACGAAACAAGGAACACCTCCGGACGATCTTGCAAACTTTGAAAGCGAACAACTTTTGCTAAATTTAGCAAATGTGAATTTTAGCTAAAGGAAGTAATGTTCCTTGGACACATTGTGTCATTGAAGGGATTAAAGTTGATCCGCCAAAGTAGAAGCGATCCAAGAATGGAAATCGCCGAGGACCAAAATGAAATTAGAAGTTTCTTGGGATTGGCGAGGTTACTATCGGAGATTCATCGAAGGATTTTCGAAGATAGCAAGACCAATAACCCAACTACTCGTAAAAGGAATTAAATTCACATGGGTGATGAATGTGAGGAGAATTTCAGACGCTCGAGGAAAAGTTAACTCATCCCTGTATCAGCGGTTCGAGCGAGATAAAGAATACGTGGTCTATCTGAGATGCTTCCAAAATGGATTAGGATGTGTGTTAATGCAAGGTGGAAAAGTGATAGCCTATGCATCTCGACAACCGAGACCGCATGAATTAAATTATCCAACACATGATCGGAACTAGCGTGATGGTGCATGCTTTAAAGATATGGAGACATCATCTCTACGGAGTAAGATGTGAAATCTTTACCGATCATAAAAGTTTAAAATACTTTTTCGGAGAGATCTAAACATGAGACAAAGAAGATGGCTCGAGTTGGTAAAGACTACGACGTGGTATAAACTATCACCGGCAAAGCGAATGTTGTAGCCGATGCCTTGAGTCGTAAGAGTCAAAGCAAATTGGGATGTCTCCTCACAAGTGAAGAAAAACTCATTGAAGAGTTTGAAATGATGAAGATTGAATTGGTTGAACAACCAGAGACGATCACGAATTGTATTGCTACACTCACATTGACGTCTGACTTGAGGAAAAGAATCATTGAAGGGCAAAGGATGGAGGAAAAGTTGGAAAAAGCAAGAGCCAAAGTAAGGACGGAGGGATTGAAAAATTTTCAAGAAGCACCAGATAATGCTTTATTATTTGAAGGAAGATTGTGTATCCCAGACAACAACAATCTTCAGAATGAAATCATGAGTGAAGCTCATGACACACCTTATCTGACCCATCCGGAAGTACAAAATGTACAAGACTTGAAGAAAAAGTTACGGTGGGAAGGTATGAAAAGAGACATAGCCTCTTTTGTAGGCGTTGTCTTGCTTGTCGACAAGTAAAAGCATTACACCAACGTCCTTACGAAAGCTACGACCTTTAGCAATACCCGAGTGGAAATGGGAAGATATAGCTATGGACTTTGTTACGGGTTTACAAGGTCTAAAAGAGGAACAACGCTATATGGGTAGTAGTGGGATGACTTACCAAATGTGCACATTTTACGCGATTCAGATTACCCACGGTGCGATAAGCTAGCCCGGTATGCGTAAAGGAAATTATGCGCTGCATGGAGTATCGAAAACTATCACATCGATAGAGATTCAAAATTTACTTCAAGATTACGGACTAGCTTACAAAAGAATTGGGCACGGTTAAATTTCAAAGACTTTTCACCTCAAACCGATGGACAATCGGAAAGGACGATCAAACACTCAAGACATGTTGAGAAGCGTAGTTTTGGATCGAGGTGCAAAATGGGAAGAGGTTTTACCTCTCATCGAATTTACTACAACAATAGCTATCAAGCGACGATCGATATGGCCCGTATGAAGCCTTATATGGAAGAAAATGCCGATCACCGCTTTCCTTGGGATGAAGTGGGTGAAAGAAGAATCCTAGGGCCTGACGCTATAAGCGAAATGATTGAGATCGTACGCCAAATTAGGCAAAGAATAAAGGAAGCTCAAGATAGACAAAAGTCTTACGCTGATACGCGAAGATCTGAGCTACATTTCGAGGATGGAGACAAAGTCTTTTTAAAGGTCTCTCCATCCAAAGGGATAATAAGGTTTGGAGTAAAGGGAAAGTTAAGACCCCGATTTATTGGACCTTATGAAATCCTTGAAAGAATAGGCCCAGTCGCCTATAGGTTGGCTCTTCCGCCAAGTCTGGGAAACGTACACAATGTTTTTCACGTATCACAACTCGAAAATGCGTGTACGATCCAAGCATGTGATCCATCAAGACGGCGTGATCCTCAATCCGGATATGAGCTATAATGAAGAACCCATGGCTATTCTAGACCACAAGGTTCAAGAATTGAAAACAAATCGATTCCACTAGTCAAAGTTCGTGGAAGCATCATGGACGAAGGAAGCCGCGTGGGAGCTTGAGGACGTAATGAAAGAAAAATACCCCGATCTCTTCTGAGGTATGTAAATTTCGGGACGAAATTTTTTTTAAGGGGGGTGGAATGTAATACCCCGATTATTTAAACGCCTAATTACGATATTAATTCCATAAATTAGAATATTATTATAATAATTTGATTAATAAATTATCGAATAACGATTTCGATTATTTTGGAATAATAAATTCCTATGTACAATTCACGAATGAATGTGAATTGAGAAATACGAATGTGTAACGTATTTCAACAGTATAATTTCAACGTCGATTACGTATCGATAATTAAATGCTCGTGATATTTTCTAAGTTTTTAAGCTTAGAATTTAATTCCATTATTATTGGAATAATTTAATAAAGTGATTACAGCTTTATTACGACCATTTTGAGATGAGTCGATATTTAACGTTTTGAGACGTTTCAAACGTTAACGTTTAGAGATGACTTGAGAATCAGGTCTAACGATCAAGGAATTATGATATTTAAATTCCTATGATTATTTTATATAATTAGAATATTATTTAGCATTGAAATAATGCTAGAAAATTTTGGAATGATATTTTTGATTATTAATGATTCTCGAAAACCCTAAATCGAGAATTAGGGTTTTCTATCTATGGATTAATTCTAATAATTTTTCCTATGATATAATTTATCATCTAAAACATATATTATGATATATATGTATAAATAGCATGAAATCAAATTTTGGGCATTTATTTCTTGAAATAATGAGTGTGTGTGTGTGGCATGATTCACGTTAATTTTGCTACACTTTGCTATGATTTGAATTAAATCATGCAAGTGTGATCTAATTGCACTCTAACCAAGTAATTCATGCAAGTGGGATTAAATTGTGAGTGAGAGAGCCGATTAAATTGACTTGGAAAGCTTGATGATGTATTACAAATATTTGGGATAGAGTGTAAAATGTTACATGCATGTTACAATTGTAAAAAAATCTGAAAATTTTCTTCTCCCCTCTACAGTGGGCGACGGCACTTGGAGCATGAAACAAAATAAATTTTGTTTCTCCCAAAATTCCTTTAATAAAGCTTACAAAGTAGTAAATGAATTGTAAGAAGATATTTCATGTATGACCTAATCACTTTGACTAAGAAATTAATGTCTTGCAAGTGTAAGAGCGAGAGAGAGCTCATGTGAGAGTGTTTCAATTCTTTTGATTAGCTAAGAATATATAAATAGTTTTGAAACTTAACACTTAAACACTTTCATCTCTCTTCCTCTCAAACACTGCCGTGAGCTCTCCATTTAGAAAACCAAACATTCTTCTTCATTTCCATCCCCAATAGCTTGAGCATTAATCATCCTACACCAAATCGATACAGTTAACGAGGTTAGATATCGAGCGAGCTTCGATTATACCTAAGTTTTCAATAATCCAATGGTTGATTTATTTTTCCAAGCATGTATTAATTGTGAGAAATCATGCTAGCATGTTTATAAGCTTAGAAATTATGTTACATATGTTAATATGTGCATAGATAATTTATTTCATAAGCTAAGCAATTTATTTAAATTATTTTGATGATGCTCGAAAATTTCTAAGCATGATTTAAGGTTGGATTGTTGATCTATATTGTTGTAGGAGTGCATGATATTAATTTAGAAATTTTTGGAATCTATTTGTGTAAAATTCCAAAAATGCCGTGAATAAGCTAAGCTTGGAACCTTGTTGTATAATTTTTATATGCATGATATAATAGCATATTATTGATCTAGGGTATTGATTAGGTGATGTAGGAATTTATTAGAATTTTTGGATGTGTATATTTATTTTTAATTGAAATAGCCGAGACCTAGGATTAAAGGTTAAATGGTTTATAATGTGTTATAATGTAATATTATGATGTATTAGTGTTACATGATAGTATTTAAGCATAGTGTAATTTTATAGGATTTTATAAAAATTGTTTGGTATTTATTACCCTAAGTAGCCGTGAGCTACAATTAATGGTTCTATGATGTATAGTTTGATTTATAAAACTTTAGGTTATAATTATGTTATACATTGGTATTGGAGCCTAGTGTATAATTATTAGAATTTTTGAAAATTTATTGGATTTATTTGTGATAAAACCGTGACCTATACTATGTATATAGGTGAGTTCCAAATTTTTCTATAGTGATATTAATACATATTAATGATTATAGTGTAAAATAATACACTATATGAATTTAGAAGAATTTTTGGAACAAGTTAGGAAAAATTTTTGTTATAGCCGTGAGCTATATTAAATAGAATAAGGAATTTTAATTCCTTTTTAATTAAGAAAATAATATAATATATGTCTAGAAATTAATTTAGACATATTAAAAATTTTTAGAATTATTAAACATAGAATATTATGTTTATGATGAAACGTTATATTAAATAACGTTAAAAGCGTAAATAATGCTTAATGCATTAAAGATTAATATTGAAAGAAAATATTAATTAAGTTTATCGATTTACGTGAAAAATCAAGAATTAAAGTTTTATTAAAATAAATCGATTGAAAATCGATTTATATTGATTTTATTCGTTAAAATATGAATTATTGAAAATTTATTAAGAAAAGTCAAAATGGTTGACTTTTGAAATTAACGTACGAAATACGTTCGTTAAATACGTTAATACGTGAAAAACGTATTACTTTTATAAGAATATCTCAATTGTGAGAAAAGATTTCATAAATGAAATCACTTTATTGAATAACGTTATTATACGTTAATTGTTTAACCTAAAAGGTTAAAATGAGACTGTAGATCATATTACGTCTCTCTCGATATACGAGAATTATTTTATTGATATACGCGTCGTTTCAACGTATTAAGGCGTATAAAGAATCATTCGAACTTGAATTATTAATTTAACTATCAAAGTTGAATGAACTTTGAAAATCTCGGCGTACAACGCACTAAACGTACATTTTTGCGTAAAGGTGGGACGTGAAGTCACTCTAAGCGAGGAGAGAGCACGATAGTGAAATTCGAGTTCAAGTAAAGGTGGGCTTTACTATACTCAAAGTGGTAGAATTTTACCAAATAATTTATTTATGATGTTTTATTGAAAGCAGATAATTATGAACCGATTTATTTAATTACCCGCCCAAAATGTTTATGTTTTATGTATGTATCGATCCATGATTGTTGATGCATAATGTTGGGTAGCCCCACTTTACGACACTTGAATTCGTATTCTTGGAAATACCCCAAGAATGATGGAGAATTCGTGATGTCTTGAGATGGCACGGATTTTGTGCACCGATTATTTTGTATTTGTGTCTTTGAAAGGGTGCTCGGCGGTCACGGCGTCTGTGAGAGGAGGCCTCCTCTCCAGTAGAGGAGTGTTGTGAATGATTGATTGTGGTGGATGTGGATCATACATACGTGGAAAATGCTTGGCAAGCGATATTTATTAAAATGATGAAAATGTTTAGTAAGCACGAGTATTTCAAATCAAAACCTCGTGTATTCTTGTGGTGGGCGAGTAATTCAAACTTGATAAATTATTTTGGCATGAGCCACTGAGTGCATTATTTGTACTCAGCCCTGCATATTTGTTTTTAAATGTGCAGATTGAGCTGGTGATGGTGATGGAGCGGAGATATTGAGTAGTCAGGGGTCTTTTGATATTTATTATGTTTGAAAGAAAGAACCTTGGATGCATATCGTCATATATGCATTCACATGCTTTCACGCATATTTCGAATATTTTGTATGTTATTGTGTGATTGTATCATCTCAATTATCGAACCTCTTCGTTAAAGGAACTCGTAGCCTTTACATATGTATATGACTTTGCCTTGTGAATAAGGGTTGAATTGTTTTGCCTTGTAAATAAGGTTTGATCATTGAAGTTCGATAAATATTATTACGAAATCTTTTGATTATTCTATCAATTGTTTTGCATTCACTGCTCCAAGCTCCGCTCTCTAATCATCCTTTGGATTAGAGCGGTACATGACAGAGTGGTATCGAGCCTATTGCTCTCGAACCCTAAACTTTCTTTCAAAGTTAAGTCTAGATTGAGTCACTAGACTTTAGAAATCATCGACCACGCCAACACTCCATCACATCCATTTCAACGGGAAAAGGTAAATTATTTTCTCATCTTTGAAAAGAAAAGGTTGAGAATTATGAAAATGATTTGTGTCGATAGAACATTATCGACAAATGATTTGTGTTGATAGAACATTATCGACAAATGAAATGAAAAAGGTTGTAAATAACCATGAATTATTGATTTATTGATTTATTGATAAATTTTTTTTTTTTTTCGCAAGAAATGCGTATGTTTAAAACGAACTATGTTCGTCATATTCGAATATTTATTCATCTTTTCTCAATATTGATTTTGATTAATGCCTATGTCATCCCGAATGGAACATAGACGTAATAAGATGCATGATCCCTCTTTGAAAAGAACATAGACGGACAAATGTACGAACTCTTCTCATCTTCTTTCGAGAACAAAAGAATCGAGATCAAAATGAAAAGCTAAGGCTTTCCACCTCGTTTGAAGTCAACCCAGAGTTTACCTCGACTCAGGTGACCTATGCGCCTCGGCATTTCTCGACTTCAATTGATTCACCCTGGCATCGACCTGGGAGTTTATTTGGTGTCAACCTCGACATCCACTTCGAGTTTGAAGGTTGCATCTTGACAATTCATGGCCGTATTTTCGCCTCGGCAAATCCACTCGGAGGTCGACGTCGATTCGCCGAGCCGCCTTTGTCGTGTCGACCATTATTTCAAGATTCGGCGATTCTTTTCGACAGACCAGCTGACTTCAGTCACCTCGTCACCGCGGCCTCGGCAGCCCGTCTCGGCAACGGCATGCACGACCTCGATATCGGCATTGCCTACGATCTCTGCGAACTCGCAGAAACATTTTCTTGTTTGCGCAGTGTTTTTGTTTGGATCCGTTCTTTTTCGTTCGGACTCCGATTTGCGAACGGTTTTCGCCTACGTACTCTTAACGCAATTTACTTTAATTGTTATGATGGATCGAAACCCTGATTCCTTCTCCAAAATTCACGAGAATCAGTACAGTCCACCCCGGACAGTTCACCTCGGCAAAGGCAAACTGCTTGCTGCAGTAATTTTATTTTGGTCCGTTTTCCTTCGTTTGGACTCCGATTTGTGCAAGTTTTCTCCTACATACTCCTAACGGACTGTAGTACATTTCTTATGAAGGAAAGATCCCCTGTTTCTTTCTCCAGAAATCACGAGAGCCAGTAGAAGCTAGCTCATAATCTTATAGAACTGGAATTTAGTTATATGATAAGATTTTATTTATGCTTTGCTAGACAGTATGTTTCTTAGTATGGTAGGAAAGCTACAACGTGTGTTGTATATGAGAACAATTTCCATTATAACATTTATCATTTATCGAGGTGTTTGGATTGTTTATCCGCTTTATAGACTGCCCGGTTTGTTCTTTTTCTTAGCGAGACGCGTTAAGTTTATTTTATCTATGCATCGATTATCCTTATTTAGTTATCTTATGCTCGTTTATGCATGATGATGGCCGTGACTCGACACACCACTAGACGCAGACTTGGACGAGTGCCACCCTGCAGAGATCATTCATAGGTACCGCGAGTATCGGATGTCTTTGGGGAGATGATCTCGGAGAGTTCCTCATGCACTACCTTCGCTCATTGGAGGGGCGCACGAGCATGGAGTGATGACTTGATGGCGTGAGCGTCTTCGATGCGGCTACCGATTGTTGGGAAGATTATGCACGGAAATATCGGAGATTACATCTACCGATATGGTGGTGACTACGACACAGTAGCGGATCTACCGAGATTTGTGAGCCATTTGACCCTCGTTTTCGGTATCTCACTGGTAGCCAGAGGACCGTACCTCCTCCGAGGAGTATACGTGGCGTGACGAGTCACCGAATGGCTTTACTTGGAGGTACCTCGTCGAGTGGACCCGTAGTGCCCAGATTCACGGAGGGCGAGGCGAGCTTGCAGAGAGGTAGAGGCGTCTCGGCCCGAGCATTGGGGATGCCAGTGTTTCCCATTGTCGATTGGACACCCCATACACCCACCGCTTCCTATCTTGCCGCCTATGACAAGCATGGCACCGCCAAATGAGCCGCACGGGACGGCCGGGATGAGGGTCTCGATGATCGCGATGACTTCATCCGATCCGTGACATTCCTATGGTTGGGGATGACGGGCGGGACCGTCCGTCAGCACGCCGTGAGGACGACTCGGACGATGATTCGGATGACGACTCGATGGCGATTGAGACGGCGAGGAGGATCCCGAGGAGGATCAGTATGATGATGAGTGATACATCTGATGACCTGTTTAGCTAGGTTTTAGTCCGTATGTATATAGTCCAGTATGTGTGTAGGTTGCTTTTGTGTTTTAAAAAGGGAAGTGAACTTTGTATTTTGTATTTTGTATTATCTTGTAATCCCGTATGTTGTTCGATGCGGGTTAAGCTTTAGAAATGCCATCTATTGTACATTATCTCTTCTGTATCAACTGTTGTACAAAATAGTCCTCCTTGAGGCACAAATTTTCCGATGTATATATATATATGATAACCCCGAAGCGGGCTTTTGCGGCAGAAATGATTGTGTGATAAGAATGAATAACTTGAATTAAAGCTGCCTTATAAAAGAAATTGTATGATGATATTATATATGTTAATTGTGAAAATGATTTTTTTCAATATTTATTGTATGTTTAAACAATGAACGCCGCCAAGACAGGATCCTGCACAAAGAGGTAGGGGAAGGGGAAGAGGAAGAGGTAGAGGTAGAGGCAGAGGAAGAATTCCTGTAGCAGAACCTGCGAATATACCCCAACCACTACCACCTCCACCCGATCGTAGGATCGAGGAACTATTTCTTAGGCAGAACCCACCATCCTTTGATGGAAAAGGAAGCCCGGATGATGCCGAGCAATGGATCAGGGCTATGGAAAGAATATTTGATTTTCTTGTTGCAGTAGAGGCAGCTATCTGTATTACCTTTCAACCGCGGGACTGCCGACTTTTGGTGGGAAGCTTAGGCGAAAATTTTTGCAGCAGGATCATATAAATGAATTCACAGGAAGAGTTTAAAGGAATCAGATGAGAAGTATGTTAGAAGAGTTATCGGAAGAGAAAGAACATGAGTTTTATAATCAAACAGGAGAAAATGTCGAGAATGATTATGATCGCATCTTCTGCGATATGTCCAGATATGCCCCTGATCAGGTGAATACGGATATGAAGATGGCAGAAAAATTCAAGTCTGGATTGAGATCAGAGATAAGAATGTCTCTAGCCAGCCATGGAGATCTGACTTACACCAAGCTCTTGGACGAGCTTTGGACATAAGCGACTATGCGGAAGAAAAGTCATCCGCATACGTACATCGAACACGGGGACAAAGGAAAAGAAAATGGGAAGGAAATGCAGGAATAACAACCGAGGAAGTTTTGAGAATACTAATAACAAGCGACCGTGGCAAGGGAACACAGTACCGCAAGGACAGGGATGGAAGAAACCAGTCTTTAACCCTCAGACAGGAGGACCACAGGATCAGGCAAGAACAACTCCTTGCCCAAAATGCCAGAAATTTCACAAAGGAGTTTGTCATTTGGTAAATTGTTTCAAATGTGGCATGAAGGGCCATTACGCAAACAGTTGTCGGGCACGACGGGACAAGTGGGAGGCGAATCACCGCAACGCCCAACCCCTAAGAGCGATCTGGCCAGCCCAACAAAGAACAACAACGACAACCACCACAACGGCGTAATCAAGAACAACGCCAACAAAGAAGAGCCACAACAGAATCAACAAAGACAAGGCCCGTCGGCCTCGGTAGGCTCGAGCGAGCATATGCTGCGACCGGAGGCAGAATGAACAAAACCAGGAAACTGGCGGTATGGGAACACTCTCAACGCACTGTTATACTTTTGTTCGACACGGAGCATCACATTCTTTTGTAGCAAGAACATGTGTAGATCTATTGGAACTTAGATCTGAGAAAGCAAACCAGGATATGAACATCTCTTCACCCATAGGAGAGATTATGACTGTTACTCATTTTTGCTCAAACCTAGAGTTGAACATAGGATCACTTAAGGTTCTGACGAATAACTTAAACATAATACCCATGGGTGACGTAGATATAATTTTGGGAATGGATTGGTTGGCTGAAAATCATGCTACAATCTCGTAAAGAAAGGAAAATTTCATTCCATTTTCCTGGAAAAGAAGCTACAAGCTTTTGCGGAATCAGTATGGGAAAGAAAATTCCGATTATATCTGCGCTGAAGGCCAGGAGTATGATAAACAAGAAGGGATGCCATGCATTTCTTGTTTATTTGAACGGAGAAGATCAAACAACGATAAAAGTTGAAGATGTAGAGATTGTACAAGAATTTTCAGATGTTTTTCCTGAAAATCTACCAGGATTACCTCCTGATAGACAACTGGAGTTTACCATTGACCTGGAACCCGGATCGGCTCCAGTGTCAAAAGCACCGTACAGAATGGCTCCAAAAGAACTGGAAGAGTTGAAAATTCAAATCCAAGAGCTGTTAGACCTAGGTTTTATCAGACCTAGTGTCTCGCCTTGGTGAGCACCGTGTTGTTTGTGAAGAAAAAAGATGGTTCCTTGAGAATGTGTATAGATTACCGAGAACTGAACAAAATGACGCTCAAAAACAAGTATCCACTTCCAAGGATAGATGACTTGTTTGATCAGCTAAAAGGAGCTAGCGTGTTCTCGAAAATCGACCTCAAGTCAGGCTATCACCAACTTAAAGTGCGGCCTGAAGATGTATCAAAGACTGCTTTCCGAACGAGATACGGCCACTATGAATTTATAGTTGTGCCATTCGGATTGACCAATGCGCCGCAGATTCATGGATCTCATGAATAGGTGTTCCACCCATTTTAGATAAATTTGTCTTAGTCTTCATAGATGACATCCTCATCTATTCAAAGGATGAAGACGAACACAAGGAACACCTCAGGACGATCGCAAACTTTGAGAAGCGAACAACTTTTGCTAAATTTAGCAAATGTGAATTTTCGCTAAAGGAAGTAATGTTCCTTGGACACATTGTGTCATTTGAAGGATTAAAGTTGATCCGCCAAAGTAGAAGCGACCCAAGAATGGAAATCGCCGAGGACACAAATGAAATTAGAAGTTTCTTGGGATTGGCGAGTTACTATCGGAGATTCATCAAGGATTTTCAAGATAGCAAGACCAATAACCCAACTACTCGTAAAAGGAATTAAATTCACATGGATCGATGAATGTGAGGAGAATTTCAGGCGCTCGAGGAAAAGTTAACCATCGCCTCAGATTAGCGGTTCGAGCGAGATAAAGAATACGTGGTCTATACAGATGCTTCCAAAAATGGATTAGGATGTGTGTTAATGCAAGGTGGAAAAGTGATAGCCTATGCATCTCGACAACTGAGACCGCATGAATTAAATTATCCAACACATGATCTGGAA
Source organism: Salvia rosmarinus (assembly GCA_036937905.1). NCBI lineage: Eukaryota > Viridiplantae > Streptophyta > Magnoliopsida > Lamiales > Lamiaceae > Salvia > Salvia rosmarinus. The sequence continues at coordinate 7,643,604 of CM072820.1, read as the reverse complement.
CTAGCAGCAGTAGTGCATGCTTTAAAGATATGGAGACATCATCTCTACGGAGTAAGATGTGAAATCTTTACCGATCATAAAAGTTTAAAATACTTTTTCGAGCAGAGAGATCTAAACATGAGACAAAGAAGATGGCTCGAGTTGGTAAAAGACTACGACTGTGGTATAAACTATCACCCGGGCAAAGCGAATGTTGTAGCCGATGCCTTGAGTCGTAAGAGTCAAAGCAAATTGGGATGTCTCCTCACAAGTGAAGAAAAACTCATTGAAGAGTTTGAAATGATGAAGATTGAATTGGTTGAACAACCAGAGACGATCACGAATTGTATTGCTACACTCACATTGACGTCTGACTTGAGGAAAAGAATCATTGAAGGGCAAAGGATGGAGGAAAAGTTGGAAAAAGCAAGAGCCAAAGTAAGGACGGAGGGATTGAAAAATTTTCAAGAAGCACCAGATAATGCTTTATTATTTGAAGGAAGATTGTGTATCCCAGACAACAACAATCTTCAGAATGAAATCATGAGTGAAGCTCATGACACACCTTATACAGCCCATCCAGGAAGTACAAAAATGTACCAAGACTTGAAGAAAAAGTTCTGGTGGGAAGGTATGAAAAGAGACATAGCCTCTTTTGAAGGCGTTGTCTTGCTTGTCGCAAGTAAAGCATTACACCAACGTCCTACGAAAGCTACAGCCTTTAGCAATACCCGAGTGGAAATGGGAAGATATAGCTATGGACTTTGTTACGGGTTTACCAAGGTCTAAAAGAGGAACAACTGCTATATGGGTAGTAGTGGGATGACTTACCAAATGTGCACATTTTCGCGCTAATTCAGATTACCACGGTCCGATAAGCTAGCCCACCAGACGTAAAGGAAATTGCGCCGCATGGAGTACCGAAAACTATCACATCGATAGAGATTCAAAATTTACTTCAAGATTCGGACTAGCTTACAAAAGAATTGGGCACGGTTAAATTTCAAAGACTTTTCACCCTCAAACCGATGGACAATCGGAAAGGACGATCCAAACACTCAAGACATGTTGAGAATCGTAGTTTTGGATCGAGGTGCAAATGGGAAGAGGTTTTACCTCTCATCGAATTTGCTACAACAATAGCTATCAAGCGACGATCGATATGGCCCCGTATGAAGCCTTATATGGAAGAAAATGCCGATCACCGCTTTCATGGGATGAAGTGGGTGAAAGAAGAATCTAGGGCTGACGCTATAAGCGAAATGATTGAGATCGACGCCAAATTAGGCAAAGAATAAAGGAAGCTCAAGATAGACAAAGTCTTACCGATACGCCAAGATCCGAGCTACATTTTAGGATGGAGACAAAGTCTTTTAAAGGTCTCTCCATCCGAAGGGATAATAAGGTTTGGAGTAAAGGGAAAGTTAAGACCCGATTTATGGACCTTATGAAATCCTTGAAAGAATAGGCCCGATCGCCTATAGGTTGGCTCTTCCGCCAAGTCCGGGAAACGTACACAATGTTTTTCACGTATCACAACTCGTAAAGCACGTGTACGATCCAAGCATGTGATCCATCAAGACGACGTGATCCTCAATCCGGATATGAGTTATAATGAAGAACCTATGGCTATTCTAGACCACAAGGTTCAAGAATTGAGAAACAAATCGATTCCACTAGTCAAAGTTCGTGGAAGCATCATGGACGAGAGGAAGCCGCGTGGGAGCTTGAGGACGCAATGAAAGAAAAATACCCGATCTCTTCGAGGTATGTAAATTTGGACGAAAATTTTTTAAGGGGTGGAATGTAATACCCGATTATTTAAACGCCTAATTACTTATATTAATTCCATAAATTAGAATATTATTATAATAATTTGATTAATAAATTATCGAATAACGATTTCGATTATTTTGAATAATAAATTCCTATGTACAATTCATTTAATGAATGTGAATTGAGAAATACGAAATGTAACGATTTCAACAAGATAATTTCAACGCCGACACGTATCGATAATTAAATGCTCGTGATATTTTCTAAGTTTTAAGCTTAGAATTTAATTCCATTATTATTGGAATAATTTAATAAAGTGATTACAGCTTTATTACGACCATTTTGAGATGAGTCGATATTTAACGTTTGAGACGCTTCAAACGTTAACGCTTAGAGATGACTTGAGAATCGGGTCTAACGATCAAGGAATTATGATATTTAAATTCCTATGATTATTTTATATAATTAGAATATTATTTAGCATTGAAATAATGCTAGAAAATTTTGGAATGATATTTTTGATTATTAATGATTCTCGAAAACCCTAAATCGAGAATTAGGGTTTTCTATCTATGGATTAATTCTAATAATTTTTCCTATGATATAATTTATCATCTAAAACATATATTATGATATATATGTATAAATAGCATGAAATCAAATTTTGGGCATTTATTTCTTGAAATAGCCGTGAGTGTGTGTGTGTGGCATGATTCACGTTAATTTTGCTACACTTTGCTATGATTTGAATTAAATCATGCAAGTGTGATCTAATTGCACTCTAACCAAGTAATTCATGCAAGTGGGATTAAATTGTGAGTGAGAGAGCCGATTAAATTGACTTGGAAAGCTTGATGATGTATTACAAATATTTGGGATAGAGTGTAAAATGTTACATGCATGTTACAATTGTAAAAAAATCTGAAAATTTTCTTCTCCCCTCTACAGTGGGCGACGGCACTTGGAGCATGAAACAAAATAAATTTTGTTTCTCCCAAAATTCCTTTAATAAAGCTTACAAAGTAGTAAATGAATTGTAAGAAGATATTTCATGTATGACCTAATCACTTTGACTAAGAAATTAATGTCTTGCAAGTGTAAGAGCCGAGAGAGAGCTCATGTGAGAGTGTTTCAATTCTTTTGATTAGCTAAGAATATATAAATAGTTTTGAAACTTAACACTTAAACACTTTCATCTCTCTTCCTCTCAAACACTGCCGTGAGCTCTCCATTCAGAAAACCAAACATTCTTCTTCATTTCCATCCCCAATAGCTTGAGCATTAATCATCCTACACCAAATCGATACCGTTAACGAGGTTAGATATCGAACGAGCTTCGATTATACCTAAGTTTTTCAATAATCCAATGGTTCAATTTATTTTTCCAAGCATGTATTAATTGTGAGAAATCATGCTAGCATGTTTATAAGCTTAGAAATTATGTTACATATGTTAATATGTGCATAGATAATTTATTTCATAAGCTAAGCAATTTATTTAAATTATTTTGATGATGCTCGAAAATTTCTAAGCATGATTTAAGGTTGGATTGTTGATCTATATTGTTGTAGGAGTGCATGATATTAATTTAGAAATTTTGGAATCTATTTGTGTAAAATTCCAAAATGCCGTGAATAAGCTAAGCTTGGAACCTTGTTGTATAATTTTATATGCATGATATAATAGCATATTATTGATCTAGGGTATTGATTAGGTGATGTAGGAATTTATTAGAATTTTGGATGTGTATATTTATTTTAATTGAAATAGCGAGACCTAGGATTAAAGGTTAAATGGTTTATAATGTGTTATAATGTAATATTATGATGTATTAGTGTTACATGATAGTATTTAAGCATAGTGTAATTTTATAGGATTTTATAAAATTGTTTGGTATTTATTACCCTAAGTAGCCGTGAGCTACAATTAATGGTTCTATGATGTATAGTTTGATTTATAAAACTTTAGGTTATAATTATGTTATACATTGGTATTGGAGCCTAGTGTATAATTATTAGAATTTTTGAAAATTTATTGGATTTATTTGTGATAAAACCGTGACCTATACTATGTATATAGGTGAGTTCCAAATTTTTCTATAGTGATATTAATACATATTAATGATTATAGTGTAAAATAATACACTATATGAATTTAGAAGAATTTTTGGAACAAGTTAGGAAAAATTTTTGTTATAGCCGTGAGCTATATTAAATAGAATAAGGAATTTTAATTCCTTTTTAATTAAGAAAATAATATAATATATGTCTAGAAATTAATTTAGACATATTAAAAATTTTCGAGAATTATTAAACATAGAATATTATGTTTATGACGAAACGTTATATTAAATAACGTTAAAAGCGTAAATAATGCTTAATGCATTAAAAGATTAATATTGAAAGAAAATATTAATTAAGTTTATCGATTTACGTGAAAAATCAAGAATTAAAGTTTTATTAAAATAAATCGATTGAAAATCGATTTATATTGATTTTATTCGTTAAAATATGAATTATTGAAAATTTATTAAGAAAAGTCAAAATGGTTGACTTTTGAAATTAACGCATTTAAACACGCTCGTTAAATACGTTAATACGTGAAAACGATTACTTTTATAAGAATATCTCAATTAGAGAAAAGATTTCATAAATGAAATCACTTTATCAATAACGTTATTATATCGCTAATTGTTTAACCTAAAAGGTTAAAATGAGATCGTAGATCATATTACGCTCTCTCGATATACGAGAATTATTTTATTGATATACGCGTCGCTTCAACGATTAAGACGTATAAAGAATCATCCAAACTTCGAATTATTAATTTAACTATCAAAGTTGAATGAACTTTGAAAATCTCGAAAAGCGTGCCAACGTACTAAACGTACATTTTTGCGTAAAGGTGGGACGTGAAGTCACTCGGAACGAGGAGAGGAGCACGCATAGTGAAATTCGGAGTTCCGAAGTAAAGGTGGGCTTTACTATACTCAAACTGGTAGAATTTTACCAAATAATTTATTTATGATGTTTTATTGAAAGCAGATAATTATGAACTGATTTATTTAATTACCTGCCCAAAATGTTTATGTTTTATGTATGTATCCAATCCATGATTGTTGATGCATAATGTTGGGTAGCCCCACTTTACGACATGTTGAATTCGTATTCTTGGAAGACCCCAAGAATGATGGAGAATTCGATCTGTCGGCCGAGATGGCCCGGATTTTGTGCATCGATTATTTTGTATTTGTGTCTTTGAAGGGTGCTCGGCGGTCACGGCGTCTGTGAGAGGAGGCCTCCTCCAGTAGGAATTGTTGTGAATGATTGATTGTGGTGGATGTGGATCATACATACGTGGAAAATGCTTGCAAGCGATATTTATTAAAATGACGAAAATGTTTAGTAAGCACTAGTATTTCAAATCAAAACCTCGTGTGTTATCGTATGGGCGAGTAATTCAAACTTGATAAATTATTTCGCATGAGCCATCGAGTGCATTATTTGTACTCACCGCATATTTGTTTTAAATGCAGATTGAGTCATGATGGTGATGGAGCGGAGATATTGAGTAGTCAGGGGTCTTTTGATATTTATTATGTTTGAAAGAAAGAACCCTTGGATGCATATCGTCATATATGCATTCACATGCTTTCACGCATATTTCGAATATTTTGTATGTTATTGTGACGATTGTATCGTCTCAATTATCGAACCCATTGTTAAAGGAACTCGTAGCCTTTACATATGTATATGACTTTTGCCTTGTGAATAAGGGTTGAATTGTTTTGCCTTGTAAATAAGGTTTGATCATTGAAGTTCGATAAACATTATTTCAAATCTTTTGATTATTCTATCAATTGTTTTGCATTCACTGTTCCAAGCTCCAGTTCTCTCTAATCTGTCCTTTGGATTAGAGCGGCTGTGACACGATCTTAAAGACATAGTTATCTATTTCCTGAATCATATATCAATGTAACTCCAACATCTATCAAAATTACACGAAGGTCAATTCTTTTATTTTAAAAACTTAACTAAATGGAATTTGAATCCACTATACCTTTCACACAAAAAAATAATAATATATAAAATAAATTTCAAACTTGAATCTGATATAAGAATAATCAATCCTTTGTATCGTCTTAGGAAAGATTTTCCCATTCTTTCATCTGTTTCCCAAACATTATATATTATCAGAATGAAAGTGGCCAAGAAAAGGTTGTACATAGTTTAATTTTTGTAGCAATATATTCCTTCATCAAATCAAAGGAAACAAGTCACATCAGTGTTAGGCTTATTATAACGTGCATTTTATGATCATCAAATTAATTATTATGTGAAGACCAAATAAGTGGACTGTGGACCATCTAATGCAGTTTGTCTATCCATTATTATTATTTTATTTTATCTAAACTTTGGTTAGAATATATTAAGCGTATATTGGTAATGTCATATACGTATTTTAACATATAGATTGATGAGATTATAATATATTTTGGCCGTTGGATAGTTTAATTATTTAATTCAGTATTAAAACTTTAGATCATGTGCATGATAGATTGAGTAATTAATTAATATATGCAATTGATTAAATAAACTGTTTGAAGCCAACCGTATAAAATTAAAAATAAAGCAATAGTTAATTTATCATAAATTTATTTTTTAATTGTAACCATCTAATATTTAGACTATTTAATATAGTCGAGTAAGAAAAATACAAAAAAGGTATAGGTTCTTTTTCGATTTTTTAGTTAATCGAAAATCGAACCGTATTAGCCGATGTGATTTTTGGTTAACCAGACTTAATAAATGGTTCGGTTTTGATTTTAAAATTTATGAAAATTTCGATTAAATTGACCGAAAAAATCAATTCGATTAACCAAACCCGAATCGTTCTCCACCCATAGTCCAATTGGTCTTAAATACATAATTATCTATTTTCTGACTCATATATCAATGTAACTCCAACATCTAACGATTCAAAATTATACGAAGGTAAATTCTTTTATTTTAAAAACTTAAACTAAATGGAATTTGAATTCACTATACATTTCATAAAAAATAATATGAATATTTAAAATATATTTTAAACTTGAATCTGAAATAAGAACAATCGATCCTTTGTATCGTCTTAGGAAAGATTTTCCCATTCTTCCATTAGTCTCCCAAACATTAATATCAGAATGAAAGTGGCCAAGAAAAGGTTTGTACATAGTTTAATTTTTGTAACAATATATTCATCAAATCAATCGGAAACAAGTCACATCAGTGGTTAGGCTTATTACAACGTGCATTTTATGATCATCAAATTAATTATTATGTGAAGACCAAATAAGTGGACTGTGGACCATCTAATGCAGTTTGTCTATCCATTATTATTACTTTATTTTATCTAAACTTTGGTTAGAATATATTAAGCGTGTATTAGTAAAGTCATATACGTATTTTAACATATAGATTGATGAGATTATAATATATTTTGGCCGTTGGATGATTTAATTATTTCAAGGTCAATAGTATATTGTAAGGGAATTTCAAGGAGTAGAGAATTGTATTTCCAGTGTATAATACAAAAATGACATTATTGTAGTTATCGTCAAATAATACAATTTTCAACATTACGATCAATCGACTTGCTCAACCTTTTGGTCATCTAGGTATCGTTTTTTTTTTTAAAATTTGGCTAGATATAAAATTATCAATACTCATAGTGTGTGCCTTATAATAGAGTATTACATTGGGAGTTAATAAGGTTGTTTGTACTATAAAATTGAAAAAGTATATTTAACTACCCTAAATTATACATTTGCACTAAGGATATCAATGGGGTGGGTTTTACCCGGACCGATCCGAAACCACTCATAGTCCATTAAATTCTAAAGTAGCAGTTTTGGTTCTGGTTCTGGTTCCGGTTCCGGTTCCAGACCCGCTTTAGACCCGGACCGTTTAAATCCATAGTTTGATGGTCCGATCCGGGTCCGGTTCTGATTCCAGAACCAGAATCGATACTTATTTATTAGTCATGGTTCGAGTAAAACCCGTCTATTAACAAGTCTAAGCTTAAATAGACTTGTCAATGAGTTGGTTTTACCTATACCGATCCGAAATCACTCGTAGCCCATTAAATTATAAGCAACGATTCCGGTTTCAGTTTCGATTCTGGTTCCAGATCCGCTTAAATCCGGATCATTTCAGCTCATAGTTGATGATCCGGATCCGGTCCGGTTTCGGTATCTAATGGGTCGGTTCTAAAATCAAAATCGATATTTATTTATTGGTTCTGGTTCGGGTAAAACCTACTCATTGATATCCCTAATTTGCACTACAAAATGTCACACAGTTCAATAACATTCAGCCTGCTAATATTCACAATTTTAATTTTTTATTCTAACTAGCTCCTGTTGGTTTATGACTAACAAAACTGTTTTTTAGTTAACTCGGGGAAATCCTTTTGTTTCAATAATTTTTCAATATTGAAAGTAAAAAAAAAAAGTGTGATGATGTTTATTTATTTAAATATTTGATATTCAAATTAATAATTTTATTTGTGTGTCGCACGAACTTTATTACTAGTTAACTATGGATCTACATTGTGATTCCTTATTAATTAATACTATGCAGCTTCTGGCAGACAAATTTGATTCATAATTATAGTTATGTTTTATGCATGTGAAAATAACAATAATGATGCATTGACTTCTGTTATAAAAAAAGGCATTGACTTCCAATGCATCAATAGAAATACATCAAAATTCAACTGGGGAGCAACAAAATACAGATCCAACCTCCCTAATTACAATACTATGTTTAGATTCAAATGATTTTTTTTTAAAAGATAAATTTATCGTAGCTTTCATGAAGTTTTTTGCATAAATTTGATGAGTTGATGTTTCATCTTCGTTAGGTAATTTGTACATATTCACAAGCACAATATCTAGGTTTAATTGCTAACTAACTCATCATCTTTTGATCTATTTTATAATTTGATTCTATTTTCGAAACATTTCAATTGTAATTTCATGTTTTGATTTCTAGTAATTTTGTCACCTCAGTTTTCGATTATTAACAAAATTGATCCATAAAACGCATCGTTATCGATGCTAAAAGAATTGTGAATGTTGACAATATACAATTCAAAAATAATACTCCATTGTTCCGGTATTATTGGCACGTTTTTTACACATATATTAATGATAGTTGTGTTTTTTATGTTAATTAGTATATGATACGAAATTCGAGATACTTTTTAGTGTAAATTTTTTTTATTTTTTTGGAACGGGTCAATAATAATGGGATAAACCAAAAAGAAAAACGAATCAATAATAATGGTACAAAAGGAGGAGTAACTTTTTAAAAACAGTATCGAAAATATAATATGAATCAAACGTGATGATTTATGTGGTGGAATTAAAAATAGAGTAGAACACACACACACACACACAAAGGTCACTTTTATTTATGAGTTATTGCATACGCCACCTCACCCGCCCGCCACCCATCACTAAATTCTCCCTATTTTTTATATCAATCATCTTTAATTTATTAATATTTTCTCATTTTTTATCGTGAATTATTGTGACTAAGTAGAAGTATCCATTTTTATAATGCAACCTATAATATAATAGGGTTTTAGTTTATCCAACCTAATGGTTTACGAAATCAATCATGTACTTTAAATAATATTTTTTTGTTGCGCATCCTTTTTTTGAAGAACTAAGAGTTTTATAATTTATTATTGAAGACATCTAAGCTCGTGTCACTTTAAACGTGTAAGTATATAGTGCATATAGATACTTTAAAATTACTTTGGGTGTTCTATTGTAGGAGAAATATCTTATTGCAAGGACATGTAGTGGTATTTAATTATAGGAAAAATATCTTATTTTAAGGATGTAAGTAGTCCATGTTGTCTACTTTAAAATCACTTGCAAAAAGAAGGGGAAGTATTTTTATTTTGATTTTAACATAATTATAGTTTATATCCTAAATTATAGGTCAATTAACAAAGATATCTTGAATTATTGATGAATGGTGATGTAATAAAATCCATGAATTTTTTGAAATTAATAAAATATTATGAACTATTTATATCTATAATAAAATACACTACAAGAAAACAGCCGAATAGAGACAGATATTACAACGGAAAGTAGTCCGTTACAGAATTACGATGGACTAGCGACGTAATTTAATCCGTCGTCAATAGCGGTGGAATTTTCCGTCTCACTTCCGTCGTTGATCAACGACGGAATTTAATCCGTCGCCACTAGCGACAGAAGTTTCAGTCTCAATTCCGTCGTTGACGACACCCTTTTTTGCGACGAAATTTTTCGTTTTTGATCCATCGCTAGTTTAGCAACAAAGCTTAGTCCGTCGTTGATCTTGTTTAGTGACCATGATTCTTGATTCGGAATGTTTCCGTTGTAATTCCGTCATTAAGAGAATTTAGCAACGGATTTTTTAAGTTTAACGACGAAATTTTACGTCGCTATTCAGCTGTTTTCTTATAGTGATACACGAGCTATTAGAGAACTAACATAAGAGCCCAATTGAAATAAAATGCACGAATTGTTTGAAATTAATAAAATACTACGAACTATTTATATCTATAATAAAATAGACGAGCTATCAGAGAACTAACATAAATGCCCAATTGATCTAATCCCCACATTGAATCAATCAGTGTTAGGATATGTTGCTATGTTATCTCTAAGTCTATGGTAGATTTGAAAGATAAAATGATACGTTGCTATGTTAGGATATATTTGTAAAAAATAAATGCTGGTATGATTCTCTAAAATGAAACTAAATCGAAATTGATGCAAGTATTAGACTTTTTGTCACAAGTCACAAGGCAAAACTATTTTGCACTAATAATCAAAATTTTCAGCAATTCTCTTCAAACTGGAACGGCTGACAAAATTTTGTTATAGTATCACATGCTAATTTATACATAAAACACAACTCATCTTAATCTACATGCCAAAAGCAAGGAGCCAATAATAGTGGGACGGAGGTAGTAACAATTATTATAATTATATTTCTATATTGTAATAGTATTTTATATAAAATTCTCAACCTCGATTATTAAATATGATCTATGAGCGTCATATACAAATTAATCATTATTTTATTCATGTAATACCTAGTGTTTATGTAACAAATAATATGTGAAGTGTTATTCGAAAATAAAAATTTATGCGCCGTCCACTAACTCGTTCACTCACTAGATTAACTGAATTCTATCCCTATTTCTTAAACAATGTCGTGTCCAAATGGTAAGTTTCTTCTTAATTATGTGATTTTTCTATTGCAATGGTGATCCACGTATTTATATTATCAATGAACACAATATATATAATTGTTAAAATTATATCACATAATATGCAATTCAATATAACCAAATAAGTACCCGGTTATCTTTATGCGTCGGGATCTACTGAAGCCCGCGCAAATACCTCATCTGAGGAATCTAAAAAATGGTGGAAGTTCATTTGGGCTCTCAATATTCCTCATAAAATTCGTCATTTCTTTTGGAGAGCATTAAATGATATGTTGGCCACAGAGATGAATCTCCGAAAACATCATGTTCCAACTATCGGAATCTGTCATTGGTGTAGAAAGGATTGGGGATCAACTACGCATTGCTTGATATTCTGTGACTACATAAAGCAAAGTTGGAAAAAATCTCAGTTTTGGCATTTGGTTAAGAAGGGTAAAGATTTATCGTTGGTTGATTTAACCAGGATTGTGAGTCAAAATATGAAGTCGGATGAATTTGAATGTTGAATTGTCTGTCTGTGGGTTGTTTGGCGGTTTCTTTGTGATAAAAAGGTAAACGTTCTGTCCAGGAAGTTATCACTGGCGATTTTGTAATATCCCGTAGTTTTAACGCTTAATTACGATAATATAAATCGTAATTTAGGGTTTAACCTCGGTAATTGAAATCTTAATTAATCAAGGCTCGATTTCGACTAAGTATGATTTGATGATTTATATATGATATTCACTGACGCTTAGGGAATTAAGGAATATAGTTTCTAATATTCCTTCGAACGTATATTTCTAACGTCGGTTAAATTCGACAGTTAAGTCTTACGATATTTTCCAAGCATCGAAGCTTAGAATTCGAATTCCCTATCATTATAGAAGTGAATAAAGTGATTCCAATTTATTTATGAATATTTTAGAGATAATCCAATTATGAATGTTTAGAGACATTTCAAACGTCTACGTTTTGAGACGATTCGATAACTTAGTCACATGATCATGGAATTATAATATTTAAATTCCTATGATTATTTTATGATATAAGAGCATTATTTATTATTAAAATAATGCTAGAGAATTAAGGAATAAAAGTTGAACAATTGAGCTAATTTCGAAAACCCTAATTTTCGAAATTAGGGTTTTATGATTTAAAATTGTTCTAAATATTTTTCTATGATGTAATTCATCATCTAGAATTTATAATATGTCACATAACTATGTATTAGCCATTTGATACAAGAAAATAAAATGTTTAGTATATAGCACCCAAATTCTCGAAAATTTGGATTTTTAGTATTAATTAAATTAAATTCTTATCCAATTGATAATATATGATAATTATTATATTAATATGATATTATTAAGGATAATATGAGGTGTATTATCAACTTGCACAAGTGGGAGATCACTTGTACCAAGAGGGCCGAAAACTTTGACACTTTATGTGACAAAATTGATTCATATCATGCTTTAATTAATGTGAGGATAAGATTATGATATTATCATGTTATTAGGTGTAAAGTAGAGATTGTTATCAAATTGAACAAGTAAGCTAAGGTTGGATCATAGTGGGGGCCGAAAATGTTGAAAAATAAGGTTGGAAGATTTAATTTCCAACCTTATAATAGTGACACATATCATAGTTGAAATTGTTGACTTTTCAAAGGTGATCATATTATATAATAATAATAAAGTATATGATATGAAAAAAATAAAAATTTATCCTAAGGTATAGGATATGGCCGAGAATTACTCCTATGTCACATAATGTGATAAATTCTTTATTTTATGATAACTTTGGTACCAAGTATTAATAAAGTGATAAGATGACATATTAAAGTGTACAAGATAAGATTAAAATTTTTATCCCATGCCATAAGGAGGTGGCCGATTTATTTGACTTTGATTAAAGGTGTAATAATCATCATTTTATATAATAATTGATAAACAAGTGGATTAATTCTATAAATAAGGTATGGGATCCAACAGTTGTCCCATTTTGACACCCTTGAGCACCGAAAATAGAGAGAAAAATAGGAGGGTGTTCATCACATTTTATTCCCAAATCTTAGATAGAAAAACGTTGCCACCGATAATCGACTCCGATTAAAAGGTTAGAAACGTTACGAGCTTTGTATACATGTTAGAATTTTTGATTTCCAACCATAAAATCATATGTTATAAGCTTATATGATTTATGATGAAATTTTTGAAAACTATGTTCATGTGCTAAGTTGTTTAGAAATTATGTTTATATGATGTTCCTAAGCTTATATTATGATTTTAATACAAAGTCAAGCATGATTATGAAAATTATATGTTGACAGAAAACATGAGAATAACATATGTTGATGAACATGATTTTTAATTGTTGATTTGAGCATGAAATAATGATCTATGGTATTAAATATGCTTATATGATTTTATTTGAAATTTTTGGTAAAACAATAGAAAATATATTTATAATTACCGAAAGTTTGAAAAAAATATTATGATGAGATATAATTCATGATTTAATGATATTATAGCATATTAATGATGTAGATTCATAATATAGTGTTGTATGAATTTATTGGAGTTTTTAAAAATTATTTTGACCTAAGTCATATTTTCGAAAATATGACCTTAGGATATTTTAATGAATAATTCATAATTGATAAAAATTATGTTATGGTGATGATATATGGTGATGATTATGTGTTATGTGATTTAATTGAAATTTTTGAAAAATGTTTAATAAGTTTTTCAAAATTACCGAAAACTATAGAATAAAATTTAATAGTGTACAATTTTTCTATGATCAATATTATTACATATTATTGATCCCATGTTAATATAGTGTGTTATGTGAATTTATGGGAATTTATGTACATGTTTAAGATAATGGTACATAATTACCGAAAACCATATGCTATATGTTTTAATATTATAAATTTATTTTATCAAGTATAATCACATAATATGTTCTAAAATTATGTTTTAGACATACTATGATTTTATGTGATTTTTAGAACATGAAATATTATGTTTACGTCAAAATATTTTATTAAGTGACGTAAGGTTGAAAATAAAGTGCTATGTGTGAAATTGAATCATATTTATGCGTATTATTGAGCATGATTATTGGAAAACGTGAAAAATCGAGACTTATGATAGTAGGATTAAAAATCGATTTATAAGAAAGCTTATTAATATGAATATATATTAATAATTCAAAATATATAATAAAAGTTAAAGACGTTGACTAAAGTCTAAACGTATGAAATACGTTAGTACATGATCAAAGTATGTATACGTCTAGTAGGAATACAATTTACGATAATTAGACACGCTAAGACGTATTAGAAAGATCCCTTAATCTTATTAGACTTGGACGTTTTAGAAAAACGTGACCAATGTACTAAATTAATTTCTTACGTAGAGAGGAAACGCGACGCGATCGTTGACGTTAGAAAGGAACTGTGTTGAAAAGCTACGTGTCAGGTGGGCTTTACTCGAAAACCCTTTTTATTTATTATGCTTTCTTCGAAATGTAAAGTATTTATTTACAAAGCTTCTGGTGAGAAATGATGATGAAATTACCTGCCCAAAGTGTTTATGTTTTGTGTATGGATCCTATCTGATTGATAGTGAAAGTTGTTGATTCGTCAACAAAGATTGATATTGAAAAGTTGTTGGGTCGCTCCCAACTTATAGAACGAATTCGGGTCCTGTGCTAGAGGGATGAATTCCTGGACTAATTCCTAGCCTGGAGGTTGAATTCGGGTCCTGTGCTAGAGGGATGAATTTCTGATCTAATTCCTAGCCTGGATTTATGCGCACTAAGGTGGACTGTGTGCTGAAAGGACAATTCTCAGCCGGTCCCAGCGGCGTAGAAGGAGGCCTCCTTCTATGGCGTTTAAAGAGAAAATTATATGAGATGAGTTTATGAGAAGTGATATGGATCATACACACAAAGAGAAAATGCTTGGCCAAGCGATGTTTTTGAGAAAATGAGAAAAAGTTTTAGTAAGCGCAAGGCCTTTTCAATAAAACCCTTGTGTCTTACTGTAAATGGGCAGTGTAATGTAAAGTTGATAAAATATTTTTGGCAATGAGTCCACTGAGTGTATTATTTGTACTCAACCCTGCATGTTTGTTTTTAAATGTGCAGGTTGAGCTGAAGATGGGATGGATGTGTGTTGAGCAGTTGGATCTTTGTCGCTAATAGTTAAACCTTGGATACACATCGTCATATGTGTATTCCACATGTTTCTCGCTGCAAAGCTCTATAAGTTATGTGTTGAGTTTGAACCTTATTACCTTCAGATCAGTTGAACCATTTTTGTTAAAGGTCTGAATGGTCCAGTTTCGAATGTAAGTTATGTGTGTTATATTAAATGGTATGAAGCTTCGAGAGTTTGCTTATCATATGCCTCACGATCCCATAATTAGTTACTTTTCCTGTTGTTAATCTCAGTTATTAGTAACAGTACCCGCTAATCTGTCCTTTGGGTTAGCGGGCTGTTACAGGTTTGAATATGCTCGATAACTTTCAGAAAATCAACCGAGCATGCACGCTCAATAAATAACTGATAGCTACGGTGGGTGGTCGAAGGTGGGTGGCTCCGAATCCGGTATTCTTCGAATGGATATCCATGTTTGTCCCTGGGAGGAAGGAAATGAGATGGCTATGGGTTTGGTGATCCGAGATTTTAATGGTGTAATATCCCGTAGTTTTAATACCTAATTACGATAATTAAAATCGTAATTTAGAAATTAATCCCAATTATTAAAATCCTAATTAGTCAACGCTCGATTTTGACTATGCATAATTGGATGATTCCTGTGTGATGTTCACTGATGCTTAGTGAATTAAGGAATATAATTTCCAATATTCCTTCAAACGAAATGTTCTAACGTCGGGTAAACTCGACAGTTAAGCCTTAAAGTATTTTAAGCAGTTAAGCTTAAATTTTGAAATTTCCTATTACTATAGGAATAAATAAAGTTGTTACAACTTTATTTTGAACATTTTAGAGATAATTCAATTATGAGAATTTTAAGACGTTTCAAACGTCTACGTTTAGAGATAATTCCATAACTTGACCAAACGACCATGGAATTATAAAATACAAATTCCTATAATTATTTTATGATATAAGAGCATTATTTATCATCAAAATAATGCAAGAAAATTTAGGAATAAGATGTGCCAAAAACAATGGGTTTCGAAAACCCTAATTTTTCAAATTAGGGTTTTGAAGTCTAAAATGGTTCTAAATATTTTTCTATGATTAAATTCATCATCTATGATTATAATGTGACTCATAACTATGTGTTAGCAATTTGTTACAATAAAATAAAATGTTTAGCACATAGAAACCCCAATTTTCGAAATGTGCTACCATATGTGCTAATTAATTTTAATTGCCACCCAATTATGATCCTATGATATTTATCATATTAAAATGGTATTATTAAGGATAATATATGATATTTTATCAATTTGCACAAGTGGGAGCACACTTGTGCACAAGGGGACGAAAATATGCATATTTTTATAAGATTTTGTGAACAAAAATCTTGCTACAATTAATGTAAGAGATAAGATATGATCTTATCATATCATGAGGTGTAAAGTAGTAGTAGTATACAATTTGAACAAGTAACCCATGGCTCACACATAGAGAGGGCCGAAAATATCACAATTTTATGTGATTAAAAATTGTTTTACACCATGTGTTGAATTGTGTAGAGATAAGATAAGATCTTATCATGTATTAGGTGTAAAGTAGTGTTAGTTATCAAATTGAACAAGTAACCTAAGGGTGGACACTAGGCAAGGGGCGACACACACACACACATGCATGACTATGTGATAAACTTATAATATGTGACACCTAAGGTTCAATGCATTTAATTAAGGGATAAGGTGACCTAAGAATGAGTTGTAAAGA
Organism: Salvia rosmarinus; assembly: GCA_036937905.1. Lineage (NCBI taxonomy): Eukaryota > Viridiplantae > Streptophyta > Magnoliopsida > Lamiales > Lamiaceae > Salvia > Salvia rosmarinus. Next base: position 7,626,641 of record CM072820.1, on the reverse strand, counting down.
TAAGATAAAATTTTATCTCCTTGTACAACACTACAAAAAAACGAACAAATGACGGAAAAATCCGTCGCAAAACATCAAAAATCCGTCGTAAAAACAGATCTGCGACGGATCTGAGAGACGGATATGTACCGTCTCTAAAAGCCTCGTTGTTACGCAGACAACGACGGTAAAAATTCCGTCGCAAACTTTTGAAACGGACTAGCGACGGAAATATCCGTCGTTGATAGATTAGTCGTTTGACTCGTCGTTTGTTACGTTGAATTAACGACGGAAAAGTCCGTCGTAACTAACGACGGAATTGTTTCCGTCGCTAAATTATTTGGGCAATTCCGTCGTAGATCCGTCGCAAATAACGACGGACTTTTTACGTCGCTAAATAATTCCGTCGTAATTGAGTCTCAGATCCGTCGCAACAGGTATTCGCTATTCCGTCGTAAATCCGTCGCAGATTACGACGGATTTTTTCCGTCGCTATCAGAGTCCGTCGTAGATCCGTCGTTGTTACACCACGACAAATTAGATTTTGTTCCGTCTCAGAAACGTCGCAGTTCCGACTTAATTCCGTCTCTATTCCGTCGCTATACTTAAAATATTTCGACGACCGATTTCACATTAGATTTTACCGTGTTTTTACATTCAATACATCCACAATCATCACAAATTCATCCACAAATTCATCCACAATCATCACAAATCCAAATCAAATCCAAATCAACAACATCCACAATCATCACAAATCCATCCACAATCCATCCAAATCACAATCCAAATCATCACAAATCCACAATCCAAATCATCACAAATCCACAATCCAAATCACAAATCCACAATCATCCACAATCCATCCACAATTATTCAATACATCCACAATCGATAATTCACAACAACTATTCGATCACGGGTTATAAATCGAATCAATTCAACAATTCAACAATTCAACAATCCAAATCCAACAACAACAATTCAACATATCCATAAATGAAGTAAAAGCGTAAAGATAGGAATCAAAATGGTGGAGGGTGGTGAGGTCGATCCGCTACTCGAGCCCGATAGGAATCATTGGAATGCCTCTGTTGAGCTTCCATCCGAGCTTGAAGGCGTTGAAGCATCGTGCATGCTCACTCTGTTGTGCTTGAATCCTCGCCTCGATCTCGCTCACGCCTCTCTTTCTCGGCCGTAGTTGCTCGACCATCCGCTCTCTCTAAACGCATCTGCTCCTCCATGTCCGTCGATAACGCTCGATATCCGGGAGACTCCATACGAGATGTCATTGCAGAGCGGAACTAGAGTCGCTCTCCATGAATGTCGTGAGAGAACCAGACCAAACAATCTCTTTTTCTTCGATGCGGCGCCTCAGGATACCCCGAGGATCCGAGTCCTATCTACGGGCTCACATCTGCGGCTTGAGTCAAAATCTGAACACGGTCCTCCACCGCTCCTGTATTTGCGATAAAATCGTTTAAGTTTCCAAATAGAAGTTATTTTACATCATTACCATATTTAATATTTAATCTACTTACCGCGATGCTACGAGCCTTCCCATCTGTATAACTTCCATCGGGAGCGACATGATATTTCTGAAAAACATCCCACTGGACCTCAGAAATATGGACTCCACGTTCTCTGGCCTATTCATTCATTCAAACATTATTAATGTACACGTAGGTAAATGATAATAAGTATTTGTGTGCATATAATAGAGGTACAGTTGCTACTTAAAAATAAGAAAATTAAACAAGCTTCATTAATGATGTTTTAATCCAATTAGTTTGTGGCGTCTAATAACTTAGCAATTAACAGATTATGATATATGTGGTAGGAAGAAGAACAACATTAAAACCTAAATTGAATTCCGAAAAACAAAATACTTACAATCTTGGTAGCATAATCTAAAGCACATCTGGAGCCACCCCGTGCTTAACGATCCCGCCCCTCACCATCCGGCTCGTCATCCTACTCCTCCTAGCTTTTTCCGCCTTAGATGCACCTCAGTGATTCCAATAATCACGCCACGCAGCCAATCCGATCTGGGAATGAATGGAGGTGGGCGTCGTCGACTCTGTGCCTCTTGATCTTATGAATAAGATCCTTATATCTCACCGCCTTTTGGCACCATGCACGTGACTACTTGATGAACAAAGCGGCGCATCCGTGAAATAATTAAAGCATAAATTTGAAAATGATACATTTGAAATGCACATTCGAAAATAATACATTTGTTGGGATCGAAAATAACGTGAAAGTAAGGTCTTATATGGGATCTTATAAGACTAAATGACTAAATGTTATAGTTCATTAAATTAATGGATTGATGATATAAATTATTAGTTATCAATCATTTAGTAGTAAGAAATCAAATTATATTATGTAATGTCAAAAAAGGGGCTGATTATGGCAATATATAAAATATATGCACATCGCGATATAGCGCAATGGCTTCCGCCATATTTGGTCATCCTTTATCCCAGCAACGAAGCGTTACATGTTTGGAGCCTTATGAGAAGAGCGAGGACAGGGTGCCATGCCCTTCACTCGAAGCTCCATTACATAAGATTAGCTAATCGGAACCCAAATAGCATCCTACCATACACAACAAACCTCTTACTTTCACGGCAAACAAAATACACAAGACTCTTGAGTTCATACAACTTACAATCTATGTTCAATGTCAACAAAAACAAGGTTCTTGCATATGCTCAAACTCTATTGAAAAGAATTCACACGACATGCTCTCCAATTCTTTACAATATATCACTTCACCGTGAAATTTGGAGCAAAACATTTTCTATTTCAAAATTTAGAAAAAAGGCAAATAGCCTCTAACTACAGATTCATAACGTATTGCTCATAAACCATCGCCGTCAAAATAGCTACTTAATCATCAGTTATCACAAAATCAGGCATTACTGCAATAAAATCTGATTCATAATCTAACAGAATGCATAGAGAGCATAATTGACCATAAAATTCATACGCATGCAGGCTATATGCTAAAGAAATGCTAATTAAAACCAGCTCAATCTACCAACAAGCAATAATCAGTTCGAAAGAAGAACAAAAAACTCCCAATGCACAACCAAACATCGCAATCCCATCATACAAGTGAACAACCAACAACGAGACAACAAACACAAACAAAACGCAAATCGTCAATCTAATATATACAAAACCAAACACCAAATATAAATCTTAAAAGAAAAACAATAACGAAACCTCATAGGCTTTGGAGATCCGGCCCGATCCATCTAAAACACAAACTAATACAATTGTTTATTAAAAATAAGAACTCGGCGGAGACACAGAGGTATAAAACAAGAGCGAAAATAACTCAATTTTGAGGCTAATTTCCATTCAACTTAATAAGAAATTTTTAGAAATATAAGGTTGAAACATTGGGCAGATACATATGAAATCCAATTATTACTTTTATTTCTATAATGCAATTATCTTTTCAATTGAATGTAAATCAATAATACACGGAAGTCTTGAAAATACACCATATACGATCCTCGGGGACCAATTTCCAAGCGAAACCCGATGGTTCATGACCTTCTTGAGCGACTCGGTAATCACATGTGCAACATCATGCGATGGACATAAAATCCTACAATTGAGTTAAAAATAATATACATTATATTCAAATAAGTACAATTGAGTTAAAATAATCTAATTAAACTATAGGTACCCATTGACAATAGTCAGGTCTTCTTCCCATCGTCGATCTGCGGACCTTTGCTCGACCCTCTCCTCCACCTATCGTAAGTCCTCCACCGAGGCGCCAACTCCTTCATCGAGGAGGTAGATGCGAGAAATATTCCTACGATCACTAGGATGGACTCCTCTACCTCGTCCTCGACTTGCCATCGAAAATAGATTTGATGCGTTACTTTAATAATTTTTATTCTTCAAAAGTTATCAATTGTCTTTGAATTTGGTTTTGTTAGCTATTTGTTTAAACATTGTCATTGGAAAAGTTACATCTACAATATCTTTCAAGGTAATTCTTGTTTCTTTTCCTATAAAGCTTTTGACAATAGGATTCATTGAAATGTGTTGTCTTTGAGAGAAAACTTACTTTCTTATGCTTGAATGGTTGTTCGAGTTGTATTTTGAAGCTTATACTTCTAAATTTGCGGATTGATGTTGTATTCGTTGATGTGTCCTATTGCATGATAATATTTGAATATTTTGCTTATCAACGATGTGTACACATTCATTATCTAATTGTTATATCTAGGTCGAGTATCCGGTCCTTGACCATGGTTGAGGCATCCAATCTGAAATCTTGAGTAGAGAATTGTTATGTTTTGACAAAAGAGATGTCGACAAAAAGAGAGAGAGGTGCGGGGTATTGATTATACCTTGAAAAGTCAAATTGGGAGAAGTTCATCACTGCGTGACATAATCGACCTATTCATCTCCATCATAATCATCATCATTCGATGTATTATCATTTTCGATTCCGATAATTCATATGAATCGATTCGACAATTCATCATCTTGATTGATTAGTCATCCGCTTCTTCTATGTCTATCAAAGTGCCGTCGGGATGAACTCGTGTCATGTCATCATCAACCACTACACTTGTAATTAAAGGCATTTCATCCTCTTGAAATGGCGGAGGTACTATCGAACTAGATGATTCATCCGAGACTTCCACATTAGCTCTCGCTTTAATTTTGCATACATCCCACCAATCCTTTGTAGATTGTTTTAAACTCGGATAAGGACAATAGTATACTTGAGCGGCTTGTGTGGCGAGGACAAACGGTTCATACTTATTATACCTTCGTCTATAATTCACGAAACCAATTTGTATTCGGGATGCACCGATGTCCCCAATCGTGATGGATCAAACCACTCGCGTCTAAACATTATTACGGTCTTCATAGGTAGCCCATGGTATTCCAACTCACAAACCTCCGATGTCGCCCATAAAATCGAGTTCATTCTTATGCGCACCATAAGTTTCACCTTTAATGCACACACCATTGTTCATGGTGGCTCTTTGTGTCCCGTGCTCTAACGTGTGAAATTTATACCCATTTATGTAGTACCACGGATACGTCTTAATCCTTTGGAGAAGGCCCTTTTGCTAAATCCAATATGAATGGATTGCGACATTGTTGGTATGGTCTTTGACCTAAATCCGACAAATCGATAAACATCTATCAATCGGTGATTAAATATTACAAAGGTTACGGTTAATGGGATTATATACTCACATATGTATCAAACCAATGTGAGAAGTTTACATCGATTTCCTTTTGAATCTCGGAGGAGGAGATCCGTGGATGTAATCTTTTCAAGAAATCGATAAACAAACTTCAAAACAAATAGTTATAATTAGTATTTAAATAGTTATACTAATTGAAAGTTATCAACGTGAAATTATAAATACTTACTTTAAATAGTTCTCCAAAACTTCAACGCAATTCAATAGCACATATAATCGAGCGACATCATACTCACTCGAATCTAGATATCTCTTGACATTTTTCCAAAAGGCGCCACCTTGCTTGAATATTGAAAGCATATCCGGGAAGTCTTCATGCTAATATCTCCCCAACATTATAATTGCGAGGCACATTCTTATGTTTCGTTCTTACGTGACCCTCAAAATAATAAGAGCAGAATGTTGATGCTTCTTCTACTAAGTGCGCATTGCAAATAGAACCCTCCACTCGAGCTTTATTTCTCACGTTGTTTTCAACTTACGTAAGTATCTATCAATGTATATAAAAAGATTAATAGTTATATGTGTATATTTATACATATGGACAACAATTGTTAAAGTGAGCGTTTACCTTTCGAATGGATACATCCATCGGTATTGAGCAGGTCCGCAATACGAGCTTCATCGCTAGATGGTGGTAGATGTTCCATTGAATCGAAGAAACTAGGAGGAATATACGCTCGAGCTTGCATAAAATAGTGGAATATTTTCTTGAAGTTTGCACATGTCCTCAAGTTTGATGTTTGAGAGGTCAAATCTTTGAAAAATAAACTTAATTAATTCTTGCTTTCCAAACATTAGGTGGGAGAAGTTCTCGAAATGCGATCGGGAGTATCTGTTGCATAAAAACATGGCGATCGTGACTCTTCATCCCAAACATCTTCAATTTGGTCATGTCTACACATCGCCCATATTTGAGACATACCCGTCTGGAAATCTAAGACCTTTCACCCATTCGCACAAGACTTTTTCTCATGTTTGTCAAGTGTGTAAGAAGCTTTTGGATACTTGCACATCGACTCATTCATCTTCAACTCGGTCTATTGCGGTACAAATTAAGTTCTTCTCTTGATTTGCTCGTATCTTCGTCTTACGGAATATTCATCACGGTGTTGAACACATTATCAAATACATTCTTCTCTATGTGCATGACATCCAAATTATGTCGAATCAAAGAGAACTCGATCGGTAAATCCCGAATATACTCGCTTCCTCCAACCACTACCAAAATATTTGGAAATACTACTATTTATTGCATCACTACCCATTTCGATCACCTTCACTAGTCCCGTTCCTTCAATCCTAGATAATAGTTCTTCTCCGATAGCGCTTGGTGGACTACTAGTAATCACCGTATTCTTCTCGAATCCTCTTCTATCCCTTACGAATTGGTGATCGGGATTTAAAACTTTCGATGATTATCAAACCATATTTGTTTACCACTTTTTGGTAAAGTAAGCGCTTGATATCCTCCATGCAATGTGGACAAGCTAACCTTCCGGTGTACTCCATCCGAACAACATAGAGTGCGCGGAAAGTCACTAATTGTCCAAAGCAATGCAGCACGCATCTGAAAATTTTGTTTCAATGAGACATCATAGGTAAGGACACCTGCTTCCCACAAATCTACTAACTCTGAAATTAATGGTTGTAAGAACACATCAATCTTTTCTTTTGGATTACGTGGCCCTGGCACTAGAATTGTGAGAAACATATATTGTTCCTTCATACACATCCATGGAGGAAGATTATAAGGAGTAACTATAACTAGGCCATGAAGAATATTGTTGTCCTGATTGACCAAAGGTTGGAAACCATCGATCGAAAGACCCAATCTAACATTACGAATCTCGATTCAAACAAAGGAAACTTCATGTTCAAATGCTTCCATGCGGTGTGTGCGCGGATGGCGCATGACCCCATCATCGATCGACGATGCATGCCAGCGCATATTCTCATTGTAGCCTCGGATGCATACAACCTCGTAGTCGAGGGTAAGAGGAAAATAATACATCTTCTTACATGGAATTTGTGATTTCTTTCGAGTTTGGATGCTCGATTATTGCTCTTGAAACGTGGATGCTCACAAACTTTACATCTCGTCAATTCGAATCTTGTCGCGATAAATCATGCAATTATGTGGACAACAATCTATCTTGTGCCTGAGCGATCCCATGCCACGCAACAATTTCTTCGTCTTTGTAGAAGTCATCAGTACAAGATTACCATCTGGATTTGTCTCTTTCATGAGTTACATTATTTGATCAAAACCTTTCTCGGATATATTATTCTCGACTTTCCAACTCGAAGTCGAGCCACAGACAATTGTGAATGGTTTGAGCAACTTTGCCACAACGGTTTATCGACGGCGTCAACATGTCGTAAAATTTTCGTGCCTCGACATTTGGTTCCTCTTGAGCTCGGCAAAGTTAAGCGAGGACCAGCGGCATCCATTACCATCGTCGTCGTACTTGATTGAGGTTCGGGGTGATCTTGCATTGTCGGATCTATACTCACATTTGTCTCCCTTGAAAGATCCAGTGTTATAATTTGGAACAAATCCAAATTTTGAAGCGTGATATCGCACGGTATCTTGTACTTGATAAGGTATATTATTGCACTTCTTACAAGGACACTTGATCTTTCCCCGTCCATGAATGATAGTTGATTACTAGCAAACTCAATGAAGTTTTCAAGTCCGAAGAAAATCATGATTTAATCCACCACAGTACTAAAGCGCTTATACATCCATTCACGATTCGACTCATCACGAGGAAGTGGAAATGGGATTACGGAAGTGAGAGGCAAATGTTCTGTCATGGGAAATGGGATTACGGAAGTGAGAAGCAAATCTTGGGAGATGAATGTTCACAAATGTTGGGAGATGAAGTGAGAGGCAAATATTCAAGTACCAACTACTAAGCCCGACTTTAATTTGGTTAATGATTTGGAAGTACATTTGGTTAATGATTTGGAAGTACATTTGTAAGAGGAGAGAATTTAGGTGAAAGAGATGCGCATAACTCTATTTATTGGTAAATAGAGGTATCTGACATAATTTTCTAATGTTTGGTTATGTTAGGATAATATTTAGATGCAAAAGGCGGTATACTCATATTCGGATCCAAGTCTATTTCTCGTTTCATAACAAAAGGTTCTCACGTTATAGAAATAGAAATGCACGAGACATATACTATATAAAAAGTAACACGGATGCATGTCGACATGAAACTAATTTGTAGAGGTATAAAATCGATGCATAAATATAAATCACCAAATAGAAAAAGTTCACACATGATTAGTCTTATTTCTCTTTGATAAAGAGTAGCAATCACAAAAATTAGTCTCTAACCCTTCACGTGTGGGACATGTGATGTAAATGATCACAACATTAATATATATAGCAATACATATAAATATTAATGGTGTGACCACTTACATCACATGTGAAAGGTTAGGAGAGGAATTTTGTGATTGCTACTCTTTATCAAAAGAAATAAACTAATGTTTCTATTTGAAATATGCCATGTTGTCCGGTTTTGAATTTTACGAATATGGATGAAGAAAAGTACATTATTGTTACGATGTATATGCAAGAAAGATTGATTAAATTCGACAACGAAATTACGTGGTTCACTCACAACATATTAACTAGCGAGACTACACCCCTAGATTATGGCCGAGTTTGCATATTGGTGGGCGAGCTCAATTTTACTATTTGGGCGGTAGGCCTTATCATATTTTGTGATTCTCGGCGAAAGCGACACACTCGGATCTGAGACTATGTAAACTGAACTCAATCGAGTCGAAGTCTCTAAATAATCCTTATGCATATTCATTTTAGATGGATGGCGACTCTGCAATACTATGAATGATCAATCAATTCTGAATGCTAGTTCACACAAATTTGCTCACGGACTAGAAAGTATAATTACTACAACATTAAGGCTACGAGCCTTCTCAAAGCTGAAAAACTTAAGCGAGATCATCTCAATTTCAAATCCTATGACTTTCTAAGTATTCACAAACATATCATACAAACAATAGATTTTATACAAATACATACATATATATAAATCAACAAATATAAATTATTTGTATATATAATAAAACACAGATGAGAAGGCGGTAATGAGCGGCGGCGAGGCAGCAGTGTGGGAGGCGCAAGGTGTATGAGGTGGTATTAACGTTAAATATTAAAGTACACACTTTTGAAATATATGAATAATTTTATATAATAACACTTATTTACTTGTGGAAAGGCGATGACCATACTACTCAACTTATACATGTACATATACACAAATTACATACAAAGTTGAGAATCATGCTTGCATGCACTTATGCATGCATATATACAATCTATTTATATTATGCATTATATCAAGTTCATGTACAAAGTTAACTTTCATGTACATAAGAACCTCATATATATCACATACTTAACTCGATTGATTAAGAACTATCGATTTAGAATAAAGAATCTCATATAGAAGCTTCTAAATCGCAAGAAAAGTGGAGGCTTTGGGGTTTGTCTTTTATGACCAATAAGCATAGGTTGGTCATCGTGTATACTATTTCATTTATTTAAACATAAGTTTCTATTCACATAAAAAGGTTAGTGACCCCATTTTGATTTTAGGCTCCTAGTCGTTAGAATTTGTACCCTCGCCTCCTTTTCATTTTTTCTCCAAAATTTTATGTGGATAAATAATTGAAGTGGATAAATAATTGAAGTTTATTTATCCACTTCAATTATAGACATTCAGTGTCTATAATTGAAGTTTATTATAACTTAGCATACGTTATTATTTTTATTATTTTATCATAACACTAAGGATATGATTATTATCCAAACCTTTTATATTATTATATTTATAAAGATATATTGGAAGATTGGCGTATTATGTATTTTAAGGATACATAGAAAGTATTTTGAACTTTGTATATCTAGTACATAGAAAGACATGTATATTCCAAATATATAATAAAAGTTATAATTACGCTATATTCTTCAATATGATTTTTTATATATGCATAGTTTTTCTTATTGTTAAATTAAGCTTTGGTGCCTTTATGCTGCGCATGGAAAGCTATCGATTAACAAGTTGTGGATATAATAATTAGTGATCGATTTTTAATAATAACCAACAGTAAGTTTTAGAATTAAATGAAATTATGTATTAGTCAGGTGATAGAATAGAGTGATTAATATGTGAAATCAAATATTTGGATTCGAGTCCATCGCTAACTTTAAATTTGTATATTTAATTGAAAAAGAAAAATAATTAAATGAGTTCATTCAATCTTAATTATTGCTTCACCCGGAGAATTACCTTATTGATGGAGTCGTTTGATTTTCTACCCTTAAAAGACCCAAAATTAATGTTACCATTTACCCCCAATTTCACTACTAGAGTTCTACCCTTCCTTCCGATCCACCGTCACTGGTAGGGGACGGCCCGAAGCCGTCGAGCCACCGTCGGCCTTGCTTCATGACAGTGAAGCGGTGAGAATGTTGAGATCATTTAACGTTCCAACTCGGTGGTGTTAAAAGCATGGTGTTTGTTGGTGGTAGTGGCTTAGCTAACAATTTAAACAATGTGTTGTAACGGATCACTTTACAACGAAGTGAGAAGAAGATGGTTTCAAGAGGCATAACATGTGTTGATGCGACATGGAATGTGAGAGATCTCATGGGAAGCGGGGAGGATTTTGCGTATTGTCGACCGATTCTTCAAAATCATGTTTGGCAAAGACCGCTCAAAATTTATGGTATTAAAACTCTCTCTCTCTCTCTCTCACACACAAATACACGAGCACATTAGCCCTCTATCTATTCATTTCGTTGTCTCTTAATAGTACTCTTGTTTTGTGATTACATTTTACTTTTGGTTTTCTGGTATTATATTTTGTTCTTTTGTGATACTTTATTTTGGATTTAGAGTTCGTGCTCTCTGTCAGTGCATTATTTTTAAATACGTTATCATCTATGCATTCGTTGAACCATAAAAAGACCACTAATCAAATAAACTTCAATTATTTATCTATGCATACGTTATTATTTTTAAATAACCACTAATCAAATTTCATTAGTGTTGGAGTTTATTGTGTTGCGCATAAATCACGCTTGTTTCAACTACCCCAATTAAAATTATTTCATCAAATTCAATTAAATAAATAATTTTTAAAAAATTACGTAATGATGCATTCGAACCTAAAATTTTTGACGTAAAAACATTTATAAATTATTATTCAAGAATTATATAAATAGCGGCCCCAGTTTAATCTCATTAAATAATGTCAAAAATAATGTTGTCGATGAAATGCTATGCATTGGTATTCAAATAATAAACCGAGCATATCATGTCCTAGCTACAACAGTTTATTCTTTCAATTACTATATTGTTCGACACTAAGTTAACATATGAAAGGTACTATCAGCTTCAAACTCTATCTATATTGCACGATATCATCACCGTAGATAAACCAAAAAAATTTGCCCGTTGAATTAACGTGCATTACTAATGGTGTTAACATCAACCATATTGCGTCTGCGCAACCTTTAATAGTTCAATGATCTCTGTAGAGATTGGAAGTGGATCATAGATTCGGTTCAGATCCACAATGAGCCATATGCCACGGTCAAATAATCGAATACCTTTTACCTCCTAGACTAGATGCTAAGTTGTTGTCACGAGGATTAATAACTATCGTATAATCAAATATTCGATAAATAATATGAACATCCATTTGCATCCAATATACCAATACATACCAATACATACCAATATGAACATCCATTTGCATCAAATCATTTAATTATACATCGATATACCAATACATACCATATACCAATATACCAATATATACAAATACATACATATATACTCATAATTCCATATATACAAATACATACATAAATACATACATATATACCAAATGTTATACAAATACATACATAAATACATACATATATACCAATATATAAATCAACAAATACATATATACAAATACATATATACATATATACTCATACACGGATGGAAGGCGGTAGTGGCGGCGGAATGGTGGCAATGACGGCATGGACGGGTTAATTTGGTAGGGGTGGGCTTGGGCGGGGGTGGGCTGGTGGGTGAGGGAGGCGGGCGGCGGCAGTGGGCTGCTGGGCGGGGCATGGGCCGGGCGGGACGTGAGGGGATGGGGATGGGGCGGGCGGGGGGGGGATGGGGAGCTAGGGTTTGAGCAGAGTAATGAAATTGGGGAAGAACGCGTCTGTAATATAATTTTTTAGCGTCGGATTAGCGACGGATACTTTCCGTCGCTATAATTAAAACACTTTAGCGACGTACTAACGACGGAATAATGTTAACGACGGACATTATCCGTCGTTAGAATATGTGAAAAATTAAAATGGTAAAATCCGTTAATATAACGACGGATTCTGTCCGTCGTTAAGACTTACCGACGGACTAACGACTCAATATTCCGTCGTTGTAATTCTTGATGCAAAAAAATAAAAAAAATTATTATTAACGACGGAATATATTCCGTCGTAAAATTATTAGAATAAATAAAACTAAAAAATAATATTAACGACGGAATAAATCCGTCGTAATAATAATTAAAAATAAATAAATAAAATCCGTTAATTTCTGACGGATCGTGACGGTTATTTAAAGTCTACAATAAAATAAATAAAAATCGTTAATTTAACGACGGACGGATTTTTCAACCTCGTATCAACAAGAATTGTCCCGCCTAATCAAGACTTAGGGTTGGCGGGCTGTTACAGAGTGACAACAGCTTTAGTTTTGAAAGACGTTTTATATGTGCCGATTTTCATGGAACCTTGTTTCTGTTTCAAATTATTTACTCATGGATATTCTGTTATTTTTGATAGTGGTGTTTCTATCAAGAAATGACGGTTATCTCGTGTTGGCACCTTATATAATTCGCTTTATACTATTTACGCAAAACACAATACCTATAACTATGTCAGATCTTCATCAAACCCCTAAAAGAGAAAGTTTTCTTCGAAGATGACTCTACTTTTCTCTGGCATCTTAGATTAGGTCACATCAATCTAAATAGGATCCAAAGACCGGCTAAGAATGGGCGTTGGGTAATCTCACGGTTACTCGCTCTCGGTCCGCGAATCCTCGTATAGAAGGTAAGATGTCGACTGCACCCTTCAAAGCGAAGGGTTATAGAGCCAAAGAAATGTTAGAGTTAGTCCATTTCGACTTGTGTGGACCGATGTCCACACAAGTCGTCGGAGGGTACGAGTATTTTATCACTTTCATTGATGACTACTCAAGGTACGGATACGATACCTACTTCACCGCAAGTCCGAATGCTTTGAGAAATTCAAAGAGTTTAAGGCGGAAGTGGAGACGGCTAGGTAAAGTATCAAGTCATCTGCTCGATCGCGGTGGCGAATACCTCAAGAACGAGTTTATGGACTATCTAGTGAAGTGTGGGATTACCTCCCAACAAGATTTCACCGGCACACCACAAAGAAAATGGTGTGTCGAGCGAAGAAATAGGACTCTTTTAGAAATGGTTAGATCAATGACGAGCTATGCAACATTGCCTATTTCGCTCGGGGTACGCCTTAGAGACGGCGGCATACTTGCTAAATCTAGTACCATCCAAGTCACGAAAAGACCCCTTCGAGTTGTGGTTTGGGCGAAGCCCGGTTTAAGCCACATAAGGATATGGGGCCCAAAGACACGTCGAACAAGAAAGTCGACAAGTTGGAGGCTAGATCCCACGCAAGGTCGTTTTATGGCTATCCTAGAGGAACGAAAGGTGGTTTATTCTATAGTCCTAGGATCGAGAAGGTCATTATTAGACTAATGCCCGATTCTTAGAAGAGGATTATATGAAAATCATAAGTCCAAAGTTGAAATCATTCTTCAAGAATTAGAAGACGATCGTATTCCACTACCGACAGGCCAAAGGTGCGAGATGTCGAGTCTAGTGGGAGGATCGACACCGATACTTCAAGAAATTGAAGTGGGTCGAGTTCACCGAGATACCGACCGCATAAGTGGTACCCACACGCAAGTTGTGCAAGTTAGAGAACCACAAGTATCTCGCACCCACCGCTGCCATTGGTGCAGAGAACCTCGTCAGAGTGGGAGGTTGTTCGTCAACCCGAGCGATTTATGTTCGTGGGTGAATCTTCGATTTGGTCCCAAAGAGACGAACATGCAATAATCGACCCATGGACATACAAGGAGGCGATACAAGATATTGATGCAAGATCGTGGCACACCGCTACGGACTTAGAAATGGAGTCCATAACGGCTATGGATGTATATGAAAGACACCTCTACCGATGGCAAGGAAGCCAGGTAGTAAGTGGATATACAAGAGGAGAGAGATTCCGATGGAGAGGTTTCGCTTTTAAAGCCGTGCTTGTGGCGAAAGGGTACACTCAGATTGAGGGCATCGATTTCGACGAGACCTTTCACCGTAGCAATGCTCAAGTCCATCGTAATTCTTCTAGCCATAGCAGCCCACAGCGAACCTAGAGGTTTGGCAATGGATGTTAAAACCGCTTTTCTAAACGGTTACCTTGAGGAAGGTAGAGACATCTATATGCAAAGAACAGAAGGTTATGTGGTAAAGCCAAGAGCATCTAGTATGGAAGCTTAAGAAGTCCATTTATGGACTTAAGCGTGCCTCCCGATCATGGAACTTACGCTGACGAGGTAGTAAAGTCCCATGGATTTACCCGTTGCCTAGCGAGAGTTGTGTGTATCGGTTAGATGTCAACGGTGATGTGGTATTTCTCGACTTTATGTAGATGACATCCTTCTAGTTGGCAACAACGTGAAGTCATTATCGACGAAAGAGTTGGTTATCCGATTAGTTTCAAATGAAAGACCTAGAGATGCAGCGTACATTCTTGGGATCAAGGTTCATCGAGATCGCAAGAAGAAAATGTTGAGCTAATCTCAGCGCCTTACATCGATACCGTGATTACTGCTTTAGTATGCGCACCGCCAAGAAAGGATTGCTACCTTCGCATATGGCGTGCCTTTATCTAAGACGCATCACCCATGACCGCAGCGAGATAGAGGAATGAGACAAGTTCCTCACGCTCGCCGTAGGAAGTCTCATGTACGCAATGCTATGCACGAGGGCCCGATATCGCATGCGGCAGGCATAGTAGCTAGATATCGATCCAACCTCGACAAGCTCATTGGATGCAAGAAGCATATACCGGGCACCGAAAGGACTGAGATTATAAAGCTAGTTTACCATGCGAGATAGTCTAATGCCTTGGGTTATCTGCACTGATTTCCAAGCCGACCGTGATGAGAAAAACTCAACCTCGTGCTATGTGTTTACCTTGGGAGGTGGAGCCGATCCGGAGGAGTGCAAGCAGCGATGCATTGCGGACTCTACCATGGAAGTTCGAATATGTAGCCGCTCGAGGCTTCAACGAGTCAGATGGTTCAAGAACTACCTCACGGATCTGGGTGTGGCACCGGTTTGCCCAAGAGTATCATAGTTTATGTGATAACTTTCGGTGCGATGGCAAACTCGAAGGAACCACGGACCCACAAGGCGACCAAACACATAGAGAGAAAGTACCATGTCATACGAGAAATCGTTAGACGAGGTACGACGGGTTGATTGAAAAGATTGATACGACGGAAAATCTAGCGGATCCATTCACGAAGAGCCTGCCGCAAAAGTCTACGATGGACACGTTAGAGGACTCGATTGCGCTTGATGGCACCCACTTAGAAAGGAAACTTTTGTATAAGTGGGAAGCAAAGTGATGGTTGTTTGTAATAGCTAGTAGAGAGACATTGATACTAAAAGTTTGCTTTAGTATAAGTGGGAGATTGTTGGATTTGTATCATGAAAGCGGTTTGGTTGAGCTTGTATACAATGTTTCTGTTACCACTATCACAATCTCCTATCTGAATTGAATACTTGATTGCATATATCCGTGTCCCCTTATCTCATATATGTTAGATCATACGGTGTGTAGAAGATCACGTAAGTCCGTATGATTGGTCAAGCTTAATGAGATATAAAAGTTTCACACCGAGACAACTTAAGGACGAGTTGTCGGTTTAGCTGCAGATAGATAAGAAGTGACTTGACTTAGTTGCTTGTCTCATTTGGTACGCCTCGCACGTATTGAAGGATCACGATGAGATGTGTTCTTCTTCCGACCGTCGTGAAGAACCAAGATCTCGGTGACTTACGATGATCTAAACCTCGATAAGGTATTAGGTGAGTATGAGTTCGACCATCACTTTGACTTGTTATGAGTGAGGGTTATATGTTCTAACCCAAGATTCTCCGCATCTTGGGTGGTGGCGTCTCAGAGGTCACGCTAGTTATCTCAGACGAGTCACCGATCCGTTAAGGATGATGACGCCCCTTCAGAGCTCAAAAGGTTTATTGTACTAAACCCCGCAGTTGAGTTAGCTCAAGCACAATAATAAGGTTGAGTGGTACTACTTATGAAATGAAGTTATTAATCGCTTTTAAGCAATGATTGCTATAAATGATTAATGGACGCTCGATATCTTAAATACGGGGATTCAGAATGTCTAAGTGCAAGCCCGACTCAACTTCGGTAATAAAGGGTAAGTCAAGATTCTTTCTCTAGTGGCATGATCGAATGTTTATAATTTAATTTATGTTCTGGGTGAACATAAGATAATTAATTTATTTGAGGCCCATCTTTATTCCTCAGATTGATCCCCAATTTGGCCCATCCAGGCCTGTAGCTACAAGAAAATCGGCCCCTATGTACTCTCAAAGGAAAGATTTTATTCTCTTTATCCCACAAGGATATAATTATATTTATGGTATATGCATAGATCCTTTCCATATAAGATTATGGAAATAATCCTGAGAGTATGGAAATAATCCTAAGATTATGGTAATATTCCATATAGGATTATGGTAATTTCCATATAGGATTATGGTAATTTCCATATGGGATTAAGGTAGTGCATTATAAATATAAGGTATGAGATAAAGTCTAGGTTAATGCTCACATAATTAACACATTATTTTCGGTCATCTCATTGTGTTTGAGAGAGAAAATTTTCGTGAGTTTTAGTGAAGAGAGCAAAGGGTGATTTTCCGAAGCATTCTCCATAGATCGTCCTCACTCGACGTTGGAGATTGGGCATCCGGGATACAGTCCAGAAGGTCAAAGCACGAGTCTCGACCATTCGATCCGTTCATCCCGTTCGATCCACCTCGACAGATCCAAAGGTAAACACGTGAAAACCCCTACGTGTTGCGATTAATTATATAGACGCATGCTAGGTTTATAATCAATGTATGGTGAATTAAACACCCAAGATGGATCCTCGGGGCGAGGGTTAACAAAAGTTTTCCTAACTGGTATCGAGCCCGGGATCGAATCTTGGCTCTGCTGGATTAATTCACGTTTGATTATTACGCGCGTTTAATTAATCGTGGTTTCGCTGCTCATCGTGGCTCGCTTATTGTTTTGTTGTTTTTTTTTACACCACGAGAAAATCCGTGGTTAGATTAGATTTTATTCGTAAATCTTTTTCGTAAAAGAAGAACGAAGAACGAAACGACGGGAAAACAGTCTCTCGCAATATCTCGGCGTCATCGCGGCAGCATCGCGGTCGCGAGGGCGATCGCGAGGGCCACGGGCGACGGGGCGCGCGTTCTCGCGCGAGATCCCTGGCACCTAGCGAGCGAGCTCGCGGTCGCGAGGATTACCCGCGAGTGCGCGCGCGGCGAAAGCTAGCGGGCGACGGGCGCGCGTTCGCGCGGTAAACCCGGCTTCACGCAGCAGACTTCGCGGTCGCTGCTGGTACGACCGCTGGGCGACGACGCCTGTCGGCAGACGTTCGGCGCGCCGTGCGTGGCGCGCACACGCAGCCGACGGGTCGCGGTCGCATTAGCGACCGCGAGGTAGCCCGCGCGAACACGCCGCAGCGGCGACGCAGCGTCGGGCGCAATACTGGCTTGCCCTTCGCGGCTCAAAGACAGATTGGGCCGACCCGCCCGCACTGTTTTTCCGATTTTCGGTCCGTGCCTGCACGCGAGGCCCATTTGTTGAATCCGTCCATGCCCATGCACGCGAGGCCTGCCGCCTATAATAATAGCTATCATGCACAATTGATATGGCCCCATATGAGGCACTATATGGAAGAAAATGCCGATCACCACTTTATTGGGATGAAGTGGGTGAAAGGAAAATTTTAGGTCCTGATACAGTAAAAGAAATGATTGAAATTGTTCGCCAAATTAGACAAAGGATAAAAGAAGCTCAGGATAGACAGAAATCTTATGCCGATACACGTAGATCCGAGCTACACTTTGAATGTGGCGACAAAGTTTTCCTTAAAGTCTCACCATCTAAGGGGATCATAAGATTCGGAGTGAAAGGAAAGTTGAGACCACGTTTCATAGGACCTTATGAAATCCTTGAAAGAATAGGTCCTGTAGCCTATCGATTGGCACTCCCGCCAAGTTGTCCATAATGTATTCCACGTGTCGCAATTGAGAAAGTACGTGTATGACCCAAAGCACGTAATCCATCATGATGATGTGATTTTAAACCCCGATATGAGTTATGTGGAAGAACCTACGGCTATCTTAGACCGTAAAGTTCAACAGTTGAGAAATAAATCCATACCATTAGTAAAAGTCCTATGGAAACATCACGGACAAGAGGAGGCTACGTGGGAACTCGAGGACGCCATGAAAGAGTGATACCACGAACTTTTCCAAGGTATGCAAATTTCGGGACGAAATTTATTTTAAGGGGGGTAGGATGTAATATCCCGTAGGTTTAATACCTAATTTACGATAATTAAAATCGTAATTTAGAAATTAATCCCAATTATTAAAATCCTAATTAGTTAACGCTCGATTTTGACTACGCATAATTGGATGATTCCTGTGTGATGTTCACTGATGCTTAGTGAATTAAGGAATATAATTTTCAATATTCCTTCAAACGAAATGTTCTAACGTCGGGTAAACTCGACAGTTAAGCCTTACAGTATTTTAAGCAGTTAAGCTTAAATTTTGAAATTTCCTATTATTATAGGAATAAATAAAGTTGTTACAACTTTATTTTGAACATTTTAGAGATAATTCAATTATGAGAATTTTAAGACGTTTCAAACGTCTACGGTTAGAGATAATTCCATAACTTGACCAAACGATCATGGAATTATAAAATTCAAATTCCTATAATTATTTTATGATATAAAAGAATTATTTATCATCAAAATAATGCAAGAAAATTTAGGAATAAGATGTGCCAAAAACAATGGGTTTCGAAAACCCTAATTTTTCAAATTAGGGTTTTGAAGTCTAAAATGGTTCTAAATATTTTTCTATGATTAAATTCATCATCTATGATTATAATGTGACTCATAACTATGTGTTAGCTATTTGTTACAATAAAATAAAATGTTTAGCACATAGAAACCCCAATTTTCGAAATGTGCTACCATATGTGCTAATTAATTTTAATTGCCACCCAATTATGGTCCTATGATATTTATCATATTAAAATGGTATTATTAAGGATAATATATGATATTTTATCAAGTTTCACAAGTGGGAGCACACTTGTGCACAAGGGGACGAAAATATGCATATTTTTATAAGATTTTGTGAACAAAAATCTTGCTACAATTAATGTAAGAGATAAGATATGATCTTATCATATCATGAGGTGTAAAGTAGTAGTAGTATACAATTTGAACAAGTAACCCATGGCTCAGAGGGCCGAAAATACCACAATTTTATGTGATTAAAAATTGTTTTACACCATGTGTTGAATTGTGTAGAGATAAGATAAGATCTTATCATGTATTAGGTGTAAAGTAGTGTTAGTTATAAAATTGAACAAGTAACCTAAGGGTGGACACTAGGCAAGGGGCGACACACACACACACATGCATGACTATGTGATAAACTTATAATATGTGACACCTAAGGTTCAATGCATTTAATTAAGGGATAAGGTGACCTAAGAATGAGTTGTAAAGATAAGATAAAATTTTGTCTCCTTGTACAAGTAGGGACCGAAAATTTAATGAAGAATAACAAGTGTACCTAGATATTTTCTAAGTAATAATTAACATACAACTTGCATATGCCTATAAATATAGGATGAAGCTCTTCATTTCTCATTCAAAAACAATAGTAACCGAAAATTGTAGAGAAAAAGAGAGAAAGTGTTCACCTTGTTCAAATCCCAAACTTAGATCGTATAAACGTCGCCGATCAAATCCGTACCGATAAAAAGGTTAGATTTCTTACGAGCTTCATATATACGTTAGAATTCATGTTATAAGCTTAGTTTATATGTGTGTTTTTCAAAAATCATGAGACTTGTGCTAATATGTTTAGATATTGTATTTATATGATGTTATTAAGCATGTAGTATGATTATATCATAAAATTAAGCATGCTATTAAATTTAAAATATGGACCGAAAATTTGAAGGAGTGATATGTTGATGATTATGATTTTTAATTGTTAATTTGAGCATGAAATCATAATCTAGGGTATTAATTATGCTTGTATGATTTTATGTAGAATTTTTGGAAAACTTTAGTACCTAAGTCTATAATTTTCGAAAATTTTAAAACATGATAACATGTTGTGATATAATCCATGTTTAAGTGTTATCATAACATATTTAAAGTGTAGAATCATAATATAGTGTTGTATGAATTTATTGGATTTGTTAAAAATTTATTGGACCTAAGTCCAAATTTTCAAAAGTGACTTAGGAAGATTAAATTCAATAACTCACAATAAATAAAAATTATGTTATAGTAAGGATGTTTATAGATGAGTATGTGTTATGTGATTTTATTGGAATTTTTGAAAATTATTTGCTTAGTTTAATTAAGGTTTTCAAAAACTATAGGTTATAAGTATTAATGTTATAAATTTATTTTATGAGATTTAATTGCATAATATGATCCAAAATGATGTTTTAAACATATTATGATTTTATGGGAATTTTTAGAACAAGAATTGCACATAAAATAATAGAATTACATAAAAGGAATTAAAAAGTCAAAATGTTGACTTTAGTCAAAATTATTGACCAAAAATGTTGACCAAGGTCAAAGGGCACGAAATTCGATAATACGCGATCTATGTGACGTAGTACGTTTAGTAACAATGTGACTTACGTTACGTATGTACATTAAAATGTACATTGTATGCTAAAAATATGGAATATCTTTTATAAAATGAGCGACTTCATAATCGACATCGTTTTGATTAAGAAACGTTATAATAAGTCCGACGTTAGCCTTATTCGATGCATAGGACGTTATAGACGATGTACGTCTCTATCGAAACGTGACCAATATTCTAAAATAATCCTTACGTTAAGGTGGGACGCGGACTTGAGCTATCGACTTAGAAAGAAAATCGTTGAGAAGTACCTAGTATCAGGTGGGCTTTACTCAAAAACCCTTTTATTTACAACGCTTTCCTCAAAAATTATTTATTTACAAAGTTTTCAGTTGAAAAACAATTATGAACTGTTATTACATGCCCAAAATATTTATGTTTTATGTATGGATCCTATCATGAGATGGTTAGCGAACCATGGAAATTACAGTTGTTGGGTCGCTCCCAACTTTATAGAAAATCGATATCGGATCCTGTGCTAGATGCAGAATTCCTAGCCTGGATTAACGTGTATACCATAGGTGACTGTGAGCCGATAGCAACATCTTGACGGTCGCGGCGTCCGTAGAAGGAGGCCTACCTCTACGGCGTGAACAGAGTTATGAGAAAGTTATATAAAGTGATACGGATCATACATACCAGAAAATGCCTGGCCAGGCGATCTTTTGAGAAATGATAAAGTGTTTGGTATTCACGAGTTATTTCAACTATAACCCTCGTGTTATACTAATGGGCAGTGTAATTTAAATAAAAGTATTTTGGCATGAGTCCACTAAGTGCAATCTTGTACTTAGCCCTGCATGTTTGTTTTTAAATGTGCAGGTTGAGCTGACGATGGATGGAAAAGTGTTGAGCAGTCGGAGTTTTTGTCGCTGATATAGTTTAACCTTGAATACATATCGTCATATATGTATTCACATGCTTTCCGCTGTTTGAACACATAGTTATGTTTTGATGCATATCACCTTCAGATCAGTCGAACCCTTTTGTCAAAGATCTGTTGGTCTAGTTGTATGAAATATGTTGTATGGTTACCTCTTATCTTTTGTTATATTATAAGATTGGCTGTCATTTCCTTTACCATTTCATGTTCATTTATCATTATGTCCCTTAATCCCCGTATCAACAGTAATTGTCCCGTCTAATCAGTACTTAGGGTTGGCGGGCTGTTACAAATGGAAAATTATAAGCTGTTGTAACCAAGATTTTACCTCAGACGAGAACAGCCCTCATGGGGGTGCTTGATGCTATCATTTTTGTTTGAAATTTTGCATCGAGGAAGCTATCAAACCTTTGGAGATTTTTTCTGATTTTTTTTTTACTATTCACTTGCTAAATGATCCCGACAGAGGCTCTGCGTATCAAAGTGATGATTTGTTGGAGGTCTTTTTTAGAGCTAAAGAGAGTTTTGTGGTAGAGTATTCTCATGTTAATAAGGGAGCAAATCTAGCGGCAATGTGGCTTGCTAATATAGCTATTAATTTTCAGGATGTAATGGTCTGGAAATCTGAGTTTCCAACTCAACTTTTAGACATTGTATATTCGGATTGGCAGTGATATGAATTTTTCCCTTTAAAAAAAAATATAACCAAATAATATTATAACTAGAGATGCAACCTCATAGGGTCGACTCAGGTCTTCTCACGGGCCGCCCCGACCCGAATTCAATCCGAATATATTATTATTAACTTGTTAATTCTTAAATTATATATTTATTCAGAATAAATGATATATTTATTAAGAGTAACCGATACAATGTGTTTATTCACAGTAAGTGATACAATGATACATTTATTCAGAGAAAGTGATACATTTATTCACAACAAGTTATATTTTATTCACAACAAAGTACTATAATAACATATTTATTCACAGCAAATGATATGTTTATTCACAATAAGTGATACAATGATATGTTTATGGACATGACCGGGTTGGATAAATTTGGGTCGTGTTGACCTGCGAAATGACTAGACCATAGGTAGGGTCGACCATATCCAAGTATTTGTGTTCTAAGGACATCTCCAACCATTTACTTCAAACTCAAACCCATTTTACAATATGTGTCACATCAAACAATAATTTATCTCCAACCATTTACACCAAATTCAAACCCAAAAGAATATTCTTCATATATTCATTTTCACACTACTTTTTATACTTTTACAATCATATCTATATATTTTCTTCAAATTACATACTAGCACAAAAAATTTAATTACTAATTTTATATAAATATATTTATTAATAATCAAAACTTGATTATTAATAAATAATAATGGATAATTTGTTAATTAAAAAAATCTATAATATATGTAAGATGAAGAGGTTTGTGTTTAATAAATTAATTATTTATTAAATCTATAAAATTTATTATTTATTAAATTATCAGATTTTGATTTAAAGAAATGAGAGGAAAAACGCCTTCTCCCTCCCTTTCTTCTTCTCCCATTTTTTCTTCTTCTTCTTCCTTCTTCCTCCTCCTCCTCCTCCTTCTTCTTCTTCTTCAATTTCCATAAATTATAGGTTCGATTTGCAATATTTCAAATATTTGCGTTTTGTGAACAGTAGAAACGCAAATTTACGTTTCTCCTGTTCAAATCCATCGATCTCCTGCATTTAGCGTTTTGGTTTGAAGTATGATTGGAGCAATTTTCATACTCCATTTTGAGTTTTGCAGCACGATTGGAGATGGCCTAACTATCATTTGGAAATGAATTTTTTCACATTCCACCCACCTTTCCCTCAGTAGAATTACAAATCATATATCTTTCTTTCTTATATATTGACAGTGTTCAAATGATAAGTTTCATCTTGAACTGAGGAAAAAGTAGTAAGTCTCAACTTTCATAATTAGCTTACTTTATTATTCACCTAAAAATGGGTCCGGATTCTCAATCTTATAATTATATGTATCATATTATTAAATACTAAAATACCCGAGGTCATGCTCCAACTACCACACCACAATGGATGGACTATCAAAGAGACCTAAAGCTATGAGTTTTCTACTCTCTTTGATCTTCCTCATTCTTCACTGTTTTAATAATAATTATTATAAAACTAAAAAGTATTACGATATAATTAAGTTCAATTAATATTTAATACTAAAAAATAAAGTTTTTAAAAAATTATATACTCTATTTATGCCATAAGCAACACTAATAATTAAATATCACAATTTAAATGTTAAATAATTACTACAAATCCTAATTAGATATAACAAATGGTTATATAATTAAATTCAAATATAAGAAATTAAAATTTAAAAAATAAAAATATATGATGAAATATGAATGAGATATCTCAAGTGGATAGAAAATCTCAAATGCTAAGAAAGAGATACTATTGCAAGAATAATTCATAATAGTATTATATACAAAATAATATTATTATTTAATGTTAAAATGAGATATTTGTGTAACCTCTCACTACTTCTACCTATGACTGACTAATCGGATTAGATTGGTATCCTACTCGAAAAAATCGGATATTCAACCCCTATTTAAGCCAAATTATACAACCCTTCCGTGACCCGAGTTACTTAGTCGGGTACCTTACATCGGACCGAGTACCCTAATTACTCAAAAATATCCTTTAAAAAAAACCTTTAATCACCCCTATTCAAGATGTTATACAACACCACCAAGCACGGACCAATTTAATGGTGAGAATGCACTTGTTGAAGATATACACAAATCCATATACCTTTCCATTCATCTTAAATCGTTGAAGCTCAACAACGACAAATCCATGGTTTCTACTTGCATTCACGCCGTCTTCAATGCTCCACATTTCGATGGCGGAGCGGTGTGGCGTGGAGGGAGGCAACAGAGGAGGGCTAGGGTTGACGCTACCATTGTCGTCGGTAGCCTATTTGAGTTGGGGCGCGGCGAGAGAGAGAGAGAGGGGACTGTTGTTGTCTCTCTCTCTTAAATTTTAAATTATTAAATGAAAATAAGAATCCAGCTAAATCTGTACCCTAAGGAATGCTAATGAGAGCCATGTTGAAACGGTATGCTCACATAGGGGTGTAATCGAATCGAGCCGAGCCGAGCCGAACACCATCGTGATCAAGCTTGATTTGTTTAGTATCGAGTAGAATCTCGAGTTTTATTTATCGAATATTTCGAGCTCACGAGCTTATTCGATTTTTAATCGATCCCAAACAGACTTTCTAAATTTAGATATGTGTTTAGAATATTAATTATTTTATTTTAAAAATAAATTATTTTATCTATAGTAACACAATATATTTATTGATTTCTTATAACAAATAAAAGTAGTTAGAAATTTAACACAACAATTACTAATTATAGAAAGAAAATAATTATATCTAGTTAATAATTTTATATTTTCAAGCTAAATCAGTTAACGAACTTGTTCACGAGCTAACGAGCCGAATATTATCATACTCAAGCTTGATTTGTTTAGCTAATGAGTTTCACTAAACAAACTCGAACGAATTTTTATCGAATCGAATTCTGAATAACTCACTAACAATTTGACTTATTTACATCAGTCTACTCAAACGAGCGTGCAATACTCCACCACATTCAATACCCGACCGAATACTAGTAAGGTCGGATAATACGAAATTATAATATTAAATTAAATAATTTTACCTAATAATTAAATAAATAAATAAATAAATAAATAAATTAATACCCAATACTTGACAGCGGTAGTCACCCTACTTCTCCCGCTAGTATTACTCTCACTCACAACTCGCGATTCCCTATTGGAATATTCCTTTTTGAAACGAAAATACTCTCTGCTCCGCTCTTCTCTCTCTATAAATAAACCCCAAACCTCATAAATCCTCTGATACACTACAACCGACTGCCAAAAAATATCATGTGCGATAGCCTCAAGCAAAACTACCAACTCTGCGAAGAGCTCGGCCGCGGCCGATTCGGCGTGGTCTACCGCTGTTTCTCCTCGGCTGCTGACGATTCCTTCGCCTGCAAATCCATCTATAAGCACTCGCTCTCCGACGACACCGACCGCCGCTGCCTCGACGCCGAGCCGAAGATTCTCAACCTCCTCTCCGGCTGCCCTAACATCCTCCGTCTTCACAACGTCTACGAGGACGACGAATACATCCACCTCGTCACCGATCTCTGCGACGGCGGCGATCTGTTCGACCGCGTCTCGTCTGGCAATCGATTCTCGGAGTCCGACGCCGCCGCGATACTGAAGCAATTGATGGCGGCGATCGCGTACTGCCACCGGATGGGCGTGGCGCACAGGGATATCAAGCCGGACAACATCCTGTTCGATTCGAGAGGGCGGCTGAAGCTCGCCGACTTCGGATCGGCTGAGCTGTTCGACGTTTCTGAGATGAACGGGGTGGTTGGAACGCCGTATTACGTGGCGCCGGAGGTGCTGATGGGGAGGGATTACGATGAGAAGGTGGATGTGTGGAGCGCCGGCGTGATTTTGTACATAATGCTCGCCGGCGTGCCGCCGTTCTACGGCGATGGACCCGAGGAGACGTTTGAGGCGGTGTTGCGTGGTAATTTGAGGTTTCCGTCTAAGATTTTCCGTTCGGTATCACCGGAGGCCAAGGATCTGTTGAGGAAGATGATCTGTAGAGATGCTTCTAGAAGGCTCTCCGCAGAACAAGTTCTCAGTAAGTATTATCTCTCTACGTTCCATATTTTAGATCTCGAAATAGAGGAATCCGTCGGCTGTTATTGGTTCAATTCCTTATGTAAATTTTGCTTGCTAATTTCAGGGCATCCATGGATCATCAACGGAGGAGAGATGTCATCAATGGCGGATTTGACCTAAATCGCTTCTCCTGCTTCTGCACCAATACATAAACTCGATCAACGGAGCTGTAAATAGAGGCGGCGGCTGCCAGCCCCGCGGTGGTGGTCGGAAAATGCAGGGAGAAACAGAGGAATAACAGAAGTAACTGTATGTTAGGCGGCGTAGTAGATGAATCCTTCACCTTTTTTTCTTTAGAGAAAAATGTCATAGCTCCTGTTTGTTTTGGATCAGTGGCTTTGGATGATTTTGCTCTGTGGTGAGAGATTTGAGAAAAGTTGTTTTATATTATGAATAAATTTTGCATATAATCTGATTTGGGTGTTGAGTATCTTCTCTTTTCCATGCCTTTGTATTGTTTTTGGTAATCTGAGGTTTGAAGAAATGGAGAAAACTTTTGTTGATGCTCATGCTTTTCTTGTTTCTTTTTCAAAGTTTGGAATCTTGATTTTTATCTTCATATCTATGTCCCTATCTTTTTTCAGAGTGGATTATATTTCTCCACCAATTTAACCACTTTTGCATATGAAACTTGGTTGAGTTGATAAATTACAGGACATGTCAATAGATTTGCAATCTGTTCTGTAAATTCTTCATTTTCTTCTAAAGTTAGAGAGAGAAAAGATTTCCCCGAAAATGAAAAGATTAATTGCCATGAAGTCATTAAGCAATTTTAACATGATATAAAATTTTGTAAAAGAGTTATATCATCTTCCAATTTTATTATTGTTCTAATATTATTGATTTTTTTTGAGTTGTTCTGTTTTTATTGTCCTGTTTGAGAAAAGAAAATAATTTTACATTAAAAAGTATATCGAATTTTGTATTATATATAAATATATTCTATTTAATTTACTTGTAAAAAGAAAAGAGTCATTAATATTGGGATGGAGAGAGTATAATTTAATTCTTTATAAATTCTTATAGTCACCGAAGAATTGATATATTAATGTTTGAGGTTTAGGGTTTCAGATTTAAATTCATCGCAACATGATCTTTAAATTTGTATATTAAATTAACCAAAATAAAATAAAATAAATAAAAGTGTTATTTGTAATATTTTCAATTTGATGCGCTCCTAAAGTGCTAACTTTCCAATAAACTCATAACATTATTGTAATTACAATGTTTCAAAAAGTTGCATTAAACTAAAAATAAACGAAAATATGTGCATTAATAATCAATTAACCAAAATAAAATTCGACTTACACTAAAATAAAGTTGAGCACAGTTTATTTATTATATTTTGTGAAGTAGGCCAGATGGATTTATAGTGAAATGCGTTTGCTTATCCCATTGTAGAAAGTAGCTGGTAAAAGGAGAAACAAGTGAGTAAACGTGTCTGACGCACGAATTCATATTTCTGAAGGTGGAGAAGTTATATAGGTAAAGTCGCCTAACTTCATATTTGATAAGCAGCCTGACTCTTTTATAAAATATGGAAATCTAGAAGATGCTACAATTCTACAGTTATTTGGGAATACTACTATTCTAATTTTGCTTTTTAAGTGTTTGACTATTTATTACTTCTTCTTTCTTCTGTTCCATTTAAAATATCTCATTTTCTTTTTTGGATTATCTCATAATAAATGTCTCATTCCATTTTAGAAAATAAATATCCCTTCAAAAAATATAAGTCCTATCTACTTTTTAATACTTTAACTACTTTATATATTTTTTTAAATACATATATTCAAAAGAAATAAGACATTTTAAAGGGGACAATCGTTAATTTTGAAGAGAATCCTTCCAGACATTAAGGATTATGCTTAGCTGTTTGAAATTTGAAAGGAATGACTCATTTTAGTCAAGAAAATGAAGCCACTTTTTCTTGGGGTGTTGCAACTTTGTGAAAAAGAAAGGTCTGCCCATGTGATTTGGTTGAGGGAATATTACTAGAATATGCTTTGGAGTTTATCTTTGTCTGTTGAGATGTTGACCACATCAGCCATCACTTATCACCGCTCCTGACATTATTTATCACATCCATTTCAATTTCCTATTATTTTCAAACATGGTAGTATTAAGGGTGGTTCCAATGGTGGCCTTTTTAATTGAAAAAGGGTACTCCTTTCAATTTTTTGCCATCGTAAATAAATGACTCATCAATTTAACTTTCTACAATAAAAGTTGGGTTTTTGCCAGATAATTGTGACATTTTTTTTTTGCATTTTTTTATATTCATTTCAACAGCTCTTTCATTTTTTTTTTCAATTTTGCTCAAACTAACGGATCTTTCATTTTCTAGTTTTCCCTTGTATAAATGTGTCAAGTTTGGATTATATCATACATTCTCCAACTCCAAAATCCAACAAATGCTCAAACTCTCAAAATTTTCTTTCCACTACAGATGGAAACCCAGCTTTGGCTGGAAAGTCACGTACTCCATGACTTGGTTTAATATAATATGTTAGTTTTTATTTTTGTTTAAATTATTGGAAAGTCACGTACTCCATGACTTGGTTTAATATAATATGTTAGTTTTTATTTTTGTTTAAATTATTGGATTTTTTAATTAAATTGTTGAAGTTTGTAACTTTAGAATTAAATATATAATGAAACTAGTGACATATTAATAATATTGTCAATTAAAATAAGTGATATATATATATATATATATATATATATATATATATATATATATATATATACACCGCAAATTATAGAGAGCATCTGATTACTCGTTCATTTGAAACATCTACACGACATCCAAATCGGGACTACTCATTAAATTGAGCGTCTACATGCTCGCATACAAGTTACTCATTAATTTGAAACATGCCAACGACGCCCGGATCGGATGCACCCAAGGCATCTGAGTTAAATTTGTACATCTTACAAATTTGTCTAAGCAGTACGACCAAAGCGAAGTCCTATATGTTGTACCTCTGGAGTCAAAATATACGACCAAAACGAAGTCCTAAGAATTTACGAAGTCTAAGCTATGTTAGTACCTCTCGGGGAAAATATACAAATCCAGTCTAAATACATTTACGACCAAAACGAAGTCCTAAGCTATGTTAGTACCTCTCAGGGAAAATATACACTTGAACGAGTCTAAATACATTTACGACCAAAGCGAAGTCCTAAGCTATATACAAACTCATTCGGGCTTAGAGCTCGCCTCACCAGTCTCACTGAAGCTACACCATTGCACAAAATCTCCGGTCGGCGACAACACGGAACGAACTCGGCACCTTCGACCCGATCTACGAGGTCGGCGTTGCCACGACCTACTACAGGGCTCCCCGGCAGTGCGGGGATGCTCCGGCACGGAAAGGGCACTCCTCGGGCCGAGGTCGAACCCCGCCTCTTGGGTTCGTCGTTGGTCCGCCTACCACCACCGCTGAGCTGGTGCCCTTCCTCGATGATCGGCACTGCGGCGAGGCCGAACTCTGAATCGAGATCGGCGGCTGCTGGAGCCGCAACCTCGCCCGAAGCGTGCTCAGGCTCGGACCTCGGTGTCCTCAACCGATCCTCGATTTTCAAGCGGCGTGGCACTTATGTGGCGGTAAATAAGTTGGATTTTGTTCTTACCATTGAGTTACCCTAAGAAATCAACTATTTTTATTATGAGAATGTAAAATAATAAATTTGTTGTGAAAAATTGATGAATCCATTAAAAAAGTTAATGAATTCAAAAAAAATAGAATTTTCATCTTTCATGAGATTCGAATCTAGGTAACAAAATTTAAGTTTTTGGATTCAGTAACTTTATCACGAAATGCATTAACTTTCATAGCAATTTCATTTAGTTTATAACGAATTTTCGTAATTTTTAATCATTACAGTAAAAATGATTCTTATTTGAACCTCATTCCACACACACACATACAGAGAGAGAGAGAGAGAGAGAGACACACACACACACACACACACACATATATATATATATATATATATATAGTTAAGTTCAAATAAGAATCACTTTTATTAAAAATAAAATGAATTTGCTATGGAAGTTGATGAATCCGTTGTGAAAGTCACTGAATTCCAAAATTCAAAATTTTTCACCCAGGTTCGAATCCCATGAGGGACGAAAATTATATATATTTTTTTATTCAATAACTTTCTCAGCCGATTTATCAATTTTTAAAATGAATTCATTATTTTTTTGTTCTTACAATAAAAATGGTTCTCGCATTAACTCTCTCATATATATATATATATATATATATATATATAATGAGGTTCAAATAAGAACCAATTTTAACGTAAGAACTAAGAACTACGAAAATTCTTTACGAACAAAATGAATATGCTATGAAAGTTAATGAATCCAAAAATTCAAAATTTTCACCGTGGTTCAATCACATGAGAGCGAAAATTTATTTTTTTTATTCAATAACTTTCGCAACGTATTCATTTACTTTCATAGCATATTCATTTCTCATGTTCTCACAATAAAAATGGTTCTCACGTTAACCCTTCCCTATATATATAAAGGGAGTGGATCAAATGAGAACCACATCTTTT
The DNA here is from genome assembly GCA_036937905.1 of Salvia rosmarinus. NCBI lineage: Eukaryota > Viridiplantae > Streptophyta > Magnoliopsida > Lamiales > Lamiaceae > Salvia > Salvia rosmarinus. Next base: position 7,594,947 of record CM072820.1, on the reverse strand, counting down.
TTGTGAACTCTGCGAATCATGCATAAGACGTTGAAGATGATGCATAAGACGGTATAAAGTTGTGCATAATGAAAACTTTCTAAAATTATTTTGCTGGATAACAATTTTAGAATGTTTTCGTTATGCACAACTTTATTGGTTTTATTCATCAATTTTATACGTTTGTGCATAGTTCTCAAGTTCTCAAAAATATGAGTTCTCACCGATCCAACCCTATATATATATATATATATATATATATATATATATATATATATATATAGGGTTGGGTTCCGTAGTACCCGATCCCCGAGATAGTATGTAGACTCAATCTAGACCATACATTTTCAACACGTGGTCGCACCAAGTCGACACATGGCAGCTCCTTTCTTTCTTTTCTTTAATTTTCGTAGGGCAAAATGGGAAGAAATCAAATCAATCTTCTTCCTCCTCCTGGTGGCAACGGCGGCGCCGAGACGGCGGCGGCGGCAACGACAATGACGACGCCGCGATGCGGCAAAAGACCCCGAACATCAACAATATAAGCAAACAACAACAAATAATAGATTTTGAAAGAAAGAAAAAGAAGAAAAAATTTGAAAACAAAATTGATGGATTTTGAGAAAAATAAGATAAATTTGATAGATGATGAAGAATCGAGAAATATGATGGCTATGGCGGTGGTTCACGGCGAATTCACGGTAATCAACGAAAGAGACGACGGAATTGACATAGAAGGATGAATGAGAGATTTTCGTCGAAACCATAAAATGCATGAACAAAACACGAAACCGCATTGAACAAAACATGACAATGCATTGAATAAAACATAAAACCGGCATGTTGCATCAAAACACAAACATGCATCAACAAAGACGCTCATGCATTGAACAAAGCACGTCCATGCATTGATCAAAACATGTCAATGCATTGAACAAAACGTAAAATGCAGCCAACGGCCGAGCGAAGGCCGGAAATACATGAAAGCACGAAAAGCGCACATTGGCTGTGGTGAAGCGCACGCTAGCACGCCTGCATACTGGACGCTGAAGCCCAATCGCATGCATTATTGTGTTCAATCGCATGCATTTTTGTTCATTTGAATGCATTATTCAGCTCAACTAAACGCCTAGTTTGTTTTCGCAATCACATAACAAATCAAATTACTAATCTACCCTTAATGCTTAAAATCAGCGAAATTAAGCTTAAAAGTCCAAAAATCTCAACCATAGGATTTATGAGATGAATGGATGAGATTGAGATTACATACTATCCTACTGCAGATTATATGATTTATCCTCTATATATATATATATATTGCCATTCTATTTTTATAAATATTTTTCTTCTTCTTTGGAATTGAAGGATGGAGTGACTTAGATTCATATCTGGATCTTTGACCTTTATAAAGAGAAGTGAATCACTAAAATTTGAAATTTATGATTTAAATAAGATTTATAGAAGAAAAAGTTAAGGAAAACAAAATTCGAGAACGAAAGTAATAGATAGAATTCTAACACTAACACCAACCCCACACCCTGCCCCTGCCCCCGCCCCTGCCCCCGCCCAAGGAAATTAAAAGGTTATTTGTATTTTAAAACACTATTTTTACACGTTCTTTTGCTTTGCAACATTAGATTTTTATAATTTGTACAAATTATAACATCTAATTAAAATTTGGCAAATTTTTAAAATTAACGAGCTGAGACAGAAATATACGTGGACTGGTCGCTTATTCACTTCAAACGATGTTCTTTCTAATTGAATAAACTATCATGGATTTTACAAACCATTTTTTTTTAGTTTTGTTCACAATAAAAGCATAACATTAGCAAAATTTGACAATTGCAACACCAATTTGTAAAAGGTTTAATTTTTTGCACTATATATTTTTGTAACCACATTAATTTGAAGAACAAAAATATCACAGAACCAATATTTCAGTCAATTTCAAATTGATGCTTTATTAAGGTTGTGCTTTTATTGGTCCATATGCATCCCCTCAGACATCCATATAAATTTCGATTTGATTGAGAATATATCAATATTGTAAAATAAATAAATTATAGAAATCATGTTTATTGGGCAAAGACTCAAAAGTAATGTTGTAGATGAAAAAACATAGAAAAAATAGTTTTATTATATGTCGTTATACCAAATAAATACTCCAAGAAAGTCCTCCATAATTAAGAAAAAGGTTAACATACACTTATGGCCCAATATTAGCCTGTATAGTGATAATCTGGTCTGATTTTAAAAAATATAAATATAGTCCGATCTTTACTCTGTTGTAACACTTTTGGCCAGTTAGTGCAACGTTGTTGACGGAGACGGAAGTTGAAAAGATTTCCTTTGGTCTAATTAAAAGGGATTAATTACCACATATGATCGGAAACGATATCGTTTCCGATAATAATAAACTAACGGGTCGTGAGTGTAATAACGAAATAAAGATCAGACTATATTTATAATATTTTAAAACTTAGTCCAAAATATCACTACATGAACGAAGATTGAACCATAAGTGAGTATTATTGTATTAACCCTAAAATATCATAATCGGAAAAAAAGTGTATGCATGTGTAACAAAAATAACTGAAAGAACAAAGTCTTAGACAGCTAGTATTCTATTACTAGAATCTCACATCAAACCGCTACAGCAGCATTGTTTTGCATCAAAATTGGCGTTGACAAGGCTTCTTGCGACATTGTTCGTGCGTTCTAATGACTTAATAGTCTTTCTTCTTTTTACTTAAAAATAATTAATATCTTAAAAATAATACATTTAAAAGTTCGTAATCTTTTATACATTGTTTGTATTTTTATATTGCACGACATATAGCATGAGTGATTTAGCCTAAGTTTTGTTTTTTCCATGTTAGCGTTAGTTATATTAGTCATGGGTAACTGTCAAATTAAGTTTATTGAGAACTTGAGATCGGAGCATATTTTGATTAGATCTAAAAAATTTAACTGAAAAAAATAAATGAAAACATATCTCCCCCTTGATAAGCTAACTGATGCAACGTCTATATGTCAGCTCGCTTTGTTGCAGTTGTACTTAGTTTAGCAGACCTCTGGTTTGAAGAGAAATTGGTACTGAAATAGTCCAGTCAAGAGACCAACGCAGACAAAAAGTCAGTCAACCCGTCAGAGCAAAAGCTTCAATGCAACGAGATTAGGGGTGTGCATGGACCGAATCGAACAGAAAAAACCGACCGAACCGATCGGTTTCGGTTGGTTCGATTCGATTTTTGAGGAAGTCGATCTTCGATTCGATTCAAAATTTTATTAAAATCGGTTTTCGGTTCGGTTTTCGGTTTTACGTTTTAGGTTCGGTCGGTAACCGAACCGAACGGAAACTATTATTTTTATATATTTATATATTTTATATAATAATTAATTAATGTTTTAATTAAATAATTAGGATAAAATATGTTTATTTAGAAAAATATATATAATTTATATTTCGGTCGGTTTTTTGGTCCGATCGAAACCGATCGGTTTTTTCGGTTCGATTTTCGATCGGTCCGAAATTATAAATCGGTTCGGTTTAAAAAATTGTTCGGTTCGGTTTTGAAAATTTAGATCGGTCGGTCGAACCGACCGACCGATGCACACCCCTAAGCGAGATCGAGTTAAAGAAGTCAGAAGCATCATACATCAATCTTAAAGCAGCATCAACTGTAAGCATCAGACAAAAGCCAATGATAAAAGATACGTTGTCAGAAAGACGAAGATTCTGAAAAGATTCAATAAAATTGATTGTCAAGCAAACTGATGACAATTTCAGATTATCTTATCTAGACATATACATAAAGTTCAAAGAACCAACCACTCAACGGAAAGTTCATTTGTATCTAAAGTCAGTCGCAGTCTTGTTGCATATCGGATTACCTGAAGATCAAGTCAGAAGAAGTCAGCACGAGACTAGACGTGGACTCAGTTGAAGATAGATGCTAATGAAGAAGAGTCAGATCCGCTGATAATTACAATAAGCTCTTATCTGACTCACAAAACGACAAAGCATAAATCGATAAATCCAACGATCATATTTATCGGACTGAAGTTTGAATTTGAAGTTAACTTCTTCCAACTATTAGTTTGGTTGGACTTCCTCACCTGGAACAAGAGAAGATGAGATTAGGGCTGTTAAACGGTTCGATTTCGATTAAAACCGAACCGAATTTCTCCGAAACAGTGGAACCGAAACCGAACCGTTTTACATTTTCGGTTAACCGAAAAACCGAATTAAAATTAATTAATACTAAAAATAAATAAAATAATAATTTTAAAACTGAAACTTATTATAAATAAGTAAAACATTTAACAAATAATTAAAATAATTAATAAAATAATAATTAAAAATAGATTTTTAGAATTTTAATTAATTAATTAATAATGAAAAATAAAAAATAGTTTTTCGGTTTCGAACCGTTTGGTTATCGGTTAACCAATAACCGAAATTTTTTTCAACTCTAAAACCGAAACCGAACCGATAATCGAATTTGTCGGTTTTTGGTTAATCGAATTTATCGGTTTCGGTTCTAACCGAAAACCGTTTAGACACCGCTAGATGAGATAAATACAAGAAAAAAGATATCTCTGTGGGAAAAACATAGATTTTCAATTATTTTAAGATCATATTTGTAACTTAATTGATCGTGAAAAATCATGTTTGGAATGAATATTTGTTTAGTTTTGTTTTAATGTGAAGAATTGATACTCGTAGATAATTTTTGTCATTTTTTTCCAAGAAATTTAGAGAATTAATTAAAGAATTAAAATGGATATGATTTAAGTACATCTCGATAGGAATCCGTAGGCGCAAACAGATCGAAATTTGAAGTTTGACGAGAGAGAATGAGCCAAAATAAGAAATTTATGCAATCTGTCGCAGACTGTGGCGAGAATTTTTGAATTTTCACAATTTTTGAGATTTTTCTATTTTTGTGTATTTTGATTCCTAGTTGGATCCAATTACATTCTCTAGCTATGATTGATCCTATTTGGATCAATTACTTATCCAACTATAGTTGATCTCTATTACACGTTTAATACCTAGATGCTAAGGGAACGTATACTGCAATATTGAGCAAATAAAAATGTTTATGCTCTTATGATTTATTGATTACACTTAGAATTCTCTTCTTCGAGATTTACTAGATTGAGCTTGAGAGTGTGTGTATTTGAATACACAACGTTTTTGGTCTGTAATCTCGGTAACCTTCAAATGTTGGATCTCACGGGTATTTATAGGAGGGACGATGAATAATATCGTTGGAGGGAGCGCCAATCACATCCATTTCATTTATTTTTTGAATTCTTCCTGTTTGAATACTCATACGCCGTTTTCTGTGTCTGTAACATCGTATAACAGAGCTCTGCACTTCTGAAAAGTAGGTCTGTCTTGTCAAGATCTTCAGCAGATTCGTTCTGGCACGTTGAAAGTCAAATACCCAAGGTTTAAATATTTCTATATCTCTGGTAAGGTTGATTTTGTGTTTTTCAATACGTTCTTTCAGTAATATGGATTCCATATCTTTTTAGTATGATGACTCTGAGTCTTCAGTAGACATTTCAATTTTGACGTAGATCTTCAGTAGCGTTGTCTTCTCTTATGCTAGGATGACACTTAGTCATTTTCTGACTTCTTCGTCTTTAGTAGCGTTGAGTCTTGAGTCTTCCGATTTCAATCTTCAGTATTCAAACATTAGTAGTACTAATATTGATATTTCTATCAATATAACATATTTTTGTACTGTTTTTGAATATCTTCAGTATTTTTTAGCATTAACACTTTATTTAGCAATCCAGTGTAAAGACAACCAATCTATATTTTATGTTGAATAATTGTGAAGATGACACGAATATTGTTAGTAATTTGTGGGTCACATGGTTGGGATGAGATTATGAAGTGAATGAGGCAGAGGTATACTAGACAAGCCATGTGGGCGTTAATGTGAGATGAGAATTGAAGTTGCGTATTTTAAAAGACAACTGTTGGGCGGTGATCTGTGCCATCACCTATCATTTCTAACTTTCTCCCAAACCGCCTTCTTCACTCTTCATGCCTATCTATCATCCAACAATTTTTTCCTAAAGATAAATAACTGTTCCTTTCCTTATTCAAAAGGTCAAGCTCTCGGTAAATCAAGATGACTGATGAAAACTTAAGATATTTAATATCGGACATTAACTATTTTAGTACTAAATCAATATACACATTTTTTTAACTAATTTTAGTGTTTAATATAGTAAACCTCTTCCTCTTTTTTAGGAAAAATACATTTGAATCTATACTATATTATTGTTCCTAGAGAATTCATAATTAAAGTCAGACTTTAGGAATCACTATATCCATATTATGATTAAATTTTAGAGGAGGCCGTAAAGCTGAATTTCACTAAAATAGGGGTTAGTTACTAAAAAAATCGCATTGTACATGATGAATCTAGCTACGTGAGTGTGCAAGATTTATATAAAGCAATAAAGAACACCCAGGCTTTTTACGTGGTTCGATCGTTAATGAGATCTACGTCCACGGAGGAATGATTCCTCAATACTTTTACTAGAGCTATTCGTAGAGAGTATTAGTTACAAGCCTTTGTATTCAGTAAATTGCTAACCCTTCTAACATCGTTTTCCTTCTATTTATACGACTCGACCTTGCCCTCGGCGCGCTACCGACCTCTCCATTGGTCGTGGTGTGACTCTTCCTCCGCATGCTCTCCATTGGCGGAGCCGGACCGCTCGTCTTACGTGCGCCATGTGGAGGTGGCGCCCGACCTGGTTCTGGGCGCCCTCCATTGGCCGAGGCGCGGTTCGGAGGCTAGGGCTTCAGCAATGATTGGGGCTCGACTTGGGCTCGACCGCGTGGGCTCGCTATCAATGTTAGCCCAGCTCGCTTGGGCTGTTAGTGGGCCCATTCGGTTGGGCTATATCCCATCATAGCCCCGAATAGCCGAGGACGACGAGGCCGAGGTGGAGTGAAGACAGCGCCGCCGAGGTGAGGTGTGGCTTGGTGAAGTTGTTTTTCGATGTGAGGGTCTTCGTGCCGATCCGAGTTGGGTTGTTTATCGTCCGCCGCTTGAGAAAGATGTGGCAGAAGGAAGTCAAGTCCGACCGATAACGCGCCCGCTTTGGTTATGCCGAGGCGCGGTCCGGTGGTATTACTCTGTGGTGGCTGGCCGTGTCCGACCGATCGACCGCCTTTTCGGAATTCCGTGGTGTGTCTCGGCCGCGACAGACTCGCGGCCGGTTAGCCGAGGTCCGATCCGTTGAAGCTTTCCTGTAGTGGTGGCCGGTGACCGGTGCGCCGAGGTCCGATGTGGATTTTCGCATTTTGGGAAGGACGGGCGCGACCGAGCGCGCCGCCATCTGGAGGACGCCGGGGTCCGCATGATGATTGCTAGGTCAGACTGGCGGCTCGTCCTATCCTGGCGTACGTCATACGCGCCAGGCGGTAGTTGGGCACTCGAACCGCGTGCGCGCGTGCAACGCACATCCAATCACGTGTAGGCACGTGTTGAATTTGAAACGGCAATTTGCAGGCGCCCCTAGTCTTATAAATAGGCGCAAAAGAGGCAACTGTTCACTTTCTTCTTCTTCGACACTTAAAAATTCTGAGAGAGATTTTCTGAGTTGATTTTCTGAGTTGATCCCGATTTTACAAGTGAAGTCAGATACCGCCTCGAAAAGTAAGTATGCTTTCTTCATCTTCTCGCCTGAAAGTTCCCTTCCGCCGGGTTCGGGCGTGAGTTGCCTGCGTTAGAGACTATATGTGCTACAACGGTTTGGGTAGGTCCGTAGGGTCGAGTTCTAGTATTCCGCCGTATCCTCCGTACGGGATGGTGCGAAGGCGCGGCGAGGTCGGATTTGACGCTGGAGGAACTTTGAGGTTGTGAGGAGTACCGGATTCGGGGAGGCGTGGTGGCTCGCACGCATCCGGGCGATAGGGCGTATGGCCCTCCGGGAGGGTTTGTTACTGTCTATGTAGACAGTTTGAGGGCAGGTCTTAGGTACCCTTTGTCCCCCATTTATCTTAGCCTTCAAGAGTATTTCCAGATCCCCATTTGTCAATTGACCCCGAATTCCGTTAGGTCGTTGGTGGGGCTGGGGCTCTCTTGTTACGGCATTGCCGAGGAGTTGACCTTCGAGGTCTTGATGCGCTTTTTTAGCGTGAAGACCATAGGAGGGGTGTACTATCTGTCACCCCGGCTCAAATTTAAGGTAGCCGTCCCCTCCAAGGTGTCCCATCGCGTAACATGTATTTCTTCTCTCGGCCGAGGGGCGCGGAGGTATGAGTGGGGTATCGCACGTTGGTGGACCCGAAAATCGCCCCAGGCCATATGGAGGAATTGTTGAGCAGCCTTGGTGAGATCTTATCCATAAGTTACACCGAGGACGATCCGGAAGGCCGGCCGAGTGTTTTCGGTCGAAAGCGTCGGACCGGGTCCGACGGGGTGAGGCATCCCTTTTCTTAGTCCTTATTCGCTTTATTTTCTTTGTGCTAACGTGTCTCTCTCTTCGACGCGATGAAGTTGAGGGACGAGGTGGGCTCACCATCGCAAGTGGCCGGGCGAAGAAAGCAGAGGCGGGCTGGACCTAGTAGGGGCCCGAAGAAGGTGGACAGCATGGGCCAGCTGATGAGTGGGCCTGAGCCGGGGTCCAGCCCGGCGTCGGAGTCGCGGCCTCAGGGCCGCCTTGAGTACGGGGTACCGCCCCCAAGCTTGGTCGCATCCCTCCCCGAGGTACATAGGCTCCTTTATATTTAGATTTGTTTGGTTCGCAACCAGTGATTGACTTGTGCATCTCCTTTTTCAGGGTGGGAGCTCGATGATGGGGGCCCTGCAGCGCGCTGCTGGGGAGCTGCAGGTCGCCGCCGGGCTTGCCGCGGAGAGCGCAGCCCGGCAAGCAGGCTGAACGGAGCAGCCGCGCTGGCGGAAGCCGAGACCGCCGCGTCCGCCGCGAGGGGGAGGCCGAGGCCGCCAGGCTTCGAGGCCGGAGGGTCACTGCTGCCGCTACGAAGAAGAGGCACTTGGGCATTGGAGGCCGCCGTGAGGTCGAGGAGTCAAGGAGGAGTCGGCCGGGCGGGAAGGAACTCGCCGACGAGAGGAAAGGTGCGCGGCCGACCAGGACCGTTGTTGAGGGCTCGCCACCGGCTCATCGAGTCGGAGAGCTTCTCGCCTTTATTGCCGATCTCGCCGCCGTGCTGAAGCCAAAGGTGGTGTCGGATCACCTGGGGAAGCTGGCGGCCGCCATGCCTGATTTTGATAAGGTCAAGCATGGGTGGACCGATGTCGACCCAAGAGAGTTGGACAAGGCTTACGCCCGGGTGATCGACGGGGCTGACTCCTTCCCAAAGGTTTGAGGCTCGCATCCGCTCTACCTCACCGATCACCGAGGCCGTCGCCCAATGTAAGGTGGACGAGGATTGCGAGCTTCAGGAGTTCCTTGCTGAGGTCCGGGCTGAAGCTGAGGAGGGGGAGGAGGAGGCGGAGCAGGAGGAGGCGGGGTCGGAGGTCCCGGCCGGAGGTGGGCAGCGCAGAGAGCATCGAGGTCGCCGAGACCGCCATAGCCCGAGGTCGCTGGACCGATGTAATAGCGTGAATCGCCGGGTCGATAGGACCCGGCCTTTGTAATAATTTTCCCTTTTGAGTAATAAAAGCAATATTTGAAGATTTGTGTTGTCTTGTTTATTTTCAAGATCTACACCGAATGGGTCGGACTTGACCATGACTTGTCGACAAAGTTAAAAGAGGTCCGAGGTTCCTCGGCCGAGAAGGAAGAAGAGGTCTTTCCTGGAGGCCGGTGTGCGAGTGACCCAAGTTTTGGCCACTATGGAGGTCACCGGCTTCTTCGCCGATCCAAGAGGAAGTTGGACGGCTGATCGGAAGTGGCCCGCTCCCGCCGAGAACGAGGCGCTGAAGTTGAAGGTTGCGCAGGCGGAGTCCGAGGCGGACATATCCGCCGACGCTATCCAAGGGCGTTTGATGCAGGCGAGGAACAACAGAATCGATCGGAGAGGCTCGCTCGGTTGTCGGAGGAGCATGCAGAGTACGAGAGGGCAGTCCGCCGAGCTGGCGGGACTACCATATCTGAAGCCGACGACCGAGTCCAGAGCTTGCTGGCGGAGGGCATGGTGCTGAGGGACGAGGAGGGGCCCAACAGCAAGAAGTTCAAAGCCTGCGTGAACTCCGTGGTGAAGTTTATGGAGATGTATGACATCGTCCGAAAACGTCGCATGCCCCGGCGAGGCGGCGAGGCAACAGCGGGCTCCGCCGACCCGATCATAGAAGAACCCGCCGAGGCGGGCGGCTACTCCGATCATGCCGAGGTGCTGAGGTTGATGGGTCCGGCAGGGGGCGGATCATCCAGGGGGCGATCCTCTGGGAGCAGACGGCGACCGAGGACCTCAGGTCGGCGGGGAAGAGCAGCGGGTAGGGGTCGAGGTAGTACTCCCGACCTGGTGTCTGGTCAGGGTGTGACCTCGGGTGAATCCCCACGGCCCGGAATGCCCGTACTGGCGCCTGCGCCACTTCGAAGTGTCCCCGGAGCGGGTGAAGGTGACCCTGGAGTCGATGCTTCCGTCCGGGCTGCCTCCGAGCCCGCGGCGAGCACCTCGGGAGAAGGCCGTGGTGATTCCGGCCTTATCGACTGGGTTGAAGGCACCGAGTTCGTTCCCGGCATACACCGTCGGCCTGGAGATTTTGTAGAGAATTGGTGCAGCTTCAGCAAGTCCTGGCAAGGCGGAGCCCGGAGGCCGGAATGAGGCCTCGTATAGTGTAGGACCTTGTATGTAGATATAAATGTATTTAGACTGTTTCAAGTGTACATTTTCCCCTCGAGAGGTACAAACATAGCTTAGGACTTCGCTTTGGTCATAAATGTATTTATACTCAGATATGAGGTGTGTATTTTCCCAAATAAAGGGTATAAACGAGCTCAAGCCCGGTTGTCTTGTATATGCCTTGGTACTTTTGTAGTCGTTAATGCATTTAGACTTTGTACCGAGTGCATATCTTCCCAAATAAAGGGGTATGAGGTGGCGAGATCGGTGCCGATGTCGCTTGCATGTAGACGCCCAACTTAATGGGTAATCAGTATGCTTTGCATGTAGACGCCCAACTTAATGGGTAATCTGTATGCGCACCTACTTAGTGGGATTTTCATCTTCGTAAGGCGCCCCTGTGAAGGTTTAGATGTGGTATATCCGAATGGATGTTCACATAGATGTAAGACGAACGTAAGTGAAATACTCATTAGAAAACAAACGCTTTATTAAACAAGTAAACAAGATCGCACATCACCAAAACAATAGGAGGGCTAACATGTCGCCGATCTAAAATCAAAGCTATGTAAAATACCTCCTTAGATGAGTTATGTGCCGTGTTCTGGGAATAAGTGCCCGGACAGTGGGCGAGCTTATAGACCCCTTTGCCGAGGTCCCGTGAACGCGGTAGGTCCTTCCCATGTCGGATCAAGCTTGTTAAGACGCCGCTCGGCTTGCTTCATTATTCCAGTAGGACGAGGTCGCCACTGTAGTGTGGAGGCCTTTACTCTCTCACAGTAGTAGCATGCGACCGGCTCTCAGACTTGGCTTCATTTATGGCGAGCTCGCTTCTCCTCGAGGCGCCAAGGTTTGTCCGCAGGTCTTCCTCGCCCCGGCTGGTTGAAGTGGAGAGTGCGAGGGTCTTGGCACCGATCTCGGCCAGATGACGGCCTCGGTACCGTAGACCAGGCTAAAAGGGGTCTCCCCGTGCGCCGTCCGAGGTGTGGTCCTGTAGGACCAGAGGACTTGAGGGAGATTTTCAGCCCAGTCGCCTTTAGCTCGATCCAGCCTCTTCTTCAATCCTTGTACGATCGTGCGGTTCGTCACCTCGGTCTGACCATTTGCTTGCGGGTGTGCGACCGAGGTGAAGCGCTGATCGATGTGAAGCTCTTCGCACCACTCCTTGAAGTTTTTGTCGACGAATTGGGTGCCGTTGTCCGAGACCAGGATGTGCGGTATGCCGAAGCGGCAGACTATATTTCTCCACACAAAGGTTTGAATCCTTCTGCTCGTGAGGCTCGAAAGTGGCTCGGCCTCGACCCATTTTGTGAAGTAGTCTATGGCCACGACTAAATATCGAAGCTGACCTGGTGCTCGGTCGAATGGGCCAACGATGTCGATCCCCCACTGCATGAAAGGCCACGGACTCTGCAGGCTGCTCAAATCCGTCTGAGGCAGCTTTTTGACTGTGGAGTGGATCTGGCACTTTGGGCACTTCTTGACGAGCTCGGCCGAATCTTGCACGAGGGTGGGCCAGTAGTATCCCGACCTCAGCGTCTTCTTTGAAAGTGCTCGCGACCCGATGTGGCTTCCACAAGACCCTCGGTGAATTTCGTTGAGCACATAGTCGGCTTCTTCTGGCCCGAGGCATCTCGTGAGGGTCAAGGTAAGACTTCCGAGAGCGCCTCACGCATGAGATACTCGATTTTGCCATCATCTTTTTGGCTTCGAGCCGATCTGAAGGTAGTGCGCCGTGTTCCAGGTAGGCCTTCAGGGGAGACATCCAATTCGGCTCTATCTCGGTGATGATGCCGACGTGGGACTCCGCTATGCTTCTGGAACGGATCTCCTCCACTGGTGGACTTGTTGATGACGCAGCTAGCTTGCTGAGGACGTCAGCCCGGCTGTTTTCCCCTCGGGGGATTCGGTGGATGCTGAAGTATCTGAACGAGGTCAACATCTCCTTTGCCTTCTCGAGGTATTGTTTCATTCGGTCCTCCTTGGCCTCGTATTTGCCTAACACCTGGTTCACGACGACCTGGGAATCGCCGAAGATCTGGATCTCATCCACCCCTCAGCCCTTAGCGAGGCGAGTCCGAGATTGGGGCCTCATACTCCACCTCGTTGTTGGTGGTCGGGAAGGTAAACCGGAGCGTGGGTGACTTTCGCATGTCCGGGCCGGGAGAAGAATGCCCGCCCGCTGCCCGCTTTGCACGAGGCCCGCCCACGACATCCGCCAAGCAACCATCCGGTGGATGAGGTCCGGCCTCCGCAAGGGTCGGATGACCGAGGTGGAGGCGCTGGAGGAGCTAATCTTAGCGGTCGACCGAGCTCAAGAACTTGGCTTCTACCAGAAATCGTGAGCTTGCCCTTTATGGCGGCCCGTGAGACGAGATATCGTGCTCGCCAAGCTCCAGGGCCCACTTGGCTATTCGTCCAGATGACTCAGGTTTTGACAAGACTTGCCTCAGGGGTAGGTCGGTCAGTACCTGGATGGAGTGAGCCTGAAAGTAGGGTCGGAGCCGTCGCTTAGCATTCACCAGTGCCAGTGCTACCTTTTCAAGGCCGGCGTACCTTGTCTCCGGTCCTTTGAGTGCTCGGCTGATGAAGTAGATAGGAAGCTGCCGTCCGACCTCGTCCCGCACCAGTACCGCACTGATTGCCTCGTCCGAGGCTGCCAAGTACAAGGAGAGGAGTTCGCCTCTTTTTGGGGCGGTCAAGGTGGGCAGGTCGGCGAGGTACTCCTTCAGCTGTGTGAAGGCGAGGTGGTGCTCTTCCCGCCACGCGAAGTCCGGGGCCCTCCTCAAGATTTTAAAGAAGGGGAGCTGCTTCTCGGCAGCCCGGGAGAGGAACCTACTGAGGGCGGCCAGGCACCCGGTAAGTTTGTGGACCTCGCGAATGGTTTTCGCACTTGCATTTCGAGCACCGTCTTTACCTTGGTGGGGTTCGCCTTCAAGCCTTCTTGGAGACCCAACACCCCAAGAATTTCCCGCTTACCATGAACGCATTTTGGGGTTAAGTTTGAGGTTGGCCGACCGAGGAGTTGGAGGATGGTGCCGAGGTCGCCGGCGCAGCCTCCGCTTTCGACTTTTGACTACTATGTCGCCGACGAGACCTCGACGATCTCCCGATGTGGTCTTTGAATGTTGCATCCACCATCCTCCGTAAGTAGCCCGGCGTTCTTGAGGCCGAAGGGCATCTTTCGACGCAAAGACGCCAAGTCGGTGATGAATGCGTCTTTGGTGCATCCTCCGGCTCATCAGATTTGGTGGTACCCTCAGATAGATCCGAAAGTTGAACATCTCGTGGCCCACCAAAGCCTCCACCTTCTTGTCAATATCGTGGCGGGTAGCAATCTTTGGGCGGTGCTTGTTGAGGTCGGTATAATCGACGCATACGCGCCACCCTCCGGGGCTTCGGACCACGATGGATTAGCCATCCAGTCGGTATTCGACCGAACAAGATCTCGCCTCGAAGTTGAGTCACCTCGTCCCTAACGACCGGCCGCGCCCGCGAATATCCTTTTCTTCACGGATGGCTTGGTGGCGGGTCGATGTCGAGGCGTGAGTTATGAGCTCGGCGACACCCGGTCATATCGAAGGGACCAAGCAAACACGCCCTATATTCTTTCGAAGTCGTATGACGTGCCGCCGGACGTCCGCCGGCCCCTGGTGCCGACTGGATGACCCTCGAGGATCGCGTCGTATAGTTGGAGGTCCCTGGTCAGTCATCCGGGGTGTCGGCCTCGGGGCTCGGTAATTGCTATGCCCGGGCGAGGCCGCATCTTGAGTCGAGAGTCGTAGGCATTCTTTTGCGGCCGCTTGGTCCCTCGATCTCGAGCACTCCCACCGGTGAGAATCTTCGACGGTGAGATGGTAGACCGAACAGACGGCCTTGGTGGCGTCTACCAATCTCTCCCGAGGATAATGTTAGACGGAGAGGGCCGGACCGTGAAGAATCGGATGGCCCCGTGACCGACACGGGAGCCCGCCCTACGGTGACCGGAAGGTAATGACCTCGGCCGGACCGCTCGAGTGAAGCTCCGTGAGCTGGAGGCGCGGAAGCACCGAATGCCTCCGACCTCAAGCTTATCCAGACAGCTCGGAAGATGATCTCGACGGAGGCCCGGCGTCGATATAGACCCGGTGGACGTTTTGTTGCCCACCGCACCGTATCGTGATGGCGCCCTGCGCGGCATGATCTTGGGCACGGGTCCTCCTCGAGAACGTTATGTTCTCACCATCCCGAGTCGCTTGTTCTTCGGCTCTTGAGGGCCGGCCTCGGCGTTGTTCAGTGGACGACTCGTCGTCCCGAGGGCAGTCCCAGAACAACATAGACCTGCTCCATAGCGTTGGGACCTTCGTCCTCGTCGCCTTCAGGTTGGGTCGTCGCTGGGGTCGGCCCGCGCTGTTGCCACCTCCGCCCTTCGCGCTCATTCTTGGACCAGCTCGCCTGAGGTATTTCTTGAGGCCCTCCTTTAACGAGCTCGCCGATCCGTGAGCCTGTGTTTCATAATCCTCGGTATCGTGACCATACCCTTGGTGATAGTCACAATACTCGCCTGTGGACCTCTTCGATCCCCTTCATAGGGGCGGGTTTCGGAAGAGCTCGGCGTGGAGCTCGAATATTTCGCCCTTGATTTGAGTGGGGTGGCGCTCCGCCGAGTTGGGCGAGGTCCGAGCCCAGATTCCAGTGGCCTCTCTTGATTCTCAAGGCGCCTCCTGCGATCGGCGCCCGACCCGGCCATCCGCTTTTTCCTGACCGCTTCGTCCCATTTCCCGCTTCTTCCGATCCGACTGCCTCCTCGACGAAGTTGTCCACCAGTTCCAAAGCTTACTCGCCGTCTTTGGTTTCTCCCGGTGATTTCTTTGTTCGCCACGGCCGGATCCGTTTTTTGAACGTGTTGATGATGTAGAGATCGTTCTGTCGTCAATTTTGAGCGACTTTGATGAACCTCGAGACGAAGTTTGACATCGTCTCGCCCCGCCTCGCGGATTGTGAGTAGGTCGGAGGAAGGTCGCTGGGCGGCATCTTCGATGAAGCGCCACTGAATCGATCCATGAGGTCCCGGAAGCGGTATGTGCTCGTTACGGCGGAGCGAAGGTGAACCAACGCCGCGGCGTTGGAGATCAAGACTCGGGAAGATTTTGCACATGTGAAAATCTTCCATTCCTTGATTCGCCATGTTGGTGGTGTAGGCGAAAAGGAAGTCGGAGGGGTCTCCGAGGCCATCGTAGGCCGCTATATTGGGTGCCCGCATCACGTGGGGCAGGGCGTGTCTAGGATCTCCACGAGAAAGGGAGATGATTCTCCTGCACGGTCGAACCCCGGAGATCGTTGCCATCTCTTTCCGGAGGGTGGGGATCGATAGTGACGCTATCGTCCCTCCGAGGGAGTTCGACCGCCTTTCTTCCTCCCTGCCCGCTCGACTCTCAGTCGGCATGACGAGGTGGAGAGCGGCTGAATGGCGAGGGGCGATCACTGGTGGCGGCTCGCCTGCGTGAGCGGCTCCGCGAACGAGGTCGGCGGCTCGGCCGCGGTGAGCGGCTCCGCGCGTCGGGCGTGATGCGCGTTCTCGCCATCACGCCGAGGTGAGTCTTGGCTTTCGGATGGGGAGCGGCCTCGAGAGGCCGTGGTGTTGATCGGGGCCCTAGAGGACCCGCCCTTTTGTCCTCCTGGTTGAGAAGCTTTGAATTGGCCAAGATTGGCGTGGAGGAACTCGGTCACAGCTCGGCCGAGGACCTCGTGGGACGAATGAGCTGTTTGCTCGTCCTCGTTGAGGTCGACATCTTCCCCCACGTTGGGGAGGCGGTCCTGGGGGTGTATGGAGACATTTTCCAGGTGGCCCTCAGGAGTGTGACCGCTCGTGGCGTCTGCGATCTCCTTTCCGCGACGCTGAGCGACCACCTGGTCGTCCTCAGCACGGTTGTTGCCAGCGTTGACGGCGGTTGTGCGTGTTCTCGCCATTAAAATGTAGAAAAAACGAAGCTTTTGTGTTCGAAATGTTTCCCACAGACGGCGCCAATGATGAATCTAGCTACGTGAGTGTGCAAGATTTATATAAAGCAATAAAGAACACCCAGGCTTTTTACGTGGTTCGATCGTTAATGAGATCTACGTCCACGGAGGAATGATTCCTCAATACTTTTACTAGAGCTGTTCGTAGAGAGTATTAGTTACAAGCCTTTGTATTCAGTAAATTGCTAACCCTTCTAACATCAGTTTTCCTTCTATTTATACAGCTTCGACCTTGCCCCTGAAGGCGCGCCCGACCTCTCCATTGGTCGTGGTGTGACTCTTCCTCTGGCATGCTCTCCATTGGCCGGAGCCGGGACCGTTCGTCTTACGTGCGCCATGTGGAGGTGGCGCCGACCTGGTTCCTGGGCGCCTCTCCATTGGCCGAGGGCGGTTACGGAGGCTAGGCTTGAGCAGAATGACAGGCCGACTTGGGCTCGACGCGTGGGCTGCTATCAATGTTAGCCCGGCACTTGGGCATGTAGTAGTACCCATTCGGTTGGGTTATATCCCATCAGTACACATTAATTTCGACACCACTTTTCAAATATTTATACTATAACATTATATTTTTATTTGTAATGAACACGTGATAATCTGAATGATACGATCTTATTTATCAACCACCGTGTATTTACGGTCTTAACTACTTGATAATTGATGCGATGAAGCTGCGGTAAGCTATTTATATCAAAATTTGCCTTATGCATTGCATACGTATATAATTGCTAATTGAACTTGATTTTTGAGCTTCAAATATTTTTGAACAGAAAAATATATATAAGTGTATTTTGTTCGTTCGGAACTCAAGCTCACTCAAATATTTCTATGATCATATTAAATTGAGTTTAAGGTGATATTTATTGAAAGAATGCCCTAATTTTTATAATAATGAATTTGATTACTTCGGTGGTGACTGTTGAGTAGGAATTGAATGGTGATTCCTGCGTTAATTCTCAACTCTATGACTGTTAAGATTTTTACAGCAAAAATCATCATTCTTTAATAAATGCTTATTCTCATATTATCCATTCCACCCATCCCTAATAGGATATGGTATTGGCTATTTTTTTTTTAATCTAACAAATTATTTTTATTTATTTATTATTATAAAATAAATAATAATCATAACAACGATAAATCGAATAAAGAAAGAAAATAATAATAAAATAATAGTATTTATAATAATAAATACATAATAATTATTAATAATAAATAATTATTATGAAATAATAGTAATTAATAATATTAATAAATAAAATACAATATAATTAATAATAATAATAATAATAATAATAATAATTGTTTATTATTAGAGTTATAATAGTAATAAATAATGAAATAACAATAAAAAACTAATAATGATATTACTAATCATTATTACTATATTAATAATAGTAAAAATAATTATTACTAGTTATTATTATAGTAATAATAGCATAAATTATAAGATTAATAGTTAGTTTGTTTACTTCATTTCATTTATATTCATTCATTTCTTGTATATACTAACTATAAGAATCGCATATTTATTTCATTTCAATATCATCATTTAATTTCAAAATCTATTATATTTCTATCTAATTTCATGCATGTATACCAATCCCCATCTTATCATAATACTTAAAGAAAAGATCCATCAGTTTTTCTTCTCACTGAATTTCGATTCAATTGTCGTACTTAATTAATTGGTCCAAAGCATGGCAAAAAGTCCTCTAATTAGAAGCGATTTGCTCACGCATCATATATTTAGAATAAATTCGAATTATATTAACGGTCACGTGACGGAGGCAAAAAAAAGTGGCATGGTCAAATTTTTAACATTTTATTTAAAGAGCAAAATTTAACAATTTTGAATCAAGTACGAAAATAGTTTAGGAAGGCCGAAGGCGTGCATTGAAACTTACATTACAATAAGATTATTAATTGTTTCATTTGTTTTTAATTAAGTACACAAATTTCAATTAGGTATGCATACATAATTGTACCGTTTTTAATATTAATGAAAAGATTCGCAGTTTATTATACTGGACTGTGGAATTTATTTAATGTACATTAACAATAACAAGGAAAGTTTTTCATAATTTTTTTTTAAAAAAATACTACTTTTCGTATTCTCTTCTCCCAAGTCTACTAATTTATTTTTAATCACCTGAATAAGTAGAAGTCACCTTTCATATTCTCTCTTGTGGGCAAAGAGAGTTGAATGTCAAGTGATGAGGCATGTGCAAACGTCAGATTTGAAAAATGCGGATTATAGATGCTTCTAAGGAGACCATTCGTCTATTTAGGGGTGTCTAAACGGTATTTTATTTTCGGTTAGAACTCGGAATCGAACCGAAACCGATAAATTCGGTTAATCGAAAACCGATAAATTCGATTATCGGTTCGATTTCGGTTCCAGAAGTTGAAAAAAATTTCGGTTATTGGTTAACCGATAACCGAACGGTTCGGAACCGAAAACCGTTTTTATTTTTAATTATTAATTAATTAATTAAAAATTCTGAAAATCAATTTTTAATTATTACTTTATTAATTATTTTAATTATTTGTTAAATATTTTATTTATTTATAATAAGTTTCAGTTTTTAATTATTATTTTATTTATTTTAATTATTATTTTATTTATTTTATTATTAATTAATTTTAATTCGGTTTTTCGATTAACCGAAAACCGAACCGTCGGAACCGATCGGTTTTCGGTTAACCGAAAATTTAAATCGAGTCGGTTTCGGTTCCACTTTTTGAGAAATTCGGTTCGATTAACCGAAACCGAACCGTTTAACAGCCCTACGTCTATTTCCAAAAACCAATTTTATTTACTTTATAATTAGATATTTATATATTTCTACAAAAAGAATTAAATATTTAAATATTTTTTATCAATTAAATATAAAATTTAAAGATCGTATTACGATAGACTCTCAAAAATTAATCATTCTACCAATAAACCTTACATACAAATATTTAAAGATCAATCAGCTGTTTATAAGAATAAATTTCCTCTTGAAAAACAACTGGACTCTTGAATTTCATTCATTATGCAAGTTTCGGACGTGCCAACCACGAAATAAGAAATCATCACATATATCTAATTTTGTAGTCACTTATTAATTCTTTTTTGCTAACTATTTAGTCAAAAATCAAGATTTAGGGTCTTTTATATGATCTACATCCCGGAAAATTTTCATAGAATATGTAGGTATATTACACTTACATCTCACATGATAATATGTTATTAATATAATGTACCTACATGTTCTATAGAATTTTCCTTACATCCCGATAAGTGCTCTTACTGTCAAAGGTTATATATATAAGACCGTAAATAAGTAAATTTATTCCTTCTACCTTTAACTATTACATTGAAAACTCAACAACTAAAAAAATTGCATTGCAGACAATGCTAGTATTGGGAGTTTCGCTTCTTAAAAAAAACTAAAAAAATATTGGGAGTTTCACACCATTCATCGATAGTATTTCGAAATTATTCATAAATAAATTTTATTTCTAACATTTATTTATTCAGGGAGTGGTTGAGGTTAAAAGAAGGAGACAATGTGGGAAAAAAGATGCAAATAAATGATTAAAATCCTTTTTTTTGGTTAACATCAAGTTTTCAGGTTACATTTCTTGCATCCAGCTTTAGGGTTTATATCACAAAGGAGAGGAAAAGAGACTACTTTCGTGGAGCAGATGAGAAAGAGCATAAGAAGGTGAGAAAGTCCGATTCTAATATTACGTACATCTTCACGAAAAGACACATTCCTCTCTATAAATAAACACATTTGGAAGACATTTCAGACACACCAATTCGAAGATAATTAATACTATTCATAGATCTTTCAAACCTTTATATCCCGAGTATCTAAAAGTTCGCCGAAAATACAACTAGTAGTGCAATTACTCGTATTTGGTAAAGCCGTTGTTAGGGCTGCTTATTGGATCGGTTTCGGTTATCCAAAACCGAAATTTCGGTTAACCGAAACCGATAGTAATACAAATCCAATAACTGAAACCGATTGGATAATCGGTTATCCGATTAACCGATTGGATAATCGGTTCGGTTATTGGATACCCAAAATTATCCAATTCAGAAAAAAAAAAGTGTATTTAATTATGATTTATTATTATATTTTATTATTATGATTTATTATTTATGATTTATTATGATTTTGGATACCCAAAATTATCTCACCTCTTATTAGTTATGATTTATTATTATTAATATGACTTAACTAATTAACTTGTGTATTTAATTAATAACAATAAAAATAATAAATTAATAATTATTTAATTTCGGTTATTCGGGTATACCCATTCGGTTATTGGTATACCCGATAACCGAAATTATCATCAAGTCATTATCCAATACCGATCCAAATATCCAATTTATCGGTTATTGGATACCGAAAATCGATGGATATCGGTTCGGTTCGGTTATATCTATTATCCAATAACCAAATAAGCAGCCCTAGCCGTTGTATCTTAAAGACAAATGCTATTGAACCGCTTGCACTGTTGCAAAACAAATTTGTCTTACGGTAAAAGAGTCCAACTCATGCCTCGATTTTTATCTTGTATTGTTTCTTTTGTCTTTGCATTTCTCCGTACCCTTTATTAATAAATTTCACTCACCACACTTTTAATAAATTTCACTCACCACACTTTTGAGGCTTGATCCATGCTTACCAACGTAGGTTGCCGTGTGCTTAGGATTATATGTGGTGACCTATATAATTGTACAAGTCACAAATTCAACAAAATTATTATGAAGCTATTCAGTCGAATTTAATAAAACCTTATTTTGAGGGAGAACTAAGACTATATTCATTGACGACGGAATGGAGCGGTCATTAGTAAACGATACAAGTTTTTTTTTTTATATATATATTTTTTATTATATAAAATTCTTATTATACATTAATTGGTTGGTGAATATTTGGAAGACCAACTCGGGATCATCAATTTAATATATATTTTTTATATGCTCAATGTAGACACAATTTTATTTAAGCGATGTGCTCAATACATCAACTGGTATGGTAATATCTTTTAATTTAAAATTTTATTTAAATGATGTATTTACGAATTTAAAATATCATTGTTTTCGTATTCCATATCTTGTAAATTTTTTATTATTATTGAGCTTGTATCTTAATTTACGTGGTAATTATTTTTAATATTTTAATGATGAATTTAAAATATCTAATTATATATATATATAAAACTGATAAATATTTGATTATGGTGCAGATTGTATATGTGGAGAAGAGATAAATAGATTTTTAAAAAAATAATTACATTGACGATGATTGTTTATAAATATAGTATAATGAAATATTTTTAATATATCACCGACTTTTGATTAAGTTTCATTCAATTGGTTAGACCGGTCAAATGGTCCACTTTTGGGAAAATGTGCTTAAAATGTAAAATTCACTTAATGCCGACAAAGTAAATTAATAAAAAATATATGAAAGTGTTATTTCGCTTAAACACGTAACTATTGTGTAGATTATTATAAAAATACAGAAGATACTTTTCTATAAATTAAATTATAATAAGTAGATGCCAACTATGTCAAAATTATCCACTATATTTGTACAATAAATATTACAAAACTCACTACTTTATCAAAGATCAAGCCGGACATTTCGAGTCGAAAACTGTCTATGAAAATACAAAAGATTTCCTCATAACACTTGTTACAAGATTGACACACTTCTAAAATAATTAAAAGTTAAAACACAAATTCTATCAAAAATGTTATTAAAACAGACTCAGAGACAGGAACAAATCTTCAATGTTTTCTTCAAGAATGTGTGTAGAACTTCTATAGATCTGTCACTCTTATGTAGGAGATGAGAGGCATTCAATTGCAAGTCTTGGACCATTTCTAGGCCCATAAGAACTGAATTGGTCGTGAAAATTAACAACCCCAATCAGTTCTTGGAATATATGAATAGATCTGGTTGACTCCTCTATTTTTATCTGTATGATCTGATTCTCGTGTTTCTTGATATGTTGCCTCAACATCCAACTTGACATCCGTATCCTGCACATGTCAATGTAAAGAAAAGGTAAAACCCTAAATTAACTAACTCCACAAATTGAGGAAACTACTTCAGAGTTAAACTAACTCCAACAAACTCCCTATTTCTATCTTTCTTCACAAAACCTATATATAACAAACAGATTTTACAAATATATACATAACTCCCTCTAAATCTATTATCACACAAGTAATCTTCAAAAAGATATATACTCCCCATGTATTACTGTTCCCCTTGTGCATCACAATGTTCTCAAAACAATTCAACCAACACAGTCAGCAACAATAAGTAAAAACATAACATAATCATATCCAACAGATATAATAAGATGTCCAACATCAAGAATCAACAAAAACTATGATGTCCAGCATCAACCACCTGTTTAAACATGCCACCAAAACAAATCAGTTTTAGAAACTAAACAAAAAGCATCTTTAGTCTTCATCCATAGTGGTACCCTCCTTGAGCTTAGTCCTGTTGTGCCGCCTTGCCAAAACACCCACACTAACATTATTGAAATCTCTCACTTTTTGGGAAGAAAGAAGAGACATAACGTCCATTTTGAAACCTGTGAGCTCTAAGCGTACAGTTCGGTGACTTTCCTGAAGTACATTTTATAGCTTATTAATACGGTTGAGCATATTGAATAGCGTGGATTTTGGTAGTGAAACCAATTCCTCGGATTCAGTTGACACATGTTCTTCTTGGGAAGAATTTTGGGTTAATCTTGGGAAGATTAAGAAGTTATTACGTGTAAACAGCGTGTTGCTGATGTAAACACATGACGTTCAGTGTTTAACACATCATATGCTGCTTGTTTTCTACATGCAATACTGGCAATCTAGTCGAACAAAAGTTGGCCAAAGTTGAGGGGAATACCTTGTCCGAGCTTATACAGAAGCACTTCATGAAGAGTTGTGACCAAGGTGTTGTTTGAAGAAACAATCTCTAGACAAAAGTTGACCAAAGTTAAGTTGCTGCTGTTTTTTTTTTGAATTATGTTAGACTAAAATGTTAATAGTATTGTTTATTTTTTATGTTCTTATTATCTTGTTTCGTTTTTATTCTAAAAAAGATTAAACTTTAATTATTTAATTTATTATAATTTATAATTTTAAAATATTCATATAGTAATTATTAACTCATAGATAATAAATAATAATATTAATAGGTTTAATGTGTAATATTGAAAAGTATAAAAAGTGATATGAGAAGAAATATATAAATAATATTCTTTTGAGTTAAAATTTGAGTTTATGTGTTAGAGATGAATTATTGTTTGATATGATAACTAGAGCCGGTAAAATTGGCTCGGCCCGGGGTACCCGAAATTGGGATCGGGTTGGATTCGTGAAAATAGTGACCCGGAAAAAATCGGGCCTAAAAGCCGCCCACATAGCCCATCAGTGGCCAAGACTTTGGGGCTAAAAACCCGGGTTAACAGGCCTAAAAGCCCGCCCACACATTTAAAGTTTTACTCATATTTTTATATTGTAATACAGATGTGCTGATGCGCAAGAAGGTGAAGAAATATAATTGTCCAATGAAGATTCAAATGTGGTCGATGTTTGATGATATTTGAAACTTTAAGTTTATCTTATTTACGTTGAAATTGATGTTAGACTTGTTAGTAGACTTAATTTATTTTATTTAATTTGGAATTGATCATATTTGACGTAATTTATCTCATTTACTTTGAAATTGATGTTAGTAGATTTAATTTATTTATTGTTATCATATTTTTTGAAATTAAAAATAATATTTTATTAAATTAAATATTGGCGGGTTTGGCCCGATGGCCCAGATGGGATTTGGCTGAGCTACCATATGTTCAGCCCTATAGCATTTTGGGCCGGGCCAACCTGACCCGGTAAAAACAATAAGCCCGATGGGCCGGGTCGGGCCAGCCCAACCCGCCCATCTTGCCGGCTCTAATGATAACTACCGTAAAATGAGTTAAGTTTAATGTTGAGTATTAGATATGTATGTCAAACGGAAACATTGAAGAGCTATTTGACAGTAAACTACCACTAAGCTGAGAACCTCATTAACACACCTATTAGGTATATATAATCTATCCTAGGTGCGAGGGGTTGAGTGTGTCTGTGTGCGTGAAGCTAAGGGAAGGTTGTGGGCGTCGGATGCGGCTGTCCACGGCATATGTGGTCGCTGCTACTGCAGTCCTGCACCGCGATGCTCAGCGGATGAAGAAGCCGGTGGCAGGCTGTAGTTTCAAACGCCGAACAGGGAGGTGGCGACGCTGTTGCTGTTGCAGACGGCAGCGGTCGTTCAATGAAGGAAGGCTGCGACGGCAATCGGAGGAGAGAGACGAGAAGATGGGGAAACGTGGCGAAGCCGTGACGCGTGGAGGCACTGGCGGCGACGCCTATCAACGGCAAAGAGGATTCACGCCCAACGGCGGCAGCCCGCGGTCATTGCTGCTGTGCGAGGAAGGATGAGAGAGACGGAGACGTTGGGGGCTGTGGCTACTAGCGTTCGGCTCAGAGGAGAAAGAGATGACGACGCGGTGGCGTCTCGCCGGAGATGGAACGAGCGGTGGCAGGCGGAGGTTCCTAGAGAAGGGATCTCAATCCCTCTATAAATGTTGTGTGAGGAACGAGATGAAATGGAGAGAGATGGGCGAGATGAGTGATAGTGCTCGCGTTGTCGGTGATGCCGGCCGTTCGCCGGAGTTGACGGAGGAGGAGGAGGCGGCGGCGGATGTATTGAGGAGTAGGATTTCGAGATTTTTGTGTGAGAGAGATGACCGATAGAGTACTCGAGAGAGGAGAAAATGATATGGGCTATCTTCTTTATTTTTTCATTTTGGCTAAGCAGTAGGCCTGATTTAAATGTATGATGGGCTGCCCTTTTAATTGTGGGCTTAGTAATTGATTTAATTAGGCTATTTTCTAATTTAGATGATGGGCTTGAGTTAAATAAATATTTGAGCTAGCGTAATTGAGTGGAGATAGACTTGTTTAATTAACTGAGTTAAATTATGGACATCGATTAATTTTGGATATATTCTTATCGAGGGAAAACTACCAGAGATTTTGAATCGGTTGTAGTACACAATGAATTTTTAGCGATTGATTAAAAATTTAAGTTTAAGTTCAAAATCAATTAACGATCCAATTAAACTTATATCTATCACTAGTATGAAGCATCTAAGTCTTCTAAATCTTTAGGATAACGAGAAGGAACTTCCAATGATAATTCGAAGTAATAAAGCGAGATTTAGAAATGAAAGCAAATCCCTAAAACTTAAAAAGTCGTGCAAATTCTTAATATCCGAATTGTCCTTCATTCTGAACATCTCATCTTTTATTATTACGATAAAGGTAGGAATGGTCCTTCATTATGAACATCTCATCTTTTATTATTACGATAAAGGTCGAGCTGGAAAGTGAAGACATAGTAGCAACTAGCAAGGAGGAGTCTACGAACCTGTAAGCAAAAATTGTAATCAGGTGGACTTTTATTCAAACATATATACGGGCATCCGATATAGATAATGCGGATTATCCTATATATATGAAAGTTATAAAATAATAGCAATTTTATTTCACAACTAGCAATTTAAATTTTCATTTCAAACATGATTTGAAAATCTATTTAAATTATTTTCTTGCCATAAATCTTTTAGATTTTTATGTATGCTACCTATTTGCATTGGCTCGCCACTTTATATAATCGAATTTGGGTCCTGATAGGATAACGTCTCATACCGGACTAGTGTGCACTTGTGATCTTGAGTCATCGAGCGGGTTGATCGGTCAAGTATCCGTGAAAGGTGACCACCTCTCCAGCATATAAGAAATCAGATGTGGTAAACATACAAAAAACTTACTATATGCACATACTTTTAGGTCACATAACTACTTAGTAGGTATGAGGCCTTTTTAGTTAAAACCTTCATACGCTATAGCTTTATATGGGATGCCAATTTCAGTTTCCATTATTAATATATAAGTATGTAGTTTTTGTGTGTGTGTGTTGGCCTAGTGGTAGAGTGGTTAATGCCCAGGCCAAAGGTCTCGGGTTCGAGTCCACCGTGACGCAGTCTTTAAAAATTCTGTATTAAATTACCAAAAAAAAAAAGTATGTAGTTTTCGGTACGAGTCTACTGAGTGCTTTTGTACTCAACCCTTTATATATTTCTAAATGTGCATGTTGAGTTGTGATGTAAATGGTGAAGTCCAAGGCCGAACTAATTGTCGAGTCTAATTGAAAATGTCTGAGATACATATCTTCATACTTGTATATCAACTGCGTTTTTTTGCTGCAAAATATTTCAATTATATATAATTTCAATCATACAATGTTTTTCATCTAAGTATAGCTTGTACAGTCTTGTACTAGAATTCTTTGTTGATTCTTGTGATCTTTTAAAGTTTATTCGAGTATCCGGTTTAGTTTCAGTGGCTAAGTACAACTCATTTCTATCCCCACTATTAATTCTCATTCCCTAGTCACGTTTTCTTGGCTTAACTATCCTTATCGAAGGTCGATCGTGATAAAAGATGATCAAATAAAAATCAACCTTAAACTAGTCACTAGAAACTCATCATATACGTTGGTTAGATGATCAAATAAAAATCAACCTTAAATTAGTAACTAGAAACTCATATACGTTGGTTAGATTAGATCTATGACCGAGATTCAATCTTTATTTCAAGTTTTTAATTTTATTTAATAAGATTAGAATCGTCATTCATTTTAGTAAATAAAAATCCATTGCTGATTTTTAGGGATTCAAATTTCTGATTTCCTTATTGAATTATTTGTTTTTAAGATTTTTATCATCCTTCTTTAATTTTTAATTTCCTTCTTTAATTAATTAATTATTCGTGTAAGATTTTTATTTAATTATCTGTTTAAGTCGTTTCTTTGAATTTCTGATTTGTAAGCATGCTTTTTCTAGATAAAAAAAATACACAAACAAACATTCGGAAATATACACCTGTAGATTTCGCCAACAAACATAGATAAAACAGGCTTTGTCCAGACAACATTTGAAAACATATGCATATAGGGCTCTTTATCCAAGTTCACTATCTAACAAAAATATGCTTGTTTAGACCACTAAAAGCATATTCAAGCAATGATCGGAAGCACACACATAACACTGATGCACATGCACGTGCTATACAACGGGGACCACATAAAAACATACCAATCTCATTTTTTACGGATTATAGGGGAAGTGATGCGTTAGTTTTTTTTCATGTTTATAACACTTTAACCTTTTTCTAATTTTTTTTATCCATTTTCAATGTTTTTAAATTAAAAAAAAAACATGTTATATGGAAAAATCGTGAATATTAGATTAAAAAATAATTGAGAGTTAAGATTAGTTTCTAATTACTAGTTTAAATTTGGTTTCTAATCAATCTTATCCCATATATCTAATACTCCACCTGTCCCATTTAAAATGTATCACTTTCCTTTTTGGGTTGTCCCATTCCATTTTAGAAAATAATTAACCCTTCAAAAAGTGTGGACGATACCCACTTTTTAACACTTTAACTACTTTATATATTTCTCCTAAATACCCGCTTCAAAAGAAATCTTTATGACTTTTTGGAGACGGAGGATTATGTAACTTAAAAATAAAAATAAAAATTAAGTGGGCATACATGGCTCTATACTTGTTGGGCTTTTTAACCCGCGATCTGATCGGCCATCAGATCACCCGGACCAAAAGAGTCTAATTTTTTTTAGGTATCCTATATATGAAGTCTAACCCAACCCTAAATATGGGTGGGCCCAACCCAACGTGTCAAACCGTTTCGACTTGTTTTGATAGCTCTATACAAAATATATGATAATTTCACTTACTTATTAGTTATACATGTTTGATATATACATTTATCTATAAAAAGGATCATTTAATTTTGATGATTGCCGTGCTTCCACACATGGAGTAATGCATAGTAACCCGGAGGAAGTTAAAACTTTGATACTGAACGGTACCTGAATCTGTCCATTCATCACTTGTAAATTAGTCTCCTGTCAATTCTTCACACTTCTTGTTCCAAACCATAAATGCAATTCTACTAGCCTAACTTGTGACTAGATGGGCTGATCTTTTTTATGCAACTGAAAAACCATACCAAAATTATGTTGTATGAAATATAAAGATAACTGTCACACAAATTCTGCACACTACCAGATTTCATGTTCTAATAATTAATAAAATTATGCTCAATCCGTCTATGATATATAGTCTCAGTTTATCGGTACTAGTTTTAATAAATGAAATGAGTGTAAAATGAGTGGAGAATGAGACTCACACATAATAAAATATATTATGTGAGTGGAAAATGTGGATCATGGATGATTTTTTTGTAAATAAGGGGATTTAGTGCAGGTAAAAGTGTTGACTTTTGGATTGGGTCTATGTCCATAAAAGGAAAGTGAACGAATTTTGTGAACATACCAAAATAGAATTAAATGAACAAATATGATGGATGGATGGAGTATAAATTAACATTTGATCTAGTATAAAATCAACATCCAATTTCTTATAGTACAAATTTCGATTAATTCAACTCGGTTTGTTTTTGAGTTTGAAGACAAAACACAGCTCAACTCTGAAGAGGATTCCATCCAACTAGTATAGATTAAGGGTCCAACTAATATAGATTAAGGGTGCCAATCACCTAGAAGGATCAACGTGGGTAACTGTGTACTTCAAATAATAAACATTTTTTTTTTAAATTTGAACTTTTTATATTACAATGTCACACGCACAAAATATACGACATAAATGCTGATGGGATACGGCCCAACTACTAGGCCCAAGCATCAGACCCAATACAAATGAGTCCCGACATTAAGCTCGGCCTATGTGAGTTCGGCCCAAGAAGAGATGTGATAGGATGCGGCCCAACTACTAGGCCCAAGCATCAGGCCCAATACAAATGGGTCCCGACATTAAGCTCGGCCTATGTGAGTTCGGCCCAAGAAGACTCCTCAACCAACTACAACTCAAATCGCAAGTGGAGACGTTGAAGATTCAGATGCATATCTAAAAGAATCCTTATGAGAGAAGACTTCGTATTAGAGTCGAACTCAATATGATAGTATATAAATAGAGACTAGATTGGAGAAAATCGGCTATCTACGCTATTTGTAATCGCTTCATACACACTTAATACATAAATACTCTCTTGCTCTGTGGACGTAGATCTATCTCAATAGATCGAACCACGTTATTTCCTCGTGTTCCTTATGTATTTATTACCCTACGAAATTAAGATCGATCAAATGCATTTTCATTTTAAAATTTTGATTTCCTTTCTGAAATCAAAAGAAGAAGTTGAAAACAAAAACAAAATCAAAATCTGCTGTACATATGTGAAAATAAAATTGAGATCTCTCATACTTTATAATTGAAATATCACATATCGGGCCTCTACAAACTTAACTCAATTGATTAAAAGCTAATAAATTTAAAATAAAGATCAATGATGGAATTTTAACAATCATAATATAAAAATTTCACTCTTAAAGACTTACTATCTATTAGACAAATGTAGGAGCTTTTGGGGGAAAGTTGGAACAAGATATCACATGTCGGACTCAAATCAAAGTCAAAATCGACATACCTATCGTAATAGACGTTGTAATTATTTGAATGAGAGACAGAGAAAAGAAAAAAATAAAATAAATTTCAAAGTCAAATAATGACAACTGACGGAATATAAAAAATTTCACGCTTCACATTTTGGAATAAAATACTGCAATTATGTTAGACATGGGCGGTGACGGCTCCACCGTCTCACGCCATTGTAAACAAATACCACAAACACGCAGCGCTACAATTTGCTAACTGAAATCTTGTGGATATCAACATAGTGCGCTACTCAAGGAGATTGAGTTGTTGGGAGAGATGATGATGGCAGAGATGGTCGAAGGTTGTGTATACAAGGAACCCTTATCGATTTACGAAAAATGGTTTTGCGGGGCGACCCTTTTCTACATCATCTGTTTAGCCATTCTAGAAGTTTCCGGGAAGCATCTCCAGTACTCCAAATTCTGGAATTCGGGCTCCAAGAATTCTTCCAAATCTGTGGTTTCGAGTAAAGTTGGGATGCTTATTATCTACAGTCCGGCATTAATCGCCGGCATCTCCTCATTTTGGTTCTTCCCGGGTGGTGGCATCAGGTTTCTGATGCTGAAATCTGCTATCACCCTCCATTTTCTCAAGAGGGACCTCGAGGTATCCATCTTGCTCTCTCTATTTTTTGTTTTTGTTTCACAATTGATTTGATTTCTTCTTGATTTATGGACCGACTTTATTTTTGTGGTGGTGGTATTTGATCCCGATTAATGGATTGATGCTGATTTTTTTATGTTCAATTAGGCATTCATTATGTTGCTCTAATGTTTTATTTATGTGAATACCATTTTGTGATAGTGATGTAGTTTAATTGGTGAGTTTGTTTGAAGATGGTGTTGGCTTAGCTAGTTAAGTATGTTAGGATTAGGCAACAGAGCTGTCTCTCTTTGATACAATTTTGTGAGATTAGCATATTTGATTGTTGCACATTTGAATGAAGTGTGTGTTTAGCGCTTGTACTCGTTCAGTCGTTTGTTGAGGTAACTAGAGCTTATAACAAACCGGGGAATCAAACGCTGAGAAGCTGTCCTTCTGAGTGTTATATGGTGTGTCTCTCTATTCGTCTTGGTCGCCACATATTTGTGGATTTTATGCTATAGAGAATGGGTGAAAGTAAGTCGCTCTATGGAAAAATCAAGTATAAAGAGTTGTATTAGCCTTAAATAATGTGTGTTATGTTGCTTCAAGTTGCAAGAATGGACCTATATCCAATTGATGAAGTCATTAGAGGATGCCTCATTTCATGTCAATAGGGAATTACCAAGTAACTTTTGAGTGGTCATGTTGCAAGATATGCATATTGTCATATTCAATAAGCTCGCGTTTATTAGATGGAAGTGCAAAAGATGGGAAGAGTATTCATGGTTAATAGTGTGGCTGCTGTTTACAAGTCATAAAAATCAAAAGAAAAAGAAAATAAGTGCCAAAAAAAGAAAGAAAGAACTTTAACTGTGTATCTTCACCGGAGTATTCTTGCACTTGATAATCTGCACGTTTTTGTACCTATGTTCAAGTAATTGAGTGGCTGGCATTGACATCCACAAAACCATTTCAGGAAATGTAAACCAGCCATGGTTGAAGGATTTCTTGTCTTGGCATTCTAACAGCCTAATTTCTTTGTCAGATTTTTCAATCATGTACATGATTTTCTATAGATAGGATATTTTGGAAGATTCTTAATCATGCTAATGATCAAAATGACACTATATTCTCCAACCAGATGCATTGTGAACTTGCTCTTTTTTTTTGTTTTTTTAATATTGCTTGATTAACTACTGTTGTCTTGAAGTCTTGAAATTTCTGTGATTGGAAAAGAATTCATGTTCCTACCGGCCGTGTCAATTAATCTACCTGAAGACACTTTATTTAGTTTATTTGTCATGAAACCGTTGGTTGGCATTGTTTTATGTTGTGTGATAAATATCAAACCGGTTTTCTTTCAAGGAGCTGAATTTTCTATCACAATTGTGTCAAGGATTTCCAAAGTTCGTCTTGGATTATACTAAAGCTTCATTTCTGCATATTCACGTGTCCAAATTTTTATAAATATTCTCAATCAGATGTGCTTAAATTTGTGAATAATGCTTTTGATGCTTGTTGGAAGTGTAGCTATTAACCATCTTATTCCCTCTGCCTTGTGCAGGTACTGTTCCTTCACAAATTCAGCGGCTTTTTCGTCGTAGAAAGTGCAATTATCATTGCAGCCACCTATTTCACAGCTGCTGCAGGCTTTGTCTACTTTCATAACCAAACTCAAGGGCTTCCGGAACCTTCAGTCGATCTCAAGCATCTAGGTGTCATGCTCTCTCTAGTTGGACTCTCAGGCAACTTGTATCACCACTACCTCCTCTCCAAGCTCAGGAAGAAGAACGGTAAGGGCTATGAGATCCCTCGAGGAGGTCTCTTCAATCTCGTTATATGCCCCCACTACCTCTTCGAAATCATCACCTTCGTAGGGTTCTCGTTCATCTCTCAAACGATATTTACGTACGCGTGTGCTGTCGGAGTAGCGTTTTACTTGCTTGCAAGAAGCTATGCCACTAGAAAATGGTATGTCTCCAAATTTGAGAATTTCCCCAAGACTGTCAAAGCTCTGATCCCATATGTTTTCTAGATTTAAATGAGGTATGTATTTGTGTGTGATGAAATACCCTCAACTGTGTGTAATCTGATTGATTCTGAAACGTCTTGTGTTCTTTTTCATCTTGCCTTCCTGAAGTTTTGAAGAAAATGCTGTGAAACGATAAACATTGAACATGGCACTAATTATCACCACAAGCTAATATCATAATTCATTAATTCCTCAATCAAAACCAAAATTTAAAAAATAAAATAAAAGTTCTCCCCTCGACGATTACTCTGAAAATAAAATGATCTACCACACATAAAAATAGTTGATTGCCTTTAAATTTTTTTCCAAAAATTTAAAGCCTTGATTCCAAGGAACACTTTCTGATGGTAATAAAGTTGCAGTAAAAGCTTTCCAACCAATGGGAAACTGTAATTCAAACACAAACAGTTGCAGTAAAGGTTTCGGATTCGAGTCCACCGTGACGCGGTCTTTCAAATTTATGTATTAATTGACCAAAAAAATAATCAACAATTAGAGTTTGAAATGGAAGGCAAAGTGTCGACAAATGGTGATGCATTGTTGGTAGTGAAATGCAGCAGCCTGAAATTGTGGCGCCTACTTTGTTATCAAGGAAAGATCAACATTTGTGTGTCATCAATATTTAATTTGACAAGAAATGTTTAGCCGTTTCAGTAGATGAAAGAATCAACATGACTAAAGCAACGGCTGCAATATGCTTATCCTGTTAGTATTCGTGGTTTCTGATGCTTGTAGGCTTGTAGCATACTGTGCGTTCTGGAAATCTTTATGAAAAAACTCAGTTTAAAGTTGTGTTTATATATTTGATGAGTAGTGTGTATTTATTACTCCCTCTATCTCGTTCTAAGCGGTTCATTGTTTTTGGATACATAGATTAAGGAGAATTGTGTTTTGTGTATAAAGTAAAGTGATTCATGGAATTCGAGATATTTTTATGTGTTGAAATGATTCATTTTTTAGTATGAGCCACTTATAGTGAGACGATTTAAAGAAAAATACGAATCAATCAGAGTGCGACGGAGGGAGTATTATCTTTTGATTAGCAAATATTTGGTCTATATATTTCATCCACTTACAATAAACTATAAAATGGTTTCATCGCAAGGCCTGACTAGCGAAGGGGGCCCGAGATTATTAGATTCCTTCAATAACATTGGGCCAATGCACTAACATGGATTTCAAGCCCATATCTTTTGTTCACTATCCAATCCCACAGGGAATCCATATAATACATCTTCTTTGAGATCCTTTTTCTTTCTTTTACTTTATATTTACACAAAATCTCATGTGGGGATATTCTTACTGAAGACACATAAAATCCACACTCTAATTGAAATTTTGCGTGAGGACCACATGAATTTAGGGTGTGATCTCCATGCATCCTCACGTGAGGATGTCCTCTCAGAAGACCACCTCATTACTATATTCATATATGTTATGTGTTTTTCAGTAGAGATATCGCCTCCGCTTAAATGTCGAAGAAGCAACCTATAGTTACACTTTTAAATTGCGTGCATAGCTGAATATGTAAATCTATGTCACATCTAATGTTTGGCGTGCTATATGGTTGCCACACAGATTGTATTTGTCTCTTCTTGTGGAATATGTGAAGTTACAAGATCAAGTTGCCAACATGATCTACACCAAAGCACTCAAACATTCATTAATTTAAAAAGATTGATGACTAGCAGAAATATGGTGTGTTATAATTTTCTTTTTGCACGATGTAATTTCTTAAACAATTTTTTTGCCAAAAAGAAAAATGCATACTAAGTCAATTTTTTAGACATCGGTAAATTTTGAACAACTCTATTTTGCTACAAATTAATTAATAATGTTTTTATACATTTGTTATTGTTAATGATAGTCTACACCCTCTTAATCGGATGGAATTCCAGAATTAATTTTACTACTCCATCCGTCCACCATTTTTGTTCATTAATTTTGATGGTATGAGTTTTAATAAATTATTAATGAGTGTAAAATAAGTGGAGATAATAAATGAATAGACTAACAGATAGTGGGATTAAAAGGTGTGTCATAGGATAATAAATAAATATATTAATGGATAGTGGGTGTAAAAAAGTCGATTGCGAGTGATTTTTTTGTAAATAAGTAGGTAGGTTTATGGTAAAAATATAAGTTGATGTTTCTAAAAAAGAAAAGTAAGCATTTTTTTGTGGACATACTAAAATAGAATTAAATAAACGAATATGGTGGACGGAGTGAGTATTTTTAATACTTCATCCGTCTGTCATATTGGTTCCTTGATTTTGCTAGCACGGGTTTTAATAAATTATAAAGAGTGTAAAATAAGTGGAAATAATAAACGAATAGATTAGTAGATAGTGAGAATAAAAGGTGGGCTATATGAATAATAAATAAATATATTAATGGATAATGAGTGTAAAAAGATGGATCATGAGTGAATTTTTGTAAATAAGTGGGTAAGTTGATGGGAAAAATGGAAAGTTGATGTTTCTAAAAAAGGAAAGTGAATATTTTTTGGGGACATACCAAAATAAAATTAAATAAACATATTTGGTGGATCAAAATTAAATAAACATATTTATTCCATAATAAAAATTATTATTATATATTTAATCATAATTAACATTTGTTTAAAAAAATAAATTATATACCATTTTCTTGGAATAATCAATCCAAGTATTTATTTTTAACCAAAAATAGAAATCAAATATAAAATTTAATCATTATAATTAGATTAGTGAGTCATTGTAACAATTTTAAAATTAAAGTAAATCACATGATATTGAAATTGAAGAAAAACTTTAAATTTTTTTTACAAAAATTAATAGTGAAACATGGAGTTTGGATACCAAAATTGAGATAGAGAATCTCTGTACTGAACAGCGATGCAATTGACAGTCAATTCAAGTTTGTAGAAGTCAGTCATTTATCTTTATATAGGAATGATAAATTAATTCACACCAAATGTAATAGCAATAATGGCTGGAGAAATTCTATTATTTGATAAATTTCCTTGCATTATTTTTAAGGGTGAATATTCGGTTATCCGGTTGGTTTTGGATAAAGAAAATAACCGAAATAAATTAACCGATTTTTTCAAAAAAAATAACTAAATCGAATTGAATTTTTAACAAAAAATATATATTTTTCGAATTAATAAATAATTAATATTATATATTGATATAATATGTAAACAATACACTTTTACATTTTATATATACAAAATATTTTGCAAAATAATAATAATTAATATTATTATATAATAGATAAATAATACTCCATCTGTTCACCATGACACGATTTTAATAAATTCTATTGAGTGTAAAGTGAGTACAAACAATAAATGAATATATTAATAGGTAGTGAAAGTAAAAAAGTGGGTCCTGTGTTATTTTAAAAAAAAATAAATGGTAGATTGATGGTAGTTGATGTTTTCAAAAATAAAAAATGAAGCTTTTAGTGGACGAATAAAGTTTATATATTGATATAAATAAACAATATTATATTTTATAAATATTACATATTAATATAATAGGGAGAGAGAGTAACGAATAGGATTAAGGGTATTGATATATTAAATTATAATTCTAAATAAATAAATAAGCAAGCAAATAAATAAACAAATGGGTAATATATATATATATATATATATATATATATATATATATATTCAATTTTGGTTATTCAGTTAAAAAAATTCTGAACTGACCGAAACCGAGTTATCAAATTTTAATTCGATTTTAACCGAAATAATCGAATTAACCGAATCAAATTTAATTTTTTGATTTGATTGGATTCAGTTATTCGACTAACTATTTTTAAACAAAAAATAGAAGTTTGACAACTAATTGAGTTGACAAAGACCCGCGTCATTTGCCTCCGTCGATCACGTAATATAGTAGAATCTTTGTACTGAATAGCGATGCAATAGAGAGTCAATTCAAGTTTGTAGAAGTTATTCACTTATCTTTATATAGGAACGATAAATTAATTCACACCAAATGTAATAGCAATAATGGTCGGATAAATTCTACTATTTGATAGATTTCCTTCAATTATTTTTAGGGGGTGAGTATTTGATTGGTTTTGGAAGAAAAATAACCGAAATGAATTAATCGAAATTTTCAAAAAAATCATTGAATCGAACAAAATTTTATTCGGTAACCGAATCGAAATATATTTCAGTTACATAGAATTTTTAACAAAAAAAATATATTTTTTGAATAAATAAATAAATAATATTTTATATTGATATATAATAAAAACAATACATTTTTTTATGTTATATATACAAAATATTTTACAAAAAATTAGTTAATAATATTATATAATAAATAAACAATACTCTATCTGTCCATCAAAAGCTTGCATTACTTTTGATGACACGAGTTTTAATAAATTGTAATTAGTGTAATGTGAGTGGAGATACTAAATGAATATATTAATGGGTATTGGAGTAAAAAAGTGGGTCATTGTGATTTTTTTTAAATAAGTGGTAGATTGATAGTAATTGATGTCTCCGAAAATAGAAAATACAAGCTTTTGGTTGACATCACAAAAAATAATTAAATGCAAGATTTTGGTGGATGGAGGAAGTATTATATATTAATATAAATAAGTAATATTATATTTTGTAAATATTTCGACATGAATAAATAATATTATATTTTTAAATATTATATTGATATAATAGGGTGGGAGAGAGAGAGAGAGAGAAATGAATAGGATTAAAGGTATTGATATATTAAAATTATAATTCAAAATAAATAATATATATATATATATATATATATATATATATATATATATATATATATATATATATCTGTTTCGTTAAAAATTGAAAAACCGAAAATTAAATTATCGAATTTTAATACGGTTTTAACTGAAATAATCGAACCGAATTTAATTTTCAATTTGGTTCGGTTATCCTATTTTGGTAATTTGCTCACCCCTAACTATTTTTAAACAAAAATAAGTTTGGCAACTAATTGAGTTGACGAAGACCGCGTCATTTGCCCGTCGATCACGTAATATAGTAGAATACAAAATATAGACATCTTGATAGTTATGACATTGTTTTCTTTTGTTTTTATCATATTTTAAATTTTGTTAGTGCATTTAAATTTCTAACATTTTAAAGTCTTGACGTAGCTAAAGATAGTGACTCAAAAGTATTATTTATGACGTGAAAATGAAACATGTATATAAATGTATATATAATAATAATTATGACATAAGAAATGAAATATATATACTAATATAAATATATATTATTAGTATATAGAAATGAATACAATATAACAATCATAGTATCAATATTATTACAATATGTCGACACTGTAATTGATTAATTGGTTAATTATTTGCATGCTAAATCAATATTAATTGGTTAATTATCTGTACTAAATAGCGATGCAATTGAGAGTAAATTCAAGTTTGTAGAAGTCAACATTTATCTTTATATTGGAATGATAAATTAATTCACACCAAATGTAATAGCAATAATGGCTGGAGAAATTCTATTATTTCATAGATTTCCTTGCATTATTTTTAGGGACTGAGTATTCGGTTATTCGGTTGGTTTTGAACGAAAAAATAACCGAAATGAATTAATCGATTTTTTCAGAAAAAAATAACTGAATCGAACCGAATATTATTCGGTAATCAAATCGAAATATATTTTGGTTATTTCAGTTAAACAACCGAATATTTAACAAAACAATATATTTTTAATACTCCATCTGTCCACAAAAAAAACTTTCATTGCTTTTGGTAGCATGTGTTTTAATAAATTGTAATGAGTATAAAGTGAGTGAAGATAATAAATTAATATATTAATGGGCAGTGAGAGTAAAAAATGGATCATTTGCGGTTTTTTTGTAAATAAGTGGTAGATTAAGAGAGTTGTTGATTTTTTCAAAAATGAAAAATGAAGGTTTTGGTGGACATCCCAACAAAAAATTAAATGAAAGCTTTCGGTGAACGGATGGAATATTATATATTAATATAAATAAATAATATTATATTTTGTAACTATTATATATTGATATAATAGGGGAAGAGAGAGAGAG
Source organism: Salvia rosmarinus (assembly GCA_036937905.1). Classification (NCBI taxonomy): domain Eukaryota; kingdom Viridiplantae; phylum Streptophyta; class Magnoliopsida; order Lamiales; family Lamiaceae; genus Salvia; species Salvia rosmarinus. The sequence goes on along the minus strand of CM072820.1, from coordinate 7,555,817 downwards.
AGATAGAAACAAATAGAATTAAGGGTATTGATGTATTAAAATTATAATTCTAAATAAATAAATAAATAATATTATATATATGTGTGTGTATTTCAGTTATTCAGTTAAAAAAATTCTGAACTGGCCGAAACCGAATTATCAAAATTTAATTCGATTTTAATCGAATTAACCGAATCAAATTTGATTTTTCGATTTGGTTATTCGATTTTTAGATATTTTACTCATCCCTAACTATTTTTTAACAAAAAATAGAAGTTTGACAACTAATTGAGTTGACGAAGACCCACGTCATTTGCCCCATCATTCACGTAATATCGTAGAATACAAAATTCTAAATTGTTATGAAATTGTTTTCTTTTGTTTTTATCATATTCTAAAATTTGTCAGTGTATTTAAATTCCTAACATTTTAAAGTCTTGATTTAGCTAAAGATAGTGACACAAAAGTATTATTTGTATAATTATGACGTAAAATGAAATATATATAAAAATGCATATCTGTTATGGATTAAAATTTCTTATATTTTTAACAAATTGTTAGGAAATAATAATTATGACATAAAAATGATATATATATATATATATATATATATATATATATATATATATATATATATATATATATATGAGAGTTAACGTGAGAACTATTTTTATCGTGAACGTGAGAATAAAAAATGATGAATTCATTGTGAAAATTGATTAGTCCACTGGAAAAGTTAATGAATTCAAAAAAATAGAATTTTTGTCTCTGATGGGATTCGAACCCGGGTGAAATTTTTTGAATTTTGAAATTCAAGAACTTTCTCAACGGATTCATCAACTTTCATAGCAAATTCATTTGGCTCTTAGTTTTTGGATAAAAATGGTTCTCATTTGAACATAATTCTCTCTCTCTCTCTCTATATATATATATATATATATATATATATATATATATGTGCTGTATGTGTGTGTGTGTGTGTGTGTTAGTAAATAGAAATGAATACAATATAACAATCATAGTATCGATATTATTACAACATGTCGACATTGTGATTGATTAATTGGTTAATTATTTGCATGCTAAATCAATATTCGCTAAATATAACTCAAACTATAAAAATGTGATGGAAGGTTTCTTAATGATTTTACAAAGTTTAAATATTAATCTCGTAAAATTTATTTACAAAAATAAATATTAAACTTAAAATATATTATATTTTCCGAAGGAAAAAATAAAGGAACGAAATCATGATATGATACATTACATGATAATCACAATACAATTATTTTAAATCAAATTAAAATAAAAATATTGATAATAATTTTGTAATTTTATAAATTGAATTAAATAAAAGTAATAATGATAGATAAGCATTTATAATACCACATTTAATATTAATATAACAACCAATCCATACATTGAATGATAAGTGGTTAAATGAGGAAATTTGTGACATTTAAAAAAATAAAAATAAAAAAATAATAAAAATACCACATATGACAGTAGATGATTATGTTGTCTCCAATATGTAATGGTCCATTACATATTAATAGATATAAATATTCCATTGAACAATATGAAATATTTCTTTATGTATAAACTTGATGGTCGAACTACTCAATATATACTCACGTACTAATAATTTCAAGGTATGTCAAATTTAACCTTTAAATAATAACATAAAATGAATTTCTTAAAATAAAATAGATTTATCTTTACATTGAGAATGTCTTTGTTATATCAGTATTGACATATCCACTATTTATACTCCAAAAAGATCATCTCAGTAATTCAATCATAATAGCTCTGTATTTCAAAGCCTTCTAGTGTGTCATTCGTGTAATGTGACGAAAATTAAATTTTCTCATTTATTAATGTATTATATATTAATGGATATAACTTATAATTTATGGATTTTGTAACTATCGAAATTAATTGCCACTTAATTTATATATAATTGTTTTAGTTGTTTTATAATATTTAAACCATTACATATATTTGAAAGTTTATAATTTGAGTACATATTTTAAAACTATTTTCATAAGATTTATATAAATGCATATATGTTATGGATTACACAAAAACTTCAGTACATCCTTACGTACCGTGAGGACGGACGGAAGTATTATTTGTTATAAAGAGAAGTATCATTTACATTAAAGAAAACTATCATTTGCTTAAGTATTATTTACATTGAATAAAAGTATCAAATATCATTTACACTGAAGAAAAGTATCAAAGTCTGCATGTGCGGACGGATGTGCAGGAGACCAGCTCTATGGATTAATATTTCTTATACTTTTAACATATTGTTAGAAAATAATAATTATCATAAAAATGATATATATATATTACTATATCGAAATGAATACAATATAACAATTATCGACATTATTACAACATGTCGATATTGTGATTGATTAATTGGTTAATTATCTGCATGCTAAATTAATATTAGCTAAACATAACTCAAACTATCAAAATATGATGGAAGATTTCTTAATGATCTTACTGAGTTTAAATATTAATCTCGTAAAATTTATTTACAAAATAAATATTAGACTTAAAATATATTATATTTTTCAAAGGAAAAAAAATAAAGGAATGATTCATGATATGATACATTACATGATAATCCCAAAACAATGATTTTAAATCAAATTGAAATTAAAGAATATTGATGATAATTTTTTGTAAGATTATATTTTGAATTAAATAAAATTAATAATGATAGATAAGCATTTATAATACGAAATTTAATATTAACATAACAATCAATCCATATATTAATTAAATGATAAGTGGTTAAATAAGAAAATTTGTGACATTTAGAAAAATAAGAATGAAAAATCATAAAAGTACCACATAGGATAGTAGATAAATATGGTGTCTCCAATATGGAATGAAATTATATATTAATAAATATTATATTTTATTTGTTATCACTCCAAATTCTCGATCCAATTGAGGAAGGAATAATTTATTTTTGAGTTTTCTTGACCTTTTTATTATTTCTAGTTCGAAACCATTGTTCTTTTTTAAAGTGATGATGTAGAATAAAAAAATCTATATATGTGTTCGAAGTGCTAAAAGCATCTATCAGTTGGGATGTAAACACTTTATCATTTAGTGTTAAAGAAATCTCAATTGGTTTGGAAAATGTACAATAGAATCTTCATAAATCGATGCATTTTGAAAAATATCTTGGTTTGAAAAGGGTCCATGTGACGAAAAATATCTTCATAAATCTACCAAACATAAAAATCGATAATAATTAAGGTCCCAATTTACAATTTAAAAGATGTGATGAAAAATAGAAATAAAAATTCCACAAATATTTGATCCATCCGGAAGAAAAGTAGTTGGCGAAGACTTAAATATCACTTATGCATTAATTACCTAAATATTATTTGTTGGTATTGCATTACTCGGTGTCTTTATTGCTAATTTAAATTTTGGAACAATTGTTTAATATTGACTTATCTTAAGAAAAGCAATTACTCAGATCAAATAAAGTACCTCAATTACTAAATAAATATATACACATTACAATAAAAGTTCCACAGTGACACAATTTTGAAGAATTGTCACCCAAAAAAAATAAAAATTATGACATCTTATGATGAATTACTATTATATGTGCAACAAAACGAAAGCATTTACAAAATTTAGTGACATTTGAGGGTATATCAATTTTGTAAGTAATAAAATTTATTTGCATATGTAACAAAAATATATAGATGCACGTGTCATGTGTGGATGTAATTAAATTTTGTTACACAAAAGATGCTACAAATTTTTAACATATTTCTTGGTGTCACTAAAAATATATTATTATTAAACAATTTGTCATAGTGACAACTACATTAAAAGATATAGTGAAAATTATATATTTTATATAATATATTTACACATATATTATTAAAATTGTATTAAATCTCCTCTATTTTCTTATTTTTTAGTTGGGAAATGTAGATGGTAGAGATTGGGTTTGAGTCATACACCTATTTATTAACGCATAAGGTCTCCACCTCACCTCTTGAATATTCCCTAGAAACTTAAATCTCCTCTATTATATATATATATATATATAGGGTTGGGTTATAATACAAACCCCTTTAAAATAAGAAATAAGAATTCATCTTGATCATCCATTTGACATTAATCAATGGTTAAAGATTAAGTTATCACATTCCTATAATTAAGGGACGGTTATTTTCGTAATATTCTGTAATTACCATTATACCATAATTTGATTTAATCACAACCACACATCTTCAAAAATCAATGGTTCAAATTTGTTCTCATTTCTTATTTTGAATGTGTTTTATTTGAACCCAATCCTATATATATATATATATATATATATATATATATATATGGTTGTGTTTTCGTAGTATCCGATCCCCGGATAGTATGTAGTACTCAATCTAGATCACATATTTTGAACACGTGGACGCATCTAAATTTGACACGTGGAAGCCCATTTTTCGCTCAGGGGTAAAATGGGAAGGTGCCCAGTAGGCGCTGGGTGCCCGCCGACGCTAGGTAGAGGAGTCCGCGAGCGTTGGGTATCCACGGACGCTGGGTTTGGGACGCTGTATTCTTAATAACATGACACTGCATTTAAAACAACATGACACTGCATTCAAAATAACATGACACTGCATCGCACCCAACCGGTGCTGGGTAGGGGCGCTGGGTATGCTCCGAAACTGGGTAGGGGCGTTGGATACGCTGCGTTAACCGCGCTTGGTAAGAGCCACAATAAAACATAAAAATGCATATGAAATAACATAACACTGCATTTAAAACAACAAAACACTGCATTTAAAACGACATAACACTGCATTGTACCAACCGGCGCTGGATGCGCGCAAGCAAGCGCTGGGAATGCGTTTCCAGCATGCATTAAAATTGAAACTCATATGCATGTTTGTGTTCAAGTGAATGCATTTTTGTGTTCATTTGAATGCATAGTTCAGTTCAACTATATGCATGGTTTATTTTTGAAATCACATAACAAATCAAATTACTAACCTATCCTTACTACCATAAATTAACGTGTAAAACTTTTAAAAATCAGGCGCGAATCTCAGCCATACGATTAATAGGATAGATGGATGAGATTGGGTACTACATACTATTTGGGGCTCGGGTATTATTTGATCCCTCATATATATATATATATATATATATATATATATATATATATATAGGAGATGGATCAGGTAGGAATGGATAATTTGGTAGGAAATATGAATGAATATGAGCCTTTGATTCGCTGGATCAATGGTTGAGATTTAATTTCGGTTGTGCTACAGTTTTGTGTTGTGTGTGCTACGCGGATTATTGTGTAGCACTATAACCCTTCTTGTGCTACGCTGCAATGAAAGATGTGCTAAACTAATATATTTATCATATGTGCTACGAAAAGATTAAATATGTGCTAAATTAATATGTGCAACATAGTAATTCTGATTATGCTATATAAATATGAAAGATATGCTAGACTTACATATCTATTCCTATTTACTACTTTTATTTCCATTCCCACATGAACCATCCCCTATATATATATATATAAGGGATGGATCAAATGAGAACCATAAATGTTTTGAGAACTAAGAACTAGTCTGGTGCGTTTATTTTGTGTAATCTAATGGTCACGATTTTTTAGATTTGTTAATTATTTGATTTTTAGAGTTTATTATTAAGGATATTATTGTAATTTTCTTGCTTTTATGTAACCGATTTTTGAGTGTTTTAAGGGATTTCCTTTTATATTTATGATATTTTGATTTTGTATATATTTTTTTTATTTGTATTTTTTCGAGTTTATGCTTATGCTTTAAATCACTTTGTTTGTGCACACTATACTAAACAGTATGCATATTAATCCATTTATTTGCACAAATACTATCTTATGCACAATTACTATATAGTTATGCATAATACCCAAATCACATGAATAACCATAGTTGTATATCTATCATTTTTTTTTCTCACTCACGAATTGAGGGATTTGTAGTGCCAAATTCTTATATATGATCTTTATTTGTAGGTAATTTTATAAATTTTATTTTTACATTAGTTATTGTTCAAACAATAATTCTTAATTTTATAAGTTTGATTCTTAATTAGTCTCTGTTTCGTTTCGCATAAGTACTAACAATCCTATGCACAACTACTATTTTTAGAAATGAAATCGAATTATAGAGAGAGAATACAAAAATTAGGGATATGATGAATCTTTAAAATGACCTTATTGCCCCTAACGCGTTTACAACTATAAAAATAGTATAAAAATAGTCAAACTCATTTTTAAGCATGATTAAATATAATCCATCAGATCAGATCAGATGAAATCTAGGGTGATGATTAATGCTTAGTTCTCATCTTAGTGGTGATTCTCCCTATAACCAACCCCTATATATATATATATAATTGGTTTTTCCCCCCTTTTTTAACTTTAGACGTCTGTTAAATATATGTTTCACTATGTATATAAGGTCTCCACCTCACCTCTTGAATTTTCCCTAGAAACTTAAATCTCCTCTATTATAAATAGATAATATTTATATATATATAATTGTTTTTTTTTCATTTTTTAACTTTAGACCTCTGTTAAATATATGTTTCACTATGTACGCAAGTTTTTGCGCTGAATGAATTAACTTTTAAACAATTATTTTGTCATCAATCTACATGAACCTTATAAGTTATATATAAAAACAAAATCACATCTTTTAAGGATAATAGCTAAAAAGCTCATTAACTGTGGAGTGATTTATATTTTAGACATATTTTATAAATTATTGTAATAATTTATTGCAAAAAATTAATAATAGAATCTTCATAAATCGAAACCTTTTCTAACATATTTTGGAATGAAACGGCTCCATGATTTACCACACATAAAAATCGACAAAAAGTTCCAAGACGTGCTGCAAAAATAAATAAATATATTCCACATATATTTGAACCCATCCTGAGGAACAGTCGTTGACATAGACTCAAATATCACTTTCGCATTAATTACCTAAATATGACGGAAAAGGACATTGAAATTCAATGAATTATTGTAACCAATAAATGTCAAGAAAAAATAATCAGATCAAATAAGGTACTTTAATTACTAAAATAAAATATAGAGAGCTACATATTTTTACTGCAACAGTAGAAGCATTATACATATTGTATGTAATATATTTACAAATATATATTTTTAAAATAGCTTTGAATCTCCTTTATTTTTATTTTTGAGTTGGAAAAAGAGAGACAGTGTCAATCGAACCTCATGTATTTTTTAATATCCTCTATTATGAGTTGTTAACACAGAAAATGGTCCAAAGCATGTTTTTTTTCCATATCAGAATGAAATTTGTTTGAAAAATAAGGGCATAGTGGAAATATCAAAACATCCTTATAAAGAGCGCAAGCCATCAACTACAGAAAACTCGAACGAAAAATAAGTAGCAAATTAATGGAGACTTTTTCCTTTTCTTTTGCTCTTTTAATCTTGTTACTAAATAGCATTACACTATGCTTGTGCACAACAAATTTGAATTCTACCACAGACAAACTTGCCCTTGTTTCCTTCCAAACCTCCCTCACATCCGACACACATGCTATCTTGAGCTCGAATTGGTCCGAAAATACATCAATTTGTAATTGGGTTGGCGTCACGTGCGGCGTCAAGCACCGCCGTGTCACTGCCTTCAACCTCTCTGGCTTCGAACTTGCCGGAACTGTTGCTCCACATCTCGGAAACCTTACGTTTCTTAGATATTTAGACATCAGTTCCAACAATTTCAAAGGCTTCTTACCCTCTGAGCTTTCTAATCTACGGCGTTTGAAGGTGATGAATGTCGGAGTGAATTCATTCACCGGAGAAATACCAACATGGTTGGGAAGTTTGCCTCAGCTCCAACAACTCTATCTGTACAACAACAGTTTTTCAGGTACAATTCCTGCATCTTTGTTCAACAATTCCAACCTGCAGGTCTTAAATATGAATTTCAATTTAGTGGATGGGAATATTCCAAAGGAGATTGGCCATAGCTCTTCCCTCAAGGAAGTGAGGATGATCTATAACCATTTGAGTGGGACTATTCCACAAGAGATTGGAAATGTTTCTTCCCTTGAAATATTATACTTGAGCCATAATCAGTTGAGTGGATCCATACCATTGGGTATCTTCAATGTGTCTTCCATGTGAGAGATTAAAATTTGGAATAATAGTCTATCAGGTTCCCTCCCAAGTGATATGTGTAATAATGCCCCAAATCTCAGAACACTTTATCTTTGGGGGAATCAACTTTCTGGGAAAATTCCACCAAATATATGGCAATGCAGGAACCTTCAGCTCCTGGCATTAGCCCAAAACCATTTCAATGGAAAAATCCCAAGTGAAATTGGGAGCTTGAGTATGCTTAGAGAATTGTACTTGGGCACCAACGATTTCCAAGGTATACACACATGACACATATCTTTTTACTTCTAAGTGATTTTATATTATTGTTGGGATAATTTTCTTTTCTTTTTTCCTTTTTGGGAAAAGCATGCAAATATATATAGGGGTTGGATCTAGTGAGAACTCATTTTTTGAGAACTTGAACCATGCATAAGACGTTGAAGATAATGACAAACAAGATAAAGTTGTGCATAACGAAAATTTCTAAAATTGTTGCACAACAAAATAATTTTAGAAAGTTTTCGTTATGCACAACTTTATACTGCTTTTATCATCATCTTCAACGTCTTATCATCGTTCGCAGAAGTCAAAAAGATGTGGTTCTCATTGATCCACTCCCTATATATATGTTGGTAAATTAATAACAACAATTTCAGGAGGAGTTCCACCAGAAATAGGAAATCTTTCAAGACTACAGATATTAAACATAAAAAACGCCTCTCTAACGGGACATATTCCACCAAATATATGGAAATGCAAACATCTTGAGGAGCTGTATTTATCCAACAATCATTTCAATGGAAAAATCCCAAGTGATATGTGCAATAATATGCCCAATATCAAAACACTTGATCTCAGTCAAAATGAACTTGAAGGACATATTCCGCCAAATATATGGAAATGCAGACATCTCGACGTGCTGGGATTATCCTACAACAATTTGAGTGGCAGCATCCCACATGAAATTGGAAATATGAGCATGCTTACGAGCTTATACTTGGGATACAATCATTTCACAGGTGTACAATACGTGATCCTTTCTTCGTTTTATTTATGATTTCATTTCATTGTTTGTACAAAGTTCAACCTCTACAAATTGATGCTTAATTGGATTCATCACACAGATTTGACCTAATCAACAACTTTTATTTGGCAACATGCACTTTAAATTTTTTGTTATGATAACTAAAATTCTTTAGCAAATACATCCTATTAAGAAAATTAAAAAGTATTTAAAATAACTGCATTCTTAGAGTTTAGTTAAGGATTCATGGATAGGCCTTGTGATGATTCATGGATAGGCCTAAAACATTAACAACACATCATTGTTTGCAAATTAAATTGCTTGATCATCTTTTTCTCTTTTTAATGTATTTGCAAATGACGCATAAGCAAATTAAATTGCTTGATCATTAGTTAATGAATTATTGTAGTACTTTGCATGTATTATTTAATATTTTTTATCAATAGAATACATTCAATATTATTAATTGATGCATGTCTGTATATGGCAGGTGAATTACCACAAGAGATTGGTACTCTACCAATCCTCCAGTATTTTAGTGTGTTCGAAAATGCCTTATATGGGTTCATCCCATCTTCCATATTCAACTTATCAACCTTGAAGGAATTAGAACTTTCATACAATGAGTTTTCACGTACTCTTCCTTCAGATTTGGGGAATTCACTTTTCAATCTTGAAGAGCTTCTTTTGAGTACGAACGAACTCAATGGACCAATTCCAAGCTCTATCACCAATGCTTCTAAACTTACCGTCTTGGACATGTCCGACAACTCCTTCAGTGGTTCCATACCAGACTTTGGTAATTTGAGACTCCTTGAGGAACTTTACCTTTGGAGAAATAATTTGATTGGAGCGGAATCCCCAACTCAGGAGTTGACTTTTCTCTCTTCATTAACAAATTGTCGATATTTGAAGTACTTGGAAATATTAGAAAACCCACTGAATGGCATTCTACCTGCTTCAGTTGGCAATTTGTCCTCTTTTCTTGAGGTCATTAACGCACAAAACAACCACGTCACAGGTGTCATTCCTTCTGAAATTGGAAACTTAAGCAGTTTGTTATTTATATCTTTTTCTTGGAATCAATTGAGTGGAACCATTCCATCAACAATTGGGAAAATGAAGAATCTCCAAAGACTATATCTCTATGGAAATCAATTGGTAGGGCCCATCCCTTACGAAGTTTGCGGATTGAATAATTTGGGGGAGTTGAGCTTTGGTAGTAACATGCTTGTAGGTCCAATACCTGAATGTCTGGGTGATGTTAAATCCTTTAAAATTATCAACTTAGGCTCCAACCAGTTGAATTCCACCATTCCTCCAAACTTGTTGACTCTTACAGACCTTCTAGCTTTGAGCTTGTCCTCAAATTATTTGAACGGTCAATTGCAAATCGGAAATTTAAAGGCAATCGCCTATCTAGACTTGTCCATTAATAATTTTTCAGGCGATATTCCTAGCTCAATTGATGGTTGCCAATCATTAGCCCTTCTTAACTTATCAAATAATTTTTTTAACGGATCTATTCCTCAATCCTTGGGAAAGGTAAAAGGTTTGATAATATTGGATTTATCTTACAATAATCTTTCTGGATCAATACCCAAGTCCTTAGAAGACCTTCCCTTTATTGTCATTTTTAATGTTTCCAACAACAAATTGGTGGGGGAAATTCCAAATGGGGGTCGTTTTGGTAACTTCACCGCTCAATCTTTTTCCCACAACTTAGCTCTCTGTGGTCCAATAACATTTCAAGTTCCACCTTGCTCACAAAATCATCATAGATCAAGCTTAAAGAAATTCATGGTGCCCTCAATGATTTTAGCTGTCATTCTGGTGATTGTCATGCTCGTGCTCATAAAGATGCGCAAACAGAAAAAAGTAGCGCTCACTGCCGATATTTCACCACCAATTAATGGATGCAGAAGAATTTCTTACATAGAACTTGAACGAGGAACAAGTTGTTTTAGTGAGACCAACCTACTTGGAAGAGGAAGTTTTGGTTCAATTTTTCAAGCAACACTTTCTGATGGGTTACAAGTTGCAGTAAAAGTGTTCAACTTGGAACTACAAGGAGGGGCAAGGAGCTTTGATGTTGAAACTGCTATGCTGAGCAGCATTCGGCACAAAAACTTAGTTCGGGTCATTGGATGTTGTAGTAATACAGAGTTTAAAGCATTGATTCTCACATATATGCCACACGGGAGCTTGGATAAATGGTTACATTCCGACATGTATCATCTGGATCTTATGCAGAAACTCAAAATAGCAACAGATGTCGCAGCAGGCTTGGAATATCTTCACCATGGTTATACATTCCCAATTGTTCATTGTGATATAAAGCCAAGCAACGTGTTGCTTGATGAAGACATGACTGCCCATCTTGCTGATTTTGGTATTGCCAAACTTTTTGATGGAAGGGAAGCTTTCATCCAAACACAAACACTGGCGACCATTGGTTATGCAGCACCAGGTGATGCTAAAGTTTCCAACTTCAATTTCATCTTATTATTTTCCTAAAATTATCAATGTTCTTATCTAATCCTAACAAAATGATGAATGCAATTAGAGTTTGGAATGGAAGGTAAAGTGTCGACAAATGGGGATGTATACAGTTTTGGGATGCTGCTGCTGGAGATGTTCAGTCTAAAAACTTTCTATGGCAAAAGTTATCAGTTCAAATATGTATTCATATATTTGATCAGTGTGATGAAGATATACCATCCATAGGAACATCGAGACATCTTTGTTTCACTAGATGAAGATACATTAACACGCGTGTGAATCTAATAAGAATGAAGTAGATATTTTCTTTGAAAAAATATTTATAAGCTTGTCTTTTACTTCTGTATTTAGCAATAAAACTTAGTGATATTTAATTTCATATATTAATTTGAGTGTTTATGTCTTGAAATTGTTATTCCGTTGATCACATTGATAATCTGCATGTTTTTGTACCTTTGTACAAGTAAGGGCTATGAGATCCCTCGAGGAGGTCTCTTCAATCTCGTTATATGCATCACCTTCGTAGGGTTCTCGTTCATCTCTCAAACGATAATTACCTACGCGTGTGCTGTCGGAGTAGCGTTTTACTTGCTTGCAAGAAGCTATGCCACTAGAAAATGGTATGTCTCCAGATTTAAGAATTTCCCCAAGACTGTCAAGCTCTGAAATAAAACAACTGTGTATTTTTGTATTTGTGTGTGCTGAAATACCCTCAACTGTGTGTAATCTGATTGATTCTGGAACATCTTGTGCTCTTTTTCATCTTGCCTTCCTGAAATTTTGAAGAAAATGTTGTGAAACGATAAACATTGAACATGGCACTAATTATTACCACAAGCTAATATCATAACTCATTAATTCCTCAATCAAAACCAAAATTAAAAATATAAAATAAAAAGTTCTCCTCTCAACAATTACTCTGAAAAAAAAAGACAGCTAGCTTAAAATGGAAATAAAACAAATTGTAACACAGACATATGATCTTGAACATGAATGTGCAATGAAGAAAAGAACTAAAGCCAATCACAAACTAATTTTTTGCTTGGATCATCGTTGTCATGATTCTTCAAGTCTGATAATCCATGGCTAAAATGGTGCTGAGATTCATGGGATTCATGTAGTCCAGTGATCCAGTTAGGATTTGCTGCACAATTAGTTCGTTTGCTCTCTCAGAAGGGTGGAATGGGTCCCAAAATGCATATACATCTCTGTTAGGGCACAGGTTGGAGAGTGGTGTGCGAAGCCCTAGTCCATTGTATCGTCCCTGTCCGCAGCACGCCACCTTCGAGGTCACAAACCCTGCCCCGACCCGGCCCAAGAACAAGTCAATAAATGCTAGGGTATGGGTAAATGCCACGTGCTCGTGTCGTGTGTGTGATTGTGTGCACGAGAGAGAGAGAGAGAGAGAGAGAGAGAGAGAGGGAGAGGGAGGGAGAGATACCGAATTGTTGAGGGTTGTTGATGAAGTCGTAGTGTGTGAGCTATGTGTTGGCGGCGACAAAGACGTCATGACTTCCAATCTCGGAGTTGAGTGAGAGCAGCATCTCCCTGAGCTGTGGGTTGAAGAGTCCGGCGGCACTTTGGAGTTCCGGTGAGCACTCGCCATTCTGGCCACGTTGGGCTAGCTCGGCCAGCACGCACCCGAGTGGCCCGGTTCGGGTCACCAAAACCTTGTGTGCACCTAGTTCGTGCAGTATCTGCATCCATTGGCAAAGAATTTTACAATTGTTAAACATGATTTACGTGCAATAATCAGTAAATCAGACTAGATTTGAAATAAATTAGATGAGTATGGTTAAAATATAAAGTTGCCAACATGATCTTCACCAAATCACTCAAACATAAAGATTTTTATTAATTTCAAACATATTATTTTGATTTCAGAAATGTATGTGTGTGTATATGTATATAAATATGATCCAAATCACCCCTTAAAACTAAATATCATCAGATACTTTGAGATACTTTCCTGATGTTATCCTAAATAAAGCTTTAACTATATCAGCTCAAGAACTAATCTGAAAAATATCTTGGTTTGAAACGGCTCCATGATCTACCAAACATTTTTGAACAAAAATTAAATGCAAGCTTCTGATGGACGGATGGAGTATTATATATTGATATAAATAAATAATATTATATTTTGTAAATATTATATATTGATATAATAGGGGAAAAGAGAGAGAAATGAATAGAATTAAGGGTTTTGATGTATTAAAATTATAATTCTAAATAAATAAATAATACTATATATATATATATATATATATATATATATATGTGTGTGTGTGTGTGTACTGTGTATTTCGGTTATTCAGTTAAAAAAATTCGGAACCGACCAAAACCGAATTATCAAATTTTAATTCGATTTTAATCGAAATAGTTGAATCAAATTTGATTTTTCGATTTGATTCGGTTTGGTTATTCGATTTTTAGATATTTACTCACCTCTAACTATTTTTAAACAAAAAATAGAAGTTTGACAACTAATTGAATTGACGAAGACCCACGTCATTTGCCCCATCGTTCACGTAATATCGTAGAATACAAAATATAGACATCTTGAAAGTTATGAAATTGTTTTCTTTTGTTTTTATCATATTCTAAATTTCGTCAGGGCATTTAAATTTCTAACATTTTAAAGTCTTGATTTAGCTAAAGATAGTGACATAGAAGTATTATTTGCATAATTATGACATAAAAATGAAATATATATAAAATGCATATATGTTGTGGATTAAAATTTCTTATATTTTTAACAAATTGTTAGAAAATAATAATTATGACATAAAATGATATATATATATATATATATATATATATATATATTAGTATATAGAAATGAATACAATATAACAATCATAGTATCAATATTTTTACAACATGTCGATATTGTGATTGATTAATTGGTTAATTATTTGCATGCTAAATCAATATTCGTTAAATATAACTCAAACTATCAAAATGTGATGGAAGGTTTCTTAATGATTTTACAAAGTTTAAATATTAATCTTGTAAAATTTATTTACAAAATAAATACTAAACTTAAAATATATTATATTTTCCAAAGGAAAAAAATAAAGGAATGGTAGCATGATATGATACATTACATGATAATCACAATACAATTATTTTAAATCAAATTAAAATAAAAATATTGATAATAATTTTGTAATTTTATAAATTGAATTAAATAAAATAATAATGATAGATAAGCATTTATAATACCACATTTAATATTAATATAACAACCAATCCTTACATTGAATGATAAGTAGTTAAATAAGGAATTTTGTGATATTTAAAAAAATAAGAATAAAAAATAATAAAAGTACCACATATGATAGTAGATGATTATGGTGTCTCCAATATGTAATGATCCATTATATATTAATAGATATAAATATTCCATTGAACAATATGAAATATTTCTTTATCTATAAACTTGATTGTCGAACTACTTAATATATACTCATATACTAATAATTTCAAGGCATGTCAAATTTAACCTTTAAATAATAACATGAAATGATTTTCTTAAAAAAAATAGATTTATCTTTACATTGAGAAAGTCTTTGGTACTATATCAGTATTGACATGTCCACTATTTATACTCCAAAAAGATCATCTCAGTGATTCAATCATAATAGCTCTGTATTTCAAAGCCTTCTAGTATGTCATTCGTGTAATGTGACAAAAATTAAATTTTTTCATTTATTAATGTATATTATATATTAATGAATATAACTTATAATTTATGAATTTTGTAACTATTGAAATTAATTGACACTTAATTTATATATAATTGTTTGAGTTGGTTTATTATATTTAAACCATTACATATATTTGAAAGTTTATAATTTGAGTACATATTTTAAAACTATTTTCCTAATATTTATATAAATGCATATATGTTATGGATACATAAAAACTCCAATACATCCTTAAGTAACGTGCAGACGGACAAAAGTATCATTTATTATAAAGAAAAGTATCATTTACATTAAAGATAAGCATTTTCATATCAATGCATAAGCATTTTCGTCTCCATGGATTCTCCAGGTATTTATGCACAAATGAATGATAATCAGTGCACATCAACTAATATTTTATGCATATACAAGATAAGCATTTTCATATCAATGCATAATGTAATACTTGAATGTGCACATACAAGAAAATAACATAAACATTTCACGTGTAATGTATTTTTTGACCTTCATTACAAGAATTTTGTTCATAGACCACACGTCATAGACCACGCACATTAGTACTAAAGTGGTCTATTATGACATAGACAACGTGGGTGGTGAAACGCGTGGTCTATAACCATAGTTTTAAACGGTTATAGACCACGGGTTAGAGAACCGCGTGGTCTATTAACGTTTTTTTCATATGATAGACCACGGTGCCTTTACCGCGTGGTCTATTAGCGCACAAGTTTTATTAACCACGACTTTTTTCGCATCGTCTAACATCCACGTCGACTAAATACCACGGGTTTAGGCCGCGTGGTCTTTCGCTACTTAACCATGTGGTCTTTTAGCCCATCTTCAATAGATCCCCAATTCCGAAGAAATCCGTCAAAAAATCAGACCCCTCGCGTCGCGAGGAAGACGAAACCCGAACCAAGATCAGTTAAACCCCATCTCTGCCGCGCGTTCCGGTGGCGATTAAGCGGCGCCGGGTGGTCGGATTACTGGATGAGGACGAGGAAAAAGGAGATGACTGCGGCCAAGAAAGAAAAGGCAGGTGAGAAAATTGGGGGATGATTTTGAGAGAGTGGCCAGGGAAAGCGGGATGGCGAGCAACTCCGGCGGTGAAAGTGGAGGCGCTGCGGCGAAGGTGAGGAGTAAGAGCGGCAAGATGAATTTGAGTAATGATGAAGAGGGAATAAAGGATGAGGAAAGGAATTTGGTTAAGGAGGAGGAAAATTGGGGCTACGGTGGTGGCTGCAGCCTCCGGAATTAGAAGCTCGCTGCGGTTGTCGAGGATGCATTGATTGAGTTTGAGGCCAATGTGTTTGACGATTTGTCTGAGTGAAAGTAGAACTAGATTGTTAATTTCTTATTTTAATGTATTCTTTGTGTGTTTAGAACTGCAATTACTTAGTACAATCTACCGTGCTATTTGTTTCGTGGATTAAGAAATGAACAACGAACCTTCTCGAGCTCGAATTCGAGTTCGAACTCGAATTCGAGCTCAAATTGAGCTCGAATAACACAATTTATAAAAGACAATAATTATGAACCCAATGCATAACGAATGTACGTTTTCACTACTAAACCTTTCCTTTTCTTACAGTTATAAGTTCACTGGCATGGTTTTGTTTTACTTCCTTGATTGGATTTACTGTTTTTGATCATTGACATGTCATTGTTGAGTTTATGTTTGTATAATCTCGGTATGTACACGTTTTTGTTATGTTGATTATATAATTTATAGTTTTATTAGACATTCATATAAGTGATGTATGGGTCCATGTAAAAAAACCAAAATCTGATGGATGTTTGTGGTTTTGATCGGTGATAAAGGTAGAATTGAGGAACCTGTTTACAAGTCTAGAGACAAGTTAAGAAGTCCCAATCCTTGCCCAATGTCTCTCTGTTTTTATAACTTTGCATGTGGTCTTTCAAATTGAATGTTTGTGTCATGCATCATTTGGGATTAAGCTTGTTTCAATTAGACATGTATTTGCTACTTTATTGATGTTTTGTTCTTTTGATATTATAAAATTTTATTTTCTAAATGAATAGAAGAGAGTCGTTTTGCTATCACATCTCGTGATTTCATATTTTGCTTGTTCTCAAGTCTGCTGTAATTTGTTCTCAACCACCAATCTTTACCACGAATTTAATATTTTGTCTTGGCTAAGTATAATTTTTGCCCATATGCACTTGCCAATTGGCCAAAGAAATGTTTTGTAATTCTAATCTTTTTGAGTGGCTCCTTGTTTAGTCAACATTACTTTCCTATTTAAGATTTTGAGCTCATGACAATTGTTAGTGAATGAATAAAATTTATGTTCGGGGGTGATGGCGGGGATCGAGATTACAAGAGGAGCGACAAAGTAGAAGTAGGGAAGAAGTGAACCTAGCACCGTGTAATACAATTATGGAAGAATGATAGCTGTCATGGTTCATATTATGCAGAATGTGAGGGCTTTGCTTTTGCTAATTATGCAGAATGCAGGCAAAGTTCATATTGCGGTGAATGTCCTCAAGATTGTTGGTGGTTAAGGTTTAAATTATGGCTTGCAATTGTAATTGCTAACTCGACCCCAATCATTAATATTATTCTCTTGGTTGATTGACCATGTTACTCTACATTCACTCAAGATCTTGCCTAGGGATCTGAATTTCCTTGAGCATACTAGTGACTTTGGTTGGAAAGAGTGAGCACTAGACTAACACCTTGACTTGTCGCCATCGGCCTTCCTCGAGCACTAGACTAGCAGTTTTGTGGTTATATGCTATGGATACTAATTACTTTGACTTGCAATTATAAAATAGAAATACCTTGACAAATTTGTTTTCTAATTTATTCAACTGATAGTGTTACATATCACACAAGTATTAAAACTTGAATACATAAGCACGGTTTATATAGTCGACAAGTAATGTTAGTGGCCTTCCACTCCGTCACTATACTTATAGAATCCCAACTATTGTGTGGATCTCTTTATTTAATTACTTAATCAACAGCTCTGCATCAATATCTTAACTTTTCTTATTAGAATTGGATAAGCGAACTGTTTTGTCTTGGTCCAACTCGTTTCAACTCCTAGACATGCAATATTTATGTGTATAATAAAGTTGCAGGAAGTAAACTGAAGTGGGATGTATTTTGAATAAATGAATGGAAATAGTCTACATTAAAAATGATGTCATCAGCTAAGCAACGTAAATTTGATAAATGTTGGAATTTGGAGGGAATAATACATTTATCTGCAAGGAATTAGATCTTTTCGTTGAATTGATTATATTTTACCACTATATCCGACTTATGTGATTATCATTTTACATTTATATCATAAACATTATCATGTTTATGATAATGTCATGATTTATTGTTTGTCCTTCTTTCCTAGTTTCTTTCTTACGCTTTGTTATTTTATCTTAGCCTCCTCTTTTTGTGCGGATGTAGAACATTCCATCGTTACTAGATTGAAGTCTGTTTACTCATATAATTTCACACTCAAATTATTTTATATGATTATGCCATGGGTTTTTTTTTTTTAATTTGAATCAGCTTGTTCAAGCTAAACCACCCAGTCCTTGTTTCCTAAATTTGACATAGCTACGACTCTCGGCAGGGCCCTAAAAATGTTCAATATGAGCATAGGAAAGAGAGAGAGAATATCTTGTGGGAAATGGTCAAGGTATGAAACACTCGCCATAACACTTAATTATGAAATTTTTTGTCGTTCAAAATGTACATAACTCTAATTATGCATTTCACATAGTGTCAAGAACAACTTGATGGAAGGCAATGTGGATTCTATGTCATGCGCTACATGAGAGATATTATTGAGGGTTATGGTTCGGATAACACCATTGCAATTCCTACTATGGTAATCATAAAGTGGCATTTTAATTCATAATTTTCTAAATACTAATTCTTTACTTTTTTACTAATAGAATGTTTATTTTATTTTAATAGTTTTCTAACGGCTTTTACTCGAAAAAAGAAATCGATGAAGTCCGTATAGAGTGGTCCGAGTTAGTCGCTGATTCTATGGTGGTTGACGATGGTAAGTTTCATACTTTTTGTTGAACATAATGATTTTGATGTACTAAATTTTATTTCTTACCACTTTACATCTTATTCTAATAATGTAGATGAGATCAAGTTAGATGATTGATGTTGTTGAAGCAAAGATGGTGAAATGCTTGAAGATGGTGAAGTTGATTTTTTTTTATGAATTTTAGTAGCTAGTTAGAAAATATTTGTTATTGAAGATGGTGAATGGATATTTTTGGATAAATTTTAGTAGCTAGTTAGAAAATACTTGTAGCTAGTTAGAAAATACATGTAGATTGGGAATTTCCGGATATAACGTTTTGAATGCTTATGAAATGTGTACCTTGATTTTGATATAAATATTATGAGAAATATTTTGTATCTATTTTGGATTATTATTTTAATTAGCAGAAACATGCATTCAAATTATGAAAACATGTATTAAATAAATAATAAAATAACAAAAATATATTATTCAGTTATAGACCACGGGAAAATGCGCGTGGTCTATTCAGTTATAGACCACGGTGAAAATCGCGTGGTCTATAATGTCATAGACGACGGGAAAGGCGTGGTTCACCCGGTGGCCGTTGTCTATAACATTATAGACCACGCGGTTTTCACCGTGGTCTATAACTGAATAGACCATGGGGAAATCCGCGTGGTCTATAACCCCGCGTAATAGACTACACCTTTGTAGACCACGCGGATTTTTGAAATAGACCATGGGCATTCCCCGTGGTCTATTAGCGAAATTCTTATAGTGCTTGTGCATTTTTATACAAGTTCTTATGCATACTTTTCTACTTATCTATGTATAGAATAACTTTGACATTGTGCATTTTATACAGTTGCGTATGCATGCTTTTATCTATGCATAGAATAATTTATGGCAACTAAAACCAGCAACCATTGACATTTATATGCAAGAGAGAGAATGTGAAATAATTAGGTGCATTAATTAACGCGGTGGATACTCTCGGTGGGGCAAAATGAGAGAGAGAGTGATACAGTTATTATGTTCAAAATTACCAATATACCCTAAAACACAATTAAAAACTGAGAGTCAAATTTTTGTTAGTTAAATTATACCAAATTCCAAATATTCAGCCATTTAATCTGTAATACCCCGACCGTCTAAACTTGGTTTAGAATGAATCTAATTTTGAAAATTAGGATTTTGCATCAGTAATAATAAAAGATTATAGAAATTACATATATGTATAAGAATTATGTAAGTTAACAAGATTTTGGGATATATCCCAAATGAATTTAAACTATTGCAATACATATATATATATATATATATATATATATATATATAATATGTAAAACGAAAAAAAGAAGGAAAAGAAATAAATAAAGCGGAAAGTCTAATCTATATATATACAATAATATATTATTATATATATATTTAGAATAGGTGTAATAATAGTGTGTGTGTCGGGATATATATATATATATATATATATATATATATATATATATATATATATATATATATATATATATATATGTGTGCAAGTGTGTAAGAGTGTGTGTGTACGTGTAATGTGTAGGGTGCATGTGTGTGTTAGCAATTATGTAAGAAGTAATCGATCAAGCTAACCATTTCATACTACCATTTCATTGTCGTGAGTTCTGATGTGCGATAGGAAAAGAAAAATAGAAAGTTTCCTTCAATCTTTCTTTCTCAATTTCTCGTCTCTTTCGATCTTTCGTTAAATTGACGATATTAAGGTTAGTCTCGCCATTACCTACATTCCTATGGTTTAAAATTTAAATTTGGTGCATGTTTTGTATTTGTGTATTTATTTTTGAAATGTATTAAAAATAGGGAGATGATGCCAAATGCTAGAAGTCGAGAACTAATGTTATTCGTATACTCTATCTATGCTTGGATTATGAATATGGTTAAAAGTTATTAAGGTTAGATTTTTGCTCATTTTTAAAGCCGAGCTATAGTCGATTTTTCGATTTTTATTGAGTGAAGTAACTTCATATTTACAGTCTATGCTAGCCTACTAGCATATAGAATTAAATTGGGTCGTACGCATTATGACAGAAAACCTATTTGGTTGAAAATCTAAAGCTCCACGTTCGGATTATCCGATCTTTGTTTGTCAAATGTTATTACATATCTGTATTCTAGGATATATCTAGCATGACATATAAATTTATCATAATTTTCTGGGTATGTTATGTATTTTCCTAAAAATGTCATGTATCTAAAGTTGGCTGTTCGAGAATACCATAAACGTTATACGAAATGTAATGTGACATATGAGTTAGATAATGTATAATAAGTAAACGATTAAAGTTTGGAAGAAATTGATCGACTTTTGCTTAGTTAAGTATGAGAAATCAAGAATAGTTTATTATTAATATTTGAACATGTGTGCGTAGAGTTATGATTATCGCACAGAGTTATGATTTATGGCTAGTTAAATATGATTTTCCCTGAATAGTTGAAATAGACATGAGATACAAGAAATGAAACGAGGACTTAGAATTTTAATGTGGTTCGATGTTAATGAATAAGCTTGTCCCAAGCTAAGAATATAAATAAAGTTTAGTCGATGAGAAAATATAATAAATGGATGAAAATAGTAGCTCCACTATGACCAAGTGGAACCAAATTGAGATATTTTATATCTCTTATTCAATAATGATGATGCAAAATCCTAAGATATTAAAAGTTATCTAGTTCGTTGTTGATAATCGACGTTATCCAAGAACCAAATGAAGTACTAAACCTTTCTTTTACGTAAAGGTAAAGTACGAAGGTAACAGAAGAAGAGAAATGAGAAGTACGCCGTATTGCTAAAAGTATATATCAGGTGCGCTTTTTCTTGAAATGACAAATGCTTTATTTATGATGCTTTCTTCGAAATGAAAAGCCTTTATTTACAATGCTTTCTATTGAGAATGATGATGAAATGTTATTTAATTACCTGCCCAAAATGTTTATGTTTTATGTATGAATCCTATCAAGTTGTTGGTTCGCCAACTATGAATGATAATGAAGTTGTTGGTTCGCTACCAACGTATGAATGAAAATCGAATTCGGATCCTATGCTGGAAGGACAATTCCTGGCTAGGATTAACGTGTACACTAAGGGTGACTGTGTGCTGAAAGGTAATTCTCGATCGGTCACAACGTCCGTGGAAGGAGGCCTTCTTCTACGGCGCAAGATGAGGAAAATGTTATATGAAAGGATACGGATCATACATACGAGAAAATATGTCTGGCCGACAAGTTTATGAAAATGATGAACATTTTAGTAAGCACGAGCATTTCAAATAAAACCTCGTGTGTTTCTTGATGGGCGGTGTAATTCAATGAAAAATGTTTTGGCATAAGTCCACTAAGTGCATTCTTGTACTCGACCACGGATGTTTGTTTTAAATGTGCGAGTTGGTGGTGATGCAATGGAGCCGTGTTGAGCAGTTGAAACATTTTGTTGTTAAAAGTTAGAACCTTGAGTGCACATCGTCATATGTGTACTTCACATGTTTTCCGCTGCAAAAGTACTAAGTTATATGTTTAACCCTTTTTTTAAAGGTCTGACGATCTAGTCTCGTATGTAAATTATGTTTGTCAAATCTCAAATGCTTTAAAGTTCTAGAAGTATCCCTTATATATGTCTCACAATTCGATGTTCCATGTCCTTGTTACGTTTCTTAATTCCCGTTCCGAGTAATAGTCTCTGCTAATCCGTCCTTTGGAATAGTGGGCTGTTACAGAGTGGTATCAGAGCAATTCATTCCTTGAATCCCAAAACTTTCTTCAAAGTTAAGTCTAGATCGAGTCACTAGACTTGTTAGAGGTCAGTCGACTACGCTCAACACTCCATCGCATCAAGCTCGACCAGAAAGAGGTAAATGATCTTTCCAATTTTGGAAATGAAATTTTAAAGTGGAAAATGGTTGAAATGATGTTTTAGCTATGAAAAAAAGAAGAGATATGAGAAAGAGTTGACAGTGATATGACAAGAAGTTGACAGTGATATGTCAAAAGTGAAATGTTTGATTTCGTGGAATTCAATGAGATTCATTGTTATGAACGAGTTATGTTATTGTTGTTTAAATTTTTACAATTACAAGTTGTTGATGACAATTAGTATGTTATCCCAAAAGAACATAGACTGTTTAAGACGCATGATCCCTTTTGCAAAAGAACATAGAAAAATGAACTATGAGAATTTTATTCCATCTTGAGAACAAAAGTGAGGATTGAAATGAGAACAAAAGCGAGGGTGAAAATGAGAATAATACAAGTTGAAAGACAAGAACAACGAGAACAAAGTGGAGAAAACTAAAAGAACGGAGATGAAAATGATGATGGTAATAATGGAAGGATGATTTTGAGATGATGAATGTCACTATGCGATAGTAACATGAGTATAGTCTTTCCCATGGATGTTCACACGCGACGGAACTCCAAATTGACTATGACTTTTTCGCTAGAAACGAAATAGATATGTGATCAAAGAATCAGTTGATGCTAGTATTGTGATTTATATAGAATGAGAGACCACGGTATGGTAGAAAGTTTGAATGCTAATTGGAGAATTAGGTTTTTCAATAGTATGAGTAGAGTTTGAAATGTATGGTATGTTGACAACCCTTACAATATATGATGACCTATTACGAGTTATACGAGGTTTCGAATTTTATTCATTAACCAAGTTCTGCCATTGAGTTTAACTCATGATCTAGTTTCAATTGAGATATCATTTGAGTTCTCACTTTTTCTGAAAGAAGTTTACAACCAGGAAATTTGTAAAGTGTCATTTTGAAACCAAGCCCTCATGTGTCTGAGAAGTATTTGTGACGGATCTGGCTAGCCCATATGACCAAAGACATCTCAGTAGTCGTCATTCTGGTCTTCGGACCCTATCTCCCAATTATTCAGTTCAAAGAACATATTGGTTCAAACTTTCAAAAGTACGGTCATCTCAAATTTCGAACCCTTACCACATGTAAGTTGTCATGATGAGTTTTCTTCAATCCTCGAAACTAATAAGTACGATGTAGGTTGACTTATCTTGTCACCTAAGTTTTCAGATCAGTAAAGTGATAGACATCAAGTTATGATGTAGAGAAGTTCTCGATGAGACGTGATATATTTTTCCCTATAATGCACATAGATACGATGACCCTTAAGGGCTTTCCAGATACTGATGACAGTAAAGTTATATCACGTTGTGAGTATTATGACAATAAAGTTACGAACGAGATACTCTTTAGCATTGAGTGCTAAAGTAGAAGTAAAGGAAAGTATAGAACATTCTTGGAAAATAACCTCATCTTATTATGATATAACAAGAGAGATTACAACTTATCTTTAAGATAGCTGATTGTCCTTAAGACCTCGTTAGTAGGTTGGACATGTCTAAAGTATGGAGGTGGACGAGATTAATTTTTATGGATATGTAAGGAATGATAGCATCTCAGTTAACAAGTCTATCGCTTTATACCTCAACCCTTAGAATTATGCTTGAGCATAATTGATTTCGAGTATTTGAGGCTATAGTAAAACCAATGATAATGAGATTGATGGATCATAAATATTGAGAAGTGTGAACAGCTAGGCTAGCCCTAGTGTTTAAACCAAGCATGGGGAATATATCCCGGAAGTCAAGACATGGTAACGAAGACTTGTGTTTGGAACTAAAGTTATGGTGCACAAGCGTACTACCCTACCAGGCTATATGACAACAATGACAGTTTTAACTCTGGAAGTGAGAACCGAAGTATAATGAAAACAATATGACTTTCAGATATCATGATCAAGAAAAATGGGACAAGAATTGAGAACAGCTGAAGAAACTACGAGCTATCCCGTTATGAGATAGCCCAAGATATGATATAAGCTTAAGAAACAGTCTGACTACGACAAGTAAGGTAATTCCTTGGAAGCAAAGAAGTAGATTCATTATTTGAGATGAAGGTCTGGTACTCTAAGTTACATAGACATAAAACGCATGTCTTGTGTGTTTTGAAATTTAACAAGCAAAACAACTTCTAGAGAAGTTTGTAAGGAAAATACATTCAAGGGAACAAAGGAAGAGATTCACATGGAAAGACTTTAAGATGAAGCTAATTGGGAAGTTTGTTCGTCATACTTATATGATGACTAATAAGGTAGAATTTAAGGTACCTCTGACAGTGAAATGAAGCAAACATGGAATGTCAAGAAGATAGTGAAGATACATGATGTTTAGGGCAAAAGTCAGATACGTCTCCATTGGACAAGGGATTTTAACTTGTGCGAAAACACTTAGTTAATCAATGAAGATTAAGGGAAATGATGGCACTACAAATGCCAACATGAAGATTTCTCTTGAAAAGATTTTAAAATAAGAGTATATGAGAGATATATTCCTAAGAGTGATAGAGAGGAAAAAGGAACTGAATCATTAAGACTGAATTAAGAATTGATGATAGTGACGGATACATCATGATATCTACGACAAGATTAGACTGTCGATGAAACAATGCCAGAGGATAAACCGACGTAGATCGAGCCGCAAAATGCAATTGATAAAGGAATAACAGTAATGACAACCGAGAAGGATATGACGAACAAGGTGACGGGGAGGCTGAAAGGAAACATGGTGCAATTAGGGAAAGGACAAGGATAAATGAGATGGATGTTTACAGACGACAGATGGGACACTCTGATAGAGCCTATGCTCTACACCAAAAACAGAATGAACAAAACCAGAAGCTTTGGCGGTATGGAAACCTCAACATACCTATTATAATTTTGTTCGATACGGTGCTTCACATTCTTTTATCGCAGCGCATGCGTAGATGCTTTAGAACTTAACTAAGAGACGAGATAAAGCTATGAGAATTTCATCACCGATAGGAGGAATTACTGACGATTACACATGCATGCTTGAACCTAGAACTGAACATAGGATCACTTAAAGTTTTAGCGAACAACTTATATGTCATACCAATGTGGGACGTTGATATAATATTAGGGATGGACTGGTTAGCTGAGAGTTATGCCACCATCTTGTGTAACGAAAAGAAGATTTCCTTCCAATTTCCGGGAATGGATGCTACTAGTTTTCACGGGATTAACATGAGAAATAGAATACCTGTTATATTCGCGATCCAAGAAAGAAAAATGATGAACAAGGTAGGATGCCAAGTTTTCCTTGTTTATCTAAATGGAAAAGCTGAAGTCGAGAAGACGGTGGAAGATATATCGGTTGTGCGGGAGTTTAAAGATGTCTTTCCTAAAGAATTGTCGGGTTTACCGCCTAATAGGTAGATTGAGTTTACAATTGATCTAGAGCCCGGGTCAGCACCTGTACTGTTCGTGAAGAAGAAAGATGATACTTTGAGGATATGCATAGATTACAGAGAACTGAACAAATTAACACTCAAGAACAAATACCCTATGCCGAGGATAGATGATTTATTTGATCAGCTCAGGGAAGCAAGAGTATTCTCGAAGATCGACTTAAAATCAGGGTACATCAACTGAGAATTCGACAAGAAGATATACCCAAAACGATATTTCGAACAAGATATAGTCACTATGAATTCATAGTTATGCCATTTGGATTAACAAATGCACCCGCTGTGTTCATGGATCTTATGAACAGAGTATTCCATCCGTACATAGACAAATTTGTCTTGGTATTTATAGATGATATCCTCATCTATTCAAAGGACGAAGATGTAGGGAAATCTGATTTTAACCCTCTCCCAAGGATCTATCTTGGATGTTTAATTCACCATACATTGATTATATGCCTAGCATGCACCTATATAATTAATTGCAACACGTAGGAGTTTTCTCGTGTTTACCTGCGAATCTATCGGGGATGAATACATCGAGACTCGTGCTTTGATCTTCTGAACTGTATCCCGGTTGCCTAATCTCCAATGTCGAGTGAGGACAATCTATGGAGAATGCTATAGAAAATCACCCTCTTTCTTTTCTCTCAAATTTTCGAAAATTCTCACCACAAGTATATGGTAATTCTCGAAAATAATGGAATGAGGATTAGCCTTGATTTTCTCTCTCACCTTATATTTATAATGCACTCCCAAATCCTAGCTAGATAGGATCTATGCATATCTAATAAATATAATAATATCCTTTAGGATAGAGAGGATCAAATCAGAGTCCCAGTAGGACTGAGAGAGAGGTGGGCGATTTTCACCCTAGCTACAGGCCTGGATGGGCCAGCCCAGGGATCAAATGCAAGGAATAAAGATGGGTCTCAAATAAATTAATTATCTTATGTTCAGCCCAGAACATAATTTAATTCATAAACATTTATTCATGCCACTAGAGAATAATTGCTGACTTACCCCTTTATTACCGAAGGTGAGTCGGGCTTGCACTTAGACTTTACGAATCCTCGTATTTAAGATATCAGATGTCCATTAATTATTTACGTTGCTCGACCGCTTAAAATAATTAATATCTTTAATTCATAAGTAGTACCACTCAACCTTATTATTGCACTTGAGATAACTCAACTGCGGGGTTTAGTACAATAAACCTTTTGAGCTCCTTAAGGGAACGTCATCATCCTAAACGGATACGTGGTAACTAACATGACATACAAGCACTGCCACCACCCAAGATGCAGAGAATCTTGGGTTATCTCATGTAACCCTCACCCATAGCAAATCAAAGTGATGGTCAGCAACTCATACTCACCTAATACCTTATCGAGGTTTAGATCAACGTAAGTCTCCGAGATCTAGGTTCTTCACGACGGTCAGATAGAAGAACTCATCTCACTGTGATCCATCAATACGTCAGAGACGTACAAGTATAGACAAGCAACCAAGTCAAGTCACATCTTATCTATACCGCAGCCTATACCGAAAACTCGTCCTCAAGTTGTCTCAGTTGTGATACTTTTTATATCTCATTAAGCTTGACCAATCATACAGACTTCTGTGATCTTCTACACACTGTATGATCTAACTTATATATGAGATAAGGGGACATAGATATATGCAATCAAGTAATCAATTCAGATAGGAGATTGTAATAGTGGTAACATGAAACATTGTATAAAAGCTCAACCAAACTGCTTTCAGTATACAAATCCAACAATCTCCCACTTATACTAAAGCAAACTTTTAGTATACAATGTGTCTCTCTACTAGCTATTACAAAACAAAACCATCACTTTGCTTCTCCCACTTATACAAAAGTTTCCTTTCTAAGTGGGTGCCATCTTGCGCAATCCAAGTCCTCGAATGTGCTCTTTGTAGATTTTTTGCGGCAGGCTCTTCGTGAATGGATCAGCTAGGTTATCCGCAGTACCAATCTTCTCAATCAGCATATCCCCTCGTCTAACGATTTCTCGTATGACATGGTACTTTCTCTCTATGTGTTTCGTTGCCTTGTGGGTCCGTGGTTCCTTCGAGTTTGTCACTGCACCTGAGTTATCACAGTAAACTATGATACTCTTGGGCAAACTAGGTACCACACTTAGATCCATGAGGTAGTTCTTGAACAATCTGACCTCTTTAGCAGACCTCCAGGCGGCTACATATTCGCTTCCATGGTGGAGTCCGCAATGTATATTGCTTTGCACTCTGCCAAGATACGGCTCCTCCTCCCAAGGTAAACACATAGCCCGAGGTGAGACTTCTTCTCATCATGGTCGACTTGGAAACCGAGTCCGAATAACCCAAAGGCATTAGACTATCTCGCATGGTAAACCAGCCTATAATCTCGAGTCCTTTCGTGTACTTGAGTATATGCCATCTTGATCAATGAGCTTGTCCGAGGTTAGATCGATATCTAGCTACTATGCCTACCGCATAGCGGATATCGGGTCTCGTACATAAGCATTGCGTACATGAGACTTCCTACGGTGGGCGTAAGGAACTTGTCTCATTTCTCTATCTCCTGCGGTCATAGGTGATCGCTCCTTAGAATAAAGGAACGCCATGTATCGAAAGGTAGCAATCCTTTCTTGGCGGTCGCATACTAAAACGAGTAATCACAAGATCAATATAAGGCGCTTTGAGATAAGCAACATTTTCCTCTTGCGATCTCGGTAAACCTTGATCCCAAGAATGTCGCTGCATCTCCCAAGTCTTTCATTTGAAACCGATCGGATAACCAACTCTTTACGTCGATAACAACTTCACATTGTTGCCAGTAGAAGGATGTCATCTACGTAAAGTGTAAGAAATACCACATCACCGTTGACATCTAAGCGATACACACAACTTTCGCTAGGCAATTGGGTAAATCCATGGGACTTTACCACCTCGTCAAAGCGTAAGTTCGGGATCGTGAAGCTTGCTTGAGTCCATAAATGGACTTCTTAAGCTTCCATACTAGATGCTCTTCACCCTTCACCACATAACATTCGGGTTCTTTGCATATAGATGTCCATACCTTCCTCAAGGTAACCGTTTAAGCGGTTTTCACATCCATTTGCCAAACCTCAAGGTTTAAGTGGGCTGCTATGGCGGAAGAATTACGATGGACTTGAGCATTGTTACAGTGAAAAGGTCTCATCGAAATCGATGCCCTCAATCTGAGTGTACCCTTCGCCACAAGCCCGGCTTTAAAAGCGAAACCTCTCCATCCGAATCTCTTCCTCTTGTATACCCACTTGCTACCTATGGCTTCCTTGCCATCCGGTAGAGGTGTCTTTTAGTATACATCCATAGCTGTTATGGACTCAATTTCTAAGTCCATAGCGGTGTACCATGATCTTGCATCAATGTCTGTATCGCCTCATTTGTATGTCCATGGGTCGATCATTGCTCGCTTTCGTTTCACGGGACTAAACCAAGATTCACCCACGAACATAAATCGCTCGGGTTGACGAACAACCTCCCACTACGACGAGTTCGCATCGCACAATGGCGGTGGGTGCAAAGTAACTTGTGGTTCTCTATCTTGCACAACTTGTCGGATAGGAGCCACTTATACGGTCGGTATCTCGGTGGAACTCGACCCACTTCAATTTCTTGAAGTATCGGTGTCGATCCTCCCACTAGACACGACATCTCGCACCTTTGGCTTAATCGGTGGTGGAATACGATCATCTTCTAATTCACGAAGAATGATTTCAACTTTGGATTTATGGTTTTCATATAATCCTCTTCTAAGAATCGGGCATTAGTGCTAATAATGACCTTCTGATCCTTAGGACTATAGAATAAACCACCTTTCGTCCCTCTAGGATAGCCAATAAACAGCCTTGCGTCGGATCTAGCCTCCAACTTGTCAGCCTTCTTGTTCAGCACATGTGCTGGACTGCCCCATATCCTTATGTGGCTTAAACTAGGCTTGCGCCCAAACCACAACTCGAAAGGGGTCTTTTCGACTGACTTGGATGGTACTAGATTTAGCAAGTATGCCGTTTCTAAGGCATACCCCCAGAACGAAATAGGCAATGTTGCATAACTCATCATTGATCTAACCATTTCTAAAAGAGTCATATTTCTTCGCTCTGACACACCATTTTGTTGTGGTGTGCCGGTGTAGTGAGCTGGGAGGTAATCCCACACTGCACCAAATAGTCCATAAACTCGTTACTGAGGTATTCACCACCGCGATCAGACCACAATGATTTGATACTTTTACCAAGCTTCGTCTCCACTTCCGCCTTAAACTCTTTGAATTTCTCAAAGCATTCGTGACTTCGGTGAAGCGGTATATGTATCCGTACCTGAGTAATCGTCAATGAAAGTGACAAAATACTCGCACCCTCCACGAGCTTGTGTTGACATAGGTCCACAAAGATCAGAATGGACTAGCTCCAACACTTTTTTGGCTCTATAACCCTTCTTTTATGGGTCCGGTCGACATCTTTCCTTCTATACAGGATTCGCAGATCGAGCGAAGTAGCGTGAGATCACCCAACGCTCCATTCTTAGCGATCTTTGGATCCTATTTAGACCGATGTGACCTAATCTAAGATGCCGAGAAACGTGGTGTCATCTTGCTAAGAAAACTTTCTCTTTTAAGGTTTGAAGAAGATGCAACATAGTTATAGGTATTATGTTTCGCGAAATAGTATAAAGTGAATTATATAAAGTGCCACCACGGATAACCGTCATTTCTTATGATAGAAACACCACTATCAAAAATAACTGAATATCCATGAATAAATAGTTTGGAAACGGAAATAAGGTTCCGACGAAACTCCGGCACATATAAAACGTCCTTTAAAACTAAAACGGTTCTATCAAAACATAAAGAAACATCTCCGACTGCAACGGCCTCGACTTTCGCCACGTTTCCCATGGCGATCGTTATCTCGCCATCACACAGCTCCCTTGTCCGCAGGAACCCCGCAAGGTGTAACAAACATGATCGATCGCACCAGGTTCATCGATAACGCCAAGATTACGTTTATAGTTGATATTTGAAGATGAGTTTAGCTCGTTTAATGTGCGTTCGTATCGATTCTTAATGTTTTATCTATTTCTAGAAGACCTTTGCTTTTGGGTGTTCTTTTGGTGTTGTGTAGGTCCATATGTTGAAAATCGAAGCAAGGAGCGGCCTTGCGAGCGATATACACTCGGCTGTTTCTAGCGACCAACCTAGCGGTCGCTAGGATGGCCGCAAAACGCCGAGAACCCGGCACACCGCGACCGCGATAGCGTGCCGAGCCCGGTAGAGAAAGTCATTGGACGATTTCTCACGATCGGATCGAATTTCTAGCGACCGCTAGCCATGGCCGCGAACCGACCAGCGCGGCAAGAAGCGACGGCGAGAGAGGCAGCGAGACTTACCTCGCGACCGCTCCTAGCGACCGCGGTGGTCGCGAGGCAGCAGCGAAGGAAAACTAGGGTTTGGGGTGTGCCTATATATGGCACACCTCGCTCACACCCACACACGATTCGAGCCTCTTTTCGTTTTCATAAGTTTTTGAGTTTTAGCTTTAGCTTCCATATAGTTTCATTCTAGAGTTGTTTCACGCATTGTTCTTCGTTAGTTTTACGTTTTGTCTCGATCAGGAGCGTTTCGTCAGGACAATCTTCCAGTTTCCGTTTTTATTTGAGGTTGGGATTCAAGCCCAGCGATTGTTCATCAACGCTTCATCACGGGTTTATATATTTAATTTCCGTTTTATGGTTAAATCGTATTTTATTCCGTTTATGATGTCGACTAGTTTTCGTTCTAATCCAGGGTTTGCATGATTCGATCCTATATGTTGTGATTCTGTTATCGCTATTTACCGTCCATGCATTGATTCACGATTCGATTGTGCTTATTTATATGTGTTGATTTACGATCAATCTTGATGCATATTTAGTTATCGGTTAATTACGTAATTGTGTTAATTGTCGATCGATGTCGAATGCATGATCTGAATGAGCACGAGTCGTAGGCGAGATAGGATATTCGTAGGAAGCATATTCTTTGTGATCCGTTTGGAGTTACTTGTTTTCACTAGAGGCGTACGATAATAGGAAAACTAGTAATCTGACTCTTTTATTTTAATAATATGAAATTGTCGGTTATATATGATCTTCATCTTATGCGGATTAAAATTGGTTAATAGGAACAGGATAAACATCGTTGTGGATAGGATTAATGCAGCCCTAGGTTGTCGTCTTTCTCTGTTTTAAACATCCGAGTGTTTATTGCTTTAATTTACTTTACATTTTGTTACCTTTGCTTTGGATTGATTTCCGAAGCCTAAATCTTACCAAACCATGTTTGTTGCTTGGATAATGATGAATCCTCGTATCCACGGGGATTGTAATGCGAAACACGTAAGCTAACTCAACGAGGATTCATCATTATCCAAGCAACAAACATGGTTTGGTAAGATTTTAGGCTTCGAAATCAATCCAAAGCAAAGGTAACAAAACAGTAAAGTAAATTAAAGCAATAAACACTCGGATGTTTAAAACGCAGAAAGACGACTAACCCTAGGGCTGCATTAATCCTATCCACAACGTATGTTTATCCTGTTCCTATTAACCAATTTTAATCCGCATAAGATGGAAGATCACATATATAACCGACAATTTCGTTACGATTAAAGCGGTCAGAGATTACTAGTTTTCCTATTATCGTTACGCCTCTAGGTGAAAACAAGTAACCCAAACGGATCACAAAGAATATGCTTCCTACGAATATCCTATCTCACCACGACTCAAGGCTCATTCAGATCATGCATTCGATATCGATCGACAATTAACACAATTACGTAATTAACCGATAACTAAATATGCATCAAGATTGATCGTAAATCAACACATATAAATAAGCACAATCGAATCATGAATCAATGCATGGACGGTAAATAGCGATAACAGAATCACAACATATAGGATCGAATCATGCAAACCCCAGATTAGAACGAAAACTAGTCGACATCATAAACGGAATAAAATACGATTTAACCATAAAACGAAAATTAAATATATAAAACCCGTGATGAAGCGTTGATGAACAATCGTTGGGCTTGAATCCCAACCTCAAATAAAACGGAAACTTGTAAAGATTGTCCGGACGAAACGCTCCTGATCAGACAAAACGTAAAACTAACGAAGAACAATGCGTAAAACAACTCTAGAATGAAACTATATGGAAGCTAAAGCTAAAACTCGAAAACTTATGAAAAAATTGAGAAAAGAGGCTGAATCGTGTGTGGTTGAGTTGCGAGGGGGTGTTGCCATATATAGCACACCCCAAACCCTAGTTTCTCCTTTCGCCGGCTCGCTCGCGACCACTCGCGGTCGCCAGGAGCGGTCGCGAGGTAAGTCTCGCTGCCCTCTCGTCATTGCCGCCTCTTGCGCCCGCTTGGTTGGCTCGTGGCCATGGCTAGCGGTCGCTAGAATTTCGATCCGGTCGCGAAATCGCCCAGCTGACTTTCTCGGCACTGGCTTTCGCGGCACGTTATCGCGGTCGCGTGTGCCGGGTTTCGGCGTGTTTAGCGCCATCCTAGCGATCGCTAGGTTGGTCGCTAAAATGTGCCGAGTGTATATTCGCTCGCGCCGCTCCTTGCTTCGATTTTCAACATATGGACCTACACAACACCAAAAGAACACCCAAAAGCGTGTCTTCTAGAAATAGATAAAACATTAAGAATCGATACGAACGCACATTAAACGAGCTAAACTCATCTTCAAATATCAACTATAAACGTAAAATGCGATTTATCAAACCCCCAAACTTAAATCATTGTTTGTCCTCAAACAAAACCAAAACAGAAGACACAACGAAGAGATCAACGAGCGTATCAAAGATGATAACCATTCTGGGCCTCGTAAACATAGCAACGCTCAAAAGCGTTAATGCACATGACGACGTTAGTCAACTCAACACAAACAACAATTTACGGCAAAAACTCATTTTAATTCAACCTCACAACGGCATGTGTAAAATATAGGATACACTCAACTCATAAAGAAATGTAGGACGTGTATACACTCGGCGATCAATGCAATGCAACATCTTACCATAGGCTTGCCGCTTTCAATATCTCCACGCGTCGTTGTGTTCAAATTAGGATCAAAGAGGTCTTTTCATAGGTTGTAATGTAGGCACATTGGTTAAGGTAGGATAAAATATGGCTAAGTGACTCAAGAATATTCCAAGCACCCCATTTATACTTTTCGACACATATGGACTTCGCCCATTTTCCTCTTCTTTCCCAACGTGCTAAATCAACGCTTAATGCCACGAAGGTACCTATACTTTGATTAAAGACCCTTTATGCTCAACACTCATAGTGAACTTAACATTTTTCTTTTCTTTTCTTTTCTAGAGCTTATAGGGTTTATCTTTCACAACAAATGTACTATTATTCACCACGGATGTATTTTCTACGAAACTAAACTTTTCTCATCATAACTACATCAAAATTTCAACCCTTTTGATTCCATATCCATCCTCACCTCCTATCATCCGGTTAATCGAAAGAAAAGTCTAATAAAGGCTCAAAGAAGGCAACAAATGGTATATATCATCGGGTTGGTGTTTGGGTGATAAGTGGTTAACAACGATGGCCTTTTATCCTTTCCAAATTAAACACATATTGCGGTCTCGACACGTAAACACGGCAAGTTCTAGAAGATAATCACATGCACGATATCACACAATTAATGTAAATCAGATCAAGATATGTATCAAAGTGAAGCTCAAGTCTCACGGGATAAGCAAATGGTGAAAACAACAAGCTAAGCCATCTCACGTCATTCATGCGTCATTTTCTAACATATCATGCGCACTATCATTAAATTTCACCAAAAAATTCTATCGTCATTGGCCACATGGATTAACATACTTCACTTAACTCGTTGATCGACAGACACGAAAACGAAAGACAAAACAAAACCAAAAACAAACGACAAAAGACCCCAAAGCATAACAACTAAACCATAAAGCATAGGAACAAAAATAGGATTCTCAACCAACCAAACCGTCTACTCTCCCCAAACTTATTGTGAACATGTGGAAGCAATAAGGTTTGCAGAAAAAAGTAGTTGGGAGAAAACTCACCTTGAATGTCACACATTACTCGGTGGCGGATAAAATCCACGCCACTAATTCCATTCTTCGCATCATCTCCATCATCTTCGTTGTTGCTCGAGATGTGCTGTTGTTGGGTGTAGATGGCTTCTGCTGCTCCATAATCGATGTCGTCGTTCCGTCAATATGGTTGAGACGACCATCTATGTGATCTAATCGATCATAAATCACAGGGTCGCCTCGAGCGGGTGGCGGGTGCAATATGCCGCTGTCTCGGTGAGCCACCGGGCTCGGCTTGCTCCTCGGCGGTTGCTCCTCATGTGGTTGCTCGCCCTCGACCTCGCCTTGCGCGTTCACGCCTGCGTCCATGCATAATGTGCGGAGGAGCTCATATTCCGCTTAGCATCCGGAGTAAAGTATCGGCTTATTTGGTGAGCTCGGGATTGGGTAGGCGGAAGATTGATTGGCCGTTTGATCATATAACAGCCACAAGTAACGTCGGGTGCCTCTTGAGAACGCTCGGGCGATAGGCACGCCTTGTCCAGAAGATGTCGTGAGAGATCGGACTCTCTCGAATCGTAATCCCAAAGAAATCAGCAATGGGGGTAACGAATCCCCCTATGCATATCTTCGAATTACCCGAAACTGTGGACTGCATATGGAAGTGCTGAGCTAAGAACATGCCGGCATGCATCTTCTGGTTGAACATAGCTCCAATCAGTATGCTCATATCTTGTGAGAGGACAGTGCCGGCGTTCGAACGGCCATGCAAGGTGAATGTAAGGGCGGTGGAAGTAACGGACATTGGATTCGTGTCGAGCTAGCCTTTGATCTCGAGGCATCATAATATGGCGTGTGCTCGAGTCCGCATCCATGAACTTTGGCCATACGCTTTGGGTGTGTACTCGACGTCCCCTATGTAGTTTCCCTCCGGATCTCCATTGCTTATGCCATTAAGTTCATCCACGGAGAGTTGACGGGGCTCATTGTCGAGCTGGAACATGATGTAGTCCGGCATGCCATTTGTCTTGTGAACATGGAGAGTCGACAAGAATTCGAGTGTCAGGATCCGGTATGTAAGATAATTGGCCGTGATAACTGAGTACAACCCGGACATCTCGGCTAACCACGTCACATCATTGGTTATGCCCATCTCTTGACACGTATTGAGGCACATGAAACGTGAATGCCTATGCCGTAATCTCACCAATCGATCCCAACGGCTTCTCGACGAGTCACTCGACAGTCTGACCCCAAAATTTTCGGGATCAAATTCATCTGGTGGTGCCATGCGTGGCTCGTCGTGAGGCTCATCATGATGCTCATCGTGGAAATCATCTTGTGTCTCGTCGTGGGAAGTGGAGACAATGCTCTTGCCCTTTCGCTTGTGACCGTGAGTACGCGGCATTGTGTACCTAAAAAGAATTTCAAAGTTAGCCCGAGTATGAATGAAACAATCAAAACAACGTCAACCCAAAATGCTCAATATAGATCCCCCAAACTTCAACTTAATCAAATTATTTCCCCCATATTGTCATATGATCTTGCAAGATAACACAAAATGGGAAAAACATACACACAGCCAAAAAAACACCCAAAAGCAGTGTCTTCTAGAAATAGATAAAACATTAAGAATCGATACGTAAACGCACATTAAACGAGCTAAACTCATCTTCAAATATCAACTATAAACGTGTAAAATTTGATCGCTTAATTTTCTAACACGAAAAGGTGTAAGTCTAGGGTAAGCGAAGTATCGTATCCACTGGGTAGAACAAGTCGCTAAACATGTTTCGTTACTAAAGAAAATGGCGTACCTTGAGCCTCGAGCATAGGGCACTTGGCCTGATTCCCATCTTGCCGCACTTGAAGCACCCGCCCTCCTCCTTTGGCTTCTTGAGCCTCGGTGGTAGACATGTTCTTGCTTCCACTACTCCCACTAGTTCCTCGCTCTACCACCTTTGGTGCCCCTTTTTCTTTTTTCATTTTTCAACGAAAAATTTGGGCCCCTAGATGTGCTAGCAAGAGCATGTGCTCCTTTACCCATGACTCCTTCATGCCACGAAATCATTAAGCAACTGACTAAGTGTATACTCGGTCTTGCTCATGATCGCGTTCACGTGAAAATTCTCAAAAGACTTGGGCAGTGTGTTGAGGATGATATCGACCTTGGCTTCGCCGTCAATACCTCCTCCCAACCGATCAAGACTATCCATGAGATGAGTTATGTGGGAGACATGTTCATGGACGAACTTCCTTCTTCCATCTTACACGCCAAGATTTCTCTCATTGTGTGGAAGCGGATCATTCGATCCGACCGCCCAAACTTACTCGAGACTTGACCATATTTCGATCGCGTCTACCATCGATCGATGTGCGGTTGCAAGCCTTTGGACATCGTAGTCATCATATAGCACTTGGCCATATTGTTTGACTTATGCCAAAGTCGCTTGACTCTCATTGCTAATTAGTCGATCGTCGATGAGGGCATCGGGTTTGGGAGTAGTGAGAACAAACATGTGTTCTTCAAATGATAAGAATATATTCCATGTTTCGTTTCCACTCGATAAAATTTGGACCGGATAGAGGATTTTTTGTGCGAGCATATTGATAATCGGTGTAAGAGACATATCTGAAAAGAATGTAAACACATAAGCATACGATCGCACATAATTCGTAACAATAATATTGTAACCTTTGATAAAACAATATTAATTGAAACCTCTAATCGCCCAAGGAATCCCACACGCAAGCCACGCGTGTGGGCGTTTACATGAACCCTCGACCGGACTAAAATAAACATTTTAGTCGTTTAATTTCAATCCATGTCAACTTATCCTTATGACAAATGAAATTAATGATTGGACCTTACTAGACCACATCACTATCGCAAGAAGGGACTTCGCGAAAAGTTGTACTTGAGGTGATGTCTAAGCAATGACTACAATTTTAACAGCAGAAAATAAATTCTTAGAATTGACATACTCACTAGGACCATACCGCTTCCAATCCAAATTCCTTTGTTATCTCATTTTAAATCTATTTCTAGAGAACTTATGAAAAATCGCATATGCAAGCCACGCGTGTGGACGTTTACTCACAGTGCGTATCACTTTGTTTAGAGATCAAAAAATGGAGGCCTTGACATTTTAATTTAAAAATTAATATGTCGGGTTACTTGCTTAGTCTTTTGTTTCAAAAGGTTTGTCCATGCGAGATCACGTAATCTAGCATGCTTTTCTATAGAACTCAACATGTAAAACACGCTCACGTAATTCTAAAATATGCTTGAAAACGCGATAAACCTAGCATGCTTACTATGCTCATCCAATCACGAAAACATATAACATGTTTATCTACGTAATTAAACATACATAGCATGCTTCGCATAATTTAAACATCCATGAAATGCTTTGAGCGATAAAAATAAAATAAAATGGTTCATCGCGCCCATTTCGTGGATCCCTGCTTTCGCCTAATTTATTACATAAATTTGCAAAATCTGATCTTCAAACTTGAAAGCGGCCTCGGATGCACGGCACGAACCGGATTCGTCAAAGCGGATTTGGGCGAAAAATCAAAAACGGGCGGATCATTGGAGCGGGCGAACCGGGTTGAAAAAGCTGGGCGGGTCAAAAATTGGATGCAGGTTGAAAAAGCGGTCGTGGCAAAAGCGGGTCGGGTCGAACCGGTACAACCGGCCGGGTCGGGATTAAAGGTGGGCGGCGCTGAAGCGCGACCCGTGCGCGCGCCCAGCCCTCGCCGTCGCCCTACCCTACCGAGAAAAATCGGCGACCTTGAGGTTTCTGCGCGAATCTCGCGCCGAGGCCGCCGAGTGCCGCCGAGGCCTCGCGCGAGATCGTGCGCCTCGCGTCACTCCGTGTCGGCCGGAAACCTCGTTGAGGTTTCCCGCCGCGTCGGCCGCCGTCCGCCGAGCACGCCCACGTCTGTTGAGGTTTTCGTGCGCACCGCCGACAATCCAGCGCGACGCGCGCGACCAGCGGCCGAGGGTGCTGCGCGCGCGCTGTCGGGCGCACACTACGCGCGATGCGCGCGCTGCTGCGCCGCGCTTCACGTGCTGCTAGCGATCGCGTGATCGCTCGTGAGCGCCGCCGCCGGCGCGCCGCGGCTGCCTCGCGCGCGCCACGCTCGCGATCGCGTGGCGCCGCCGAGGCGTGCCCACACCGCCGAGCACCGCCGAGCACGCACGCTCGGCACCGAGCGATGCCGAGGCATCCGTGCGTGGCGCGCCCACACCGCCTGGGCGCCGAGCCGTGCGCCCAGCCTCGCCGCCCGCCCGCCCACGTGACCGCCAAGAAACACGCGCACGCGATCGAGCGGTGCTCTGCGAGTCTTGAGCACGCCCACGTCTTGTCGCCCGCACACCCTTAGCCGCGGCGTCCGGTTTCTGGCGTGCTTTCACGTCGTCTCGTTCTTCGTGCTTTCATCTTCGTTCTTCTTTTACAGATAAGATTTACAAGAAAAAATCTAATCTAACCACGGATTTTCTCGTGGTGAAAAACAAAATCCGACAAAATAAAGCGAGCCACGATGAGCAGCGATTCACAATTAATTAATTGCGCGCGTTATAATCAAGCGTGAATTAATCCAGCAGAGCGAATATCGATCCCGGGCTTTGATACCAATTGTAGGGAAATCGATTTTAACCTCTCCCGAGGATCTATCTTGGATGTTTAATTCACCATACATTGATTATATGCCTAGCATGCACCTATATAATTAATTGCAACACGTAGGAGTTTTCTCGTGTTTACTGCGAATCATCGGGGATGAATAGACCGAGACTCGTGCTTTGATCTTCTGGACTGTATCCCGGTTGCCTAATCTCCAATGTCGAGTGAGGACAATCTATGGATAATTCTATAGAAAATCACCCTCTTTCTTTTCTCTCAAATTTTCGAAAATTCTCACCACAAGTATATGGTAATTCTAGAAAATAATGGAATGAGGATTAGCCTGATTTTCTCTCTCACCTTATATTTATAATGCACTCCCAAATCCTATCTAGATAGGATCTATGCATATCTAATAAATATAATAATATCCTTTAGGATATAGATGATCAAATCGAGTCCCAAGATGGGGTGAGAGAGGTGGGCGATTTTCACCCTAGCTACAGCTGGATGGGCCACCAGGATCAAATGCAAGGAATAAAGATGGGCCTCAAATAAATTAATTATCTTATGTTCAGCCAGAACATAAATTAATTCATAAACATCTATTCATGCCACTAGAGAATAAATGCCGACTTACCCTTTATTACAGAAGGTGAGTCGAGCTTGCACTTAGACTTTCTGAATCCCGTATTTAAGATATCGACGTCCATTAATTATTCTGATTACCGCTTAAAATAATTAATATCTTTAATTCCTTAAGTAGTACCACTCAACCTTATTATTGCACTTGAGATAACTCAACCTACGGGGTTTAGTACAATAAACCTTTTGAGCTCCTTAAGGGGCGTCATCATCCTAGCGGATACGGTGACTCGACACGGGTAACTAGCATGACATACAAGCACCGCCACCACCCAAGATGCGAGAGAATCTTGGGTTATCTCATGTAACCCTCACCCATAGCAAGTCAAAGTAATGGTCAAGAACTCATACTCACCTAATACCTTATCGGGTTTAGATCGGCGTAAGTCTCGAGATCTAGGTTCTTCACGACGGTCGATAGAAGAACTCATCTCACCGTGATCCATCAATACGTCGTAGAGGCGTACCGGTATAGACAAGCAACCAAGTCAAGTCACTTCTTATCTATACATGACTATACCGACAACTCGTCCTCAAGTTGTCTCATTTGTGATACTTTTTATATCTCATTAAGCTCGACCAATCATACGGACTTACGTGATCTTCTACACCGTATGATCTAACTTATATATGAGATAAGGGATATAGATATATGCAATCAAGTAATCAATTCGGATAGGAGATTGTAATAGTGGTAACAGAAACATTGTATACAAGCTCAACCAAAGCGCTTTCAAGATACAAATCCAATGTAAGAAGAACATGAAGAGCAGCTAAGAATAATTTTTCATACGCTAAGGAGTGAACAACTCTATGCCAAATTTAGCAAGTGCGAATTTTGGCTAAAGGAAGTGACATTTTTAGGACATATTGTGTCGTCGAAAGGAATTAAAGTGGATCCCACTAAGGTGAAAACTGTACAAAAATGGAAATCACCAACAACTCCAAACGAGATCAGAAGCTTTCTAGGATTGGCTGGTTACTATCAGAGATTCATTGAAGGTTTCTCCAAAATAGCAAGGCCAATGACACAGCTACTTCGGAAATGAATCAAATTTGTATAGACTACTGAATGTGAAACGAGTTTCCAGAAACTCAAAGAATTACTAACTACAGTGCCAGTATTAGCAGTTCCAGAACCAGATAAGAAATACACTATCTATACAGACGCATCAAAGATGGACTAGGTTGTGTGTTGATGCAAGAAGGAAGAATGATCGCTTATGCATCCCGACAACTTAGACCACATGAAATAAATTATCCCACCCATGATTTGGAATTAGCTGCAGTTGTCCATGCCCTGAAGATCTGGAGGCACCATCTCTATGGAGTGATGTGTGAAATCTTCACGGATCACAAAAGTTTGAAGTACTTCTTTGAGCAAAGAGACCTGAACATGAGACAGAGAAGATGGCTCGAATTGGTAAAGGACTACGGCCACGGTATTAATTACCACCCAGGAAAAGCTAATATAGTGGCTGATGCCTTAAGTCGTAAAACTTAATCCAAGTTGGGATATCTCCTTATAGAAGAGGAAAGATTCATTGATGAATTTAAACGGATGAAGATAGAAGTAATCGAACCATCTGAAACAATAACAGGTCTGATTGCAACACTCATCACGACACCTGACCTGAGAGGAAGGATAATTGATGCACAAAGGAAGGATGAGAAATTAGAAAATATGAGAATGAAAATAAGGACGGAAAAGCTAAAGGACTATCTAGAAGCAACATATAACGCTATTATGTTTGAAGAAAGAATGTGTGTTCCGCAAGATGAAGGGCAAAAAAATGAAATTTTGAGCGAAGCTCATAACACCCCTTACACCGCCCACCCAGGAAGCACACAAAAATGTACCAAGATTTAAAAGAGAAATTTTGGTGGGAAGGAATGAAAAGAGATGTAGGTTCATTCGTCGAACGTTGTCTATCATGTCAACAGGTGAAGGCTTTACATCAGCTACCTTATGGGAAGCTGCAACCTTTGGAAATACCTAAATGGAAATGGGATGAAATTACAATGGATTTTGTGACTGGCTTACCACGATCAAAACGTGGGAACACATTGATATGGGTAATCATAGATAGACTTACGAAGTGTGCTCATTTTATACCAATTTCGATTACCTATGGATCGACAAGTTAGCTCAACTATCGTTCGTGAAATTGCACGTCGCACGAGTCCCAAAATCAATCACATCGGATAGAGATTCAAAATTTAGTTATAGATTTTGGATCGACTACAAAAGGAGATGGGAACAAATTGAACTTGATGCAACTTTTCACCCACAACAGATGGTCATCGAAAGAACAATTCGAGACTCTTGAAGATATGTTAAGGACGGTTGTGTTAGATCGAGGTGAAAGTCGAGAGTATGTACTACCGACATTGAATTTGCTATAACAATAGCTATCGAGCAACAATCGGCATGGCACCATATGAAGCATTATATGGAAAAGGTGTAGATCACCACTTTCTTTGGGATGAAGTGGGTGAGAGAAAAGTCTTAGGACGATACTGATAGGCGAAATGATTAAATTAGTCCATCGATCAAGCAAAGGTTAAAGGAGGCCCAAGGCAGACATGTAAGTCGTATCTCGATAAACGAAGAACCGAATTACAATTTAATGTAGGAGATAAAGTTTTTGAAATTTTTTCCATCAAAGGAATCATTAGATTTGGAATAAGAGGCAAGCTACGACCACGTTTTATACGGCCCTATGAGATATTAGCAAAGACAGGCCCAAGAGCTTACAAGTTAGCGTTGCCCCAAGTTTTGGGAAGCGTACACAATGTGTTCCACGTGTCGCATGGCGAGGAAATGCGTACGACCCAAACCATGTGATCCATCGATCGATATCACCCTTGATCCGGATATGAGTTATGAAGAAAAGCCCGAAACTATCTTAGACCAGCGTATACAAAAATTAAGAAACAAATCAATATCGTTGGTAAAAGTCTTATGGAGACACCATGGACAAGAAGAAGCGACATGAGAACTAAAGAATCAAATGAAAGAGACATATCCCGAACTCTTCTAGAGGTATGTAAATTTGGGGACAAAATTTCTTTAAGGGGGGTAGAATGTAATACCCCGACCGTCTAAACTTGGTTTAGAATGAATCTAATTTTGAAAATTAGGATTTTGCATCAGTAATAATAAAAGATTATAGAAATTACATATATGTATAAGAATTATGTAAGTTAACAAGATTTTGGGATAGATCCCAAATGAATTTAAACTATTGCAATATATATATGTAAAACAAAAAAAAAAAGAAGGAAAAGAAATAAATAAAACGGAAAGTCTAATCTATATATATACAATAATATATTATTATATATATATTTA
The DNA here is from genome assembly GCA_036937905.1 of Salvia rosmarinus. Classification (NCBI taxonomy): domain Eukaryota; kingdom Viridiplantae; phylum Streptophyta; class Magnoliopsida; order Lamiales; family Lamiaceae; genus Salvia; species Salvia rosmarinus. Next base: position 7,511,279 of record CM072820.1, on the reverse strand, counting down.
GAATAGGTGTAATAATAGTGTGTGTGTGTGTCGTGAATATATATATATATATATATATAGTATGTGTGCAAATATGTAATAGTGTGTCGTATATATATATATAGTATGTGTGTGCAAGTGTGTAAGAGTGTGTGTGTGTGTAAGTGTAATGTGTAGGGTGCATGTGTGTGTTAGCTAACCATTTCATTGTCGTGAGTTTACAGTGCAGTAAGAAAAAAAAAATAGAAAGTTTTCTTCAATCTTTCTTTCTCAATTTCTCGTCTTGTTTTCGATCTTTCGTTAAACTCGAACCGATACTAAGGTTAGTCTCGCCATTACCTACATTCCTATGGTTTAAAATTAAATTTGGTGCATGTTTTGTATTTGTGTATTTATTTTTGAAATGTATTAAAAATAGGGAGATGATGTCAAATGCTAGAAGTCGAGAACTAATGTTGTTCGTATACTCTATCTATGCTTGGATTATGAATATGGTTAAAAGTTATTAAGGTTAGGTTTTGCTCATTTTAAAGCCGAGCTATAGTCGATTTTTCGATTTTTATTGAATGAAGTGACTTCATATTCTGATCTATGCTAGCCTACTAGCATATAGAATTAAATTGGGAATTTTAAATACGCATTATGACGAGAAAACCTATTTGGCTGAAAATCTAAAGCTCCACGTTCGGATTATCCGATCTTTTTGTCAAATGTTATCACATATCGTATTCTAGGATATATCTAGCATGACATATAAATTTATCATAATTTTCGGGTATGTTATGTATTTTCCTAAAATGTCATGTATCTAAAGTTGGCGTTCGAGGATACCATAAACGTTATACGAAATGTAATGTGACATATGAGTTAGATAATGTATAATAAGTAAACGATTAAAGTTTGGAAGAAATTGATCGGCGTTTGCTTAGTTAAGTATGAGAAATCAAGAATAGTTTATTATTAATATTTGAACATGTGTGCGTAGAGTTATGATTATCGCATGAGTTATGATTTATGCTAGTTAAATATGGTTTTCCCGAATAGTTGAAATAGACATGAGATACAAGAAATGAAACGAGGACTTAAAATTTTAATGTGGTTCGATGTTAATGAATAAATTTGTCCCCAAGCTAAGAATATAAATAAGAAGTTTAAGCTGATGAGAAAATATAATGAATGGATGAAAATAGTAGCTCTACTATGATCAAGTGGAACCAAATTGAGATATTTTATATCTCTTATTCAATAATGATGATGCAAAATCCTAAGATATTAAAAGTTATCTAGTTCGTTGTTGATAATCGACGTTATCCAAGAACCAAATGAAGTACTAAACCTTTCTTTTACGTAAAGGTAAAGTACGAAGGTAACAGAAGAAGAGAAACGAGAAGTACACCGTATTGCTAAAAGTATATATCAGGTGCGCTTTTTTCTTGAAATGACAAATGCTTTATTTATGATGCTTTCTTCGAAATGAAAAGCCTTTATTTACAATGCTTTTTATTGAGAATGATGATGAAATGTTATTTAATTACCTGCCCAAAATATTTATGTTTTATATATGGATCCTATCAAGTTGTTGGTTCGCCAACTATGAATGATAATGAAGTTGTTGGTTCGCTACCAACGTATGAATGAAAATCGAATTCGGATCCTATGCTGGAAGGACAATTCCTGGCTAGGATTAACGTGTACACTAAGGGTGACTGTGTGTTGAAAGGATAATTCTCGGCCGGTCACAGCGTCCGTGGAAGGAGGCCTTCTTCTACGGCACAAGATGAGGAAAATGTTATATGAAAGGATACGGATCATACATACGAGAAAATATGTCTGGCCAGACAAGTTTATGAAAATGACAGAAAATGTTTAGTAAGCACGAGCATTTCAAATAAAACCTCGTGTGTTACTGATGGGGCAGTGTAATTCAATGAAAAATGTTTTTGGCATAAGTCCACTAAGTGCATTCTTGTACTCAGCCCTGCATGTTTGTTTTTAAATGTGCAGGTTGAGCTGGTGATGCGATGGAGCAGTGTTGAGCAGTTGAAACCTTTTGTTGTTAAAAGTTAGAACCTTTAGTGCACATCGTCATATGTGTACTTCACATGTTTTCCGCTGCAAGAGTACTAAGTTATATGTTGAACCCTTTTGTTAAAGGTCTGACGATCTAGTCTCGTATGTAAATTATGTTTGTCAAATCTCAAATGCTTTGAAGTTCTAGAAGTATCCCTTATATATGTCTCACAATTCGATGTTCCATATCCTTGTTACGTTTTTTAATTCCCGTTCCGAGTAATAGTCTCTGCTAATCCGTCCTTTGGAATAGTGGGCTGTTACATAATCACCACCATTTGATCTAGTAAATTTGATGGTGTAGATTAGTTCCTAGTTCTCTACCCAGAGGTGGTTCCCTCTATAACCCCCATATATATATATATAACAATCATAGTATCGACATTATTACAACATATCGATATTGTGATTGATTAGTTGGTTAATTATTTGCATGCTAAATTAATATTCGCTAAATATAACTCAAACTATCAAAATATGATGGAAGGTTTCTTAATGATCTTACTGAGTTTAAATATTAATCTCGTAAAATTTATTTATAAAAATAAATATTAAACTTAGAATATATTATATTTTTGAAGGAAAAAAATAAAGGAATGATTCATGATATGATAAATTACATGATAATCACAAAACAATGATTTTAAATCAAATTAAATTAAAGAATATTAATAACAATTTTTTCTATGATTATATTTTGAATTAAATAAAAGTAGTAAAGATAGATAAGCATTTATAATACGACATTTAAAATTAACATAACATTCAATCCATATATTAAATGATAAGTGACTAAATAAGGAAATTTATTATATTTAAAAAAATAAGAATGAAAAATCATAAAAGTACCACATAGGATAGTAGATAAATTTGGTGTCTCCAATATGTAATAGAATTATATATTAATAAATATTATATTTTATTTGTTATCACTCCAAATTCTCGATCCAATTGAGGAAAGAATAATTTATTTTTGAGTTTTCTTGACCTTTTTATTATTTCTAGTTCGATACCATTGTTCCTTTTTAAAGTGATGATGTAGAATAAAAAAAATATCTATACGTGTGTTCGACCTGCTAAAAGCATCTATCAGTTGGGATGTAAACACTTTATCGTTTAGGTACTGTTTACTTTGCATGATTAGGTTGGATAGATAAAATTAATTCAACCTAATCAAGTGTTTACTTTTAAGGATTAATATTTTAAGATATCCCAAAGCCCGGGATTATTTTAATCATTTGAATTGTTTTTTATTAATTTTAATCCAACCAAGGTAGGATTGAAATAACCCTTCAAATAAAGAAAAAATTATTTATCCCAATTTTAATCATTCACTAATCCTTTGTAGTAAACAAAGGATTAGTGTTAACGAAATCTCAATTGGTTTCGAAAATGTATAATAAAATCTCAAGAAAAAATAATCAGATCAAATAAGATACTTTAATTACTAAAATAAAATATATAGAGCTACATATTTTTACTGCAACAGTAGAAGCATTATATATTGTATGTAACATATTTACAAATATATATTTTTAAAATAGTTTTGAATCTCCTTTATTTTTATTTTTGAGTTGGAAAAAGAGAGACAGTGGCAATCGAACCTCATGTATTTTTTAATATCCTCTATTATGAGTTGTTAACACAGAGGATTAATTTTCACCATGATGTCCTCAATGGACTCCTCTATTATATAGATAAAATATAATATTGCTTTTTTTTTCCTCCCTTCTTTAATTTAGACCTCCTTTAAATATATGCTTCACTACATATTCAATTCAACAATAAGGCGCACTCTGATATATTCAATTGCATGCAAGTTTTTGGTTTGGAAACACTTTATCATTTAGTGTTTCGTCAATTGGTTTGGAAAATATATAATAGAATCTTCATAAATCGATGCATTTTTTAAATATCTTAATAAATGTACCACACATAAAAAATCGATAATAATTAAGGTCCCAATTTACAATTTAAAAGATGTGATGAAAAATAGAAAAAAGAATTCCACAAATATTTGAACCATCCGGAAGAAAAGTAGTTGACGAAGACTCAAATATCACTTCTGCATTAATTACCTAAAGGTTTATTGACGCATAAATACATCAACTTTGGGCCACGAACTTTAAAAATTGTCACAAAATATGCAAACTTAATAACTTTAATGTTTTTACCACGATTTTAAATTCAAGCCAAATTAGATCTAACTTAGCAACTCGAAAATCTACTATAGACTAGACGGTTAGCGATATAAACGACATCGTAGAGAAAGGACATAAAACATCGTCGTTTCATCAAAATAAATCAGATTTTTTGATTTCTAAGATTCATCGCGTCAACCCTCATTACAAAAATCAAGTCTTCTGGTTCTAGTTGGGATTAAAACAATCGATATCATCTCTCTACGAGTCGTCTATATCATGGCCGTTTTGTCTATGGTAAAATTTTCGAGGGCGTCAAGTCGATTTAGTTTGACTTAAATTTGAAATCGTGGTAAAATCTCTAAAGTCATTAAGTTTGTGTATTTTGTGATAATTTTTAAAGTTCGTGGAAAAAACCAAAATTGACCAAAGTTGATGTATTTATGTGCCAATAACCCTTACCTAAATATTATTTGATGGTATTGCATCACTCGGTGTCTTTATTGCTAATTTAAATTTTGGAACAATTGTTTAATATTGACTTATCTTAACAAAAAGCAATTACTCGAATAAAATAAAGTACCTCAATTACTAAATAAATATATACACATTACAATAAAAAGTTCCACACTAACACTATTTTTGAAGATTGTCACCCAACAAAAAATAAAATAATAAAAAATTATGACATCTTATGATGAATTACTATTATATGTACGACAAAAACGAAAGCATTTACAAAATTTAGTGACATTTGAGGGTGTATCAATTTTTTTAAGTAACAAAATTTATTTGCATCTTTATATGTAACAAAATTATATAGATGTATGTGTAAAGTGTGGATGTAATTAAATTTTGTTATACAAAAGATGCAACAAATTTTTGACATATCTCTTGGTGTCACTAAAAATATATTATTATTAGACAATTTGTCGTAGTGACAACTACATTAAAAGATATAGTGAAAAGTATATATTGTATATAATATATTTACACATATATTATTAAGACTGTACTAAATCTCCTCTATTTTTTTATTTTTTTTATTATTAAGACCGTACTAAATCCATAAATTAAATGATAAGTGGCTAAATAAAGAAATTTGTGACATTTAGAAAAATAAGAATGAAAAATCATAAAAGTACCACATAGGATAGTAGATAAATATGGTGTCTCCAATATGTAATGGAATTATATATTAATAAATGTAATATTTTATTTATTATCACTCCAAATTCTCGATCCAATTCAGGAAAGAATAATTTATTTTTGAGTTTTCTTGACCTTTTTATTCTTTCTAGTTCGAAACCATTCTTCCTTTTTAAAGTGCTAAAAGCATCTCTCAGTTGGGAAGTAAACACTTTATCATTTAGTCTTAAAGAAATCTCAATTGGTTTGGAAAATGTACAATAGAATCTTCATAAATGATGCATTTTTGAAAAATATCTTGGTTTGAAACGGGTCCATTTGACGAAACGGTTTCCAGGATCTTCTGAATGTAGCTCGCCTGTGAAAGATATACATTTCCAACCATCTTGTCGTGCTCGATTCTCATACCCAAAATCTGCTTTGCCTCTCCAAGATCCTTCATGGAGAATCGTTTGACAATTGCTTCTTCAACTTATCCACCTCATTTATGTCAGCTCCTGCGATCACCATATCATCAACATATAACAGAAGGATAATATAGCTCTTGTCGAACCTCTTATAATAGCAACAATGGTCAGCGTGACATCTTTGATAACCAATCTCCATCATGAAACTATCGAACTTCATGTACCACTGCTTTGGAGCTTGTTTCAAGCCATATAAACTCTTCTTTAACTTGCAAACAAGTCCTTCCTTCCCTTTTACTACGAATCCCTCAGGTTGTATCATATATAATTCTTTCTTCAAGTCACCATGAAGGAATGCTGTTTTCACATCCATCTGATGTAGCAACAAGTTTTATGCAGCAACCATACTCAACACCATTCGAATAGTGGTCAGTTTCACAACATGAGTAAAAACATTAGTATAATCAATACCATGTCGCTGCTCAAATCCTTTGACAATAAATCGGGTCTTGTAGATCAGCTTCAATCTTGATCCGGTAGACCCACTTGTAGTGCAGGGCCTTCTTGCCCTTTGGGGGCTCAACGAGTTCCCAAGTACCATTTAGCAGAAGAGATGCCAACTCATTATTCATAGAAACTCTTCATTTTCTTCTATCACTACCCTGCTCTGCTTCTGCATAACACTAAGGTTCTCCACCATCAGTAAGTAACAAATAATAGTTAGAGGGCGAATACCTATCAGGTGCACATCGCTCTCTAGCCGGTCTTTACAGCGGATCGTCCGGTGGTGGAGTCCTTGGTTCTTCATCGAGAACTTCTTCTTCATTCTGACTCTCCTTTCTCCCACTCGAGTTTGAGATGTCTAACTCGACCTCTTGGGATTCGCAATTGCCAGAATCTGACACCTCCAATCTATCCTTGTACATAACCTGTTCATTGAAAACCACATCTCTACTACGTATAATTTTTCGGTTATGCTCATCCCAAAGCCTATAACCGAACTCATCACCTCCATAACCAACGAACATACACTTAACAGATTTAGCATCCAACTTACTTCTTTCAGCAGAATCAACATGAGCATAAGCAACACAACCAAAGATCCATAGGTAAGATAGATTTACCTCTTTTCCAGCCCATTCCTCCTCGAGTATTCGATTTTCCAACGGGACTGATGGACCTCTATTGATCAGAAATGCACCTGTATTCACTGCATTTACCCAAAACGTCTTAGGCAACCCACTCTTCAGTCTCATGCACCTTTCTCGTTCATTTAACGTTCTGTTCATGCGCTCTGCCACTCCGTTCTGCTGGGGAGTTCCTCTCACGGTCTTCTCCATGCGAATCCCATTCTCAACACAACATTCTTTGAACTCACGGAGTTCATACTCTTCTCCATTATCGGATCAAAGACACTTCACTTTCAGTCCTGTTTCATTTTCTACAAGAGCTTTCCGCTTCTTGAAAGTATTATAAGCATCAGATTTATTCTGAACCACCAAGGGATTTTACAGGGGCTGGTCCCCATAGATCACTATGGAACAACTCCAATTTCCGCTGTCTCAAAGGTCAACCACCTCTCGAGAAACTCACTCTCCTTTGTTTCCCGAAAACACAGTTCTTGCACAGGCCAACTTCAACAGTTTTCAGACCTGACAGTCTATCCTTTGAACTCATTTCTTTCATCCCTTTTTCACTTATGTGGCCTAACCGACAGTGTCATAAATCAGCATCGACAATAGCTCCTGCAAGATCAATGCATTCTTTTGAGTTAGTTGTTGTATACAACGTACCCTCTATCTTACCTCGAGCTCTAATTATGGCTCCTCTGGTGATCTTCCAACTACTGTAGCCAAACGTTACAGAATATCCTTCAACATCAAGCTGCCCGATTGAAAGTAAGTTTTTTTTCAATCCTGGAATGTGTCTTACACCATTCAACTTCAGCATCAATCCATTTGGGGTGGTGATCTGGACATCTCCCTTTCCCATGATCTTCAGGTGCTCGTCATCTGCAAGATAGACTTGTTCAAATTCGCTAGAGATGTAGTGCTCCATTATCTCAGCATCACTGCACGAATGGAACGACGCTCCAGAATCCAACACCCACGATTCCAACGGACTGCTGACACTCAAGACCAACGCATCTCCAATATCATCTGTGGTTGTGTTTGCTATCTTCTTGTCGTTCTGACCCTTTCTATACTTCTTCGGTGCTGTATATTGACTTTTGTAATGACAAAACTCGTCACAATTCCAGCACTTGATCGAGTCTTTATCCTTCCCGAATTGACTCTTACCTCTAGACTTTGATCTCCCCATGTTCTGCCTTCTCTTTGATCGCCGCATCTTACATGTTCGGTCTTGACCACGAGGTAGATCCAGATTCTTTTCTGCGAACCTCTTCGCTAATCATCAGATCTCGCTCCTCGTCAAAACACAAAACTATATTTGCCGATGAAGCACTTACAGCTGTCACCATTCCGGCCCAACTTTCTAGCAGAGAATATAACATAATTAGGGCACGTACCTCATCATCGAAGCTAATCTTAAACGAGCTCAACTGTGAAGTGATCATGTTGAACTCGTTTAGATGTTGCTGTACCGACGTACCATCTGACATCTTTAGGTTGAATAACCGTCTCATCAGATGAACTTTGTTTGCAGTTGATGGCTTCTGGTACATCTATTCCAGAATCGTCAGCATTTCCCTTGCCGACTTGGCTTCAGTCGTGTGATAGGCTACGTTTCTGGACAACGATAAACGTATCGCACTCATTGCTTTTTTGTCCAACAGCCCCCACCCCTCGGGATCCATCTTTTCGGGTTTTTCCTTCAAGGGCAGATACATATCTTTACCGTAGATGTAATCCTCAATCTGCATCTTCCGGAATCCGAAATCTGATCCATCAAACTTCTCGATTGAAATCTTCCCATCCATCGTTGTGATTGCTCCCTCCGAACCTGAAGCTCTGATACCAGTTGTTGCGAAAAACACACACTACAATCACGACAGAAAATAAAGAACACAAGAATTGTTTACCCAGTTCGTCTTGCGACTACGTCTTGGTGTGTCTCTCTATTCGTCTTGGTCACGACATATTTGTGGTTTTTATGCTATAGATACTGGGTGAAAGTAAGTCGCTCTATGGAAAAATCAAGTATAAAGAGTTGTATTAGCCTTAAATAATGTGTGTGTTATGTTGCTTCAAGTTGCAAGAATGGACCTATATCCAATTGATGAAGTCATTAGAGGATGCCTCATTTCATGTTAATATGGAATTACCAAGTAACTTGTGAGTGGTCATGTTGCAAGATATGCATATTGTCATATATTCAATAAGCTCGCGTCTATTAGATGGAAGTGCAAAAGATGGGAAGAGTATTCATGGTTAATAGTGTGGCTGCTGTTTACAAGTCATAAAAATCAAAGGAAAAACGAAAAATAAATGCCGAAAAGAAAGAAAGAACTTTAACCGTGTATCTTCACCGGAGTTTTCTTGCACTTGATAATCTGCATGTTTTTGTACCTATGTACATGTAATTGAGTGGCTGTCATTGACATCCACAAAGCCATTTCAGAAAATGCAAACCAGCCTTGGTTGAAGGATTTCTTGTCTTGGCATTCTAACAGCCTAATTTCTTTGTCAGATTTTTCAATCATGTACATGATTTTCTATAGATATGATATTTTGGAAGATTCTTAATCATGCTAATGATCAAAATGGCACTATATTCTCCAACCAGATGCATTGTGAACTTGCTCTTTTTTTTGTTTTTTTAATATTGCTTGATTAACTACTGTTTTCTTAAAGTCTTGAAATTTTTGTTATTGGAAAAGAACTTTCTTTAGTTTATTTGTCATGAAACCGTTGGTTGGCATTGTTTTATGTTGTGTGGTCTTGTGATAAATTAACTACTAGGTGCAAATATCAAACCGGTTTTCTCAGATATAGTACAAGTTCTGGTCACCCCTTTCAAGGAGCTGAATTTTGTATCACAATTGTGTCAAGGATTTCCAAAGTTCGTCCCTTGACTCCCGTCTTGGATTATACTAAAGCTTCATTTCTGCATATTCACGTGTCCAAATTTTTATAAATATTCTCAATCAGATATGCTTAAATTTGTGAATAATGCTTTTGATGCAGGTACTGTCCCTTCAAAAATTCAGCGGCTTTTTCGTCGTAGAAAGTGCAATTATCATTGCAGCCACCTATTTCACAGCTGCTGCAGGCTTTGTCTACTTTCATAACCAAACTTAAGGGCTTCCGGAACTTGTATCACCACTACCTCCTCTCCAAGCTCAGGAAGAAGAACGGTAAGGGCTATGAGATCCCTCGAGGAGGTCTCTTCAATCTCGTTATATGCCCCCACTACCTCTTCGAAATCATCACCTTCGTAGGGTTCTCGTTCATCTCTCAAACGATATTTACCTACGCGTGTGCTGTCGGAGTAGCGTTTTACTTGCTTGCAAGAAGCTATGCCACTAGAAAATGGTATGTCTCCAAATTTGAGAATTTCCCCAAGACTGTCAAAGCTCTGATCCCATATGTTTTCTAGATTTAAATGATGTATGTATTTATGTGTTCTGAAATACCCTCAACTGTGTGTAATGTGATCGATTCTGGAACATCTTGTGTTCTTTTTCATCTTGCCTTCCTGAAATTTTGAAGAAAATGCTGTGAAACGATAAACATTGAACATCTAGGTGTCATGCTTTCTCTCGTTGGACTCTCAGGCAACTTGTATCACCACTACCTCCTCTCCAAGCTCAGGAAGAAGAACGGTAAGGGCTATGAGATCCCTCGAGGAGGTCTCTTCAATCTCGTTATATGCCCCCACTACCTCTTCGAAATCATCACCTTCGTAGGGTTCTCGTTCATCTCTCAAACGATATTTACCTACGCATGTGCTGTCGGAGTAGCGTTTTACTTGCTTGAAAGAAGCTATGCCACTAGAAAATGGTATGTCTCCAAATTTGAGAATTTCCCCAAGACTGTCAAAGCTCTGATCCCATATGTTTTCTGGATTTAAACGAGATATGTATTTGTGTGTGATGAAATACCCTCAACTGTGTGTAATCTGATTGATTCTGAAACGAATTGTGTTATTTTTCATCTTGCCTTCCTGAAATTTTGAAGAAAATGCTGTGAAACGATAAACATTGAACATGGCACTAATTATTACCACAAGCTAATATCATAATTCACTAATTCTAAGCGGTTTATTACTTTTGGATACGTAGATTAAGGAGGATTGTGTTTTGTGTATAAAGTAGTGTGGTTCACATAATTCTAGATATTTTTATGTGTTGATATGATTCATTTTTTAGTATGAGCTACTTAGAGTGAGACGATTTAAAGAAAAATACGAATCAATTAGAGTGCGACGGAGGGAGTATTATCTTTTGATTAGCAAATATCTGGTCTATATATTTCATCCACTTGCAACAAACTCTAAAATGGTTTCATCGCAAGTCTAGACTAGCGAAGGCGGCTGAGATTATTGGATTCCTTCAATAACATTGGGCCAATGCACTAAGATGGATTTCAAGCTCATATATCTTTTGTTCACCATCCAAGCCCATAGGGAATCCATATAATACATCTTCTTTGAGATCCTTTTTCTTTATTTTACTTTATATTTATAACAAAATCTCATGTGAGGATATTCTTATGTGAAGACACATAAAATCCACACTCTAATTGAAATTTTGCGTGAGGACCACACAAATTTAGGGTGTGATCTCCATCATCCTCACATGAGGATATCCTCTCAGAAGACCGCCTCATTACTATATTCATATATGTTATGTGTTTTTTCACCTCCACTTAAATGTCTAAGAAGAAGCCTATAGTTACACTTTTAAATTGCGTGCATAGCTGAATATGTAAATGTATGTCACATCTAATGTTTGCCGTGCTATATGGTTGCCACACAGATTGTATTTGTCTCTTCTTGTGGAATATGTGAAGTTACAAGATCAAGTTGCCAACATGATCTTCACCAAAGCACCCAAACATAAACATTTTCATTAATTTAAAAAGATTGATGAGTACCCAAAATATGGTGTGTTATAATTTTCTTTTTGCACGATGTAATTTCTTAAACAATTATTTTGCCAAAAAGAAAAATACATACTAAGTCAATTTTTTAGACATCGGTAAATTTTGAACAACTCTATTTTGCTACAAATTGATTAGTAATGTTTTATACATTTGTTATTGTTAATGATAGTCTACACCCTCTTAATCGGATGGAATTCCAGAATTAATTTTATTACTCCATCCGTCCACCATTTTTATTCATTAATTTTGATGGTACGAGTTTTAATAAATTATAATGAGTGTAAAATAAGTGGAGATAATAAATGAATAGACTAACAGATAGTGGGATTAAAAGGTGTGTCATAGGATAATAAATAAATATATTAATGGATAGTGGGTGTAAAAAAGTGGATTGCGAGTGATTTTTTTGTAAATAAGTAGGTAGGTTTATGGTAAAAATAAATAATTAATATTATATATTGATATAATATGTAAAAATACACTTTACATTTTATATATACAAAATATTTTGCAAAATAATAATAATTAATAATATTATATAATAGATAAATAATACTCCATCTGTCCACCATGACACAGATTTTAATAAATTCTAATGAGTATAAAGTGAGTAGAGACAATAAATGAATATATTAATAGGTAGTGAAAGTAAAAAAGTGGGTCCTGTGTTATTTTTAAAAAAAAATAAGTGGTAGATTGATGGTAGTTGATGTTTTCAAAAAATAAAAAATGAAGCTTTTAGTAGACGAATAAAGTATTATATATTGATATAAATAAATAATATTACATTTTATAAATATTATATATTGATATAATAGGGAGAGAGAGTAACGAATAGGATTAAGGGTATTGATATATCAAATTATAATTCTAAATAAATAAATAAGCAAATGGGTAATATTATATATATATATATATATTCGATTTTTGGTTATTCAGTTAAAAAAATTCTGAACTGACCGAAACCGAGTTATCAAATTTTAATTCGATTTTAACCGAAATAATCGAATTAACCGAATCAAATTTAATTTTTTGATTTGATTGGATTCAGTTATTCGACTAACTATTTTTAAACAAAAAATCGAAGTTTGACAACTATTTGAGTTGACAAAGACCCGCGTCATTTGCCCCCCGTCGATCACGTAATATAGTAGAATCTTTGTACTGAATAGCGATGCAATACAGAGTCAATTCAAGTTCGTAGAAGTTATTCACTTATCTTTATATAGGAACGATAAATTAATTCACACCAAATGTAATAGCAATAATGGTCGGATAAATTCTATTATTTGATAGAGTTCCTTCAATTATTTTTAGGGTGAGTATTCGATTGGTTTTGGAAGAAAAAATAACCGAAACGAATTAATCGAAATTTTCAAAAAAATCATTGAATCGAACAAAATTTTATTCGGTAACCGAATCGAAATATATTTCGGTTAAATAGAATTTTTAACAAAAAAAATATATTTTTTGAATAAATAAATAAAAAATATTTTATATTGATATATAATAAAAAATACATTTTTATATGTTATATATACAAAATATTTTACAAAAAATTAGTTAATAATATTATATAATAAATAAACATTACTCTATGTGTCCATCAAAAGCTTGCATTACTTTTGATGACACGAGTTTTAATAAATTATAATTAGTGTAAAGTGAGTGGAGATACTAAATGCATATATTAATGGGTATTGGAGTAAAAAAGTGGGTCATTGTGATTTTTTTTAAATAAATGGTAGATTGATAGTAATTGATGTCTCCGAAAATAGAAAATACAAGCTTTTGATTGACGTCACAAAAAATAATTAAATGCAATATTTTGGTGGACGGAGGAAGTATTATATATTGATATAAATAAGTAATATTATATTTTGTAAATATTTCGACATGAATAAATAATATTATATTTTTTAAATATTATATTGATATAATAGGGAGGGAGAGAGAAATGAATAGGATTAAAGGTATTGATATATTAAAATTATAATTCAAAATAAATAAATAATATTATATATATATATATATATATATATATATATATTTAATTTTCAATTTGGTTCGGTTATCCGATTTTTAGTAATTTGCTCACCCTAACTATTTTTAAACAAAAATAAGTTTGGCAACTAATTGAGTTGACGATGTTGGTTTTGTATCTTGAAAGCGGTTTGGTGAAACTTGTATACAATGTTTCCTATTACCACTATTACAATCTCCTATCTGAATTGATTACTTGATTGCATATATCATGTCCCCTTATCTCATATATAAGTTAGATCATACGGGTGTACAAGATCACGAAGTCCGTATGATTGGTCGCTTTAATGAGATATAAAAGTATCATGGTGAGACAACTTGAGGACGAGTTGTCGGTATAAGTGCGGTGTAGATAAGAAGTGACTTGACTTGGTTGCTTGTCTATCTTTGTGCGTCTCGGCGTATTGATGGATCACGATGAGATGAGTTATTCTATCCGACCGTCGTGAAGAACCTAGATCTCGGTGACTTACGATGATCTAAACCTCGATAAGGTATTAGGTGAGTATGAGTTGTTGACCATCACTTTGACTTGTTATGGATGAGGGTTATATGTTCTAACCCAATATTCTCCGCGTCTTGGGTGGTGGCAGTGCTTGTATGTCATGCTAGTTATCTGTATCGAGTCACCGTATCCATTAAGGATGATGACGTCCCCTTAAGGAGCTCAAAAGGTTTATTGTACTAAACCTTGCAGGTTGAGTTAGCTCAAGTACAATAATAAGGTTGAGTGGTACTACTTAAGGAATTAAAGATATTAATTATTTTAAGCAGTCAGAATGCTCTAAATAATTAATGGACGTGCGATATCTTAAATACGGGGATTCGTAATGTCTAAGTGCAAGCTCGACTCACCTTCGGTAATAAAGGGGTAAGTCAGCATTTATTCGCTAGTGGCATGAATGAATGTTTATAAATTAATTTATGTTCTGGGCTGAACATAAGATAATTAATTTATTTGAGGCCCATCTTTATTCCTTACATTTGATCCCTGGGCTGGCCCATCCAGTCCCGTAGCACACAGAAATCAACGCCTCCTTCCTCTCTAAGGATATTGATTTTATTCTCTTTATCTATAAGGATATTATTATATTTATGGGATATGCATAAATCCTTTCCTTGTGGGATTTGATAGTGCATTATAAATATAAGGTAAGAGATAGAATCAAGGTTAATCCTCACAATTATCCTTAGCAATTTTCGAGAATTCCTATAGGCTTTAGGAGACAATTTTTGAAAATTCATAGAGAGGTTAGGGTGATTTTCTGTAGCATTCTCCATAGATCGTTCTCACTCGACGTTGGAGATTGGGCAACCGGGATACAGTCCAGAAGATCAAAGCACAAGTCTCGATCCGTTCATCCCGTTCAATCCCGACAGATTCAAAGGTAAACACGAGAAAACCCCTACGTGTTGCAATTAATTATATAGACGCATGCTAGGAATATAATCAATGTATGGTGAATTAAACATCCAAGATAGATCCTTGGGAGAGGGTTAATGTCACAGCCCCACAATCCTAAGTGCGGATTAGCAGGGACTATAACTGTAAACATGAATGAACAAACATGGAGACTTTCTTTAATAAAAAGCGTAATACATACGACAAGTATGTTCTTGGACTTTAGTACATAAATTTAGGTTCTGCAATGGAAGACATGTGATAAGTACATATGACGATGTACTATCAAGATATAAACTTTTCAATGACAATAATCCTATTGCTCAACACCGCCCCATCCATCATCTACTCAACTGCACATTTAAAACAAACATGCGGTGAGTACAAGAATGCACTCGAGACTCATGCCAAAAACATTTTATCATTTTTAGATTACTTCGCCACATCATGGTAAGACACAAGAGTTTTAGTTGAAAATGCCTTGTGCTTATGAAACATTTATCGATTCATAAAATCACCGCTGGCGGGCATTTTTCTAGTGTGTATGATCCATATCCCTTATCATCATTCATCATAACATCATAGTCGAACGTCGTGAAGGAGGCCTCCTCTACGACGCCGTGACCGCCGTGAATTGTCCTTACAAAGACACAATCACCTTAGTGTACACGTTAATCCTAGCAGTGTATTGTCCTTCCAAAGATAGGGTCCGATATCGATTTCATTCATAAGTTGGGAGCGACCCAACAACATTCATAACATTTCATAACATCTCATAACATCTCATGGATAGGATACATACACAAAACATAAACATTTTGGCATGTAATCTTGTAAACATTTTATCAACAGTTGAAATAAGCATCGTAAATAAATATTTCAGAAGCATTTTATTTTTGAGTAGAGTAAAGCCCACCTGGACTATCGATTGTCTAACTTGATTTCTTGGACTGTAAGTCCCAGACTTAGCCTATCTATTCTTGGCCTTGAAGTTTTGGAGTAGAAACTATCCATCGAGTCTTAGAATCCATATTTCTACTATAGTGTATATCAAGGTATGATATACACTCAATTGAGCATGTAGGAAGCACCTATTCAAATGGTTCACGTTAGGGCATGCTCCCGTAAAAATATCATGTTGTGTTGTTTTATTACAACCATACATCTTATTAATTCTCTATCGTACCTTGCGACATGACATAATGAATGCATCGATTAATAGCATGTTAGTCACATAAGGCATACTTCACATAGGGGTTTCCAACACTTAGTCAAATTTCAAGTGTTAAATTTCAGCAAAACAGCTTGAAATAACCCAAGTGGCAAACTTTGACGATTCATAACTCTCGAGTTAGAATACGTATGGCCGCACAAAGATACATTCTGGAAACCTCTAAACATGTACTACAAGTTCTAAGAAGGAATTAAATCCAAAAGAGTCATGGTTCTGGAGATATAGGGTCTCAAAGTGGGCAACTCAAACTGACTTCTATACTTAGAAAATTTTTCAGAATTTTCAGTTTTAGCTTAACGACGAGGGGTTTTGCGAGGCTCGTAACTTTTGACTCACAATGCCAAAATGGCTGCAGGCTACCAATTTCGAAACCTTGTAACAAGTGCTACATATTTCATGAAGACCATACTGGAAAATATCTGACGCATCGAGAAATACATAAGCCCAAAGTTGGAAATGGACAGTTTCCAGTAGGTAACTTTGGGTCGATTAAAGATATACCTATAAAACTTGGTTTGGGATAAAACTTTCCAGATCATAACTAGACATGGTGAGGAACATTTCTTATGAAGAAACCCAAGTCCAAATCGGACTACAAACGGCTTGAACATCTCACGTAAAAGTCATACTCGAACAGCCTATTACATGAAACATTTCACTAAGGCAGTTTGTCCAAAAAGCTTACTGTAATGTATCAACTTTAAAAATTCACCGTGAGTTCATTATAAGGAATCTGGGAATGAAAACCATCATTTTGAAAAGCCACTTAAGTCTAGTTTAATCCAGAAAAATCCTCACTCAATGATTCACAATAGATTGGGAGCTAAAAATATTTTACCACAAGCTATCGCTACAGTGACAGTTTTGTGCAGTTAGCTTGTAAAATCTGGAATAAATAGTAAACACTTTTAGAAAATTCTGAATATTTACATACATCTTCTAGACATGCTGAATTATGTTTCTGCCAAAGTTTAGAGTTTTATCATTAGCCAAACCTAAAACGAAAGCCTCGGACTATGGGTGATGAACACGGCAATTTCACAGTTTTGCGCGATGCTTTCGAAAAATACTATTAAAATAGAAAATCAAGTTGGATGGACTTGAAATTTTACAGAGGCATATTAGACACATATAAGTTCAACATATTAAAAATTCACAATCATCGGACCACTGTAACTTAGTCTATTAATTTTATAAAGTCACTATTCGTCCAGATCAACAACATGCAATCATATAAACACACAATATAAGTGTTTTGCTACTCATGCATGTATGATTTGGCCATGGTACACGAGTTGAGATGTATGGATACCTACCTTAGGAATGAATTTAGCCAGAGGTCGAGGGAGATGGAGATGCGACGGAGCTCATGACTCCGGTTGAGCCTCGATCCATGGCAATACCTCGGCTTGGTCGAGAAATGGGGAGACGAGAGGGATGAGAGGGTGGATAGTTGGAGAGTGTACATTACACTTTGGTGATGGGTTTGGGGCTGAGGTGCTTCAGTTTGGAGAGGGGAGGGGATGGCTGAAGTGGTGTAGGGGTGGGGTGGTTGCTTATGGGTGACATTTGTCACCCCTAGTTCATGCATAGGAACAACACACATGCACACCTCTTCACACACACCCACATACACGATGCACACATATGTATATGTATATATATCTGTATTTAATCATTTAATTAGACCATATAATTAATCACCTTGCCATATAGTAGATATATGCAAAGTGGGAAGATTAACATACATTTGTTACACACATATAACATTTTCGCCCTTATGCCCAAACATAGACTAAATTTTATTTTTCATGTTAAACATAGATATATGCATCATAGTATATGATTTAGATGATAATTAATAGCATAGGATAATTTAATGGCATCATTTTATGCGATAAAAATCGAGTTCAAAAATTAGGGTTTTCGAACGTTTGAAAAATTGGTCACTATCAATTCTTGTTGATCTAGCATTGATATGCTTAATAATACTGTAATAACATATAAAAATCATAGGAAATAATTTCCTATAATCTCTTGATCGATTAAAACGCTTTTCGTTTCATTTCAAAACGTTAACGTTTGAAAACGTTGCAAAACGTTCATTATCGACTCATCTCGAAATGGTCGTAATGAAGTCTTAATCACTTTATTAAATTATTCCATTAATAATGGAATTTAATTCTAAGCTCGAATGCTTAGAAAAATTCTGACGCTTTAACTATCGTCTGAAATCAACGTTAAAGAAAATACGGCTATACACTTCATATACTCTTATTCCTTAATTTACAATTCTCAGTGAATATAAAATAGGAATTCATTCCTTCGTAAACAATCGAAATCATTATTCGATATCTTATTGATTGAATAACTCGGCTAAACTCTAGTTTACGGGTTTTAAATACCGTAATTAGGCATTTAAATCTGCGGGGTATTACATCCTACCCCCCTTAAAAGAAATTTCGTCCCGAAATTTGCATACCTCATAAAGTATGGGTATCTTAACGTCATAACATCATAACTTTCCACGTACTTTCTTTTTGTCCATGGTTCCTTCATTGGATTTTCATTAAAAGACCCAAACTTGCTTCTTTAATCGTTGCATCGTACGATCAAATTAGTCGTAGATTTTCATCATAACTCATCTGAGTCAAAGGTCACGTCATCATGTTGGTTTACGTGAATTGGGTCATTTTGTATTTCCTTAACTGTGACACGAGGAAAACATTTCGTACTTTCCCCCAAATGTGGTGGAAGTACCAAGCTATAGGCTACTAGGCCTATCATTGTTAGGAGCTCGTAAGGTCCTATAAAACGTGATCTAATCATTCTTTGCACCTGAATCCTTACAATTTCTCTCGATGGAGAAACCTTAAGAAATTTTAATTCCGCATTTAAAAATGCATTTCAAAATTACGCGTATCAGCGTAAGACTTTTGTCTGTCCTTAGCTTTTCTTATTCTTTGCCTTATTGGGCAGATATCTTAGTCGTTTCCCTTACGACGTCGGGACCTTATACCTTTGCTCACCCACTTTGTTACAATAAAGTGGTGGTTAATATTTCTTTTCGCAATACGCCTCATAAGGCTACATTGATCGTTATTTGGTAGCTATGGTCGTACGTAAACTTACCAAGTGGTACAATACGTTCTTACTTACATCTTGGTTTAACACTTATGTTCTATCATATCCTTTAGCGTTCATACTATTCTTTTGATCGTCTTTCTGCTTGTGAGTGGACATCAATGTTAAGGTCCAGTCTCGTGTCTAATTTCTTTTGTGAGTTAGTTCAAAATCTAGGGGTACTCTTGGTGTCTCTTCTTTGCAACGATAGGTTTTGGTATTCCCTGTAAATATACGATTTCCTTTATGTGCGACTGAGCTAACTTATCGGATCCATGAGTCATCTGAATAGGCAGAGACAAAACATAATTGGCGAGTCAATCCACTACTAGCCATGTCGTAGTGCAACTTCTTTATGACTTTGGTAAAATCTGTCACAAGATCTATTTCTATATCATTCCATTCTCATTTGTGTATCTCTAGAGATTATAGCCTCTTATAAAGCCTTTGATACAATGCCTTTACTTGTTGATAACCGAGACACTGCTCGACAATGTGGTTATATCTTATCTCATTCCTTCCTATCTAACCTTTCTCATAATTCACAACGTCACTTAATAATGCCTGGTTGGGCGGTATGAGAAGGATCGTGAAATTCATTCTTGATTTCATTTCTAAGCTTATTATTGCTTGGAAGTATATGTATATCTCTCTCTTAGACAATATAACACTGTCCAGCGCTCCTTAAAATATCCTTTAGCTCTTCATTCCTTATTTTAATTTGTATTCTATTCCCATCTTCATTTTCTCTTTTTAGTCATATTTCACCTTGGTTGTGAGGGTACCACTTACGTTCGTCCTTGATTTCTCGACTATTTCTGTTCTCGTTTTCTTAACCTTTCTGATGAGTTTTCCTTTTCTATAAGGACATACCATGATTTAGACTGAATTTTATATCTTAGGCATTAGATTCTACATTAACTGTTCATAGGTGATCATTTATCATAATTATAATCTTTTACTGATTCGTGCCATCTTTCCTATCATGTATCCAAGTTTCTTTGCTCAAAGAATGAGTTAAATCCTTGTATATTGTGAAGGGTTCTTAACTTATTGTTATAGGAGTGAAATTTCCAAGACTTTGGTATTTATACTTCTGTTACAATTTCAAGTCATGAGTTGAGAAATTCTATTCATGTGGCCTAAGTCATTTTGACTGCATAAGTTATTATCTTTCTCATATTAATACATAGCCTTTCTTTCATTAATCCATGAAATTTTGATTTTATTTTGGGGTAACTATCTTATTGGTCTTGTTACCTTAGAGAGTTCTTAATGGATCTCTAATAGTAGTTAATCAATCTATAAAATTCCTGATCTTATTTTAGGTCATTGACGTCTTTCATCTTTAATTGTTTTGTCCTTTGTCGATTTACATTGTTTTCTTCTAAAGACACTATGTGCACGAGGAATATTTCTCTTTTAAGCGAAATTTACTAAAGCAGATTTGGCAAATTTTGGGTTCTTAAAAGTCGTAAAATGACCCTTCGATTTTCTTTATGTTCTTTCTCGTCCTTTGAATAGATAAGACATCATCCATGAGGATTGAGATAAAATTATCTAGGTATGTGTGAAACACTCGATTTTTGAGGTTCATGAGCAGGTGGTGCATTGGTTAGTCCGAATGGCGTAACTATTATCTCATAGTAACCATATCTTATTGAACAATTCATTTCGTATTTGGATACCATTCTTCAAGACCATATAATATTACATCATAATGCCTCGTTGATGACTTTTCATACATTACTTACGAGGGTCGGTCTCACCGAAATGATTGATTCAAGGCGTCTAGCTCTTTTACACTCAAAACTTTGACACTTCTTCACCATATTCATAAACTCTTCCAAACCACGTTTATTTTACATATTATAATCACATCATTTTCATCATAAACCATTATTTACATATAAGTCTCATAGGATCCTAAGATTCTATGTCTTTGAGTGACCTTTGTCGAGTCGTACTCTCCCTGGAAACTTGCCTTTCTCCAAATGCGTTTTGTTTCATACTCGACGATCATTCTCTTCGAGAGAGCCGGGGTCAAGCCGCTCCCGTTCTTCTTCAATACTAGAAGTTGGTGTTACTTTTATCAGAAAGTATGGTTGGGTTGGTAGCGGTAAGTCTCCTAATCCGCGAGGGCGATAAGATTTTGTCCTTTTGCCCTTCTCGTCTCTTTCTGGTATCATTGATGGCACAGGACGTGGGGCGGCATTCGGAACATCAGGGTACAACCATTCCTTTATACCGTGCGGTGTAACTTGCCGAGGTCCAGGACAAGTACTCGTAGGTGTCGTTCCCTACACATTATATGTATACTTAAGCCTGTTGACAAATCCTGGTAAGTCTGTCCAGGCTTTGGAATTTTTATCATGGAGAAAATATTCTCTTGATACTTCTTTTGTAAAAATTCTTCCAATATGTTGGCAACTGACAGATACGTCGTTGGGTACCATCCTCATTTGACATTCTATAGTTACGAGTATCCATCCAGAGGTGCAAAAATTTCTTCAAAACTGTTCTGAATCCATGCCTAGTTCATAATAGAAGAGCCGATACGCTCGTGTGAGTTATAAACTTGTAGGCCTTGGGGTTAACTCTTACCCGTTAAACTCCCTTTTCTTGTCATCTGTAAACGGATATTTCTAGATAAATCCGACTTAATTTAAGCAATGGAGGGGATTTTTAAACAAGAAGGATCTCTTAAAGAATTATACACTTTAAGACGTATATAACCTGTAGACTACTTATGACACGACTCATGACACTTATCTTAATACTCATTTTACGTTTTACATCTTCAGTCGTATGTTGCCTTAAACTTATTCGTATATGCGAATAGTGGGTACTGATATTCTGTCATGTAAAACCTCTAACGAAAAGACTAGGCCCAGGTCACTAATCACATGAATGACAACCATTTCCGAAACTTCTTGTCTCTAAACTTATATCTACGTTCCACATAGATATAATGATCCAAATCATTGGATAGCACTTTAGGCGATTCTAGGTTCAATTCTGAGCTTGAGCAACACTTGCGATAGTCAAAGTTCTCGTATAGGTAAGGGGATTTTCATTTCTTGATTCGCTAACCCTGAATTGGGTTCTATCGCTTCTACGCACACTTGTGCGATGTTAAAAAAAACGAAGCACTTAAATTGAACAAGATCTTATGGGTATTCTGATAAATTTTTCCTCATACCTATTCTGCCTTTTGGTTCTGTTTGTTCTGTTTTCGATGTGAGGTATAGGCTTTGGTCTACGGTGTTCCCGTTTATTCAAGTAAATGTCTATTTCGTATGTCATTGTCCTTTCCATTGGGACATTATGTTCCCTTGCTATGGTCTTCTGTTGCCTCATTAACCCTATACTTCTCGGGTATCCGTATCGTTATGCTTTTACCAACAGCATTCGTGGTTAGGTCTACATCAACCTATCATTTGATATTGATATATTTCAATAATGAAATCTTATCGTAGAGATCGTCATGTCTCTATCACTATCATTCATTCCTAATCCAGTATGAAAGATTCAATTCCGTTTTTTTCACTTTATCGATCTTAGGAGTATATTTCTCATATATTCTTACTTTAAACTCTTTTCCAGAGAAGTCCTTGTACTGGCCTTTAGCGCCATCGTTTGTAATATCCCTTTTTGGATATAGTCATTTCTTCTTAATCTTTTATTGATTCATCGTGCAATTTCGCATAAGATAAAATCCTTTGTCCACTAGGGACGTGTTATACTTTTGCCTTGACGTCAAAAATCTTTACCATTTTCTCGTCATTCAATGAATGCTTCACTCCCATGTCAGAGATACTTAATATCCCATTTTACTGATCGTCACAAATGTGTGAGGGATAATCTTTCCAATTGGATTTATCTTAAAGTCCCTCAATGTGAATCTCTTCCTGTGTTCTCTTGGATGGATTTCCTTTGCAGGATCTATAGAAGCTATCTTGCTTGTTAACTATTGAGTTACACAAGACAAGCGTTTTGTGTCATTATAACTTAGGGTATTAAGATTCATTTCAAAATAATGAACCTGTTTCCTTACTTCAAAGGAATTACCTTACTTATCGAAGTCATAACATCTCTGAAGCTTATATCATATCAGGAACTATCTAATTGTATAGCTCGTAATTTCTTCTGCTATTTGTGACTTTTGTCTGTTCTCATGAGCATGGTATTTGAAAGAAATCTTACTTTCGTTATACTTCGGTTTCCACCTTCAGGACTAGAATCATTATCATTGTCGTATGGCTTGGTAGTGTAGTACATTCGTACACCATAACTTAATTCTAAGCATCTCATTACCATGTCTTGACTTCGGAGTTATTTCCTCCATACTTAGTTCACATACTAGGGCTATCCTCGTCGTTCACACAATCTTGAGGATTATGATTCCTCAATCTCATTATCTTTTGTTTAACTAAGTTTTAATTACTCGGAATCGATTATGCTCAAGCATAATCTCATTGACTGAGGTATAAGGCGAGAGATTTATTGTCTGAGACGCTATCATTTCCTTATATATATATATTCTTTGATAAGAATATATATATTTTTTTTACATGCATCTTTATTCTTTTAAACATGTCCAACTTACTAACGAGGTTTTAGGGACAAACAACTATCTTAAAAAAAATAAGTTGTAATCGCTCTCGTCATGACATAATAGGGGAAGTCATATCCCACGGATATTATATACTTTTCTTTGCTTTTATTCTTGCATTCAATGCTAAAGAGTATCTTATTCATAACTTTGTTATCATAACAGTCGTATGAGGGTATAACTTCACTGTTATCAATCTTTGCAAAGCTCATCAAGGGTCATCACATTCATGTGTATCATAGGAAAAATATCTCGTCTCATCGAGATTTTCTTTACATCATAATTTCTTGATGTCTATCACTTTACTGATCTGAAACTTTAGGTGACTGGAATAAGTCAACATACATCATCCCTGATGTTTATCACTTTACTAATTCCAAACTTAATTGACAAGATAAGTCAGCTTTCTTCTTACTTGATGGTTTCAAAAATCGTGAAGAAGTTATCACGACCACTTACAAGAGGTACTATTTCACAATCGAAATAACATCTTTTTAATGATTGAATCAATATGCTCTTTAGACTGAATGAATGGGGCTCTAGGATCCGAAGACCAGAATGACGACTACTAAGATTTCTTTGGTCATATGGGCTGGCCAGACCCGTCACAATTATATTCTCAGTCACATAAGGCTTTGGGTTCAAAAGAACACTTTGTAATATTTTTTTTTTGGGTTTGGAAATTTTCTTCCGAAAAAGTGAGAAACTCGAATGAATTCTCAATTGGAACTAGGTCATAGAGTTAAACTCAACGACAGAAATTGGGTAACAAATAGAATTTTGAAAACTCATATACCCGTAAAAGATCATCAACAAAGTTCTCATGTATGTCAAGGTTCTACTTGTATTACTGAAGATCTTACTTTCTTAGTAACATTCTAGAATTCGTATCATACTATAACGTTCTTACTCTATACAGATCATAGATCTAACTTCAACTGATTCTCGTGAATTCTTGAGTAGGAATCAGGGATTTGGTCCTTCATAAGAAATGAAGTACAGTTCATTGGGAGCACGTAGACGAAAACTGTACGTAAATCGGAGTTCACACGACCGAGAAAGAGTCAAAACAGAATCACTGCGCGGTGCGGGGAAATTTACACGCGTTCGCGCCGAGGTCATAAGCGATGCCGACACCAAGGTCGTGCATGCCGTTACCGATGCCGGTAGTACAGAATATTGCCGACACCAAGGTCGGACAAACTACCCCAATCGACATGTCAAAGGTGATGTTATAAATGCCGATTTGAAGTCGGCGATCGCGCATGCCGAGGTCGAAGCCGGTCGTACATGTCGGTCGAACAATTTCGTATAAATCTTTCACTTTTCTTCACTCAAGATGGAATGAAGTTCTCAAATCCATCACTAATCTTGTTCTTGTAATTGAAGGAAATTCTTACTTCTATGTGTTCTTTCGTAAAAGGGATCATGCGTCCTATAAAGTCTATGTTCTGTTTGAACTAGCATGCTTATCATCATAATCAACTTTGTGGTTTGAAGTAAAACTTCAAATATTCGTACGTAGCTCATTTGTACGCATGTATTTCGTTGAATTTCAAGAATTCAACATATCGTATTTGACAAATAAATGTCCAATCTCAATCATTTTAAAACATGAATAATCATAACTTTGTTCATAATAATGAACACTTATTACATTCCAGAAATTCAAACATTTCATCTTTGGCATATCGTGCCACAACTTTCTCATATCATTGTCATCATCTGTCTTATATCTTCCTTCCTTTCATAACTTTCTTGACAACATTCATTCTCAACCTTTCTCATAGCTTTCATTTCACTTGATAAAATTTTGTTTCACTTTCAAACTTTTCGTTTTCAATTCGAGAAAAATAATTTCATAAACATTCATCTGGCCAGGCTAATTTTCAAAACTTTGGAAAAAGAGTCATTTACCTCATTTCGGTTGAGCTTGATGTGATGGAGTGTTGAGCATTATCAGCTGATCTCTAGAAGTCTAATGACTCAATCTAGACTTAACCTTAAAGGATATTTTGGGTTCAAGAGCGAACCGCTCTGATACCACTCTGTCACAGCCCCACAATCCTAAGTGCGGATTAGCAGGGACTATAACTGTAAACATGAATGAACAAACATGGAGACTTTCTTTAATAAAAAGCGTAATACATACGACAAGTATGTTCTTGGACTTTAGTACATAAATTTAGGTTCTTGCAATGGAAGACATGTGATAAGTACATATGACGATGTACTATCAAGATATAAACTTTTCAATGACAATAATCCTATTGCTCAACACCGCCCATCCATCATCTCGCTCAACTCGCACATTTAAAAACAAACATGTAGGGTGAGTACAAGAATGCACTCGTGAGACTCATGCCAAAACATTTTATCATTTTTTAGATTACATCGCCACATCATGGTAAGACATGAGGTTTTAGTTGAAAATGCCTTGTGCTTATCAAACATTTTATCGGTTCATAAAATCACCGCTGGCGGACATTTTTCGGGTGTGTATGATCCATATCCTTATCATCATTCATCATAACATCATAGTCGAGCGTCGTGAAGGAGGCCTCCTCTACGACGCCGTGACCGGCCGTGAATTGTCCTTACAGCACACAGTCACCTTAGTGTACACGTTAATCCTAGCCAGGTATTGTCCTTCCAGCATAGGGTCCGATATCGATTTCATTCATAAGTTGGGAGCGACCCAACAACATTCATAACATTTCATAACATCTCATAACATCTCATGGATAGGATACATACACAAAACATAAACATTTTGGCGGGTAATCTTGTAAACATTTTATCAGCAGTTGAAATAAGCATCGTAAATAAATATTTGAAGCATTTTATTTTTGAGTAGAGTAAAGCCCACTGGACTATCGATTGTCTAACTCGATTTCTTGGGTGTAAGTCCCGGACTTAGCCTATCTATTCTTGGCCTTGAAGTTTTGGGTAGAAACTATCCATCGAGTCTTAGAATCCATATTTCTACTATAGTGTATATCAAGGTATGATATACACTCAATTGAGCATGTAGGAAGCACCTATTCAAATGGTTCACGTTAGGGCATGCTCCGTAAAATATCATGTTGTGTTGTTTTATTACAACCGTACATCTTATTAATCTCTATCGTACCTTGCGACATGACATAATGAATGCATCGATTAATAGCATGTTAGTCACATAAGGCATACTTCACATAGGGGTTTCCAACACTTAGTCAAATTTCAGTGTTGAATTTCAGCAAAACAACTTGAAATAACCCAAGCGGCAAACTTTGACGATTCATAACTCTCGAGTTAGAATACGTATGGCCGCACAAAGATACATTCTGAAACCTCTAAACATGTACTACAAGTTCTAAGAAGGAATTAAATCCAAAAGAGTCATGGTTCTGGAGATATAGGGTCTCAAAGTGGGCAACTCAAATGACTTCTATACCAGAAAATTTTTGAATTTTCGGTTTTAGCTTAACGACGAGGGGTTTTGCGAGGCTCGTAACTTTGACTCACAATGCCAAAATGGCTGCAGGCTACCAATTTCGAAACCTTGTAACAAGTGCTACATATTTCATGAAGACCATACTGGAAAATATCGACGATCGAGAAATACATAAGCCCAAAGTTGGAAATGGACGGTTTCAGGTAGGTGACTTTGGGTCGATTAAAGATATACCTATAAAACTTGGTTTGGGATAAAACTTTCCAGATCATAACTAGACATGGTGAGGAACATTTCTTATGAAGAAACCCAAGTCCAAATCGGACTACAAACGGCTTGAACATCTCACGTAAAAGTCATACTCGAACAGCATATTACATGAAACATTTCACTAAGGCAGTTTGTCCAAAAAGCTTACTGTAATGTATCAACTTTAAAAATTCACCGTGAGTTCATTATAAGGAATCTGGGAATGAAAACCATCATTTTGAAAAGCCACTTAAGTCTAGTTTAATCCAGAAAAATCCTCACTCAATGATTCACAATAGATTGGGAGCTAAAAATATTTTACCACAAGCTATCGCTACAGTGACAGTTTTGTGCAGTTAGCTTGTAAAATCTGGAATAAATAGTAAACACTTTTAGAAAATTCTGAATATTTACATACATCTTCTAGACATGCTGAAGTATGTTTCTGCCAAAGTTTAGAGTTTTATCATTAGCCAAACCTAAAACGAAAGCCTCGGACTATGGGTGATGAACACGGCAATTTCACAGTTTTGCGTGATGCTTTTGAAAAATACTATTAAAATAGCAAATCAAGTTGGATGGACTTGAAATTTTACAGAGGCATATTAGACACATATAAGTTCAACATATTAAAAATTCACAATCATCAGACCACTGTAACTTAGTCTATTAATTTTATAAAGTCACTGTTCGTCCAGATCAACAACATGCAATCATATAAACACACAATATAAGTGTTTTGCTACTCATGCATGTATGATTTGGCCATGGTACACGAGTTGAGATGTATGGATACCTACCTTAGGAATGACTTTAGCCAGAGGTCGAGGGAGATGGAGATGCGACGGAGCTCATGACTCCGGTTGAGCCTCGATCCATGGCAATACCTCGGCTTGGTCGAGAAATGGGGAGACGAGAGGGATGAGAAGGTGGATAGTTGGAGAGTGTACATTACACTTTGGTGATGGGTTTGGGGCTGAGGTGCTTCAGTTTGGAGAGGGGAGGGGACGGCTGAAGTGGTGTAGGGGTGGGGTGGTTGCTTATGGGTGACATTTCTCACCCCTAGTTCATGCATAGGAACAACACACATGCACACCTCTTCACACACACCCACATACACGATGCACACACATATGTATATGTATATATATCTGTATTTAATCATTTAATTAGACCATATAATTAATCACCTTGCCATATAGTAGATATATGCAAAAGTGGGAAGATTAACATACATTTGTTACACACATATAACATTTTCGGCCCTTATGCCCAAACATAGACTAAATTTTATTTTTCATGTTAAACATAGATATATGCATCATAGTATATGATTTAGATGATAATTAATAGCATAGGATAATTTAATGGCATCATTTTATACGATAAAAATCGAGTTCAAAAATTAGGGTTTTCGAACGTTTGAAAAATTGGTCACTATCAATTCTTGTTGATCTAGCATTGATATGCTTAATAATACTGTAATAACATATAAAAATCATAGGAAATAATTTCCTATAATCTCTTGATCGATTAAAACGCTTTTCGTTTCATTTCAAAACGTTAACGTTTGAAAACGTTGCAAAACGTTCATTATCGACTCATCTCGAAATGGTCGTAATGAAGTCGTAATCACTTTATTAAATTATTCCATTAATAATGGAATTTAATTCTAAGCTCGAATGCTTAGAAAAATTTACGACGTTTTAACTATCGATACGAAATCAACGTCAAAGAAAATACGGCCTATACACTTCATATACTCTTATTCCTTAATTTACAATTCTCAGTGAATATAAAATAGGAATTCATTCCTTCGTAAACAATCGAAATCATTATTCGATATCTTATTGATTGAATAACTCGGCTAAACTCTAGTTTACGGGTTTTAAATACCGTAATTAGGCATTTAAATCTGCGGGGTATTATAGTTAAATAAGATTTCCCATTAGACGAAGACCCGCGTCATTTGCCCCGTCGATCACGTAATATAGTAGAATACAAAATATAGACATCTTGATAGTTATGACATTGTTTTCTTTTGTTTTTATCATATTGTAAATTTTGTTAGTGCATTTAAATTTCTAACATTTAAGTCTTGACGTAGCTAAAGATAGTGACTCAAAAGTATTATTTATGACGTGAAAAATGAAACATGTATATAAATGTATATATAATAATAATTATGACATAAGAAATGAAATATATATACAAATATAAATATATATTATTAGTATATAGAAATGAATACAATATAACAATCATAGTATCAATATTATTACAATACGTCGACACTGTAATTGATTAATTGGTTAATTATTTGCATACTAAATCAATATTAATTGGTTAATTATCTATACTAAATAGCGATGCCATTGAGAGTAAATTCAAGTTTGTAGAAGTCAACACTTATCTTTATATAGGAATGATAAATTAATTCACACCAAATGTAATAGCAATAATAGCTGGAGAAATTCTATTATTTCATAGATTTCCTTGCATTATTTTTAGGGACTGAGTATTCGGTTATTCGGTTGATTTTGAACGAAAAAATAACCGAAATGAATTAACCGATTTTTTCAGAAAAAATAACTGAATCGAACCGAAATATATTTTGATTATTTCAGTTAAACAACCGAATATTTAAAAAAAAAAAAAATTATTACTCCATCGGTCCACAAAAAAAAACTTTCATTGCTTTTGGTTGCATGTGTTTTAATAAATTGTAATGAGTGTAAAGTGAGTGAAGATAATAAATTAATAAATTAATGGGCAGTGAGAGAAAAAAATGGATCATGTGCGGTTTTTTTGTAAATAAGTGATAGATTGAGAGATTAGTTGATTTTTTCAAAAATGAAAAATGAAGGTTTTGGTGGACATCCCAACAAAAAATTAAATGCAAACTTTTGGTGAACGGATGTAATATTATATATTGATATAAATAAATAATATTATATTTTGTAACTATTATATATTGCTATAATAGGGAAGAGAGAGAGATAGAAACAAATAGAATTAAGGGTATTGATGTATTAAAATTATAATTCTAAATAAATAAATAAATAATATTATATATATGTGTGTGTATTTTAGTTATTCAGTTAAAAAAATTCTGAATTGGCCGAAACCGAATTATCAAATTTTAATTCGATTTTTATCGAATTAACCGAATCAAATTTGATTTTTTGATTTGATTCGATTTGCTTATTCGATTTTTAGATATTTTTGTAATAACCCGTAATTTTAAAAGCCTAATCTCGGTTTTTAAAACCCGTAAAATAGAATTTCGCCGTGAAATCAAATCAAATTGAAATCGAATATGAATTCGATCTATCTTACAAACGAATGAATTCCTGTTATAAATTCACTAAAAATCGTGAATTTAAGAATCGAAGTCTATAACGTTTATCAGCAATATATATTTTTAACGTCGGCTGCGAATCGACAGTCGAAATTTCATAAAATTTTCTAAGCAATCAAGCTTAGAATTTTATTCCTTTATTAATGAATTATATTAGTAAAGTGATTACGAAATTATTACGACCATTTCGAAGATGAGTCGATACGTAACGTTTTGAGACGTTTTCAAACGTCAACGTTTTGAAATAAAATGAAAGATGGTTTTAATGATCAAGAAATTATAGGAAATTATTTCCTATGATATTTTTGTCTAATTACAGTGTTACTAAGCATTTAAATAATGCTTGAACATTAGAATTAATAAAAATCACAACCTAGTTTCGAAAACCCTATATTTTCGAAAATTAGGGTTTTCATCTTACAATAACATCTTTTAATTATCCTATGATATTAATTATCATCTAAATCATATACCATGGTGTATATACCTATTAATGACATGAAATAAAAATTTTAACCTATAGTTTGGCCAAATGGCCGAGAGCCATTTTTATCTATACAAAGTTGAATTATTTTATTTTCTCCACTCTTGTGTGTATGTATCCTATATACTTCAGATTTTATATCATTAAATCTCCCACTAATGATATATTTAGCTAGTTTCAAGAAGATTTATGTGTAAGACAACAATGATTAACCTCCACTATGGGAATAAAATAGTATTATGACTTGAAGGGTCTCCCTTGTGTGAGAGAGAGAGAGAAGGCCGAGAATGGGGTGGGTATAGGGGTAGGATTACCTCAGATTTTTTCATTTCTCACTTACACACAAACACCCTGATCGTTCACTTTTCTAACACGAAAATGTGTAAGTATAGGGTAAGCGAAGTATCGTATCCACAGAGATTGTATCACGAAAACATAGAAGCTAACTCAACGATAATTCATCATTATCCAAGCACAGAAAAAGGGTTGAAAGGTTTAAGGCTTCGGAAATTAATCCAAAGCAAAGGTAACCAAGCAGAAATATAAAATAAAGCAATAAAAACTCGGATGATAAAACAGATAAGAGAGACTAACCCTAGGGATGCATTAATCCTATCCACAACGTATGTTTATCCTGCTCCTATTAGCCAATTTTAATCCGACAAGATGGAAGATCACAAATATAACCAACAACTTCAATTACGACAATTGCGGCGAGAGATTACGAGTTTTCCTACCATTCTAGGTGAAAACAAGTAACTCCAAAAGGATCACTAAGAATATGCTTCCTACGAATATCCTATCTCACCACGACTCAAGGATTATTCAGTATCATGCATTCAAGATCGATTGACAATTAATACAATTACGTAATTAACCGACAACTAGATATGCATCAAGATTGATCGAAATCAACACATATAAATAAGCACCAAGAATCATGAATCAATGCCTGGAAGGTAAATAGCGATAACAGAAATCACAACATATAGGATTGAATCATGCAAACCCTAGGATCGAGACGAATTTTAGCTACGCATAATTAAATTACCAAAGCAATAAATAATTAAATAAAACATAAATTAAGATAGATAGATAAAACCGTAAGAATCCACGAAGAACAATTGTAGCGACTTGAATCCGAAAGAAATTCTGAATTCTCGAAAATAAAACTGAACTAAGAACACTAATAAAACTGGAATTAAAATATCGGACTAAAAGGAATTGACAAACTAAGCTAAAAGAATTAAATGGCAAAACGTGCAAAAGAATAAAATGACAAAAGCTTTCTGTTCTAAAGTCTACGCCTCTCGTCTGGAATTGTCTGATGCTCTCTCAATGTGTGCGTGTATATATAGGTAAAACACAACCTAGGGCCTCGCGAGGCGCACAAGAAAACCTTCCCCCGCGAAGACATGTCGAGAGGCATTCAAAATTGCTGAAATTTCGGCCTTCCTCGCGACCCGGCATCGCGACCAACAGTCGCGATCACCGATCGCGAGGCGTACTTCTCTGCGCGCGACTTCGCCGTTTTGCTCCGTTCTCTCTCGTCCGGACTCCGAATTACGATCCGTTTGCGCCTACGGACTCCTATCGAGATGCTCTTTAACATAGTATACTTTGTACATCCATATTTTTCATATCCATTTCATCATCTTTGGTTACATCTTTGCCTTATGCATCGATTATCACCTGAAAAGCCTACAAAACACCAAAGAGAAACCCCAAGAGCAGTATCTTCTAGAAATAGATAAAACATTAAGAATCGATACATAAACGCACATTAAATGATCTAAACTCATCTTTAAATATCAACAATAAACGTGTAAAATGCGCGTTTATCACACCCCAACACTCCAAACATATTATCTCTCTCCAAACCTCTCATCTCTCTCAAGAACACTCTCTTCCTTTCCCCCTTTTTTCTGCACGCCGAGAGCTTCCCTCTCCCATAGCCAAGCTTAAATTTTCTTCTCTTCTTCCATATCAAGTGTAAAACCTTGAACATTATTCCATTAATCCATATAGTCAAGGTAGGAATCGAAACAAAGGCTTGGTTGTTCTTGAATCTTTGTAAAGTTTTCGAAAAGGTGTATGGTTCTTGCATGTGTTCTTGATGAACTTTGTTGGTGATACTTGGCTATTGCATGTGTTTTGATGATGAGAAAATGAGTAGATGTATATTCTTGTTCTTAAAAATGTATTGCATGTGAAATTTTAGTTCAAAATCTTTTTAATCTATGAGTATGCTATGTTCTAAGAATGTATAGTATGCTATTTTAAAGATTGGTTCATATTTTAAAAAAAAAATTGAACATGTATGAGAAATGTTTGAAATGGCCGAGAGCTTTGAGAGATTATTTGAGCATGAATTTGTGATCTATGATGTAATATGTGTCTATGGTATTAATTTGAAAAATGTAGAAAGATCCATGCTATTTTCTTCTTAGAACCGAAGCATGTATAATTATATAAATGGATGTATGATTTTTATTTTGTACATGCAATGTGGAATTATTGATCTATGATGTATTGAGAGTGCATATAAATTAATTGGGAATTTTTAGAAAAACTCTTGCTAATTTTTTTTGAAATAACCGAGAGTAGTATACAATTATATGTTAATGAATAATTTGTATTTTCACATGCAATGACATATAATTACTCTATGATATTATGAAAATCTATAGTGATTTAATCAGAATTTTTGGAAAAATTCTATCTACATTTTCTTTGATGAACCGAGACATGTATATATAATTATATTGATGTGTGATTTTATTTAAGACATGCAATTGCATATAATTGATCTATGATTTTATGTGAGTCCATAGCCATTTGTTTGGAATTTTAGAAAAAAATCCTACCTAGTTTTTAAAAAGAACCGTGAGGTATGTATTGGTATACATTGATGAATGATTTTATTTTATGACATGCAATAGTATATTATTGTTCTAGGATGTGAATTATACACTATATGTTTTAATTAGAATTTTTGAAAAATTCCTATGTGAAATATTGAAGAGAACCGAGAGCTATGCTTGAGATATGATGATGTATGATTTTAATTTGTAACATGCAATAGTGTTTTAATGATCTAGGATATGAATTAAACGTCCTATGATTTTGTTGAAATTTTTGCAAAACAATTACCCCTTGAAATCAAATAAGCCGTGAGTGTATACTCAAAAATGGTGATGATTCAAGTGGTCTTTGATGCATTTTATGATGTTATATTGTTACACTATAATGTATAAGCATGTTATAATTGTTTGGAAATTTTATAAAATTGTTTGACATGCTTAGTGAAAAGGCCGAGAGCTATACTACCATTTATATGGTATATAAATGTCATATCATGGATTATATGACATAAATATGTCATGGACTAATGTTTGGATCTTGTATTAATTTATTAAAATTTTAGAAAATTGTTGGGCATTTTTTCTTCAAAATGTCGTGACCTTATGAAATCAATAAGGTGATGTTCGAAGGTTGATTGAATGATATTATGACATATTAGTGATCATAGTGTATAAAAATACACTATATAAAATTAGAAAAAAATTTGGACACCATTTGGTAATTTATAATAATTACGAGAATTTTAAGGATTTTAAGGATTTTAAATCCTTTTTAATTAAGTTTATTAATAAATTATATGTCTAAATATTATTTTAGACATATTTAGATTTTATAAGAAATTTTCGAAAATATTTAAGTTATAAAATTTAAAATAGCCGTGAGCTATTTTTAAATTCGAATAAGGATTTTAAATCCTTAAATTCATTATTTATAATGAATTATATGTTTAAAAATTATTTTTAAACATATTAAAACAGTTTATAAAAGCAATCAATTGGAAATTGATTTTCGAAGAATTTAATATTAAAGTATGACTTAGTAATTAAATTACTAAGAAAAGTCAAAATTGTTGACTTTTGAAATCAACGAACGGAATACATTCGATAAATACGCTAATACGCGTAAGCCGTATCAGTTTGCTAATAAAATCACGTTTGGTATGAAAAGATTTCATGTTTGAAGTTGTTAGATCGAAAAACGTGAGAAAACGTTGAACCATTTACCAAAAAGGGTAGAATGGTAATTTTAAACATATCTCGTCTCTATCGAAGGACGAGAAATGTTAAACTTAGTATACGCCAAAATAACGTATTGAATTCGTTAAGGAATTCAATTTATATCGATATAGTATATCGAAGCTTATTATAGACTTTGTAAGTCTAGAAATACGTGAACGACGTACTAAAACATCATTTTTATATGAAGGTGGGGACGACGTAAACAATTTGGGCGTTGGCGAGTAGCGAGCGTTAAAGACGAACAATAGTTTCAGGTGGGCTTTATTCTAAAACAAAATGTGGCTTGACTACTTATTTCAACAAACGTTACTTATGATGCATATTTCAACTGTGGTTAAAATATTTATAAGATTACCTGCCAAAATATTTATGTTTTGTGTATTGTATCCTATCCATGAGATTGATATGAATGATGAATGTTGTTGGGTAGCTCCCAACTTATGAATGAAAATCGATATCGGATCCTATCTTGGAAGCGCTTATACCGCTAGGATTAACGTGTACACTAAGGTATTGTGTGTCTTTGTAAGGACAATTCACGGCCGGTCACGGCGTCGTAGAGGGAGGCCTCCTTCACGACGTTCGACTATACTATTACGATGAAATGATGACAAGGGATATGGATCATACACACCAAGAAAATGCTTGGCCAAGTAACTTTTATGAACTGATGAAAATATTTTAGTAAGCACAAGGCATTTTCAACTAAAACCCTTGTGTCTTACCATAATACTGGCAGTGTAATTCAAAGAAAATAAAATGTTTTCGGCATGAGTCCACTGGGTACAAATTTTGTACTTAGCCCTGCATGTTTGTTTTTAAATGTGCAGGTTGAGCTCGGATGTTGAGAATGGAGGAGTGTTGAGGAATGTCCAGTGTCCTTGACGTCATATTTAAACTTGTTATCCTTGAATACATATCGTCATATATGTATTCACGCACTTTCCGCTGCGACTCTGAATTTATTTTTATGTTATGTATGACGATGAGATGTTATGAACTGTTGGAGTCTATCAGATCATTGTTGATCTTTGGATCTGATAGCTTAAACCACTTAGTTTGACCTATATTAAAGTATGTATGATCAAGTATGTTCGTCTAATTATGCAAATTACTTTTTTTATAATTACCCATGTTTCCTAAATACTATTCCTAGTATTAGTCCGTCCAGACTCTGAGTTATCCGGAGTGTGGTCGTGACAATTTTACTCATCCCTAACTATTTTTTAACAAAAAATAGAAGTTTGACAACTAATTGAGTAGACGAAGACCCACGTCATTTGCCCCATCGTTCACGTAATATCGTAGAATACAAAATATAGACATCTTGAAAGTTATGAAATTGTTTCTTTCGTTTTTATCATATTCTAAATTTTGTCAATGCATTTAAATTCCTAACATTTTAAAGTCTTGATTTAGCTAAAGATAGTGACACAGAAGTATTATTTGTATAATTATGACATAAAAATGAAATATATATAAAATGCATATCTGTTATGATTAAAATTTCTTATATTTTTAACAAATTGTTAGGAAATAATAATTATGACATAAAAATGATATATATATATATATATATATATATATATATGGGAGGGTTAACGTGAGAACTATTTTTATCGTGAGAACGTGAGAACAAAAAAATGATGAATTCCTTGTGAAAATTGATTAGTCCATTGGAAAAGTTCTTGGATCCAAAAAATAGAATTTTCGCTTCTCATGGGATTCGAACCGGTGAAAATTTTTGAATTTTGGATTTCAAAGAACTTTCTCAACGGATTCATCAACTTTTATAGAAAATTCATTTGGCTCTTAGTTTTTGGATAAAATGGTTCTCATTTGAACATAACTCTCTCTCTCTCTCTCTATATATATATATATGTGTGTGTGTGTGTTAGTAAATAAAAATGAATACAATATAACAATCATAGTATCGATATTATTACAACATGTCGACATTGTGATTGATTAATTGATTAATTATTTGCATGCTAAATCAATATTCGCTAAATATAACTCAAACTATCAAAATGTGATGGAAGGTTTCTTAATGATTTTACAAAGTTTAAATATTAATCTTGTAAAATTTATTTACAAAAATAAATATTAAACTTAAAAACTTAAAATATATTATATTTTCCGAAGGAAAAAAAATAAAGGAACGAAATCATGATATGATACATTACATGATAATCACAATACAATTATTTTAAATCAAATTAAAACAAAAAATATTGATAATAATTTTTGTAATTTATATATTGAATTAAATAAAAGTAATAATGATAGATAAGCATTTATAATACCACATTTAATATTAATATAACAACCAATCCATACATTGAATGATAAGTGGTTAAATGAGGAAATTTGTGACATTTAAAAAAATAAAATAAAAAAAATACCACATATGACAGTAGATGATTATGTTGTCTCCAATATGTAATGGTCCATTACATATTAATAGATATAAATATTCCATTGAACAATATGAAATATTTCTTTATGTATAAACTTTATGGTCGAACTACTCAATATATACTCACGTACTAATAATTTCAAGGTATGTCAAATTTAACCTTTAAATAATAACATAAAATGAATTTTTTAAAATAAAATAGATTTATCTTTACATTGAGAATGTCTTTGTTATATCAGTATTGGCATATTCACTATTTATACTCCAAAAAGATCATCTCAGTAATTCAATCATAATAACTCTGTATTTCAAAGCCTTCTAGTGTGTCATTCGTGTAATGTGACGAAAATTAAATTTTCTCATTTATTAATTTATTATATATTAATGGATATAACTTATAATTTATGTATTTTGTAACTATCGAAATTAATTGGCACTTAATTTATATATAATTGTTTTAGTTGGTTTATTATATTTAAACCATTACATATATTTGAAAGTTTATAATTTGAGTACATATTTAAAACTATTTTCATAAGATTTATATAAATGCATATATGTTATGAATTACACAAAAACTGCAGTACATCCTTACGTACCGTGAGGACGGACGGAAGTATTATTTGTTATAAAGAGAAGTATCATTTACATTAAAGAAAACTATCATTTGCTTAAGTATCATTTGTTTTGAAGAAAAATATCAAATATCATTTACAATTGAAGAAAAGTATCAAAGTCTGCATATGCGGACGGATGTGCGAGAGACCGACTTATGGATTAATATTTCTTATACTTTTAACATATTGTTAGAAAATAATAATTATGACATAAAATGATATATATATATATATATATATATATATATATATATATATATATTACTATATCGAAATGAATACAATATAACAATTATCGACATTATTACAACATGTCGACATTGTGATTGATTAATTGGTTAATTATCTGCATGCTAAATTAATATTAGCTAAATATAACTCAAACTATCAAAATATGATGGAAGGTTTCTTAATGATCTTACTGAGTTTAAATATTAATCTCGTAAAATTTATTTACAAAATAAATATTAGACTTAAAATATATTATATTTTTCGAAGGAAAAAAATAAAGGAATGATTCATGATATGATACATTACATGATAATCCCAAAACAATGATTTTAAATCAAATTGAAATTAAAGAATATTGATGATAATTTTTTGTAAGATTATATTTTGAATTAAATAAAATTAATAAAGATAGATAATCATTTATAATACGACATTTAATATTAACATAACAATCAATCCATATATTAATTAAATGATAAGTGGTTAAATAAGAAAATTTGTGATATTTAGAAAAATAAGAATGAAAAATCATAAAAGTACCACATAGGATAGTAGATAAATATGGTATCTCCAATATGTAATGGAATTATATATTAATAAATATTATATTTTATTTGTTATCACTCCAAATTCTCGATCCAATTGAGGAAAGAATAATTTATTTTTGAGTTTTCTTGACCTTTTTTATTATTTCTAGTTCGAAACCATTGTTCCTTTTTAAAGTGATGATGTAGAATAAAAAAAAAATCTATATATGTGTTCGAAGTGCTAAAAGCATCTATCAGTTGGGATGTAAACACTTTATCATTTAGTGTTAAAGAAATCTCAATTGGTTTGGAAAATGTACAATAGAATCTTCATAAATCGATGCATTTTTGAAAAATATCTTGGTTTGAAAAGGGTCCATGTGACGAAAAATATCTTCATAAATCTACCACACATAAAAAATCGATAATAATTAAGGTCCCAATTTACAATTTAAAAGATGTGATGAAAAAATAGAAATAAAAAATTCCACAAATATTTGATCCATCCGGAAGAAAAGTAGTTGGCGAAGACTTAAATATCACTTATGCATTAATTACCTAAATATTATTTGTTGGTATTGCATTACTCGGTGTCTTTATTGCTAATTTAAATTTTGGAACAATTGTTTAATATTGACTTATCTTAAGAAAAAGTAATTACTCAGATCAAATAAAGTACCACAATTACTAAATAAATATATACACATTACAATAAAAAGTTCCACAGTGACACAATTTTTGAAGAATTGTCACCCAAAAAAAAAAAATTATGACATCTTATGATTAATTACTATTATATGTGCAACAAAAACGAAAGCATTTACAAAATTTAGTGACATTTGAGGGTATATTAATTTTTGTAAGTAATAAAATTTATTTGCATATGTAACAAAAATATATAGATGCACGTGTCATGTGTGGATGTAATTAAATTTTGTTACACAAAAGATTCTACAAATTTTTGACATATCTCTTGGTGTCACTAAA
This sequence comes from Salvia rosmarinus, assembly GCA_036937905.1. Classification (NCBI taxonomy): domain Eukaryota; kingdom Viridiplantae; phylum Streptophyta; class Magnoliopsida; order Lamiales; family Lamiaceae; genus Salvia; species Salvia rosmarinus. The sequence continues at coordinate 7,470,631 of CM072820.1, read as the reverse complement.
AATATATTATTATTAGACAATTTGTCATAGTGACAACTACATTAAAAGATATAGTGAAAATTATATATTTTACATAATATATTTACACATATATTATTAAAACTGTATTAAATCTCCTCTATTTTTTTTATTTTTTAGTTGGGAAATGGAGATGGTAGAGATTGGGTTTGAGTCATACACCTATTTATTAACGCATAAGTAGGGATGTCAATCGGCCACCCACTTGGGTTGGTCAACCCACTCGGGTTATCGGGTTATTCGGTTCATTATTCGGGTTGATATTTTTTGGGTTAGAAATATTCAATCCTAACCCTAAACTCTCGGGTTTGGGCTAACCCATCGGGTCAATCAGCCGAAAGTTTAAGGAAAAAAAAAAATATATATATATATATATATATTATTGATAATAATAATATTTATAACAAATATTTTATATTAAGCGTTGGAGTAAAAACAAATAAGTTAAAATAAATATAATACATTCCTCAAGTTCTTTTTTTTAATTTTATTATACTAACTTTGAAGAGCAAACAATGAAAATTAAAAATAGTGCTCATGACTAAATTTTTTTTTTCTAATATGCTTTAATATTCGCATTCCATGTAACTAAATAATCTCTAAATAATATAATACAATTATAGCGGAGTTAAAACTTATATCTAGAAAAATTTAATAAGTTAATTCAATATAATACTATTTAAATTATATTACAATATCAAAAATAAAAATAATGCTCACAACTAAATTAATTTTTAATATCTGAATATTCATGTTCCATAATAGCCAATTCACTATTTAATAAAAATTTTATAAGTTAATTCACTATAATACCAATTAAAATTTATAATTTGAAAAAAAAATTCACTATAAATAACTAAATAAACAATCAATCTATAATAGCTACAAAGTTAAAATAATTAAATATGAAAAGTAAAATTTTGAAATCAAGAATTTTGAATTTCTAACTATTAGATAAAGGGAAAAAATGAGTTGAGTTTTTTTTTTTTTTTTTTTTATGTCGGCCCGATGGGCTGACCCGTGATCCGACCGGGCCAGCCCGATTAACCCGTCAACCCGAATGGGTTGGCCGAATAGCCCGATTTTATATTCGAGTTATGATTTTATAGCCCAACCCATTAATTTTATCGGGTTATTCGGGCCAGCCCGTGGGTTTCGACCCGTATTGACATCCCTACGCATAAGGTCTCCACCTCACCTCTTGAATATTCCTAGAAACTTAAATCTCCTCTATTATAAATAGATAATATATATATATATATATATATATATATATATATATATATATATATATATATAGGGTTGGATTAAAGTAGAGACCGATCTCCGGATTGTATGTAGTACTCAATCTAGACCACACATTTGAACACGTGGACGCATCAAAATTTGACACGTGGAAGCCCATTTTTCGCTGGGGGCAAAATGGGAAGGTGCCAATGGTATTGGGTGTCCGCCGATGCTAGGTAGAGTCATGAGTCCGCGAGCGTTGGGTATCCACGGACGCTGGGTTTGGGGCGCTGCATTCTTAATAACATAACACTGCATTCAAAACAACATGACACTGCATTCAAAATAACATGACACTGCATCGCACTCAACCGTGCAACTGGTATGCGCCAAACTGGTAGGGCACCTTGGGTGCAGCGTTGGCTGAATTTGGTAAGAGCCATAATAAAACATAAAAAATGCATATGAAATAACATAACACTGCATTTAAAACAACAAAACACTGCATTTAAAACGACATAACACTGCATCGCACCCAACCGGCGCTGGGTGCGCGCAAGCAAGTGCTGAGAATACGTTTCCAGCATGCATTAAAATTGAAACTCATATGCATATTTGTGTTCAAATGAATGCATTTTGTGTTCATTTGAATGCATAGTTCGATTCAACTATATGCATGATTTATTTTCGAAATCACATAACAAATCAAATTACTAATCTACCCTTACTACCACAAATTAACGTGTAAAACTTTTAAAAATCGGTAGCGAATCTCACCACACGATTAATAGGATAGATGGATGAGGTTGAGTACTACATACTATTTGGGGCTCGAGTACTATTTGATCCTCATATATATATATATATATATATATATATATATATATAGGAGTGGATCAATGAGAACCACATCTTTTTATGAACTCTGCGAACCATGCATAAGGCGTTGAGTATGATGCATAAAGCGTATAAAGTTGTGCATAACGAAAAATTTCTAAAATTATTTTGTTGTGCAATAATTTTAGAAAGTTTTCGTTGTGAACAACTTTATAGATTTTATTCATCAACTTTATATCGTTTGTGCATAGTTCTCAAGTTCTCAAAAGATGAGTTCTCACCGTATCCAACCCCTATATATATATATATATATATATATATATATATATATATATATATAGGAGATGGATCGGTAGAATGGATAATTTGGTAGGAAATAGGAATGAATCGGGCATTTGATTCATTGAATCAATGGTTGAGATTTAATTTCGGTTGTGCTACGATTTTGTGTTGTGTGTGCTCTGCGGATTATTGTGCGACTATAACCCTTCTTGTGCTCTACCTGCAATGAAAGATGTGCTAAACTAATATATTTATCATATGTGCTACGAAAAGATGAAATATGTGCTAAATTAATATGCGCAACATAGTAATTCTGATTATGCTACATAAATATGAAAGATATGCTAGACTTACATATCTATTCCTATTTCCTACTTTTATTTCCATTCTCACAGGAACTATCATATATATATAGGGGATGGATCAAATGAGAACCATATATGTTTTGAGAACTAAGAACTAATCTGGTGCATTTATTTTGTGTAATCTAATGGTCATGATTTTTTAGATTTGTTAAATATTTGATTTTTAGATTTTATTATTAAGGATATTATTGTAATTTTCTGTTTTTATGTAACCGATTTTTTTGAGTGTTTTAAGGGATTTCCTTTTATATTTATGATATTTTGATTTTGTATATCTTTTTTTATCTATATTTTTTCGAGTTTATGCTTATGCATTAAATCACTTTGTTTGTGCACACTATACTAAACAGTATGCATATTAATCCATTTATTTGCACAAATACTATCTTATGCACAATTACTATATAGTTATGCATATTACCCAAATCACATGAATAACCATAGTTGTATATCTATCTTTTTTTTTCTCACTCGCGAATTGAGGAATTTGTAGTGCCAAATTCTTATATGTGATCTTTATTTGTAGGGAATTTTATAAATTTTATTTTTACATTAGTTATTGTTTAAACAATAATTCTTAATTTTATAAGTTTGATTCTTATTTAGTCCCTGTTTCGTTTCGCATAAGTACGAACCATCCTATGCACAACTACTATTTTTAGAAAGGAAATCGAATTATAGAGAGAGAATACGAAAAATTAGGGATATGATGAATCTTTAAAATGACCTTATTGCCCCTAACGCGTTTACAACTATAAAAACAGTATAAAAATAGTCAAACTCATTTTAAGCATGATTAAATATAATCCATCGGATCGGATGAAATCTAGGGTGATGATTAGTTCTTAGTTCTCATCTTAGTGGTGATTCTCCTATAACCAACCCCTATATATATATATATATATATATATATATATATATATATATATAATTGGTTTTCCCCTTTTTAACTTTAGACGTCTGTTAAATATATGTTTCACTATGTATATAAGGTCTCCACCTCACCTCTTGAATTTTCCTAGAAACTTAAATCTCCTATATTATAAATAGATAATATTTATATATATAATTGTTTTTTTTCCTTTTTAACTTTAGTCCTCTGTTAAATATATGTTTCACTATGTACGCAAGTTTTTGCGCTGAATGAATTCACTTTTAAACAATTATTTTGTCATCAATCTACATGAACCTTATAAGTTATATATAAAACAAAATCACATCTTTTAAGGATAATAGCTAAAAGCTCATTAACTGTGGAGTGATTTATATTTTAGACATATTTTATAAATTATTTTAATAATTTATTGTTAAGAAAATATTGGTATCAAAAAATTAATAATAGAATCTTCATAAATCGAAACCTTTTCTAACATATTTTGGAATGAAACGGCTCCATGATTTACCACACATAAAAATCGACAAAAAGGTCCAAGACACAATTATTCAATTGCATGCAAGTTTTTGCATTGATCAATGAATTCACTTTTAAACAATTATTTTGCCATAATCTATATGGACCTTATAAAAACAGAAGACACAATTATTTTTAGTCACTAAAAACAATTATTTTTAGACACTAAAAATTCACCACCAACTTGGGATTGATTTTTGTATTATAACAAAATAGATATGTCTAAAATTTTCCGCCAATTGAAAAATGGTCCAAAGCATGTTTATTTCCATATCAGAATGAAATTTGTTTGAAAAATAAGGCATAGTGGAAAAAATCAAATAAACGTCCTTATAAAGAGCATTACACTATGCTTGTGCGCAACAAATTTGAATTCTACCACAGACAAACTTGCCCTTGTTTCCTTCAAAGCCTCTCTCATATTCGACCCCCATGCTATCTTGAGCTCGAATTGGCCCGAAAATACATCAGTTTGTAATTGGGTTGGCGTCACGTGCGGCGTCAAGCACCGCCGTGTCACTGCCTTCAACCTCTCTGGCTTCGAACTTGCCGGAACTGTTGCTCCACATCTCGGAAACCTTACGTTTCTTAGATATTTAGACATTAGTTCCAACAATTTCGAAGGCTTCTTACCCTCTGAGCTTTCTAATCTGCGGCATTTGAAGGCGATGAATGTGGGAGGGAATTCATTCACCGGAGAAATACCAACATGGTTGGGAAGTTTGCCTCAGCTCCAACAACAGTTTGTCAGGTACAATTCCTGCATCTTTGTTCAACAATTCCAAGCTGCAGGTCTTGAATATAAGTTTCAATTTAGTGGATGGGAATATTCCAAAGGAGATTGGCTATAGCTCTTCCCTCAAGGAAGTGAGGATGATGTATAACCATTTGAGTGGGACTATTCCACAAGAGATTGGAAATGTTTCTTCCCTTGAAATATTATACTTGAACCATAATCAGTTGAGTGGATCCATACCATTGGGTATCTTTGGGGGAATCAGGTTCCCTCCCGAGTGATATGTGTAATAATGCCCCAAATCTCAAAATATTATATCTTTGGGGGAATCAACTTTCTGGGAAAATTCCGCCAAATATATGGCAATGCAGAAACCTTCAGTTCCTGGCATTATCCTACAATCATTTCAATGGAAAAATCCCAAGTGAGATTGGGATCTTGGGTATGCTTAGAGAATTGTACTTGGGTACCAACGATTTCCAAGGTATACACACATGACACATCTTTTTATTTCTATATGTGATTTTATATTATTATTGGCATGATTTTTTTATTTTTTTTTGCTTTTTGGGAAAAGCATGCAAATTTATGTTTTATCGTATAAAACATCTGCAACTTTCATATAAGAAATTGCAATTAATTATTGGGATGATTAGTTGTACAATGAGAACTCATCTTTTTTGAGAACTTGAGAACCATGCACACATGTACAAAGTTGATGAACAAAATGTATAAAGTTATGCACAACGAAAACATTCTAAAATTGTTGCACAACAAAATAATTTTAGAAAGTTTTAGTAGTGCACAACTTTATACCATTCTCGCATCATCTTTAATGTCTTATGCATAGTTCGTAAAGTTCGCAAAAAATATAGTTTCATTGATCCATTCCTATATATATATATATATATATATATATATATATATATATATATAGAGTGAGGTTCAAATAAGAACCAATTTTAACATGAGAACTAAGAACTACGAAAATTCTTTACAAACAAAATGAATATGTTATGAAAGTTAATGAATACGCTATGAAAGTTAATGAATCCAAAAATTCGGAATTTTCACCAGGGTTCGAATCCCATGAGAGGCAAAATTATTTTTTTTTATTCATTAACTTTCGCAGCGTATTCATTAACTTTCATAGCATATTCATTTCTAATGTTCTCACAATAAAAATGGTTCTCACGTTAACCCTTCCCTATATATATATATATATGTGTGTGTGTGTGTGTGTGTGTTGGTAAATTAATAACAATAATCTCAGGAGGAGTTCCACCAGAAATAGGAAATCTTTCAAGACTACAGATATTAGACATCTATGATGCCTCTCTAACTGGACATATTCCAAGTGAGATTGGGAGCTTGGGTATGCTTAGAAAATTGTACTTGGGCATCAACGATTTTCGAGGTATACACACATGACACATCTTTTTAATTCTATACGTGATTTTATATTACTGTTGGCAGAATTTGCTATTTTTCCTTTTTGGGAAAAGCATTCAAAGTTATATGTCTTATCGTATAAAACATCTGCAACTTTCATATAAGAAATTGCAATTAATTATTGGGATGCTTAGTTGTAGAATTTCGTTGATATATATATATATATATATATATATATGTGTTGGTAAATTAATAACAACAATTTTAGGAAGAATTCCACCAGAACCCTAAACCCTAACGTCAGTCTAGCTGGACATATTCCAAGTGAGATTGAGAGGTTGTGTATGCTTAGAGAATTGTACTTGGGCATCAATGATTTCCAATGTATACATACATGACACATCTTTTTAATTCTATACGTGATTTTATATTATTGTTGGTAGAATTTTTCTTTTTTCCTTTTTGCAAAAAACATGAAATTTATATGTCTTATCGCATAAAATATTTGCAACTTTCATATAAGAAATTGCAATTAATTATTGGGATGATTAGTTGTACAATTTCGTTGATATATATATATGTTGGTAAATTAATAACAATAATCTCAGGAGAAATTCCACCAGAAATAGGAAATCTTTCAAGACTACAAATATTAGACATCCATAACGCCTCTGTAAGTGGACATATTCCAAGTGAGATTGGGAGCTTGGGTATGCTTAGAGAATTGTACTTGGGTACCAACGATTTCCAAGGTATACACACATGACACATCTTTTTATTTCTATATGTGATTTTATATTATTATTGGCATGATTTTTTTATTTTTTTTTTGCTTTTTGGGAAAAGCATGCAAATTTATGTTTTATCGTATAAAACATCTGCAACTTTCATATAAGAAATTGCAATTAATTATTGGGATTATTAGTTGTACAATGAGAACTCATCTTTTTTGAGAACTTGAGAACCATGCACACATGTACAAAGTTGATGAACAAAATGTATAAAGTTATGCACAACGGAAACATTGTAAAATTGTTGCACAACAAAATAATTTTAGAAAGTTTTCGTAGTGCACAACTTTATACCATTCTGTGCATCATCTATAATGTCTTATGCATAGTTCGCAAAGTTCGCAAAAAAGATATAGTTCTCATTTGATCCATTCCCTATATATATATATATATATATATATATATATAGAGTGAGGTTCAAATAAGAACCAATTTTAAAATGAGAACTAAGAACTACGAAAATTCTTTACAAACAAAATGAATATGTTATGAAAGTTAATGAATACGCTATGAAAGTTAATGAATCCAAAAATTCGGAATTTTCACCGGGGTTCGAATCCCATGAGAGGCTAAAATTATATTTTTTTTATTCATTAACTTTCGCAGCGTATTCATTAACTTTCATAGCATATTCATTTCTAATGTTCTCACAATAAAAATGGTTCTCACGTTAACCCTTCCCTATATATATATATATATATATGTGTGTGTGTGTGTGTGTGTGTGTGTGTTGGTAAATTAATAACAATAATCTCAGGAGGAGTTCCACCAGAAATAGGAAATCTTTCAAGACTACAAATATTAGACATCTATGATGCCTCTCTAACTGGACATATTCCAAGTGAGATTGGGAGCTTGGGTATGCTTAGAAAATTGTACTTGGGCATCAACGATTTTCGAGGTATACACACATGACACATCTTTTTAATTCTATATGTAATTTTATATTACTGTTGGCAGAATTTGCTATTTTTCCTTTTTGGGAAAAGCATTCAAAGTTATATGTCTCATCGTATAAAACATCTGCAACTTTCATATAAGAAATTGCAATTAATTATTAGGATGCTTAGTTGTAGAATTTCTTTGATATATATATATATATATATATATATATATATATATATATATATATATGTATATATATATGTTGGTAAATTAATAACAACAATTTTAGGAAGAATTCCACCAGAACCCTAAACCCTAACGTCTCTAGCTGGACATATTCCATGTGAGATTGAGAGGTTGTGTATGCTTAGAGAATTGTACTTGGGCATCAATGATTTCCAATGTATACATACATCACACATCTTTTAATTCTATACGTGATTTATATTATTGTTGGTAGAATTTTCTTTTTCCTTTTTCCAAAAACATGAAATTTATATGTCTTATCGCATAAAATATTTGCAACTTTCATATAAGAAATTGCAATTAATTATTGGGATGATTAGTTGTACAATTTCGTTGATATATATATATATATATATATATATATATATATATGTTGGTAAATTAATAACAATAATCTCAGGAGAAATTCCACCAGAAATAGGAAATCTTTCAAGACTATAGATATTAGACATCCATAACGCCTCTGTAAGTGGACATATCCAAGTGAGATTGGGAGCTTGGGTATGCTTAGAGAATTGTACTTGAGCAACACCGATTTCCAAGGTATACACACATGACACATCTTTTAATTCTATACGTGATTTTATATTACTGTGAAAGAATTTTCTTTTTTTCCTTTTTGAGAAAAGCATGCAAATTTATATGTCCTATCGCATAAAATATTTGCAACTTTCATATAAGAAATTGTAATTAATTATTGGGATGATTATTTGTACAATTTAGTTGATATATATATATATATATATATATATATGTTGGTAAATTAATAACAACAATTTCATGAGGAGTTCCACCAGAAATAGGAAATCTTTCAAGACTACATATATTAGACATCTATAACGCCTCTCTAACTGGACATATTCCAAGTGAGATAGGGAGCTTGGGTATGCTTAGAAAATTGTACTTAGGCATCAATGATTTCCGAGGTATACACACATGACACATCTTTTTAATTCTATACGTGATTTATATTACTGTTGGCAGAATTTTCTATTTTACCTTTTTGGGAAAAGAATGCAAATTTATATGTCTTATCGCATAAAACATTTGCAACTTTCATATAAGAAATTGCAATTAATTATTGGGATGATTAGTTGTATAATTACATTGATATATATGTTGGTAAATTAACAACAATTTTAGGAGGAATTCCACCAGAAATAGGAAATCTTTCAAGACTACAGATATTAGACATCCATAACGCCTCTCTAACTGGACATATTGCAAGTGAGATTGGGAGCTTGGCTATGCTTAGAGGATTGTACTTGGGCATCAATGATTTCCAAGGTATACATAGATGACACATCTTTTTAATTCTATACGTGATTTTATATTACTGTTGATAGAATTTTCCTATTTTCCTTTTTGCGGAAAACATGCAAATTTATATGTCCTATCACATAAAACATTTGCAACTTTTATATAAGAAATTGCAATTAATTATTGGGATGATTAGTTGTAGAATTTCGTTGATATGTATGTTGGTAAATTAACAACAATTTTAGGAGGAATTCCACCAGTAATAGGAAATCTTCAAAGACTATAGATATTAAACATCTATAGCTTCTCTCTCTAACTGGACATATTCCAAGTGAGATTGGGAGTTTGGGTATGCTTAGATAATTGTACTTGTGCACCAACTATTTCCAAGGTATACACATGACACATCTTTTTACTTTTATACGTGATTTTATATTACTGTTGGTAGAATTTTTTTATTTTTTTTCCTTCTTGGAAAATCATGAAAATTTATATGTCTTATCATATAAAACATCTGCAACTTTCATACAAGAAATTGCAATTAATTATTGGGATGATTAGTTGTAGAATTTTGTTGATATATATATATATATATATATATATATATATATATATATATATATATATATATATATATATGTTGGTAAATTAATAACAACAATTTCAGGAGGAGTTCCACCAGAAATAGGAAATCTTTCTAGACTACAAATATTAAACATCTATAGCGCCTCTCTAATTGGACATATTCCACCAAATATATGGAAATGCAAACATCTTGAGAGGCTGCATTTATCCAACAACAATTTGACTGGCAGCATCCCACGTGAAATTGGAAATATGAGCATGCTTAAAGTGTTAGACTTGAAATACAATCATTTGACAGGTATACAATACGTGATACTTTCTTCGTTTTATTTATGATTTCATTATATTGTTTGAAGAAAGTTCAACCTCTACAAATTGATGCTTAATTGGATTCATCACACAGATTTGACCTAATTAGGGGTGAGAATCGGGTCGGGATCGGGTACCCGTCCCGAGTCCCGAAGTCCTGAAATTTTTCAATTTTGGGTCCCGGTCCGGTCCGGTCCGATCGGGACTTCGGGACTCCGTTCCAAAGTTTACAATTTTAGTCCGGTTCGGTCCGAATTGAAATTTCGAAAATGTCCCGAAGTCCCAAATCGAAATTACCCGAAAATGTCCGAAATTACCCGAAAGTCCCAAATTACTCGAAAATATCCCAAATTACCGAAAATATCCCAAGTCCCAAGTCCCAAATTACCCGAAAATGTCCCGAAAGTCCCGAATGTCCCGAAATTAAAATTAGATATATTTAAAATCGGGACTTCGGGATTTCCCGAACGGGACTCGGGACTTCCCGATACCCGAAAATCAAAATTTCCCGGTCCCGGTCCCGGTCCCGAACCCGTAAATTTCGGGACTCGGGGTCCCGAATCCCGTCGGGACTCGGGTCGGGACGGGAATTTCCCGAGTCCCGGTCCCAAATTCTCACCCCTAGACCTAATCAACAACTTTTATTTGGCAACATGCACTTTAATTTTTTTGTTATGATAACTAAAATTCTTTAGCAAATACATCATATTAGGAAAATTAAAAGTATTTAAAAATAACTGCATTCTTAGAGTTTAGTTAAGGATTCATGGATAGGCCTTGTTACGATTCATGGTTACAGTCCGTACACTTTAACATTAGAATATAGCCTAAAAACATTAACAACACATCATTGTTTGCAAATTAAATTGCTTGATCATTTTTTTTCTCTTTTTAATGTATTTGCAAATGACACATAAGCAAATTAAATTGCTTGCTCTTTAGTTAATGAATTATTGTATTACTTTGTATGTATTATTTAATGTTTTTGTATCAATAGAATACATTCAATATTATTAATTGATGCATGTCTGTATATGGCAGGTGAATCCCCAACTCAGGAGTTGACATTTCTCTCTTCATTAACTAATTGTCGATATTTGAAGTACTTGATAATATCAGAAAACCCACTGAATGGCATTCTACCTGCTTCAGTTGGGAATTTCTCCTCTTCTCTTCAGAACATTTGGGCAAACAACAACAACATTACAGGTGTTATTCCTTCTGAAATTGGAAACTTAAGTAGTTTGTTAACGATAATTTTTAGTATGAATCAGCTGAGTGGACCCATTCCACCAACAATTGGGAAAATGAAGAATCTCCAAAGACTATATCTCTATGGAAATCAATTGGTAGGGTCTATCCCTCACGAAGTTTGCAGAATGAATAATTTGGGGAGTTGAGCCTTGCTGTAACATCTTCGAGGCCCAATCACCGAATGTTTGGGTGATGTTAAATCCTTAAGAATGATCGACTTAGAGTCCAACCAGTTGAATTCCACCATTCCTCTAAACTTGTTGACTCTTACGGACCTTGTCGATTTGAGCTTGTCCTCAAATTATTTGAGCGGTCAATTGCCATCTCAACTCGGAAATTTAAAGGCAATCGACTATCTGAGCTTGTCCGTTAATCAATTTTCAGGCCATATTCCTAGCTCAATTGATGGCTGCCAATCATTAGAATTTCTCTACTTATCAAATAATTCGTTTAACGAATCTATTCCCCAATCCTTGGGAAAGGTAAAAGGTTTGATAAGACTGGATTTATCTTACAATAATATTTCTGGATCGATACCCAAGTCCTTAGAAGACCTTCCCTTTATTGTCAATTTTAATGTTTCCAACAATAAATTGGTGGGGAAATTCAAATGGGGTCGTTTTAGTAATTTCACCGCTGAATCTTTTCCCACAACTTAGCTCTCTGTGGTCCAATAAAATTTCAAGTTCCACCATGCTCACAAAATCATCATAGATCAAGATTAAGGAAATTTATGGTGCCCTCAATGATTTTAGCTGGCATTCTGGTGATTATCGTGCTCGTGCTCATGAAGATGCGTAAACAGAAAAAAGTAGCGCTCTCCGCTGATATTTCACCACCAATTACTGGATGCAAAAGAATTTCTTACATGGAGCTTGAACGGGGAACAAGTTGTTTTAGTGAGACCAACCTACTCGGAAGAGGAAGTTTTGGTTCAATTTTCCAAGCAACACTTTCTGATGGGTTAAAAGTTGCAGTAAAAGTGTTCAACTTGGAACTACAAGGAGGAGCAAGGAGCTTTGATGTTGAAACTGCTATACTGAGCAGCATTCGGCACAGAAACTTAGTTCGGGTCATTGGATGTTGTAGTAATACAGAGTTTAAAGCATTGATTCTCACATATATGCCACACGGGAGCTTGGATAAATGGTTACATTCCGACATGTATCATCTGGATCTTATGCAGAAACTCAAAATAGCAACAGATGTCGCAGCAGGCTTGGAATATCTTCACCATGGTTATACATTCCCAATTGTTCATTGTGATATAAAGCCAAGTAACGTGTTGCTTGATGAAGACATGACTGCCCATCTTGCTGATTTTGGTATTGCCAAGCTTTTTGATGGAGGGGAAGCTTTCATCCAAACACAAACACTGGCGACCATTGGTTATGCAGCACCAGGTGATGCTAAAGTTTCCAACTTCAATTTCATCTTATTATTTTCTTAAAATTATCAACGTTCTTATCTAATCCTAACAAAATGATGAATGCAATTAGAGTTTGGAATGGAAGGTAAAGTGTCAACAAATGGGGATGTATACAGTTTTGGGATGCTGCTGGAGATGTTCACCGGAAAAAAGCCAACAGATGATATGTTTGGTGAAAAAAGGAGCTTAACAGATTGGGTAAGTGAAGCTTTACAAGAAAATGCAGTAACTGAAATTGTGGCACCTGATTTGTTATCAAGAGAAGATCAACATTTCTTTGCAAAGGAGCAATGTGTGTCATCAATATTTGAATTGGCAGTGAAATGTTTAGCCGTTTCACCTCAGGAGAGAACCAACATGATTGAAGCATTGGCTACTCTGCATAAGATCAATGCAACAATGGTAGCAGGTACAGAAAGGCGTCGTCCACGACATGCTCTTTCTGTTAATATTTTCAATAATTAGGTTTGATGCTTGTAGCACAATGTGCAGTCTAAAAATTTTCTATGGCAAAACTTATCAGTTCAAATATGTATTCATATATTTGATCAGTGTGATGAAGATATACCATCCATAGGATTAGGAACATCGAGACATATTTGTTTCACTAGATGAAGATACATTAACACGCGTTTGAATTTAATAAGAATGAAGTAGATATTTTCTTCGAAAGAAAATTTGAAAGCTTGTCTTTTACTTTGTATTTAGCAATAAAACTTAGTGATAGTTAATTTCATATATTAATTTGAGTGTATATATCTTGAAATTGTTATTCCGTTGATCATAAATTATAAACGTGTCATAAATATTTTCTTCTAATTAGCTATAATTAATGAAAAAAAATCATTTTGTGTTATGATTAATTCAATAGTCAATAAATGATAACCCAATATAGCTAAAATTACTTCGTTTAAGACTAAAGTTTTTCTTAGCTGCGTAGAAGAATAGTTTTATCATCTCATATTCTATATATAAAATGAGTAACACTACTTGCTGATATGATGAACTAGAATGTTCACTACAATAAGATATTCTAGTAATAACATAATTTTGAAGAATTGTGAGACTTTAAGTGTCATTAAATAAAATTGTGACATTTTGTAATAGATAGCTTTTAGCCGTGTCTCGATTTTTTATTTTATTTTGGTCAATTAATACAGAAATTTTAAAGGCCGCGTCACGGTGGGCTCGAACCCGAGACCTTTGGCCTCAGGCATTAACCACTCTACCACTAGGCCAACACACACACACAATTCATGTGGGCGATTAGTTTCCACTTCTGCATCCACAATATTATGTGAGAGGACTTTGTTTTAAAGAAATTTCTTTTGTCTGAACTTTATTTAAATCTAAAAAACCTTTTGATAGGATATGGCCCAACTGCCAGGCCCAAGCATCAGGCCCAATACAAGTAAAGCTGACATCAAGCTCGGCCTGGACAAGTTCGCCCAAGAAGACCCCTAAAACCGGTGGGAGCGTAGAAGGCTCGGCCATATCTAAAAGAATCCTAATTCGAGAAGGGATGGGATTAAGATCTATCCAAGATCTCGAATCTAGTTAGAAGACCTCGGATTTAAGATCTAGGTCAAAATAATTGTGTATAAATAGAGGCTAGATTAGGCGAAATAGATCATCCACACTCTTTGTAATCGCTCTTACACATTCAATACACGAATACTCCCTCTTGCCCGTGGGCGTAGATCTAATTCAAAGATCGAACCACGTAAATCCTGTGTTCTTCTCGCGTTTATTTCCTAACGAAATTAAGATCGATCATCGGGCGCGTGTCGTAGGAGCGAAAATTTTGTATTTTCGATCAACTTTCATTTCTGGGAATCAATCATGACGATGTATACCGAAGTCGGGCATCCGAGTCGCCCGGCAACAACAAAGAACAACGGCGGTCGGACACGCCGAGCTCGGCTGGAAAAAGCCGGTCTGGAATCGACCCCGAAGGGCATGTCCACACCTCGACGAACAAGGGAATCCCATCCGCATGAAGGCGGGATCTGAAGCGAAGGAGATCACAGCAGCAACCAAGGAGAACCTCCAGCTCCTCAGATAAACCTTGACGACGCCGTCAAGGGGTTTCTCGAGAAAAACAAGGAGAGCTTCCTCCAATACCTCGGCCAAGCACAAGGTCGGCCGCATCCCGAAGAAAGGAACGCCGAAGCCTCGTCTAAACACGAGGCACCGCGACGAGGTGGATCCCCCAGCATCCAAATCATGGGCGCTAAAACCTCCGCACAAGTCGGGGCCCAAACCGACCGCGGGAGGGACGAACAGTGAGGAAAGGACGTCGCGACGCGCGAGGCCAGCCACTTACTACCAAAAGGAGTTCGATCGGCGAACCCGGCCTCACTCTCCGGAGGGCGGTTTGGCGGGTGCGGAGGATAGTCACCCCGTTCTCAAATGAAATACTCGACACCCCGCTCCCAGACAAATATCGGGTGCCGAGCATCACCCCCTATGACGGACTGAGGGACCCGCAGAACTTTCTCTCGCAGTTCCAGTACAATATGATCAACCAACGCCTGGCACAATTCATATGTGCAAGCTCTTCCGGAATTACTAGTCGACAACGCCACGGTGGTTCGACGATCTTCCTCTGGGAGCATTGGTTCTACCGCGATCGATGAAGGCCTTCCATCGAAGGTTCTTCCGAAGGCCGAGTCAAAATGACTTGCACATCTCCTCACTTTGAGGCAAGATCGAACGAGTCCATGGCGACTTTATGACCGAGGTTCAATAAAGAAACGAAGGTCATGAGGCGTGAGCGACCTCCTCATCATCTCGACCTTCGAGCGGCATCCGCCCGGGGCCTTATATAAAGAGATCGTCAAGTACGAACCCCGTACTGCCACGGAGCTATGGCGCATAGCCGATCGGTTCGCCAAGGCGGACGAGGCTGATAGAATGAAGCGCGAGGCAGAAAAAGGCGGATCCTCACGAAAGGAAGAGAAGAAGGACGAGGAGATCGTAGCCAAGGCCAACAGCGCTTGGAAAGAATCGCCGCCTCTAGAGTCAGGCTCGGACCGCGCAACACCTCTGAACGACCTCAGTACACTCCTTTGACGAAGCCAAGGGCAGAAATCTATGAACTCCACATGGATAAGTTCGAGAAACCTCGACCAATGACAGGTGGGTCAAAACGCCGAACAAAGGACAATCTTGCTCCTTCCATGAAGATTACGGCACGACACGGAGAGTACCGAGACCTCATGGAGGATATCGAGGTGTTAGTACAAGACGGGGTCCTGAGAAAATATAAAGGTCATGACCGACGAGCTGGACAAGATGAGGCCCTCAGCGAAGCCGGAAAATGAGGAAGCAGCGAAGGAGGGTGTGCCCTAACAAGAAGACGAAGCGCGGTGAAGACGAAGAAGGAGACGACGAACCGCAATATGACGGAGTCATCTCCACCATTACGGGGCTCCCCCGCGGAGTCACGAAGTCCTCCTTGAAAGCCGAAGCCCGAAGTCCACATACCGGCGAACCGGTCAATAAGAGGCTCAGAAGGGACGAAGCGATCACCTTCTCCGAAGACGACCCCGTACCTGCGATAGTGCCCCACCAGGATGCGCTGGTAATCCAGGCAGTGGTCGCAAACAAGTTGGTGAAGCGCGTATACATCGACAGTGGCGCATCGGTAAGCATCCTTTTTAAGGAATGCTTCGATAAGTTAGGAGTAGAGGAGGCGCGCCTCGCGCAGGCACCGCTGCCACTCCGAAGCTTCGTTCAGGAGGAAACACGCCCGGAAGGGATAATCGAGCTACCTGTCACGGTGGGGAAAGCTCCGACAAGCTCCACCAAGGTGGTACATTTCTTCGTAGTGAAGGCCTACTCGCCGTATAACATCATCTTGGGCGAGATTGGTGAGCGTTGTAAAAGCGGTATGCTCAACATACCACGATGATGAAGATCCTACAAAGGGGGTGTAGCCGTGATCCAGGGGATCGAAGCGAGGCGAGGAATGCTTACAAGTCGCCTACGGTGCGGGGCTCCAACCCGGCACCCAGGCATAGCAACTAAAGAAACCCGAGGAGTTGGAAGTAAAGAGACAACGCCTATCTCGGCAGCCCGGTGAAAGAGGTCACGCTATACAAAGATGAGCCACTCAAGGTCGTCAAGATTGGCTTTACCGAGGCATCGAATTGAGAGAGCAGGTTATCCAACTCACGAGGGAATTTCGAGATGTGTTTGCTTGGTCGTCCCTCGACATGACCGGGGTCTCCCAGTATCATCACCCGTAAGCTTAACATCGACCGAGCACAAAACCGGTTCGGCGTAAGCAGCAAATTTTGCAGCGAGCGGAACCAAGTCATCCATGACGAGGTAAATCAATTATTAAAAGCTCGCATATTGTTCGAAGTTAAATATCCGACATGGATAGCCAACCGGTGATGGTGAAGAAAGGAGGAGGGATGGCGAATGTGCATTGACTACTGTGACCTCAATAAACATTGCCCAAATGATTGCTATCCCTTCCCAACATCGATAAGAAGGTCGGCGCATTGGTCGGGTTGAAGTCTTGATTTCTTGGACCTATATAAAGGGTATCATCAAGTCTTGATGGATGGCGAAGATGCGGCCAAGACGACCTTCATTACGAGACTTGGTCTTCGCATATAGGAAGATGCCATTCGGACTTAAGAATGCGGGAGCTACCTATCAAAGAATGGTAGAAAAATATTCCGACCCTACATAGGTCGAAATGTAGAGGTGTGCGTCGGCGACATCGTAGTAAAAAGCATGGAGGAAGCCGCATGTGTCGCCGACCTCCGGATCGTCCTCGGCTTACTATGAAAAGTCAACCTCAAACTGAACCCCCAGAAGTGCACGTTTGCGGTTCGGTCCAGAAAATTCTTAGGATGCTGGGTTTCACAAGAAGGGTTAAAAGCCAACCCATCCAAGGTTCAAACCATTCTAGAAATGAAGATGCCGAAGACCATTCACGACGTGCACAAACTGACTGGCTGCATAGCCACACTAAGCCGCTTTCTTTCAAAGGCCGCGGACAAGCAGCTACCCTTCTTCAAGGTACTCAAAAAGGCTCCGGAGTTCTCCTGGAATGATACACATAAGTCCGCTTTTGAAGATCTCAAAAACTACCTCGCCAAACTTCCTACTCTATCCGTTCAGAAAGAAGGAGGTCCTTTCCTTATACCTCGCCGCCGGACGAAACAATAAGTGCGATCTTGAGTGCGAGAGGAAGGACGTCGACTCGGTATACTTCATCACCGAGCATTGAAGGCCCGAAACAAGGTATCAACCTTTGGAGAAGCTCGCCTAGCATTAGTAAATCTTGCGAGGAGACTACGTCCATACTTCCATGCACATCCCATACAAGTCCTCATGACCATCCACTTCGGAAGTGTTGGCGGCGGAAGCTTTCGGGAGAATTGTGAAGTGGGCAATTGAACTGGCAAACATGATATATCTTTACATCCCGTCAAGCCATCAAAGATCAAACCTTAGCGGACTTTCTTACCGAGGCTCACTTCACCGAGAAACCGAAGCCCCGAGTCCGTGTCGAGACAAAGCGAAGCCGAACCGATGGAGAAAACACACGAGGATTGCTGGTAAGTCTCGTTGACGGGCTTGGAAAAAGCAGTAGCGGAGCGGCATCTTGCTCCTTGGATCGGATGGCGAGAGATCACATCGCACGGTTCTCGTTCAAAATACGAACAACAGTAGAGTATGAGGCCTTGATCGCGAGGACTTCGCCTAGCTCAAAGTCTTCGATCTGACGATAAAGTTCATAGTGACTCTCAAGTCGTCGTAAGCCACATGTTGGGGAAGTGCACGAGGCAAAAGGCGATGGGATGAAGAAATACCTCGAGAAAGCCAAAAGCCTACAACAAACTTTCTCCCACTTCCGGATAATTCGCATCCCAGGGAGCAAAGCAGGCGGTGACATCTTAAGCAAATTGGCCTCGTCGTCAACAAGCCCGCCAAGGTGAGGAAGTTCAAAGCGAAGCATAGATGATGCTAATGAAGGGCGAAGTCAGCGTAGTCTCGCAGACGAAGAACTGGTGGATGACTCCTATTCAAGAATACGGAGAAAGGCGAAGCGCCCCATGATAAGCTCGAGGCGGGAGGATCTGAACAAATCTTTGCGATATGTCTTTGGGCGGGGAGTCCTCACAGAAATCATACCTCCAGCCTCTCCTAAGATGCTTGGGTCCGAACCGAGCTGATTACATACTACGGGAAGTGCACGAAGGATCATGCGGAAGTCACATCGGACCCCGAGCCTTGTCAAAGAAGGTCATGCGATGTGGATACTATTGGCCGACAATGTTCAAAGACTCACTCAACCTTGTGAAAAGGTGTCCGAAGTGTCAAATTCACGGGAACGTGCCAAGGCTACCGCAGACCGACCTCGCCTCCGTACAAATCCCTTGGTCATTTATGCAGTGGGGGATCGACATCGTAGGCCCTTTCTACAAAGCACCGGGGCAACTCCAATTCCTGATTGTCGCGATTGACTACTTCACGAAGTGGGTAGAAGCTGAACCCTTGGCAAAGATCACAAGCAAAAACGCCCTCAACTTCGTCTGGAAGAACATAGTATGTCGATTCGGCATCCCTCATATCCTTCTTTCGGATAATGGGACACAATTCACTGATAAGATATTCAAAGATTGGTGTCGAGCTTGGATCCAACAAAAGTTCACCTCGATCGTCCATCCTCAAGCAAATGGTCGATGAAGTCACCAAGGAGACGATTGTGAAGGGTCTCAAACCCGTCTTGACCGAGCTAAGGGTCTTTGGGTGGAAAATTTACCACAAGTCTTATGGTCATACCGAACAACACCTTGGGCGGCGAGCGGAGAAACGCCCTACGATGCGGCGTATGGAACCGGCGGTGATCCCTACAGAAATCGGAATACCGAGCCCCCGCACCATTCACTTCTCCGCCGAAGCAAATGGGAAAATCTACGAGCTGATCTAGATCGCTCGAAGAAAAGAGACCTCTCCTACATCGAGAAGCTCGGTACAAACAACAAGTAGCTCGGTATTACAACCAGTGATGTCAGTCCCGGCAGCCCGGTAGGCGACCTCGTGCTCGAAATAATGAAGTCGATAAAGCCGCATAAGCTCGGCAAGCTGGAAGCCACATGGGAAGGACCTTACCGGTCGAAGAAGTCCTCGGAAAGGAGCCTATAAGCTCGCCCATTTGTGCGGTGAGCAAATACCCAACACATGGCACATCATTCATTTGAAGAGATATTTTGCATAAGTGTCGAAAGTTGAGTCTTGTTCGTCTTTGAGTCCTGTTAGGTCGAGTCCGAGTCTTGTCGTCTTGTTCCATTACCTCTTATCAATAAAAATCTTTTCTTTCTCTATCTATTTTTTGTCTTGCATGTTTTCATTTGTCACTTATGCACATAACTCTTATAAAATACCCTCTTGGAGGACGAACAATACCCTCGACGGAGGACGAGACTACCTTCGTTTGTCTGACGAACTTCAAACAGCGTAAGGGGACCACCCCTCTCGATAAAACTTGGCAAAACAGGAACCCATACCTTCGTACGAGGAAGGATACCCTCGTTTATTTCGAGGACGGATACCTTCGTACGAGGATGAACTACCCTCGTTTATTTCGAGGAAGCTTCGTATGAGGACGGATACCTTCGTTTATTTCGAGGACGGATACCTTCATACGAGGACGAACTACCCTCGTTTATTTCGAGGAAGCTTCGTACGAGGACGAATACCTTCGTTTATTTCGAGGACGGATACCTTCGTACGAAGACAAACTACCTTGGTTTACGGCAAGAACGAGCTATCTTCGCCTAAACAAGGACGACCTACCTTCTTATTGGTTACGGTAATTGTAGACAAGTGCTCTCGAAGAGTTAACGCAAAAGCAAAAATAATTTTTATTTCAAATTATACAGTTTGTACATCACGAGGCCGAAGAGGGTCCAGGAGGCCGGGAAAAGCTTAGCCAATCCCTAGCAAAATCGGGATTCAACAGAGCATCTATACTAATCCTACCTCTACCTCGTCCTCGATCTACGCTATGAGCCCTGCCAGCTCGACCTCGGCCACTTGACGATGCAGCCCTGCTAGATCGACCTCGGCCGCTCGATGACGCCCGACTTCGGCTCCTTGAGGATCCACGTCGCTCTTGGGCCATAGCGCGTCTCTCTTGAGCTCGCCACTCCGGATCGTCAAAATTCGGAACATTTATTGTAGTCCGGGCAGGCAGAGAAGCCCCGGCAGAAGAAGAGGCCTCTGTATCCGGTCGAAGCAGTTCTTCGAGCTGCGGTTGTCGAGCAATGACAGTCTTGTATATACCTCCGAGTCTTTTCAATTCGGCGAACTGCTCCGTGAACTGCCAGGATTTCTTGCCGTGCTCACGCCTGTACCTCGCACAGCGAGCAGCAGCCTCAACAACCTTAGCTTCGACCTCAGGTATGGTCATCCCACCACTTCGGTGGATGACTTCCTCGTACTCGGAGTGCTCCTCAGCTACTGTTCTAGCCTCCTCCTTGGCAATCTCGAACTTCTCCTCCAACTCCAAAAGGCGAGCCTGGAGCTCGTCACAGCTCTCCTGGGCAGCTCTATACTTAATATCAGCCTCCACCTGCACATGGCCCAGCTGTCCCTTTATATGGAGGAGTTCGACCTCTTTCAATTCAAGAGCCCGCGACAAGTCTTCGATTTGGTTCAACCAACGGGAAGCATCAAGCATTTCAGGGGAAAGCTGAATAAAAAGATAAGTTTCTTCACATAAACTTGTGATTTTATTATGCCTTCAGGCAGAAACCAATGTACATGTACATTCAAAAAAAAAAAGAGGGGGATCAACTGACCCCTCCAGAAGCTTCGGGCCTATCTACCTCGGCCGCCTCCTGAGCTTGGGAAGCCTCGACCTCATCCGCCCTAACTTCGGCTTCTTTGGCTTCGGCTTCCTCAGGAACTCCCGGGGTCTCGACGCCCTTAAAAGCTTCAGCTGCTGCCTTCCCCGACCCCTTAGCTAGATCGGCAATCAAAGCGTCGGTCAGGGGATCTCGATCCACTGGGCAGGCACAAACTGACTCCGCCGTCAGCAGAGTCGAGGACGAGGTCAGGCTCTGCAGCACGGGCAGTTCCTTCAGACCGCGGACAAGGACCTCGAAATAGGCCCGCCGCATAGCATCTTCCTCCGTCTCCTCATACCCATACTTGGACTTATCCAATTCTGGGTAATCCTCGGCGACTTCTTCGATGGCATCTAAAACGGCGTGCTTATTCAGGACCTCGGCCACGTCAGAGACCATCCCGGAGAAGCCCGCAGATAGGAACAGCCTCTCCGCAAAAGCACGAAGCATCTCCCCCTGCGAGCTCGCCACGTCGGTCTCCCGACGGCGAACTTCCTCCACCTCGGCCTTCATCAAGGCAACCTCGGCCTCCGCCGCCCTGGTCCTCGCCGCCTCCGCCGCCTCGGCTACCTTCGCCGCCTCAACAGCCGCCGCGTCCGCCGCCTTCTGTTTGACTAGGTCCCGGATCTTTGCCTCGGCATCGCAAATATCTTGGACGAGGAGATTCTTCTCCTCCTCCATCTCATGAGCATACCGGGCAACCCCGTCAAACTGCATAACGGTGCCTTTCAAGTAACCCGTTATAAGATCGGAAACTTTGGCCATCTCGGCAGACACGCCCTCTGACATCTTGGCCATCTCGGCAGACATGCCCGCTGCCACCTTCGCCACCTCGGCCGAAACATCCTCAGCCCCCTATACAAAAACCCATCAGTCGGAAGAACACATTCTTTATATTACTTCACAAAGTATAAGAATAAATCGCTACCTCGGGAAAGATACGAGGCGGTCATTTGAACAAGCGATCACACATTCGGTCGGCATCAATCGAGGCCTCGGGGATTGCATGCTTGACTTCTTCAAGTGCTTAAGTGGCTGCGGTGAAGGGACTTGAAACCTCTCCGCTCATTTCAGGCATGTCCTGGCATCCTTCAAAGTCGAGGCGGGAGCTCGACAGGGCTCGACTCCTTCCTCTTCTTCTTTCACTGAACAAGTTCACTACAAATACAACAAGTCGGGGCATAGACACGGATAAAAAAAGGGAGGGCCTCACCCTTCACCGACTCCACCTCGGTGGCAGGATCATAAGGGCTAAGCCCCGCAGCTGCAAGCTCGGCCTCGGTAAAGGCCTCGTCCACGAGACCAACTTTGTCCAGTGCCTCCTCCAGGCCACCGTCGATCTCGTCAACAATCACATCAGCGATCTTCTCCGATCGCCATACGAACTCCAAGGTTCCCTCGAACCGACAGAAGAAAAACTTCTTCTGCCAGTTCGAGATCTTCGATTTTATCTTCGCTTTGAATTTGCGACGGGGTGATAAATAATACCACCCCGAGCCACCCTTCAGTTGCAAAAACCGGAGAACAAGCCCCAAGGAGAAAGGAAAATTATGCCGATGGGCATAGACACCTAGGCCCGTCAGATGCCGGAAAGAATTTGGCGTAAGTTGGGCAAGAGATATGCCGAACATCTGTTGAAGTTCGACATATACACGGGGATAAGGAAGACGAAGACCGGCTCGGAGGCTGTCTTCGTACACGGTGACAAACCCTTCCGGAGGGGCACAAGCCCTATTCTCCGGACGGGGGGCAACATACACAATATCAGACGAAATACAGTATTGGGAGACAATCTCCCTTATATCGGAGATTTTTAAGATAGAAGAAAACGAAGAAACTTTACCAAAATCCCGCGAGGGGGGAACATGCAAAACCGCCGGCGAATCCGGCGTGACACGAATAAATCTGACGCTCGGAGGATTTACTAGAAGAAGAAGCCATAACTTACTTTTGTTTTATCGAAGATGATGGTGATGAACTCGAGACAACAATGGCGGCGGTTACACACTTTTTTGAATATCAAAAGTTTGAAAGTCCGAAATTTTGGAAATGGCAAAGTGATATGAGAAATGGCGTATCAAGGAAGATATTCCCCATTATGCGCTTTATCGGAATCAACCGCTGCCACATTAAATGCGCATTAAATCGTATCCCGTGTCCCGCACTCGACGGCGGCGGAAAAATCCGTGTTCGGCCTCGACGCGCCTCGTCGGTGAAGCCGGTCACAAGGCCTCGGCTTAACGCCTCGTCGGTGAAGCGGTTAGAAGACCTCGACGCGCCTCGTCGGTGAAGCGGTCGAAGACCTCGGTTTAACGCCCGTCGGTGAAGCGGTCGAAGACCTCGGCTAAACGCCTCGTCAGGTGAAGTCAGTCAGGAGACCTCGGCTTAACGCCTCGTCAGGTGAAGCCAATCAGAAAACCTCGACTTAACGCCTCGGCAAGAGATACTAACAGCGCACACGACCTCGGTGAGCGCCTCTGCAAACGCGGCATTCGATATATGACTTCGGAAACATTGACACACACCAAGTCGGATCCAGAAAATGCCAACAGATCGTTCGCGCCCCGCCTCGACATAAACAACCCCAAACCAACACGACCTCGCTTCTGCGTCTTTTTTTTGGGGGGTTGTGATAGGATATGGCCCAACCGCAGGCCCAAGCATCAGGCCCAATACAAGTAAAGCTGACATCAAGCTCGGCTGGACAAGTTCGGCCCGAAGACCCCTAAAACCGGTGGGAGCGAGAAGGCTCGGCCATATCTAAAGAATCCTAATTCGAGAAGGATAGGATTAAGATCCTATCCAAGATCTCGAATTCTAGTTAGAAGACCTCGGATTTAAGATCTAGGTCAAAATAATTGTGTATAAATAGAGGCTAGATTAGACGAAATAGATCATCCACACTCTTTGTAATCGCTTCTTACACATTCAATACACGAATACTCTCTCTTGCCCCGTGGACGTAGATCTAATTCAAATATCTAACCACGTAAATCCCTTGTGTTCTTCTCGCGTTTATTTCCCTAACGAAATTAAGATCGATCACCTTTCTTCTCCAAATTAAAATCATTTACGCTTGAAACAAAGGTTTTTTTTTCTCCCTAATCTTCTCACCTAAACTTCAGATTCTCATTAAGTATTAAAGTATTCGAATCACCCAACAACGTCAAATCGTCGTTCTCGCATTGGCAAAAGTTCAAAATAGTGGAAAATTTGAGGACTTGTAAAGTTGACATATTTTTTGAGAAAACAAAAGTTTGTGCATAATGAAAATCACCCCAAAAATTGTGTACCTTAATCCATTTAACCATATTTTTAATGCACAATATATATATATATAGGTGCATGTGTGGATGTTACAAAATTTGTTATACTTATAAATGTAACAAAATTTATAACACTTCTCTTGATGTCATTAAAATCATGCCGTAATTAGACAATTTTTTTATAGTGGTCAATCATCAAAATGCAGAAAAAGTGTTTCAATTTGAACAATAATTTGTATAGAAATAAAACTAAATCCCTCAATCGAAAGATGTAAATTACTTGTGAAACTTAAAATATACTGATATTCACGTGGAAATGAAAAGTGCAAATAGAAATATATAGTTATGTATGTTGTAAATGTACTGACGTCCACCATTTACACTTATGATTTCTGTCTACATATTTCATTCACTTACAAGTTACAATAACAATAAGCAATAAAATGAATTTGTAGCCGAGATGATCCAATATTCAATCAATTCTCATAGGCCCATTCAACAGGACTCCATTCCCTTCTTTGAGATTCTTTTCTTGTTGTTAGTTTGTTAGTGACTGTTGAATAGTAATCTTGAAGATTTCATTATATATTAGTGATTTATGTAATACTCCCTCCGTCCATCAAATTCATTCCTTGATTTTTGTGACACGAGTTTTAATAAATTGTAATGAGTATAAAGTAAATGGTGTAAAAAGGTGGGTCATGGGGATAATAAATTAATATATTAATGGATAGTGGTGTAAATGGATAGGTTTAGAGTAAAAATTAATATTTTTTGTGGACGAACCAAAATGAAATTAAATAAACTATATGGTGGACGGACAGAGTAATAATTATAAGAATCAAGGCCATTATCTAGTGACAATACATTTATCTCCCCTTCAAAAATATGCTTCTTTTGGAATATTCTACGTGCCTCTATGAGAACGAATTCATCATCATCATCATCATCATCAAGTGTGATTCATCATAAAAAAATGAGGCCCTGTTGTTGGTTGCACATATACAAAGTTTGTTTCTGTTGAACCTGCAATGTTAATCTAAGCAAATTCACAACATCGTTCAAGAATTCCCAGTAACTTTAAGAAATTTCAGTCGTTGTGAATCACATTAATCGAATAACTGACACCTCATCTAAGATAATTTATACACGAAATGCAAAATCAAAATTATCAAATGAAAAAAAAGGGGGCTAAAGTTTGAGTTTCCCTATGAAAAATGAGAGAAGAGTGATGAGAATGAAAACGAGAAGAGCAGCAACGATATCACAAACAGCTGCCACAGCACCTGCACGCTCGCCCACGTCAGCAGCCCCGTTAATCCCACCGCCACGATGTTATCTGGATCCGGTCCAGCAAAAGGTCCGTCCATTTCAGATTCAATCTCGGCCGTCTATCCTTCACCTTTTCTTCGGCGCCGTTCTCTTTCGGCAGCTCCTTGCTTTTATTGCCGTCACCGTTTTGGGCGTCAATTCGGGATGGGACATTGAGAGTGAGGGGAAATTAGGGTTTTGAAGGAGGGGAATTGGACGGAGAGGTTTGGATTTGAAGGAGGAGATTGGGGCGGCAACGGTGGGGGGCTTCTCAGGCTAACATTGATTTCGGATTTCAGTGGCTTCGACTGTGTATCTCACGAACTTTCATCATTCACAAATTAGAATCCAAAATTTCTCACAATATAGTTACAATATTTGACCAAAGATTTTCCAGACCCCAAAATGAATTACGTGACTGATCGATCTTATTTTCGTAGGGTAATAAATGCGCAAGGAACACGAGGAATTAACGTGGTTCGATCTATTGAAATAGATCTACGTCCACGGAGCAAGAGAGTATATTTGTACTAAGTGTGTAAGAAGAGAATACAAAGAGTGTAGATGATATTCTTTCGTCTAATCTAGCCTCTATTTATACACCATAATATTGAGTTTGACTATAATACAAAGGCTTCTCTCATAAGGATTCTTTTAGATATGCATACGAATCTTCTGCGTCTCCACCTGTGATTTGAGTTGTAGTTGGTTTAGGAGTCTTCTTGGGCCGAACTCACATAGGTCGAGCTTAATGTCGGGGCCCATTTATATTGGGCCTGATTCTTGGGCCTAGTAGTTGGGCCGTATCCTATCACATCCCCCCAAAAAGACGTAGAAGTGAGGTCGTGGGTCGTGATGGATGGGGGACAGTGGTTCTGACATTGTCTTGCCGAAATTCATGCTCTGGCGAAGTGGTGCCCGTACAGTCCTGCCGAAGTTGTATGTCGCTCGGCCCCAATTGGCCGAAGTCGAATACTTGTCGCCCTGCCGGGGTCGGTTACGTAATCTCTTGTCGAGTTCGAATATATAACGCCGTGGAGAGGTTGAATGTGTAACGTCGTGCCGAGGTCGAACACGGGATGCCGTGCCGATGTCGAACACGGAACACGTCACATCCATTTAATGTATACGGCGGTTGGGGTCCCGATAAAGCGCACGTTGGGGGAATAACTTCCGCAATACGCCTTTTCCCATTTCACTTTTTCCGCCTCCAACTTTCAAACTCCAAAAACTCTACATCTTACGAAAACCGTGTGTTCGGTGCCGCCATTGTCGTTCTCGCCAGAGCATCAGTGCCATCTTCTTTGATATTCCTTCTAACACAAGTAAGTTATTTATGGCTTCTTCTTCTTCTTCTGAGAAGTTTCACGGCCATGAAGGCCGTGATGTGTCAGTGTCACCACTGGATTCGCCGGTGGTTTTAGAAGTTTTTACCGTTGATTCCCCCATTCCTTCTGCGTGTAGAGTAGGTTTCCCGCATTTGAGGGATTTTGGTAGGGTTTCTTCTTTTCCTTCGTATCTAGAAGCCCCTGCAATGATAGAGCTTGCCTCGAGATTTTTATTCCCAAATCTTTTGAGTTGGTGGCTCCCGACCGGAGGAGGATAGAACTGCGTCCCTCAGGAGGTTTTATTCTGATATCTGAGGACATCCTTAAGTGCGGTCTTCGTCTTCCTTTTCCTTCTGTGTATGCCGAACTGCAACAAATGTTCGGCATACCTCTTGCCCAAATAATGACAAATTATTTTCGGCAGTTGACGGGCATTGGTGTCTATGCCCATCGGCATAATTTTCTTCTTACCCTAGGGCTTGTCCTTAGGTTTTTCCAGTTTAAATCTAGCGCGGGGTGGTATTACTTATCACCTCGTCGTAGTTTCAAAGTAAAAACGAAGTCAAAAATCCCGAACTAGCAGAAGAAGTTCTTCTTTTGTTGGTTTAATGAGTCACTCGGTTAAATCGGAATACATGGAAGCTGGCGGATGTGACCACCGATGACAGCTTCTATGGCCTAGAGGAGTCTTTCGAAAGGGCTGGCCTTGTTGATGGAGTTTTTACCGAGGCCGAGCTTGCCACTGTGGGGCTGAGCCCTTATGATCCTGCTACCGCGGTAGAGCCGGTGAAGGGTGAGGCCCCCATTCTTTCACTTCAACTCTTTGATTGATTTTTTTGCTTTATGTTCTAACTCGGCATTTATTTTATCTCTGCAGTGAACTTCCTTACTTCGAAGAAGAGGAAGAGGTCGAGGTCTGATCTCGAGCCCTCCACCGTGGCACCGAAGGTTGTGGCTGAGGCCTCTTCTGAGAGGGCCGAAGAGGTGGTGAAGTCGCCTTGCCCTTGCGCATCTCATGCCCCGACAAGGAGAGGCGTATTCCTGCTCCTTCCGAGCGATGTAGGCGTGAGATCGTCGGTACCGTGTCGCACGTCGGTTCTTCCCCAGGTAATCTGATTGTTTTGCACGTCACAAAGTTAAGTATTTGATGTATTTGTTTGACATGGTTGTCTTTTGTGCAGGGGACCGAGTACATGACGGCCGAGCTAGCCAGGATGACGGCGACGTCCACCCAATTGACGGAATATCTGAATGACGCCGCCATCCAGTTCGACCGGGTGGCTCGCGTCGCCAGGGATTTGGAGGAGGAGAAGACCCTTCTCGTCCATGAGGTGGCCGAGGCCGAGGCGAAGGCTCGGGATGCGGCTAAGAGGGAGACTGCAGCTTTGGCGGCGGTCGAGGTGGTGAAGGCGGCGAAGGCGGCCGAGGACGGCCTGTTGAAGGCCGGTGGAGGCTACCAGGTGTAGGGGGGCCGAGGCGGCGGCTTCTCAAGGAACGCTTCTCCGCGTCTTTGCGAGAGGCTATTTTGTCCGGGAGGTTCTCCGGGCTGGCCGTGAGTTGGCCGAGGTCCTTGTCTGGCAGCGGCAACGCCACTCGATGAAGTTTCCGAGGATTACCCAGTTGGATAAGTCCAATGCGGGTGTGAGGTGATGGAGAATGAGGCCATCTTTGCGGGCGTATGCCGAGGTCCTCACGACGGCATGAAGAGCTTACCGTTGTGGAGGCCAGCCTCTCTTTGACCTTGATATTCTTGAGTCAGTCCGTGCTCGCTCGGTGGACGGGACGTCCAGCTCGAAGCTCTTATAGCCGATCGGCTAAGGAAGCGAGCGCGGTGGTGATCGCCGTTTGTGGAGGTTAGGGAGGAGGCCGAGGAGGTGCGATCTGAAGGCTGCTGGAGGGGTCAGATGATCCCCTTTTTTTGTAGATAAAATTTATTTACGGCATCATTAGGATGTCGGTTTTGACATTGCCTTAAAGGCTTGAATAAAATCCCCCAATTTTATTGAAGAATGCTTCTCTTTGTTCTTGTCTTAAGTCTGTTCCTGAACCTGTTGATATGTCTCCTTGGCTGGACCAAATCAAAATTTTAAACCGAGCTCTCGAAGCAAAAGAGGTCGAGGTCCTTCATTTGGAAGGCAAGCTGGGCCATGTGCAGGAGGAAGCTGATGTGAAATTCAGAGCTGCTCAAGAGAATTTTGACGAGCTTCAAGCTCGGTTTTTGGAGTTGGAGGAGAAGCTGGAGATCTCGAAGGATGATGCCAAATTGGTCGTCGAGGAGCACGCCGAATACGAGACGGTTATTCGCCGAGGTGGTGGAATGACCATCTCCGAGGCCGAAGCCAAAGTCTTAGAGATCGCAGCCCGGTGTTCGAGCTACAAACGTGAGTACGGTCAGGACTCTTGGCAATTTCAAGAGCAGCTTGCCGACCTTAGAAAAATAGGCGGTCTATACAAGACCGTTGTAGCTCGTCATCCACAACTTGAGCGGGTGTTGTCGACTGCCGAGGCTTCTCCTTCTGTAGAGGCTTCTCCTCCTACCGAGGCTTTTCCTAGGATTGTCGATAGGCATCCTCGGGAGTTTATGCGTCTGAGGCATGATTATTGAGTAGCCGGGGTCGGACGACAAGACATAGAGGTCGAGCTGGCCGAGCTCCTGGTGTCGATCGAGGACGAGGTAGAGGTAGTGGTAAGGTGAGCATAGATGAACTGCTAAACCCAGAATTTGCTAGAGATTGGCTTAGCTTTTCCCAACCTCCTGGTCATTCATCGTCCTCGTAATGCGTTGTATATTTTGGAAATAAGAACAAATTTTTCTTTGCCTTGTGTTGATCTTTCCTTTTTATCAAACACTGTACACATTTCATCCTCGTAATCAAACGAAGGTAAGTCATCCTCGAAATAAACGAAGGTAGTTCATCCTCGAATAAACGAAGGTAGTTCATCCTCGAAATAAACTAAGGTAGTTCATCCTCGTATTAAACGAAAGTAATTCATCCTCGAAATAAACGAAGGTATAAGTTCCTTATTTGTCGAGAAGTGTCGATAGGGATGGTCCCCTCACGCGCGTTTATTTATCATCATCTTTGAGGGTATTTATCATCCTCTTTGAGGGTATTTATCATCCTCTTTAGAGGGTATTTTATATTGGGGAAGAGGTGGTATGCATAAGTGACAAATGAAATATGCAAGACTGAGCAGATGAAGTAAATAAAGAAAAGATTTTATTAATGAAACACGACGTGACAACAGAAAAGGACTTGAAGACATGACCTAACAAGACTAAATGAACAATTTTTTTCTTTTGACACTTATGCAAAATATCTCTTAAGATGAATGATGTGCCACATATGAGGTATTTGCTCACCGGATAAATGGGCGAGCTTGTATGACCATTTTCCGAGGACTTCTTCAACTCGGTAAGGTCCTTCCCATGTGGCTTCAAGCTTGCCGAGCTTTGCAGCTTTACTAACTTCGTTATTTCAAAGTACGAGGTCGCCTACTTGGAATTTTTGGGATTTGACACGCTGGTTATAATACCGAGCTACTTGTTTCTTGTACCGAGCTTCTCTAATGTAGGCGAGTTCTCTCTTTCCTTCAAGCAGATCCAGGTCAGTTCATAGATTCTCCCCATTTACTTCAGCTGAGAAGTGGATGGTGCGGGGGCTCGGCATACCGATTTACGGATTCTCGCTTCGGTTCCATACACCAAACTGTAGGGTGTTTCTCCGTTCGATGTCCGAGGTATTATGCAGATGCGACCATAAGACTTGTGGAAAATTTTTCACCCAGTTGCCCTTTACTCGGCCGAGGCGAGTTTTGAGTCCCTTCACAATTATCATGTTGGTTACTTCGGTTTGACCATTTGCTTGAGGATGGGCCACTGAGGTGAATTTTTGTTGAATCTGAAGCTCTTGACACCACTCTTTAAAGACCTTATCTGTGAACTGCGTCCCATTATCCGAAACGAGGCTATGAGGAATGCCGAAGCGACACTCGCTTTGCATCTTGTGAGGTCGGTTTGAGGTAACCTCGATACATTTCCATGAATTTGGCACCGGACACTTTTACGAGGTCGATTGAGTCTTGGACCATTGTTGCCAATAGTATCCCCATCGCATGACTTTCTTTGATAACGGGCGGGTCCGATCGGCTTCCACATGATCCTCATGTACTTCTCGTAGTACGTATTCAGCTCGGTTCGGACCCAAACACCTTAGGAGAGGTGGAGATATGATTTTACAGAGAATTCCTGCTCAATTATATATCGCAAAGATTTGCTCAAGATTTTCCTAGCCTCGAGTCTGTCATGAGGTAACTCGCCCTTCTCCAAATATTCTTGAATGGGAGTCATCCAATTAGGTTCTTCATCAGAGACTATGTTGACCTCGACATCGGCATCCTCTATGCTTCTGTTTTGGACTTCTTCTACTGGTGGACTCGCTGATGACGAGGCCAGTTTGCTTAAGGTGTCAGCTCGGTTATTCTGCTCCCTTGGGATACGAACCAAATGGAAGTATGAGAAACACTGTTGTGGGCTTTTGGCTTTTTCAAGGTATTTCTTCATCCTGTTATCTTTTGCCTCGTACTTTCCCAACATGTGGCTTACTATGACCTGAGAATCACTGTGAACTTGCACAGCTCGTATCTGAAGACTTTGAGCTAGGCGAAGTCCTGCAATTAAGGCCTCGTATTCCACTTTGTTATTCGTATTTTTGAATGCAAACCGAAGTGCGTAGGTGATCTCTTGGCCATCTGGTCCCAAAAGTAAGATGTCTGCCCCACTACCCGTTTTTCCCGAAGCTCCATCCACATAGATTTGCCAGCAATTCTCGAATGCTTCCTTGATGGGTTCGGCTTCGGCATTGTCTGAGGTAGGCTCGGTGGGTTTTGGCTTCTCTGTGAAGTTAGCCTCTACAAGGAAGTCTGCTAAGGCCTGACCCTTGATGGCTTGACGAGGGTAAAAAGAGATAGCGTGTTCGCCCAACTCAATTTCCCACTTCGCAATTCTCCCCGAAGCTTCTGGCTTTGTCAATACTTGCCGAAGTGGATGATCGGTGAGAACTTGTATGGGATGTGCATGGAAGTAGGGGCGTAGTCTCCTTGCAGCATTTACTAATGCGAAAGCGAGCTTCTCGAGGTTGATATCTCATTTCGGCCCTTTAAGTGCTCGGTGATGAAATACGAGTGAGTTGACGACGTCTGTCCCCTCTCGCACTAAAAAGCGCACTTATGGTTTCATCCAAGTCGAGAGGTATAGGAGAGGACTTCTCCTTCATTCGGGACATATAAAGTGGAAAGTTTGGCGAGGTAGTTTTTGAGATCTTCAAAGGCTAACTTATGTTTATCATTCTAATTGAACTCCGGAGCCTTATTGAGAATTTTGAAAAATGGGAGTTGCTTCTCCGCAGCTTTTGAAAGAAAACGGCTCAGTGAAGCTATGCAGCCTGTTAACTTATGCTCGTCGTGGATGGTCTTCGGCACCTTGATCTCCAAAATGGTTTGAACCTTGGACGGGTTGGCTTTTAATCCTTCTTGTGAAACCCAGCACCCCAAAAATTTCTCATACCGAACTGCGAATGTACACTTTTGAGGGTTTAGCTTTAGGTTTACTTTACGAAGTAAGCCGAGGATGATCCGGAGGTCGGCAACACATGTGGCTTTCTCCTTACTTTTGACGACGATGTCATCTACATACACCTCCACATTTTGACCGATGTAGAGCTGAAATATCTTGTCCACCATTCTTTGATAGATGGCCCTTGCATTCTTGAGTCCGAATGATATCTTCTTATATACAAAGACGCCGAAGTCTGTGATGAAGGCTGTTTTGGATGCGTCCTCGTCACTCATCAAGACTTGGTGATACCCCTTGTATAGATCCAAGAAGCTGAAGACTTCGTATCCGACCAAAGCGTCAACTTTTTTGTCAATATTAGGAAGGGGGTAGCAGTCCTTAGGGCAATGTTTGTTGAGATCGGTGTAATCGATACACATTCGTCATCCCCCTCCTCCTTTCTTGACCATCACCGGTTGGCTATCCAGGTCGGATACTTGACTTCGAATAATATGCTTGCTTTCAATAGTTGGTTCACCTCGTCATGTATGACCTGATTCCGTTCCGCTGCAAAGATCCGCTGCTTTTGCCGAACTGGTTTCACACTTGGGTCAATGTTGAGCCGGTGAGTAATAATGCTTGGTGAGACCCGGCCATGTGGAGGGTGACCAAGCCAAGACGCCTCGAATTCCTTAGAGTTAGATAATCTGTTTTCTCAGTTGAGGTACTTCGATAGAGCCTACTTTGACGACCTTGAGGGGATCGTCTTCATACAGTGTGACCTCCTCTACCGAGCTGTCGGGAGTAGACGACGTTCTTTCCAGTTTCAACTCCTTGGGCTTCCTTAATTGCTATGCCTGTGGGTGCTGGGCCGAAGTCCCAACATCTTTTAAGGCGACCTGCATGCACTCTTTGGCCTGTTTCTGATCTCCCCGGATCACGGCTACCCCTCCTCTCGTAGGGATCTTCATTGTTAGATGATATGTTGAGCATACCGCCCTCACTGCATTTAGCCAGTCCCGTCCTAGTATGATGTTATACGGTGAGTAGGCGTTTACCACGAAGAACTGTACCACCTTGGTGGAGCTCGTCACGCTCTTCCCCATCGTGACGGGTAGTCCAATGATCCCCTCCGGGCGCATCTCTTCTTGCACGAAGCTTCGAAGTGGTAGCGGGGCCGGTGTGAGGCGTGCCTCCTCAATTCCCAATTTGTCGAAGCATTCCTTGAAGAGGATGCTTACCGACGCACCACTATCGACGTACACGCGCCGAACTAACTTGTTGGCGACCACCGCTTGGATTATCATCGCATCCTGGTGAGGTACTACGGCCGGTACGGGGTCGTCCTCAGAAAAGGTGATTGTCTCGTCCCTTTTAAACCTCTTGTTTACTGAGTTTCTTGGTTCGGGACCTCGGGCCTCGACTTTTAGGGAGGACTTCGTAGTACCACGAGGAGCCCGTGATGGTGGATATGATCCCATCGTACTGAGGCTCGTCATCACCCTCTTCATCGGTGTCGTGCCTCGCTTTCTTGTGAGGGCCACAGTTTCCCCCTCTCCTTCTCTTGCTTCCGCTTTTTCTGACCTCGGTGGGGGGCCTCGTACTGACTAATTCATCGGCCATGACCTTGGTACTTCTTAAGAACCCCGTCATGCACCAACTTTTCGATGCCATGAGATACCTGCATTCCTCCGTGTCGTGTCCATGATCCTCATGGAAGGAGCAATACTTGTCTTTGGATCGGCGTTTCGATCCCCCTATCATGGATTGAGGTTTCTCGAATATGTTCGTATGGAGCTCGTAGATCTCCGCCCTCGACTTCGTCAAGGGTGTATACTGAGGTCGTTCTGGGTTATGATGGGGCCCGAGCCTAGACTCTATCGGGCCACGTTGTATCCTTTCCAAGTCACTTCGTCGACCTTGGCCTCAGTCTCCTCGACCATCCTCTTTCCTCTTCTTGTCAGAGGGCTCCACCTTTTTCGCTTCACATTTTCTCCTATTCGCTTCGTCCGTTTTGGCGAATCGATCTGCTATGCGCCACAGCTCCGACGCAGTACGGGGCTCGTACTTGACGATCTCCTTATATAGGACCCCAGGCAAGATGCCGTTTTGAAAAGCCGAGATAATGAGGAGGTCGTTTACATCCTCGACTTTGAGGCTCTCCTTATTGAACCTGGTCATGAAGTCGCTGATGGCCTTGCCTCACGGTGAGGAGATGAGCCGATGTGGTTTTGGACTCGGCCTTTTGGAAGAACCTTCGATGAAAGGCTTCCATTAGATCTCGGTAAGATCCAACACTACCGGGAGATAAACTGTCGAACCACCGACGGGCATTATCGATCAGTAACTCCGGGAACAGCTTGCATATGTAGATGGTGTTGAGACGCTGATTGATCATGTTGTATTAGAATTGTGAAATGAAGTTTTGTGGATCCCGCAGTCCGTCATAGAGGGCGATACCTGGCACCTTGTACTTGTCCGGGAGAGGAGTATCGAGTATCTCGTTAGAGAAGGGGGTAATAATCTTCCCGTATCCATCGAACCCGTCTCCCAGAGAGCGATGCTGAGTCCGTCGGCCGGACTCATTATAATTATGGGGATCGGCTTCGCGATGATCATGACGACCTGCCCCACGTTGCTCATCCCTTGCACGATCAGTTTGGAAACCGACTCATGTAGAGGTATTATTTGCAACACAAGTGCCTAACTTCTGAAGGCTGGGGGATCTGCTTCGGTGGGGGGCCTCGCGTTTAGATGAGACTTCGGCATCCTTTTCACCATGCCGAGGCCGACCTTGTTCTCGGCTTAGGTACTGGAGGAAGCTCTCCTTATTTTTTTCGAGGAACCCTTTAACCACCTCGTCGAGATTCAACTGCGGTGCTTGGGGTTCCTCTCTGTTGCTGTTGCGACCTCCTTCGCTGCGGTAATCTTCTTCTTCACGTAGGATAGGGTTGCCTCGCTCATCCAGACTTTGAACATGTCCTTCGGGGGTCGTATCTCTTATCGGGCTTTTCCTAGGCCTCGTTTGGCGGCCCCGCCGCTTATTGTTGCTTGGTAACAGCCCACAGATGTAGCGCTTCTTATGTTCCTCATCGTTCTGATTGTTACCTGAGAAAAAGTTGATCGAAAACACCGAATTTCGGTTCCCACAGACGGCGCCAGTGATCGATCTTATTTTCGTAGGGTAATAAATGCGCAAGGAACACGAGAAATTAACGTGGTTTGATCTGTTGAAATAAATCTACGTCCACGGAGCAAGAGAGTATATCTGTATTAAGTGTGTAAGAGGAGAATACAAAGAGTGTAGATGACCTTCTTTCATCTAATCTAGCCTCTATTTATACACCATCATATTGAGTTTGACTCTAATACAAAGTCTTCTCTCATAAGGATTCTTTTAGATATGCATCCGAATCTTGGCGTCTCCTTTGTGATTTGAGTTGTAGTTGGTTTAGGAGTCTTCTTGGGCGAACTCACATAGGCGAAGCAATGTCGGGGCCCATTTATATTGGGCCGATTCTTGGGCAATGGTTGGGCGTATCCTATCGATGACCATATCCATATATACAACTCTTCATTCTCAAACTTTTCCCATCTCAAAATCATATATATACACAGCAATAGTCTATAATTCTTAAACTTACAATAGGCTAAATTACTCAACAACAGAAGCTTCAAAGCTTCTGTTGAGTATTTAGGTGCAAAGTCAGGAGCATTTGTCTTCATTTTTTTCTTCACAAATTAGAACAAAAAGAAATAAATCAAAAAAATAGATGAGCATCTTTGTCCAATCGAAATAAAAATATTATCGGTGGAAATTTCTAGTAATTGGAAATTAGCGTTTTTTTTTCTTTTATTATTGACCAAATTACTAAAAAAATCAAGATTCCTTGAAATATTGGACATACAAAAGGAGACTTTGCTATTTCTGGTGTGATTGTACGGATTCCTGGCCATGTAACTCGGGTTGATGAAGTTGTCGATTTTGGTGTGCATTATGATTGTTCGGGAGAAGGGTTTCCACGGCCGACCAAGGTACGATTGGACTGGCGGTTGGGCTTCGAGCAATGCCGATTCAGCCGTTATGCGCCCGTTTTGGATGACAAAAGCACTAGTCGTTGCGGCCTTGCGCGACAACCACACATTCTTGGTCCGGGTATGGCTTACGGGCTAGGAACGTGCAATTCTGGAAAAGGGCAACAACAATAGGCTAAAACATTTCTCACCCCATTTTACAAAATTTAAGGTATCAATTTGTAGCATGAAGCACTCAAGCCTTTTATATTGAAATTAGTCACATAGATGGCAACTCACTTTTTACTCTCTTCTCTCAACACTCTAATTATCTCTGGAACCCTCTCTCTCGGCAGCCATCACTCTCTCTATTTAAATCGAGAAAATCTTAACACAAAGCAAAATGGGCTGCCGGCAACAAATCTTGGGCCCTTAATAATAACATGAGGAATATAGAAGAAGCTGTAAATTAAAAGAATTCTATAGTTCTAATGTCTAAATGTCTAAATAATTATTTTAAGTCATCCATATGATTGTAGCTTCAAGAATTCTGTAGTTGTAATGTCTAAATTCCAAAATAATTCGCCTACATTCAGACAAGGATGCTCTGTGTCTCACGAACAATCATCATTCACAAATTAGAAAAGAAAAACAAAAATTTTAAAAATTGCAGGAGTTAATCTCAATACATGGTTCTAACAAAAACAAAAAGAACTTTTTATTATCTTACCCAAAATTGGGCTATGGAATCATGATTTCAGAAAGGATGTTTGACTAATCCTCCGTCTACCAAATAAGTTCATTTAACTATGTTTAATTCGTCACAAAAACATTCACTTTTCTTTTTTGAAAATATCAATTCATAATTTCTACCTTAAATCTACCTACTTATTTACAAAAAAAAATCATATATGGTCCACCTTTTTCCTTTTACTATCCATTAATATATTCATTTATTATCTCTATATAACCCACCTTTTAATCTAACTATTTATTAATCTACTTATTTTATTATTTCCACTTACTTTACATTCATTACAATTTATTAAAACTCATGCTGCCAAAATCAAAGAACGAATATGATGGACGGAGGGAGTATAAGATATTTATTATATGCATCATATTCTAGATTCATCAAAAAAATTAAAGGAAATCATAGTTAAATCAATAGTGAGAAATTTGTAGCATCATATTTGTTGAGTCGAGCTTTTTCTCAATATAAATAAATACAAAATTATTAAATAGATAACGAAA
Organism: Salvia rosmarinus; assembly: GCA_036937905.1. Classification (NCBI taxonomy): domain Eukaryota; kingdom Viridiplantae; phylum Streptophyta; class Magnoliopsida; order Lamiales; family Lamiaceae; genus Salvia; species Salvia rosmarinus. The sequence continues at coordinate 7,431,998 of CM072820.1, read as the reverse complement.
AAGAATAAAAACCTGTTGATTAAGGATGATGAATTGCTGACATATGAAGGAAAATCTACGTGGAATTCTATTTGCTAAAGCTTTCAGTCGAGTAAGATCACAAAAAGTAACAAGTAATGAACGAGCTAATGGAAATAATTGAAGAACAAATGTGTAAGGAGGTGCGGAATTTTTATGTATATTATTTTGAATATTGATAACGTGGATACTGTCTCGTTAAAATCTTGTCGGAAAACCCAATGGCATAAAACCCGATCAAAGGGGAAATAGTGTAGTCTTTCAGTATGGGTATTTAGAGGTAAAAGGTTCTAGTTTACAATGAAATCCTGAAGTATTTATAGAGAATTCATCGACTAGGATAACTACCGATCTTATATGGATGTATGTAGATATATATGGATGAGATATCTTCAGAGCTTCTCTTCTTATCTTTGAGAATCTTTTTTATTTGGGCTTCAACAATGTTCTCGTCATTTAACAATCAATGCCCCTCTGGTCTGGAGCCGTCTTTCAGATCTGACGTAATTCTCTATAATTCCATTACGTTATGTTCAGATTTGGCCAATCATTTCAAAGATAGTCTTTAGACTTGGAATGCCATTCGAGGATAGCTCTTTGAGTTCTTTTCTTAAGGTTTGGTAACAAAGATATTCGAAATAACAAGAGTTGTAATACTTCAAAATGATAAATGGACTTTGGGCCGCTGTCGAGCATAACCTTGATATATTAGGCTAGGTCCAATAAGGACAAACATAGAACCGTCCACATTGCTATTCTAAATATAATAAAATATTTAATATAAATATAAGATTATGGTGTAAGTTTGTACTATCCTATTCATCCATATATGATATATGTAGAGATTATTATTATATTATTATTATTATTATTATTATTATTATTATTATTATTATTATGCAGCTAAATTTTTGATGATGTGTAGATTATTATACTTCCAATAACAATAGGAGAATGTAACTATTAATTTTATTGATTGAGCATTTCAGAAAAATAACCAACAATATCCTTCTAACTAAATGCATTTTTCCTCTAAAATAAAATCAAATTCAATCGCGCCATTCCGATACAGATTTCTGGCAAAGAATAATCAATATATCATTTTCAAACACAGCAAAATTAATTACAGTGCCATATTTCATATATACAACTCTCCACTCTTAAACTCTTTTCCATCTCAAAATCATACATACACAGCAACAATGGACCATTCTTAAGCTTACAATAGGTTAAATTAGTCAACAACAACAGAAGCTTTCAATCGAAAAAATACACAGTAAAAATCATCCATAATCATCAAAAACTTAATCAGCATAATCATCACAAACACTGGCGACCATTGGTTATGCAGCACCAGGTGATGCTAAAGTTTCCAACTTCAATTTCATCTTATTATATTCCTAAAATTATCAACGTTCTTATCTAATCCTAACAAAATGATGAATGCAATTAGAGTTTGGAATGGAAGGTAAAGTGTCAACAAATGGAGATGTATACAGTTTTGGGATGCTGCTGCTGGAGATGTTCACCGGAAAAAAGCCAACAGATGATATATTTGGTGAAAAAAGAAGCTTAACAGAGTGGGTAAGTGAAGCATTACAAGAAAATGCAGTAAGTGAAATTGTGGCACCTGATTTGTTATCAAGAGAAGATCAACATTTCTTTGCAAAGGAGCAATCTGTGTCATCAGTATTTGAATTGGCAGTGAAATGTTTAGCCGTTTCACCTCAGGAGAGAACCAACATGATTGAAGCATTGTCTAGTCTGCATAAGATCAATGCAACAATGGTAGCAGCTACAGAAAGGCGTCGTCCACCATATGCTTTTTCTGTTAATATTGTTAATAATTAGGTTTGATGCTTGTAGCATAATGTTTAGTCTAGAAATTTTCTATGGCAAAACTTATCAGTTCAAATATGTATTCATATATTTGATCAGTGTGATGAAGATATACCATCAATAGGAACATCGAGACATCTTTGTTTCACTAGATGAAGATACATTAACACGTGTGTGAGTTTATAAATAAGAATGAAGTAGATATTTTCTTTGAAAAAATATTTCAAAGCTTGTCTTTTACTTTGTATTTAGCAATCAAACTTAGTGATAGTTAATTTCATATATTAATTTGAGTGTATATGTCTTGAAATTGTTATTCCGTTGATCACAAATTTCATATATTAATTTGAGTATCTTCACCGGAGTTTTCTTGTACTTGATAATTGTTGGAAATTATTATTTCCATATGAATTTATTTAATAGAGTTGGTTATAGGTGGTTAATTCATACCTTTTCATATGAAAAGACGTACCTTTTCACATGAAATGGTACGTACCTCTTCGCGAAAAGACACCTTCCTCTCTATAAATAGACCCATTTGCTTGACATTCAAACACACCAAACGAACATAAACAATCTATCCATTCATTCTTCAAAATCCTCTCTGTCCCGAGTATTTAGTAGTTCGCCGGAAATACGTCTAGTAGTGCAACTACTTGTATTTGTTAAACTGTTGTATCTTGGAGATAATTGCTGTTGAACCGCGTGCACTGTAGCGGAGCAATATTATCTTTCGGAGAAAGAGTCCAACTCTTGCCTCGGTTTTATATAGCATTCTGTTTAAAAGTTATATTCGCATTTCTACGTACCCGATTATTAACAATCGCAAGATAATATTATATGGAAATGGCGACAAGTCGAAGCAACGTTCCGAATGCCCCTGTTCATGCCGAAAAGCTGGAAAAATTCTCAGGTTCTGAATTTAATCGTTGGCAATCTAAAATGCTTTTCTACCTTACTACTCTCAATTTGGCTCGTTTCTTGAATGAGACACCTCCTACTGTGAAGGAAGATGAGACCGATGAACAAAAACGCAATGCGTTAGATGCATGGCATCTGGCGACTTTCGTATCGCAATTACATCATCAATGGATTAGGCGACACTCTATAGTATCTACTCTAATGCCGAGGCGTCGAAGGAACTATGGATCTCTTTAGAGATAAAATACAAGACGGAAGATGCGGTCTAAAGAAGTTTATCGTCGGACGCTTCTAGATTACAAAATGGTGGATAGCAAGGCGGTGCTTGAACAAGTGCAAGAACTCTAGTTGATCCCGCACGATATTCTCGCCGAAGGTATGGAACTTTTCGAATCCTTTTAAGTTCTTTGCGATCATCGAAATTACCACCAATGTGGAAAGAATTCAAGAACTATCTCAAACACAAACGCAAGGAGATGGGACTTGAAGATATTATTGTACGGTTGAGGATCGAAGTAGACAACCACAAATCTGACAACATGGCAAAGAAATCGTCTATGGAGGCAAAGGCAAATCTAGCCGAGTCGAGCACCAACAACAAGAAAGGAAAGTTCAACGGGAAGAAGCAAGACCCGAAGAAGCAAAAGAAGATCAAAGGAGATTGTTACAACTGTGGCAAACCCGGGCACATGGCGAAGGATTGTCGAAAACCAAAGAAGAAAGATGGTCATCAACAAGCAAACGTGACGGAGGAAAAAACGGTACCCCTTGACTTTTCTGAACTTGATTTATCTGCTGTTGTAGATGAAGTCAACATGGTAGGCAACCCAACTGGGTGGTGGATTGATACTGGTGCCACAAAGCTGCTGTTGTAGATGAAGTCAACATGGTAGGCAACCCAACTGGATGGTGGATTGATACTGGTGCCACAAAGCACATCTGTACTGATAAGTCAATGTTTTCCACCTATGAACCCGTCACCGAAAAGAGAAAGTTGTACATGGGTAACTCTGCGGCTTCCAAGATCGTTGGAACGGGAAAAGTTGTGTTAAAGATGACTTCGGGATTGAAAGTGACGTTGATCAATGTGCTACATGTTCCCGACATTCGTAAAAATCTTGTGTCCGGTTCTGTTTTGAGCAAAGCTGGTTTTAGACTAGTATTTGAAGCAGACAAAGTTGTAATGACCAAAAATGATCACTTTATAGGAAAAGGCTATATAGCTAATGGTCTTTTCAAGCTTAGCGCACTCGATGTAATCTCCAATGATGAAATAAAGGAAAGCGTTGCATATGTGATTGAGTCTCCTAATTTATGGCATGATAGATTAGGACATGTAAATTTAAATACACTACGAAGATTAGTGAATTTAGAGCTATTGCCAAATATATCTTTTCATTCGGTGGAAAGATCAACTACACCTCTAGAATTGATTCACACCGACTTATGTGATTTAAAACTTGTGCAAACTAGAGGTGGAAAGAATTATTTTATAACATTTATAGATGATTGCACAAGATTTTGTTACGTGTATCTTTTGAGAAGAAAAAACGAAGCATTCGAAGCTTTCAAAAGTTACAAAAGTGAAGTTGAAAATCAACTCAACACCAAAATCAAGATGATTCGAAGTGATCGTGGTGGCGAGTATGTTGCACCGTTTGAAGAATTCTATCGTGAAAACGGTATTATTCATCAAACAACGGCACCTTACTCACCACAATCAAATGGTGTTGCCAAACGGAAAAATAGAACGTTAAAAGGAAATGATGAATGCTATGTTGATTAGCTCGAGCTTATCACATAACATGTGGGGGGAAGCTATCCTTTCGGCAAATAAAATATTAAACAAGTTACCCCAAAAGAAACAAGATAAAACTCCATATGAATTATGGAAAGGTAGGAAACCGTCCTACAAATACACGAAAGTGTGGGGGTGTCTCGCAAAGGTCGAAGTACCAAAACCAAAACAAGTTAAGATAGGCCCTAAAACTATTGATTGCATCTTCATAGGATATGCAAACAATAGTAGCGCATATCGATTTTTGGTACACAAGTCGGAAATACCCGACATGCATGAGGGAATGATCATAGAATCAAGAAATGCTATATTTTTTGAGACTATATTTCCCAAGAAAGAAAAGAACGATGCAAGTTCTAAGAAGAGAACTTATGAAGAAAACTCGTCAGAAAATATTGGACCAAATGTTGAGCCAACAAGCGAACGAGACGAGGAAAAGCGAACAAAAGCGCAAAGTTCTTTGGTCCGACTTTGTGGTTTATTCGTTGGAAGATGATCCTAAGACAATCGAGGAAGCATTGTCTGGTCCTGATGTTGCTCTATGGAGAGAAGCTATCAATAGTGAAATCGAATCTATCTTGAACAATCACACTTGGGAAATCGTTGACCTTCCTCCTGGTTGCAAACCTTTAGGATGCAAGTGGATTCTAAAGAGAAAGTTCAACGCCGATGGAACTATTGATAAATACAAAGCACGTTTGGTAGCCAAGGGTTACAAACAAAAGAAAGAGTATGATTACTTTGATACATACTCACATTTTACAAGGATTACATGCATAAGAACGCTACTTGCTATAGCTGCGTTGCATAACCTTGAAGTACACCAAATGGATGTAAAAACGACATTTCTAAATGGGGATTTAGAAGATGAAATTTATATGGAACAACCTGAAGGGTTTGTTATCCCCGGACAAGAAAACAAAGTTTGCAAACTTGTTAAGTCTTTATACGGACTTAAACAAGCACCCAAACAATGGCATGAGAAATTTGACCAAGTGATGATGTCAAATGGATTCAAAATTAATGAATGTGACAAATGAGTTTACATTAAAGGGACATCCGATAATTTTGTCATTATATGTCTTTATGTTGATGATATTCTCATAATGGGTAGTAATCATGATATAATCATGAATACTAAAGAAATGTTGAAGAGGACATTCGATATGAAAGACTTGGGGATAGGCGATGTGATTCTAGGAATTAAAATTTCTAGAACACACGATGGAATTGTCTTATCACAATCTCACTATGTTGAGAACGTGCTTAAGAAATTCAAAGCTTATGATCTACCTCCGCTAAGACTCTCGTTGATTTAAGTCTACACTTAGCAAAAATCGAGGAGACCCGATATCCCAATTGGACTATGCTAGGGTCATTGGAAGTCTAATGTACTTAGCAAATTATACGAGACCCGACATAGCATATTCAATTAGCAAGTTGAGTCGGTTCACAAGTAATCCAAGCAAGGATCATTGGACCGCATTAACTAGAGTTCTAAAGTATTTAAAACATACTTTGAATTATAGTTTACACTACACAAGATATCCAAATTGTTTTGGAAGGATACGGTGATGTAAATTGGATATCCGACACAAAGACTCCAAATCCACAAGTGGATTCGTGTTCACAATAGGTGGAGGAGGCGATGTCATGGAAATCTTCTAAGCAAACTCAGATAGCTCGATCTACAATGAAATCCGAATTCATTGCCTTAGACAAAGTGGCGAAGAAGTTCGAATGGCTACGAAATTTCTTAGAGGATATTCCTTGTTGGGAAAAACCCGTACCTCCCGTTATGGTGCATTGTGATAGCATGTCAGCCATAGGGAGAGCTAAGAGTAGTATGTACAACGTAAGTCTCGACATATTCGTCAAGACACAATACTTTTAGACAATTGATCACGTTGGTATAATGTGTATTGACTATGTAAGGTCAAAAGACAATATAGCGGATCTGTTTACTAAAGGTATTAATCGTGATCAATTATACAATGCATTACGGGGAATGGGATTAAAATCCACGCTTAAAGAACGTTCATAATGGTAACTCAACCATGATGATTGGAGATCCCAAAACTTGGTTCAAAGAGACAACTAAGTTCTGAAGGTTGAGTTATACACTTGGAATCTCAATAATCCATTCTCGTAGTGCCCAAGTGTAACCCGCAGTTCGTGGTAAAGGGTAAGTTTAAGAACTTTTAATGATTCCTATAGCGTTATTGGTGGAGTATAGTAGGATACTCTTCATAGGAGATCACCTATCTAAGTGTGAAGTGTGGGCGCTTCAAATAAATAACACTTATGAATCAAGATATGGTCTAAGGCGAAATGGACACAACGTGAGAACGAAAGATATTGTATCTATTATTGTGTATGTGTTATTGTCTTGGTTTACACAAAACCGGCCGGTTCAAGACATCGTGTTCACCGAGCGGTGAGTAAATCCGATAACACTATACTAAGGAAGGTTCAAAGTCAACAACTACCTATCCTGATGCAATAATAGGTCATCGAGACTTTGAAAACCCGCATTTGCATTAAATGTCATTCATGTGGGGATTGTTGGAAATTATTATTTCCATATGAATTTATTTAATAGAGTTGGTTATAGGTGGTTAATTAAATGCTTTTCATATGAAAAGACGTGCCTTTTCACATGAAATGGTGACGTGCACTCTTCGAAAAAGACACCTTTCTCTATAAATATACCCATTTGCTTGACATTCAAACACACCAAACGAAGATAAACAATCTATCAATTCATTCTTCAAAATCCTCTCGTCCCGAGTATTTAGTAGTTAAGTGAATACATTTAGTAGTGCAACTACTACGTATTTGTTAAACCGTTGTATCTTGGAGATAATTCTTTGTTGAACCACACGCATCAGTAAGAGCAATATTATCTTTCATGGAGAAAGAGTCCAACTCTTCGCTTCGGTTTTATATAAAGATACATTTTAAACGTTATATTCGCGATTTCTACGCACCGATTATTAACAATAATCTGCATGTTTTTGTACCTTTATACAAGTAAGGTCTATGAGATCCCTCGAGGAGGTCTCTTCAATCTCGTTATATGCCCCCACTACCTCTTCGAAATAATCACCTTCGTGGGGTTCTCGTTCATCTCTCAAACGATATTTACCTACGCGTGTGCTGTCGGAGTAGCGTTTTGCTTGCTTGCAAGAAGCTATGCCACTAGAAAATGGTATGTCTCCAAATTTGATAATTAATTAAATCAAAGATTACACATCTCTTGAATGTATAGCAAGTGCTAGAAATTAAAACGAGAAACATAAAAATTAATTTGTTTAGTTAAAAACATGTATTTAAGAGCCGAAACACAAAGGAATACCATTAGATAAAGATTGATGGTGGAATTTGACGTAGTAAATGGTTCGATCATAATAGTGGCAACAATTTTTTTGGTGGAAACATACATTTTCCTTATTAAAAATAGATTTGTATTATTTTTCATGTGTATCTGCGTGATAGTTTCCATGAAATTTATTTGTACTCATAATTGTCTACAACCACCACATTTATTTGTACTCATAGTTGTCTACAACAACCACATGGTGGGGCACTAGCACATTGGAGACTTTGACTTAAACAACCATCACATATTGTTTTGGGAATTTGGGAATTTAAGAATTATTTGGGACATATTTTTGTGAAAATGAGTATATAAATGTGTATGGATAGTGAATGGCGTGTGACTATTTACACAAGTGGACGTATGAGAGAAGACAGCTTAGCTTTTTGGTAAATTAATAACATCTCTAAAACAATATTTTTCTCCGATCCCGACTTGAGCCCCAAGCGTAAATTAATAATTTTGATAAATTAATAAGATAATAATTTTTTTCAAGACCCCTATATAATACAAGGGTCTCATCAACATCATAAATTAATAATCTCATAAAATTACAAAGATAACTAAGACAACTTAGTAAAATATGATTCTAGTGTTGATTGTTTTCTATTGAAATTCAAATCAAAATGAATCTCATCTCTCAGTTTTCACACGGCACTTAAAAGTTCTGGTGTGACGTTCATTGACTGTAGAAAGAAATTATGAAGGATTTTCGTCGTTGCTATTGCTTCTTTTCGCGTAACCGGCTCTAATGGTACCATATCATCTTGAGCTTCATCCTCAATTAGATTTTCAATAATAGTATCAACAATTTCTTCTAAGCTTTGGATCTGTGAACATCTTTCATTTTCACCCGGATAATCCAATAGATGATTGACATCCATTTGATTGTGATGACCAAAATTTTTAATCAATGCGACGAGTTCATGAATACCTGCTTCAGTATCCGCATCATGTAAATTTGTTGAATCTTCTTCATTCACTGAACGAATTTTACAATGTCTAAAACAATTGGCTATTGTCTCTTGCTGTACATTTATAGTCCAGGCTGAGACCGCAAGATTGATGGCGTCTAGAACATTAAGCTTTTCTGGATTGAACATACCTATGAAACATTAAATAAGATGATTCAAGTTCCTAACATTTAATAATCATTAATATCTCTATATAATTGAATTTAAATTCATGAATTCTGATGTAATTAATTTAATTAAATGAATATAGAATACCTCTTTAAATTAATAAATTATTAATTTATCGATTAATTAATACATCTCTAAAATTAATATTTTTTTCGGTCCCAACTGTATTAATTTATAAAGGTTATACTGTATTATATTAGAGTTGTTCATTGCGAAACAGATCTAAGAGGATCTGTTTATGTGGAAAAAGAAATTACATCTGCAGTTATTGGTGTTATAAGTTTAAATCTCAAGCATTTTGGACTTTGCGACCCAATTTCGTTATATTATATCTTTCAAGCTAATAAGCTTTCAATCAATACTTATTTAATAGTGATTTTTAGTATGGAAAATTTTTCTACAATTTTGATTTGGCTTGTAAAAATTAAGTTAATATTTTGGAAAAAGAAAGTTTATATACCAATTTTATAACTCACTTTTAGTTGGAGTATTGACGGATGAAGTTCATCCCGGATTTTCCATAATCAATCTCAACTGTCCAAATTAAAATTTGAAAATTTTCAAGTTAAAAGAATTTTCTTCAACTAGGATGTTAACATTAAATTTTAATTGGTTATTTATGTGTACTGAATAGCGATGCAATTGAAAGTCAATTCAAGTTTGTAGAAGTCAGTCATTTATCTTAATATAGGAATGATAAATTAATTCACACCAAATGTAATAGCAATAATGGCTGGAGAAATTCTATTATTTGATAGATTTTCTTGCATTATTTTTAGGGCTTGAGTATTCGGTTGGTTTTGAACGAAAAAATAACTGAAATGAATTAACCGAATTTTTCTAAAAAGATAACTGAATCGAACCGAATATTATTCGGTAATCAAACCGAAATATATTTTGTTTATTTCAGTTAAACAACAGAATATTTAACAAAAAATATATATTTTTAATACTCCATCCGTCCACAAAAAAAACTTTCGTTGCTTTTGGTAGCATGTGTTTAATAAATTATAATGAGTGTAAAGTGAGTGAAGATAATAAGTGAATATATTAATGGGCAGTGAGAGTAAAAAAATGGATCATTTGCGGTTTTTTTTAAATAAGTGGTAGATTGAGAGCGTAATTGATTTTTTCAAAAATGAAAAATGAAGCTTTTGGTGGACATCCCAACAAAATTTAAATACAAACTTTTAATTGAATGAATGGAGTATTATATATTGATATAAATAAATAATATTATATTTGTAAATATTATATATTGACATAATAGAGAGAGAGATAGAGAGAGAGAGAAACGAATAGAATTAAGGGTATTGATGTATTAAAATTATAATTCTAAATAAATAAATAAACAATGTTATATATATGTGTGTGTATTTCAGTTATTCAGTTAAAAAATTCCGACTGACCGAAACCGAATTATCAAATTTTAATTCGATTTTAATCGAATTAACCGAATCAAATTTGATTTTTCGATTTGATTCGATTTGCTTATTCGATTTTTAGATATTTTACTCATACCTAACTATTTTTAAACAAAAAATAGAAGTTTGACAACTAATTGAGTTGACGATGACCCACGTCATTTGCCCCATCGTTCACCTAATATCATAGAATACAAAATATAGACATCTTGAAAGTTATGAAATTGTTTTCTTTTGTTTTTATCATATTCTAAATTTTGTCGGTGCATTTAAATTTCTAACATTTTAAAGTCTTGATCTATATATGTGTTCGAAGTGCTAAAAGCATCTATCAGTTGGGATGTAAACACTTTATCATTTAGTGTTAAAGAAATCTCAATTGTCTTGGTTTGAAACGGCTCCATGTGACGAAAAATATCTTCATAAATCTTAAGGTCCCAATTTAAAATTTAAAAGATGTGATGAAAAATAGAAATAAAAAATTCCACAAATATGTGAACCAGAAAAGTAGTTGACGAAGACTCAAATATCACTTCTGCATTAATTACCTAAATATTATTTGTTGGTATTGCATCACGCGGTGTCTTTATTGCTAATTTAAATTTTGGAATAATTGTTTAATATTGACTTATCTTAAGAAAAAGCAATTACTCAGATCAAATAAAGTACCTCAATTACTAAATAAATATATACACATCTACGCAAGTTTTTAACTTTAGACGTCTGTTAAATATATGTTTCACTTTTAAACAATTATTTTTGTCGTCATTACTGGGTGTCTTGGTTTGAGTCATACACCTCTTTATTAACGCATAATTAAGGTCTTCGCCTCACCTCTTGAATAGATAATATATATATATATATATGAGTTATAATATAAATTCCTTTAAAATAAGAAATAAGAATTCATCTTAATCATCCATTTACCATTAATCAATGGTTCAAGATTAAGTTATCACATTCCCTATAATTAAGGGACGGTTATTTTCGTAATATTCTGTAATTACCATTATACCCTAATTTGATTTAATCACAACCAAACATCTTCAAAAATCAATGGTTCAAATTTGTTCTCATTTCTTATTTTTGAATGTGTTTTTATTTGAACCCAATCCTATATATATATATATATATATATAAAATCGGTTTTTTTCTTCCCTTTTTTAACTTTAGATATCTGTTAAATATATGTTTATGTACGCAAGTTTTTGCGCTCAATGAATTCGCTTTTAAAAAATTATTTTGTCATCAATCTACATGAACCTTATAAGTTATATATAAAAACAAAATCACATCTTTTAAGGTTAATAGCTAAAAAGCTCATTAACTGTGGAGTGATTTATATTTTAGACATATTTTATAAATTATTGTAATAATTTAGTGTTAAGAAAATATTGGTATCAAAAAATTAATAATAGAATCTTCATAAATCGAAACTTTTTCTAGCATATATTGGAATGAAACGGCTCCATGATTTACCACACATAAAAATCGACAAAAAAGGTCCAGGACGTGCTGCAAAAATAAATAAATATATTCCACATATATTTGAACCCATCCTGACGAACAGTCGTTGACAAAGACTCAAATATCACTTTCGCATTAATTACCTAAATATGACGGAGAAATTCAATGAATTATTGTAAATAAATATATTCCACAAAGTATATAAATACATGTGTGAATGTATTTAAATATATTCCACAAAGTTTGTTACACAAAGATGCAACAAATTTCTAACATTAAAAATATATCATTATTAGATGATTTTGTCGTAGTAACAACTACATATTTTGGAA